>JAULUF010000020.1:23445000-24645000 GCA_031834385.1 Semotilus atromaculatus | reverse complement strand
TTAACGCAATTATCTAATCAACCAATCACATGGCAGTTGCTTCAATGCATTTAGGGGTGTGGTCCTGGTCAAGACAATCTCCTGAACTCCAAACTGAATGTCAGAATGGGAAAGAAAGGTGATTTAAGCAATTTTGAGCGTGGCATGGTTGTTGGTGCCAGACGGGCCGGTCTGAGTATTTCACAATCTGCTCAGTTACTGAGATTTTCACGCACAACCATTTCTAGGGTTTACAAAGAATGGTGTGAAAAGGGAAAAACATCCAGTATGCGGCAGTCCTGAGGGCGAAAATGCCTTGTTGATACTAGAGGTCAGAGGAGAATGGGCCGACTGATTCAAGCTGATAGAAGAGCAACTTTGACTGAAATATTCAATTCAATTCAATTCAAATTTATTTGTATAGCGCTTTTCACAATACACATTGTTTCAAAGCAGCTTTACAGAAAGTGCATTAGAAATGTACAGAGAAAATACAGTTAGTTGATCATGTATTAATTTAGGGCATAACATATCGCCGGCGTTGAGTCGTCTCTCCACAGGCGTTTAGTCGTCTCATCACAGGTGTTAAAATAACCACTCGTTATTCAGAAAATATACCTGAAATATACCTCTCATTCAAACAGAATGAGAACATGGATCCATCATGCCTTGTTACCACAGTGCAGGCTGGTGGTGGTGGTGTAATGGTGTGGGGGATGTTTTCTTGGCACACTTTAGGCCCCTTAGTGCCAATTGGGCATCATTTAAATGCCACGGCCTACCTGAGCATTGTTTCTGGCCATGTCCATCCCTTTATGGCCACCATACCCATCCTCTGATGGCTACTTCCAGCAGGATAATGCACCATGTCACAAAGCTCGAATCATTTCAAATTGGTTTCTTGAACATGACAATGAGTTCACTGTACTAAAATGGCCCCCACAGTCACCAGATCTCAACCCAATAGAGCATCTTTGGGATGTGGTGGAACGGGAGCTTCGTGCCCTGGATGTGCATCCCACAAATCTCCATCAACTGCAAGATGCTATCCTATCAATATGGGCCAACATTTCTAAAGAATGCTTTCAGCACCTTGTTGAATCAATGCCACGTAGAATTAAGGCAGTTCTGAAGGCGAAAGGGGGTCAAACACAGTATTAGTATGGTGTTCCTAATAATCCTTTAGGTGAGTGTATAATACACACTGTATTTAAATATAGATCAATTGCATTAACAAAACTTGATATTCTAGACATTTCCACAAAGCCTGGTTCCATTATTCAAAAATATGTGGTATTTTTTTTTTTGTTGCATATTCTTTATTGAAAACAGGTTCAAATATTTTATCTAACATATTTTACACTTAAATAATTGTGAATGACTTTTCAGGCTTACATGAACTACTGCAGGCAGAGCACAAAGGGATGGAGTATCGGGAATGTGCTGTTGGACTTCACAGGGGGCAGTTTCAGTTTGATTCAGATGTTCCTTCAGGCCTATAACAACGGTGAAACCACACACACACTTTCATTTCCTAGACGAAACACTTTAGTGAAGTTAGAATCCACTCAAATAATTGTTTTAATTTATGTTTCCTTGACAGATAAATGGAAGTTTATATTTGGAGACCCCACAAAGTTTGGACTGGGCGTGTTCTCCATATTCTTTGACGTCATTTTCATAATACAGCATTATTGTCTGTATAAAAACAGGGAGCCCGTGTATCATGATTTAGATGCTCAGAATGATCAACAAACTGATGTTAAAACATGACTGGGAACATGGCTATAACATGAAGATTTTATAGATTTTTATGTCTTTTTGTACTAAGCTAAAGTTTGAACCATCTATTAAAGGGAATGTGTATCCTACTCCAAAATATGTCTTGAAAGCAAAGGAGAACTTGTTTCATATGGTTTAGTCTATATATTTATAAATCATCTTTCTTATTCCAATAAATTGATGCTCAGGTAAACTATTGGAACTGGTACTGTAATGAAATGAATGCGACACAATATAATATACACAATATATATAAGAAAATCAGGTTTGTGTTGGTTGTTGTCTATATTTTATGTTTCACACTGTCATCTGGTGGCAATAAGATAAACTACATGAGACGAATCTTCAGTACTGCATTCTGAATATGGCGTTACTAAAGTTTTGTTGTTCTCTCATATTTTCTGTTAACTGTGTGTCCCGGTAGCAGAACATACAGTTAACAGGCTACTGTACATTAAAACCTGTTAGGAGGCTTAATTTTTGTGATTATCATCAATTTAAGATAAAGGGATTATCACCAAATGGTTAAAGGGATAATTCACCAAAAATAGAAATCATGTCATTAATTACAAACCCTCATGTCGTTCCAAACCCGCAAGACCTTCAATCATCTTCGGAACACAAATTAAGATATTTTTGATCAAATATGAGTGATTTCTGTTCCTCCATTGACCGTTTATGCAATTACCACTTTGACGCTTAAAGAAGGTCATAAACTAATCCATATGAATTGAGTGGTTCAGTCCAAATTTTCTGAAAAGACTCTATCATAATGGATGATGAGCAGATTGAATTTAGGCTTTTATTCACACATTATTATTTTATACATTGATCAACACACATCAGTTATGATAAACAACCTCAAGCATGTTCGCTTGACCTGCGAGAACAAATGAGGTTCATTCTCATGATGTAACGAAGCACGTTTGAGCTTCAGCAAGAACCAATGAGGTTTCAATGATCATCTGTTTGTGTTCACTGATCAATGCTTAAATGTGAATAAATGCCTAAATTAAATATGTGCATCATTTAAAGTGATCAGGTGTCTTCAGAAAATTTGGACTAAACCGTTTAATTCTTATGGATTATTTTTATGATCTCTTGAACTTTTTGCAACATCAAAATGGTAGTTGCGTAGCTGTCAATGGAGGGACAGAAAAAACTGATTTCATCAAAGAGATCTTTATTTGTGTTCTGAAGATGAACGAA
This sequence comes from Semotilus atromaculatus, assembly GCA_031834385.1. Taxonomy (NCBI): domain Eukaryota; kingdom Metazoa; phylum Chordata; class Actinopteri; order Cypriniformes; family Leuciscidae; genus Semotilus; species Semotilus atromaculatus. Next base: position 24,642,030 of record JAULUF010000020.1, on the reverse strand, counting down.
ATTCTTACAGGTTTGGAACGACATTGTGGTTAGAAATCAATGACAGGATTTTTATTTTTGGGTAAACTTCTCCTTTAAACAAATGGTTTTTGATTTTTCAAGTAGACTGATATTATTTTGTAAAACACATATTGCGTATACACATTTTTTTTTTAGTTTAGTATATTTGCTTTACAGTAAACAAACTTTTAAATTAAAAAGATACCAACTTTAGGTCTGTATTTCAAAGCATTCATGAATTATTTAAGATCGATGCTCAAAAAGAGGAGTGATAGTTACCAGATTAAAGTAAAATAAAATAAAACAACATTATTCTTTATTAGTCTAATATCACACCCATAGACTGTAAAAAAAGATCACACCTCTACTCTGCAAGCGCGCGACAGAACTGAGCTCGCGTTGGCTTGGCTGCGTCACTGTTGAGCGCAAGGGATTATGGTTAGACAGCCGGAAGTAAGATGGCGGAGGTGACAGACGAGGGTAAGAGGTGTTTGTGTCTTAAATACCCGTTTATCTTTTCCATACCCGTTTATTAATTTTAATGAATAATGTTATTATGTCATAGACTGTTTGGAGTTGAGAGACCGAGTGTTTGCGTATTGCTGTTGATTTAATTGGCGCAATTTTATCGTAGCATTTAAACGCACCGGCCTCAGTAAGAGACATAATGTTTACATACATTTGTGTTTATTCATATTCTCTTACAGAAGAATTTTAATTATGTACAGGTACTGTATATTTGTTTCTGTTTAAATGCAGGCATGTACATTTCTGCGATTCCATCAATTGTATACTGGCTGTCGCTGTGTGTAAATGCGTGTATTACAGTTATTTCTATCTGCCAGTTTCTGGTAGTTCGTGGCAGTAGTTGATGTGTCAGTTTCAACACGTTTTAAACGTCGTTTGAGTAAAAGGCATTGAGGAATTACGTGTGCTCTTTTTCCAGCATAGGAAGTCAACTGTGATGTGTGAGTTTAGGTGCCGTTTTGGATGCCAGTCCAGCAAATAACATTTTTATGTTTAATATCTAACGTTATTCTTCCATTAATAAGAATTTAAATGTTTAATTAAATTGAATTAAAGTTTCTCTGAAACCAGTATTTAAGAATCAATCTGCAGGTGACAAAGAAATTGTTCAAAACAAGTTTTAACTTAATTTTGTTTTGATTTTCCCTTCTGGGATTTGATTTGGATTTCCCCATTGGGGTTAAAGTGCAATCAGAAACAACAAGCCAAAAAGACGAGATGCCAAGCCCTGCCTTTGTAAACAGTGAAAATATAACATAACATAACAAATAGAACATAACTTATTGGGAGGATGTAAACCTTGCATCACAATAAGTGTATTGTTTGTTATTGTCAAAACATTTGGTAACTAAACAGAATTTTATTAAGTTTAGTGACAACACAATGTTTACATGGTATAATGACTGGTATGCTACTGTTTTTATTATTGCTTGTTGACACAAATTCACAATTTCAATTCAATCCTTGTGATTTGATTCTGATCTTGATTCAATACCGTTTCCTTAGGATAAATATTAGGGACAGTAGATATGTTATGTAAATTTTTCTAAAAAAATAATAAAATAATCTCACCTAATTCTGTAAACATACAGAGCCCTGTCAGCTGGTATTATTATTAAAGGTTAAAAATAACATCTCAAATTAAATGTTTTTTATAATAACAACGTTATAATATTTTAATGATATAGGTAAACATATAATAAATTCTTAGGCAAATATAGTTATCATATTTAACAAAATACTCCTCTCTATAGCAATTTTTAAAGTCCAACTAACATGCTATGCTATGGTTAAATGGCTTTCCTGAGGTAAATGTAAAGTTACGTGACATTGTTCTCCAGCTGTTTTATGGACCCCTTTCTGCGGTTGAAAAACACTGATCGATCGATTTGATTATATTTCGGTAAGTTGTACTGTATCTTTCAAATTATCTTCAGGCTATTCGTGTTTATTTACTATTAACTAGTAGTAAAGACGAGTAACAGGTGATCTTTTCATGTGCCGCTTGAACTGAGATCTGTCAGTGATCTGTCATGTCACATTTACAAGGGCCAAAACGGTTTATTGTTAGAATTTTGTAATTAAATTGATAGAATCTGAGAGCTGAGAATTTGTTTCATATCAATAGTAACCTTGTATGTCGGTGTCAGTGTCCTTTTTGCTTCGCGATTTTTCTCTGCGTGAGAAAATGGATGTGTGGCGTGAGAGCGTGTAAAAAGTGACAATTGCGTAAGTCTCACAGTGAATTCGTGATCGTGAGAGTTGGCAGCTCTGCGGATTCAGTTTGTAAATGTTTTTGGCGGGTGTGCTTGTGTTGCCGCAGTCTCTTTCATTTTCCATGTTGTTTGTGTATCTCTATTGCAAACGCTGAGCCCGTTCGAATCTATGGGAGCCCAGAGGGGAGCGTTGGCAGATGTTAAAGAGAAAACTAATTTTCATTCAAACAAATCGACATAACTACACATTTGAGTTAATCGATAAAATCGATTTATCGCCCATCCCTAAGCTAAACCATTTAGTGCTTTAAGTAATCAGCAATATTTAAAAATGTATAATGTTTAATAGGCAGCCAATGCAGTGTTGACAGAAACGGGCTAATATGGTCATACTTCCTGGTTCTGGTAAGAACTCGAGCTGCTGCATTTTGAACTAGCTGTAGTTTGTTTATTAAGTGTGTAGGGCAACCACCCAGTAGAGGATTACAATAATCTAGCCTTGATGTCATGAATGCATGAACTAATTGTTCCGTATTTGTCATTGAGAGCATATGACGTAATTTAGTTTAGGGCTGTGCCAGTAAACTTGACAACCGCACATGGTTGTAAAGCGCCTCCGTGGTGGCTGAGTATCACCAGCGGTGGTCCGCCAAAACACATTTTTTTGTATGTGAATGCTGTTTTACATGAATATTATGACAGTAGTGAAGCAGAAAGCTTTGTTTACAAAATAAATAATAGGTTAGCAATTAAATGTTACATCGCAGCCATGGAAACGTTTGGATTGCTGACAAATGAGAGAGTTGTGATTGAGCCCTTAAATTTAAGCTTTGTCGGCTTTGTATTCTGATCACCCGATTATCTGCGAATTTAACAATATTCCATTAGGGGTGAGCCAATCCGATACTCAGTATCGGAGTATCGGAATAGGACAATATTTGCCGGATCGGCTATCGGCCAGACGAGACCATCCAAATCCGAAATTTTGAGTATGTTATTGTTATACAACACAAAAGGCACAAAAACATTATAAAGCACCATAATGTTTTTGTGTACTATATTCCAAGTTTTCTGAAGCCATTCCATATAGCTAGTTTAATGTGAGGTACATATTTAAGTCGCTGTCAGTCATTCTCCATTCAACATTCAAACAGTGCGTCGCACTCTTTTACGATAGTCAACACGATGAAACTCTCTCCCAGATGATTCAATGTTCCTATTATACTGTAGATCTGAAGGTCTATGGTTTTGCATAAAAGTACTTTATCATGCTGGAGTTTCACATGCTACTTTCTCCCGGGTGCCTGTTAGATCACAACACTGGAATAGAGAGCGATATAATAGTTCTTCACGCGCACAGTAACTGAAATTTAAAACTGTTAAAAAGCTTGAACTATTAAATTGCCCCTATCATGGCATTTGAAATGTTCCTATTTTTGTTTTGGGAGTTCCCAAAAACAGTTTCACATGCATGCAAGGACAAAAAACACTTTAATTGTCTTATAATATGCATTTATTTTTACCTGATTTGCTCAACAACTCTCAAATGATTCGTTTAACGAATCATTTTCCCAAACACCTCCTTTGCGTGACGCAAATCTGCGGTGATTGGTCAAATGACCCAGTTTATGTTAGCGACCATAACATAGAAAAATGTTTAAGTCAAGCTTGATGCCTTTCACAAAAGAATAATCACTGTCTCTTCCCCACAGTGAGGCATACAGAGACAGTTTATTAGGTAATTCGGCACTGTTTTTTTTTATTATTATTTTAGTATCAGATCGGTACTCGGTAGCGGCCAATACTGAATCCCAGGTATCGGAATTGGTATCGGTGGCAAAAAAGGCGGATCGTGCCACCCCTATATTCCATTAGTTATTCCACTGGACATGGAATCTCTTGTTTCTTTTCCCAAATCTTCACTCACGTCTCACCCATTTTCACGTTTAAATGTTTCTTCTTCCTTTGGTTCGCCGTTAAATAGGCCTATTATATTCACATTCTTTACTGTGGTAAAGTAGAAAAAATGCTGTAGGAACGATAGCCTACCTTTTTAGTTGCACATCAAATTATTTTAACACAGTTTGTGCCTGTTATTATACACAGGGATGGAAATTAGCACCCGCCACCAGCCAAATGCGGGTGATTTTGTGTTGTGTCGGGTAAACTCGCTTCACCTACCTATAGCTATAGTAAACTATAGCAAGGCGATATTTTAATTATTTATTAATAAACAAGTATTTTCTTTGTCCGTGTCAGTTGCAAAGATGAAGTTGACGATGCTGACTCGCGATCTTCAGTAGGCCTATAGCCTAGTGAACGCGCCAGAGAGAAATGCACATTTCATACGGATTACATAAGCAGAGAACAGTCTGTAGTCTGTTTGCTTTCGTTTTGAATTGTTCTGTTTAAAAGTAGACATGTCTGTGAGGAGAGTAGGCCACCTTATACGCTGAGTTTCGGTTCATTTATGAGACGAGCTTCAGTTCACGAAGCCACAGTGGCCGGTGGACAAAAAAGTTAATTTCCATCCCTGCTTGGTAAGGCGTGTCAAGTTTATTTGTAAACCGCGTTTCACCCGCGCAGGTGATTTTTAGTTTAGCTTTCTCTGGCAGCGCAAAATCAAACATAGCTTAGGCCCCGTCCACACTACTGCGTTTTCGTTTAAAAACGGAGACCTTTTGCTACGTTTGCACTTCCCGTCCACACTAAAACGGAAAAAACGGAGAAGTTTAGAAACGCTGCCGACCCGTTTTTCGTTTTGAATCTCCGGAGGGCGTTTTAGTGTAGACGGGTCAAAACGGCGGACTTTAGAAACGATGACGCAGGCGCTCGCGCTCGGCTCTCTGATTGGGTGTCATCAGTCATGGCGTATCCTTCCCTGATTTGTCAGCCACCCATCACATGACCCGTCCCCGGAAGAAAACATACAAAAACAGCCTGGACTACGTAACGTTAGTGACTGCAACATGGATAACGATTTACAAGCGTTACTGACTTTGAGGTAACGTTAGCTACTTTCTTCTTCATCAAATCTGAGGAATAGTCAATCCGTTTCCTGTTTACACCGTTTCCTGTTTACACCGGCACGCGCATGCCCAGTGTTGGTGAATGGTCACGTGATCCGCGTTTTCAGTCGTTTTAGTGTGGACGGAGATCAATTCTAATACGCAGCTAAAACGCTGGTGTGGACGGAGATCGTATTCGTTTTAATTCTCCGTTTTTAAACTAAAACGCAGTAGTGTGGATGGGGCCTTAAATGTCTTGCCCTTGTGGAAGATAAAATTCAATCTTTAGAGTTTAGACCTTTTACAACAAGTAGAAAGCCTGAAGATATTAGAAAAGAGATGGTCTGTCTTGCTCGTGTCCCACATACCTCAAAGCTCAGAGCGGTTGGCTATATCACAAGTCTTTGTGTGGAAATATAAAACAAATGTTTTTTAAATATTTAACTTTGTTATATTATTTAAATTTATAGTATTTACTGATATTAATTTCAATGCTTTACAGGTTTCATTGACGGAAGTGCTCAAATAAACACGTATTGTCTGCTACGAAATGGATGTTTGAAAATTTTTATTTTTTTTATTTCAAAATGTATTTAATTAAAGTATATATATATATATAACACCCCCCAACCACCGCACCTTTTTTGGTAAAAAAAACTGCCACCATCACATCCCTAATTTAGATATGTTTTTAAGATGAACAAATGTGGTTTTACAGATACTAGACACGTGACTTTCAAATGAAAGATTGGTATCAAAGAGCACACCCTGGTTCCTAACCAATGCCGAAGACTTAACAGAGCAGCCATCAAGTGTTAGACAGTATTCTAGGTTATTACTAGGGCTGCCCCCGACTAAAGATATTCCTAGTCGACTAACACTCCTGCATTTTAGCGATTAGTCGAATAATCGTTCATTTATGATATTAATATAAAAACTTGCGTATATACAAGGAAAGGTATAGTCAAGTTGAAGTTTAACACTTCCATATGACAGAAAATGCTAAAGCATGATATTAGCGCGTTCAAAATGAAAATTAAGCGGTTAAAACAGAATAGTTAAGCGTTTAAAGTATACAGCCCTTACGACACGTTATAGGCTAATTATAACATAAAAACAGCAATCAGACTGCCTGTGCATTTTAATAATTTATTATCAAAAATACAAACTGTAACACTTACATGTAAAAAAAAACAGTTTTGAATAAAATAAAATAAAATTCGTTCTTTAAAATAAATTAAATAAACTTATTAGTAACTTAGGCCTATAAACAAGGCAAAAAACAAATAAATACTGTAGCAAAAACGCTGTTTGGTATAAAAATACAGTGGAAAATTAAATTAATATAAATTTTTATATAGTTCAAAAGGAAAATTAACAAAAACGAAGAATTTAATAAATGCACATGGCACAACGCCAAAACTTAGAATAAAAAAGAAGGCGGCAAACAAATCAACAGCCTAAGTATTTGATTAAATTGTTTAGAACAACTAGGCTATATTTAAGACAAAATGTGGAACAAATAGGCTAATTTAAAGAACACTAATACAAATCAAAAATATCAGAACAAAGCCGCAAACTGACATTAAGACAACGCATGAGTCTTGACCTGAAACAACAAATTGCAAACATCAGACAAATTTTTCTTACAGAATAAAAAACAACTTCTGCATTATATAAAAACGAATAAATAAAAATAATATTTATTTATTTGTATAGCCTACCCGTTATAAAAATACCCGTTGTTTTTTTTTTTTTATAGCCTAACGGATAGCAAACAGAAACGCTACAAAAAGGAAATTAAGCATTCTTACCTAAGCTTTCAATTCGATTTTATTTTTTTCATATTATGTGAGAGGAACAACAGCTTGTTCACATTGTTGGGAAGAAGGGAGCTTCTCGACTTGTTCACAATGTAACCGGCCTTTGAAAAGATGCACTCTGATGGAGTGGATGTGGAAGGGATTCAGTGGAGGCGTTTAGCTGCTTTAGCGAGCTTTGGATATCGATGTTCATTTTTTTGCCACCATGCCAATGGTCCCGAATCAACCTTTGTTTTATCTGCCAAGTACATTTTTAGTTCATCCTTCTCTTCTGCATAGGGTGACCAGACGTCCCGTTTTTTCCCGGGACAGTCCCGTATTTCAACTCTAATTTTAGTGTCCCGACTTATTATGAAAAAATCATGTTTTGTCCCGTATTTCATCGTTAATATATATATATATTTATATATTATAGTTTTCGTTGAATACGCGCACGACAGAGAGGGAGAGAGAGAGCGAGAGACCTTGCGTGTGTGTGCTAGAGTACGCATTAATTACACGCGCGCACGACAGAGAGAAGGAGAGCGCGAGAGACCTTGCGTGTGTGTGCTAGAGTAGCCTACGCATTAATACGCATAGAACCGTCGATAGGTTCTGTGTCGGCCCCGTATTCAACTCCGAGAAATCTGGTCACCCTACTTCTGCATGTTCCTCCTCATCAATGGCCATCAGCATGGATATCAGCCAGACACCTCTCCCACAAGTGCGCTTTGGTATACCGCGAGGCACGAGATCTCGTTGATCTCTCGTTGCTTTGATGTCATGTCATACAGTGACTGCGCAGCCCCTGATTGCTTAAATTTTTCACGTGATTTTTTTTTTGCGACTAACCGACTAATGAAAATGTATTCGACCAAGCCCTCCTCATATCGACTAACATTTAGTCGACTATTTGGGGGCAGCCCTAGTTATTACGTGAGGAAGTTTGTTGTCCAATAATTAGAATCTGTTTTTTCAGAATTTAGTAGTTGGAAATTTCTAGTCATCCAGTTTTTTTATATCAGCTATGCATTTCGCTAATTTTGTGCATTGGTAAGTTTCGTCAGGGCGTGAAGAAATATAGAGCTGAGTATCATCAGCATAACAGTGAAAACTAATGCCATGCTTCCTCATGATATCTCCTAAGGGTACCATGTACAGAGTGAACAGCAGCAATCCTAGTACTGAGCCTTGTGGTACGCCATACTGAACTTTTGACCGATACGACATCTCTTCATTAACTGCTACAAACTGATAACGGTCAGATAAGTATGATTTAAACCATGCTTGTGCAATTCCACTACTGCCAACATCATTTTCGAGTCTATTTAAAAGATTGTTGTGGTCGATAGTGTCAAATGTAGCACTAAGATCGAGTAACACTAATAGAGAGATACAACCACGATCGGATGATAAGAGCAAATCATTTGTGACTCTAATGAGAGCAGTCTCAGTACTATGGTACGGTCTAAATCCGGACTGAAAATCCTCACAGATACCATTTCTTTCTAAAAAGGAACATAGTTGTGAAGATACTGCCTTTTGTAGTATCTTTGACAGAAAAGGTAGATTCGAGATCGGCCTGTAATTGACTAGTTCTGTAGGATCAAATTGCGTTTTTTTTAACAAGCGGATAGCCAGCTTAAAAGTTTTTGGTATGTATCCTAATGACAAAGATGAATTAATGATATTAAGAGGATCTTTGACATCTGGAAGCATCTCTTTCAGTAGCTTAGTCGGTGTAGGGTCTAACAAACAAGTTGTCGATTTAGATGATTTAACGAGTTTAGTAAATTCTCCCTCTCCTATAGCAACAAATGAATCAAATTTTTCGTCAGGGAGACTACAATGCACTGTCTGATGCGATACTGTAGTAGACGGTTGCACAGTTATAATTTTCTCCCTGATATTATCAATCTTGTAAGTAAAGAAGTTCATAAAGTCATTACCACTGTGCTGCTTGGAAACGTCTATTGTTGAAGCTTTATTTTTTGTTAGTTTAGCCACTGTTTCAAATAAATATCTAGTTTTTTTCCCCTTCTTCTAATAGGGTTGAAAAATAGGGTTCTTTCCATGAAATGCAAAATACCTCTAGTTTTGTTCCAGTTGCGCTCCATTTTTCTGGCTGCGCTCGTTGTACCACAGCGTTGGACTATTTTCTTTAATGTTCTTTAAGATCAAAGGAACAACTGTGTCTAAAGTGCTGGAAAAGAGAGAGTTAAAAGTTTCTGTTGCAATATCGAGTCCCTCTAAGCTTTCTGGGATGCTGACAGTTCAGAATATTTTTAAATGCCAATCCCAATGCATCTTTTTCGTTATCTACATGTAAATTAAAATCACCAACAATTGGGACTTTTTCTGCAGCCAATACTAACTCTGATAGAAAATCAGCAAACTCTTTGATAAAGTCTGTATGGTGCCCTGGTGGCCGGTATACAATAGTCAGCACAAACATGCTCAAACGTGATTTATCATTTACACTAGTGTTACATTAGACACCATCACTTCAAAAGAATTATATTTAAAACAAGACTTATCAGTAATTCTGAAGTTATTACTATAAATTACAGCAGCACCTCCCCCCTTTCAGATGAGGCTCATGTTTATAACTAATCTTGCGGGGTGGACTAATTTAAAATAATGTAATCGTCTGGTTTTAGCCAGGTTTCTGTCAAACACAGCACATCTAGGTTATAATCTGTAATCATATTAACAATAAGTGCTTTTGAAGTAATGGATCATATATTCAGCAGTGTACACACTCATTTAAAATATCACAGCTGTTTGAATATAGGCTATATATTTTTGAATGTAGCCACTTACGATCAATATGATGCTTAATAATGACTGGATAATTTAATCAGTGAGTTTCAGATTCCTGAACAAATCATTCAGGCTGTTTTTTCTAAACTAGATTCCTACCAATTCATTTAAACTTATTCACTTTCATAGTATTAAAAAAGTGCCATTATCTGAAGAAATGTAGAGTCATACAAACGTAATAACATGACAAAATGTTCAGTTATGGTTGAACTGTTCTTTTAAAGTTTTTTTTGTGTTTGTAAGTTGGTAAGCTTTGCCTTTTAAATTTGTATTAGATTTAAAGTTTTTTTTGTGTTTGTAAGTTGGTAAGCTTTGCCTTTTAAATTTGTATTAGATTTAGGCTATTTTATTCTTGTCATTTTTTTTATTTTATTTTAATTGAACTCTCATATTTTGCCACCATATTTTATTTAGTGTTTTCTCTCTGATGGTTGGAAACGGAAGAGCTTAACTTCATCCTGAGAGGGATCAGACAGCAGCATGGCAGATGACAACGGTGAGTTGTGTTGGCGAACGGATAAAGAGATGATCTCTTCTGCAGTTCTATTGTGATATTATTGGCACAGTGTGATGGATTTTATCCCTAAACCTAACTATCTAGCGTCTACTTCTCGACACTTAATACTACTTCTCATACTCCAGCTCTCTGCTGAGTTCTCTTATCCTACTTTACTCAAGCTCTTGCGTCTACACATCGACGTCTAGCCTCGAGTTTTCACTAACCTACTTTACTCAAGCTCTTGCGTCTACACATCGACGTCTAGCTTCGAGTTTTCACTAACCTAACTTCTTTGGTTCCCTAAACTGACCTGCTGCACAGCAGTAAATGACAGACAGACTTCAGCAATTGTTCTCTAATGCTCTTTATTACGGCCAGGAGTTCTCGAGCAGTTCTCAGAGAATCTCCCAAGAATAAACAAGGCCGGAGGATCTCAGACCATTTCTATTGAGAATCTCACCGAAAACACGGATACAACAGTTTTGATAGAATAGGGAGGTATGGCATAATGACATACATTTGATTGGTTCTTCATAGGCAGATGGTTTTGTTACTAGGTAGAGAAGACTTTGGTTTAACGATTACTTCATTGATCACAAGTTCTAACCTAGTCATCTGTCTAGTTTCATTTCCCATACTTGTTATTTATACACACAGTCAGGTGTTTGACACACATACATTCATCTAAAGTACAGGATGTCTTAGTACACTGTTTCAGAGTGTTAGCATGTAAAATAAGGTCAAATGTTAAAACATGGTTAGCTTAATATTCATTTTAAATTTTCCACCACAACAGTCATTGCAATTTGTTCAGTAGATTTTGAACAGTCTGATTTGCACTCTCAGAATCATTCATTCAGTAATAATGGACTGAGGCTTTAAATGGGTCAGTGCACTGCATCAGAGCCGGTAACCAGTAGATGTGTTATAGGACATTATCTCTGCAAGCCCATGGTAACAAAATTAGACAGAAACATTTGAAGCCAAAACTGTTTTCTTTTTGGGTTTTCAGTTTTTTAGTCCATCTGTTTCTATAGGGTTGTAACTATACAAAACTATATAACTATATAAAGTCCATACTATATACTACAACCTCAAATGTCAGCATCTTAACTTTTTCCATTGCCCTCATGAGTTGTTTTGCTCTGTTTCTGGGCTGTGTTTGATCTGTGCGTATTTGTGCTCTTGTATTAATAAAGATCAGCCAAAGAATTATAAAGCCTCTGTCCTGTCACATTCTAAGATATCAACGTTATAAAGACATACTTAATTTAAGGCCTCTAAATTATCTACGGAATCAAAACTTTGCTGAACAAATCCTGTTGTACACAATCTAGGCTACTTCATGCCTTCTGTCATCTGATTGATAATTTATGTAAGGGATAATGTACATCCACCCGGTTGTTATCTCAGAATAAGGACCTTCACGGCTACTTGCCACATAAGTAAATAATTAGACACGAAATATTGATCTGAGTTGAAATATTTTATTAGGTAAATACGCAAAGCTTCCGCGGAGAGAGCAGTTGCTAGCGCGGCAAGTTCAAACTAGACGGACTTTTAAAGATACGGTATATATAGTCATACCACTTATTACAGCATTTCACCACATAAATAATTATGGAGATAAGAGATATTGATTTCAAATTAAACTGTTTTAAAATTTTACCTCTTTGTGTCTTATAATCCAACAGTGTACAAAACAATAGTCACAAAATAGCAGCAGCTGCGTTTGTATGAAACAAGAGACAGCGAATCCATGATACTGGATGGTATAATTAAATAACTGTACACAAAATATTGATTTGACTGAGTTTTAATATTTTATTAGCTCACCAAACGCAAAACTTCCATGAAGAAAAAACTTTCCTTGCAAGCGTATAGCGCTGCTGACTTCAGCAACCCGCATGAGCCTGTGTTATCTGTTTTCAGCTGTTGTTATCTGGGAATAACATGCCATTGTATTTCAGAGAGCCGTGTAATAAACTTTTTTTAACAATTATAAAGCCTTTTAGTAATTATAATTCTAAAACCATCCCACTTCAGGTTGCGGTATGTGTGTTTTTTTTGCTGTGAAATCTTTATGGATTTTTGTAAAGTAAACGTAAGAATAACTTTTCTAATCCCCCCCACATTACAACTACAGAGCTTTGATCATAAAGCTAAGCATTTAATTATCTTACCAAGACATATTATTGGGAGATATAGAGTTACTGACAACTGAACTTATTTCATCTTATTTTCATCTTATTATTCTTTCATATAAGAATTTCAATTTGTCCAAATAGATAGCAGAAGCTGCACCAAATTGCTTAGTTTTGCTTTTTTTGGGACTCTAAATGAAATTGACACCTCAGTTTAATTTATAGTCCCTCAAAAAGCAAAAATATGCTATCTCGTGCAGCTGCTGATTAGAGCTCGACTGGCAGAACTATCGTTATCGGCGAAAAATCGTTATCGGCGCGCTGTCATTCATTACACAGTACGAGAGAGCAGAGAAGGGTCTGCTGGCATCATGCAGTACAAGGTGTAAGAAAAACTATCACTGATGCCTCGTGGTGTTTATTTCGACACGTGACACTGCACTGAGAGCACACGCTGCGTGGAGAGCGCTGACATCAGATGGGCGTTTAAAGCACCGACAGCGAAAATGTATTCATACAGTACATTTTGTCATATCATTATAAAGTGATTAATTTGTTGACTAGATGCTGCATTAGTAGAGAAAGAAACGCATGTTTCTTTGCCTTCGAGGCTGAGAGGACGCTAACATTAGTAGTAGCCTACCTCAAGCGGTTAAAACACTGACAAAAACAAACCTAAGTCCGACCCGAATGTTTAATGTCACAATTGTTACGATCTATTTGCATTAGATTATAACATTAAACAGCTGGTCACAGAAAAGTATTCGATTCGTGTTCAAAAAGAACTGATGAAAACATTTCAGTGTTTGAACAGTGGAAAAACGTTTTAAAGCAAGATTCTGTGGCATTTCCTTCCTTATAATTACCGTCATCAATAACAACGCATTATAACACAGCACACATCCATGTATCATAACGGACGCGCTCTCTCATTTCATTCAAAAACAACTTGCCGTCTTTCTTCTCCGTTTTTGATTGTATTTAACATGAAATCAGAGTTTATTTATTGTTTACAGAGTTTGGTAATATTGTTGTAATCATATTATATTGAGTTTTGTACGCTGTACAAAATGGATGTAACAGTTAAACAGTTACATTTTGAATGTAACTGGTTAGTATTACTTTTTGTTTCAGTTTGAATTAATGTCTTTATTGACTTCAATAATATTTCAATATTTATTTCATTTAGCATGTTTTCATGGCTCATACAGTTTTTTTTTTTATATATATATATATATATATATATATATATATATATATATATAGGCCTTTATAATAAAGTTCAGCACTGTTTTACCTGGAGTGTTATAAGCAATAAGGTTCCAGAGGCTGTGCTGTATCGTGATGTGAATAATTGTTTTTATTCAGCATCAATTTTAAAAACTATCGGTTGATTAATCGTTATCGGCACGATGTATCAATTATGATACTCAACAAAAACACATGGTAACACTTTTTATTTTGATAGTCCACTTTAGACATTCTACTAACTAGAAGTAACTTTGCAACTACATGTTAACTAACTCTCCTTAAAGTATTAGTAGACTGTATGCGTAATATCCATAGACTGTAAAAAAGATGGACGACGCCCCCTCGCTGTCTTCCATTGGTGAGAAGTGAAGCCGCCAATGTCCCGATACGGCGCTGACATATTGGGACTTGAGTCTGCGCAGTAGCGATTTCGGGACCAGACCTGCGCAGTAGTGAGCAGGAAGTAAAGCCGCAGAAATCAACGCGCCGCCCTCACTCTCCCAGCACTTTTTTTAAGTGGTCGATAACTGCTTCGTTTCTCCGTTCTGCTTCAGTTTTGATGTCTGTTGACTGCAGTACGACATTAGGCTTGTTAAAATAAAGTAAATACAATCCCGAAAAAAAGTCAGTTGGTGCTTGGTGACTACTTCGCTCAGAGGACCTGTCAATCACAGCTGTCAATCATGACATTACACCACCGTTTTTATAGTATAACATAACTAACTAAAAACAAACTTATTTTAAAAACAGACACTTGAACTTGCATCAGCATGATAAAAACTACAGCAAATGACAGAAACCACCTTTGGAAAAAAGATATTTGAAGTGTAATTTAATTGTTTAGTTGGTCTCACGTCCCATTGAATAACACGGGGAGGCGGGGTTTATGACCTATACTAGGACCAGTCACTGGGGGGCGATTGAGACGTTTTGGCTTCACTTTTCAGGGATTGTGCGGCACGCTTGGTAATATCTGCTAACTCTTTAATTTCATGGTCCCCCAATAGACATTCTACTGACTATAAGTAACTTGGCGACTACAAGTTAACTTATAACTTACATTATTTCATATAATACAGGGTTAAACTAACATCTAAGAGAAATATGCTCCCTATTAGACTGTGCAACCTGATTTGGTTTTCTTAGATTGACACCAAAAAGGATCATTAGATAGAAAAATCTCTTATTGTTCTTGTTTAATCCTTGTATAATCTCACCCTCTTTCTGTCTTTATATATTTATATACTACATGAGACTTGATGCCAGACTAGTACTCTAAGAATAAATATTAAGGCAATCTATTGATTATTATTGAATAATTGAATCAAACTGATCACATTTCATATATTTTATTTCCATATAATTATATTACCTACATTCAGCATCTTAACTGAAAAGAAAACCCATGTGACAGATTTGGAACAGTCTTCAGGGAATAACTCCATGCATAATCAAATAGTGCTATACTTTGTCAATATGCATATTGACGCTTTGTCAATATGCAATGTGTACTGGAGATTCAATTCAGTACTAAAAGTAAATAAATCTTTGGGCTGTCAATTGATTAGCAAACCATTTGAATAATATTCAATATGAAAATGATGATTTAAAGAAATTACATTCCTTTGAGAAAATAATTGAGTAGACATTCCAAAAAGTTCCAAAAATTAATCAATCAATCGCACTAATATGTAAAATTGTTAAATTGACTATATATTATAATACACTATCTAAAGCATTAACATTACTACATTAACATGTGAAAAATGTATTTTCGTTTCTAAATGCTCTCCATGCGTAAAACCTCATAAAAGCGCACTGAGATGATACAGACAGAACAGATATCATAAAGTTCTCATATTATTCTTTTGGCAGGACCATTTTATTTAGCGAATTAAAGGTCACCATTATATGTTTGGTCTAAAACTAAACTGCTGTTTTACCTGCAGGACAACAATTGCGAGTAACTTTTGTCATCCTTGCAATACTCCGATATGAAGATTGTACAAAGTAACATATCTTTAGCAACAGTGTAAAAGTGAATTGCAAATAACAGCCACAATTAGAGGGACAAACTATCGGTTTAATATGCGTAACAAATACCTCTGTTCTCACAGTCCATACTACAACGCGAAAACTGTATTTTCAAATTTTTATGGACAAAAGCGCCATCTCAGTGTGGGCGGAAAGCCAAAACGGAGAGAAAAAGAAGCCTTTTCTAATGAAAACGTGTTAGTGTGGACAATGCCTCAATATGTACAATAAAATACATTTATAATCAACATTTCTCACACTTGATCTGTTTTCGAATGTTGTAAAACAGAAAGCTTTTGGTTTTGGTACAGACTGATTGAATCATATCCACTCACACTGACCCAGACATCTTGTTTTTCATCTTGCAGAGAAACCTGCTGTTGCTCCTCCAGTGTTTGTGTTTCAGAAGGATAAAACACAAAAGGTAAGACCAGCACCAGTTCTTACTGACTCTGATCACTCCTGTCCTAAACTGGCTTTAAGACACTGATTCTGTCCCCAGAGATCAGCAGACGGATCCAGCACAGAGGATGGAGATGGTGAGTTTAGTCTTTTTACAGTCAACAAAAGACATTATTGAAATGTTGAATTTCACAAAGAAACATATTTTATATAATTAGATGGGGGGAAAAAAGAAAAATTAATGTTTGTTGTGGCCCAATTAAGCTCATTTTAGGGCTGTGCGATTAAACGAAATCACTCTCCGCTCTTACCGAATTACTTTGGTTGCTTTAATAAGAATAAAAAGAAGTTTAATTCTTACAGTGAAGAAAATGCTGTGTTTTATTTTACATTTTATTGTACATTTTTTGTAGTAGGCTGTTAGCTGAATACTTGTATACTTGAGTGAAAAACTTAACACTGTTTGTTTTATTATTACCTTTTTACCCGTCTTAAAAGCATTGAAAAAGTCTTAAATTATGATCTGAAAACACAGACAAGCTGGAGTTCAGCAATCTTCATTGAGATTTTCTACTTAAATTGAAGTGTCATTCAGTCTATGTTCTGTCACGAGCCGCTTGCGCTGTTTGTGCGACTAAATCTGCGAACAAAATGCAGGCTGATATCCAGCAGTGTTTTTAATGTTGATGCAATGTGCAAAATGATGCAAAAGGAAAAGGGATATGTAGAATTACACAAGTGCTACTGCTAAAGAGTGCAATGTCAATAATTTTTCATAAGCTTAATTGAATTGGCCTAGAGAGAATAATTATGACATTTTCTTTTAGCCAAACTTCAAAAACTTTTACATGAAAGTTTGTAGTGTGTAATAAAGCTCTAAGGGAATGAAAACATCCTGCAAATCTGAAAGTCTGCCGTATATAAAGTTATTGTCTTTCAAAAGTAAGAGTCGACTCTGAGTCAATGAAATGAATTGTTTTTCAAACGACTTTCGTTGTGATGTCAATACGAAACATTAGCTTATTGCGCGCGCACCAGGGAAACTTAAAGCTCAAACCGGCAGCTGATCCTGTGGATACTGGATAGATCATGTCGAGGAGACGCTGTGTGACACAATGTGACGGTAAAGACATTTTTTTCCCCACTGCCCAAGGACGAGCATGTGAAGAATCTGTGGTTAAAATGAATTTTTACCATGATACTACAGCAGTATAATCATAAACTTTTGCTTTTAGCTTTATTTTACTGACGACTGCTTCTCAAATATCGGAGTCGGCTAATCAGCTGTGGGCCACTATTACATAAAACTCTGTCTATTAATCCAGATTGTCTGTCGTTCTCACTACTTTGCGGAAAGATTAAAGGTGCCCTAGAATGGTTTTTATTTTTATTGTATAATGTTTTCTGGGTTGCCCTTATAATGTTAGTGTGTTTTTTAGATCAAAAATAGTCATAATTTAGAAATAAAAGGCATTTTTCCTAGCCTGATTTTAGCCCTGAGCCCAAACGCTCTGTTTGAAGGGGCGTGTCTGCTGTGTGTAACCGGCCTCTGCTGTGATTGGCTGACATGCTTGCATATGAAATAGCTACATTACATGTGAAACTCTCTTGAATACTTTTACTACAGATATCATACGTTTTTACTATTACAGCTATCGAGATTAACGAATCGTGAGATGTTTTTAAAGTATTTAGATCTATTCCCATCACATAAAATGTTGCCGTGATGAGCATTGAGCAAACAGATGACAGTGTTTATCATTGCAACGCAGTTTCTGAACTCTCTCTAATGCTTTCACCAATGCAAACACGATGATGTAAATATAGTATTGAACGAATTTGAGAGAAAGATTACCTGTCTGAACTTGAACAATTACACATTCAGAAAGTGTTGCTTGGTAGCTCGATCGATCGAGGC
Source organism: Semotilus atromaculatus (assembly GCA_031834385.1). Lineage (NCBI taxonomy): Eukaryota > Metazoa > Chordata > Actinopteri > Cypriniformes > Leuciscidae > Semotilus > Semotilus atromaculatus. The sequence goes on along the minus strand of JAULUF010000020.1, from coordinate 24,623,906 downwards.
CAGCTCTGTATTGGCCCAAGTTGAGGAAACAGTCTTGTCGGTGAAATGTTTGGAAATTTCCAGAGAAAATAAAATGAACCCATTGTTTCTTCAGAGGCTCGGATGAAGGAACTAAATACCTTTGTGTTCATTTGTACATCCAAACTCTGAACAACTGCCATGCTTCGGCTGCGCAGTTCCACCTGTCATTGAACATGGGCTGGCATATGCAAATTTTTGGAGTCGTACATATTAATGATGCCGACTGGTACGCGTCACAGTCGGTATTATGAGGAGATTCGCCTATTTTTGAGCGGTGTTTTTCAAAAACGAGATTTAAGTAAGAAGGAGAAAACAATGGTGTTTGAGACTCACTGTATGTCATGTCCATGTACTGAACTCTTGTTATTTAACTATGCCAAAATAAATTAAATTTCACATTCTAGGGCACCTTTAAGCATGAAGCAAGATTTGTTTTACCAATGTTTATGTTACATCAGTCATTCATGCAAGAGCTCGGCTAATGTATACATTGTATAGCCTGCATGCTATTGATACAGTTTCCACTTGTTCACCGCAATATATTAGAAACAGACTCGGTAAATAAATTAGTACAAGTAAAATAATCTGTTGATGGACATGCACTTGTTAAAGCAGATGGTGAGAAATAGCAACATCTCATAATGTAAGTTACCTCAAACTGAGTAGTGAATCACTGAAACGTCCTGCTCGAGTCGTCCTTGCGATGGAGGTTCGGGTTGAATGAATGGTTCTTCTAGTGTTTCATCATCGGACTCGCGCTCGGATTGATATGGTAAAATCAACATCATTGTTCGTTACTGTGTTTAGTTTATGGTGAAGGAAGCCTCAGAACAGAGCTGTCGGTGTTACGGCAATGGGAGTTTTTGTTTTCGACGCGTGCTGTACGCGGTAAACCAATCCCAACAGACTGAGCTCTCTGGCCAATCAGAGCAGAGTAGCTCGCGGAAAGGAGGGATTTAGAGAGATTAATTCATTTGGCGAGTCGTTTGAGAATCATTGAAAATCTGGTGATGTGCAAATGTACATTATGAGAAAATGAAACCGTTTTTTGACGTTTGATGCATGTAAACCTGTTGTAGGAGACTCCAAAACAACATTAGGAAACTGTAAAAAATCATAATTGGGTCCTTTAAAAAGGTCTTAAAAAGCCTTGAATTTAAGTTGGAGGATCCTGGGGGTACCCTGCTATTGTATTTGTCCTATTACTAATTATTTTTTTAATTGTATTACTGACTGTACTTATTTTCAATAACTTTTACTTTTTAACTTTTTGGCTGGTATCTAAAATATAGAAATCATAGGAAATTTTCTACATATACATACTTATATATAGCTATCGTTAAAGGGATAGTTGACCCACAAATGAGAATTCTGTCATTAATAATTACTCACCCTCATGTCTTTCTGAACCCGTAAGACAAATGAAGATCTTTTTGATGAAATCAAAAGAGCTTTTTGTCCCTACATTGACAGCTACGCAACTGGCATTCCTAAATTCAATCTGTTCATCATATAAAGCGATCTAGTCTCTTCAGAAAATTTGGATTAAACCATCCAATTCATTTGGATTAATTTTACGATCTCTTTTTTAACCTTTTGAAGTGGTAGTTGCGTGGGCTGTAAATGGAGGGACAGAAAGCTCTCAGATCATCAAAAAGATCTTCATTTGTGTTCTGAAGATGAAAGAAAGTCTTACAGGTTTAGAAGGACATGAAGGTGAGTAATTAATGACAGAATTTTCATTTTTGAGTAAACTAACCCTTTCAATAAACTACTCGTATAAGGTTTAGGTCATATGGGGCAAATCATGTGAAATAATTGTGATTACAATATTGACCAAAATAATCATCATTATCATTTTTGCCCTAATAAAGAAGCCCTTGCAAATTTTACCACCAAAATCATCTTGATTTTGTTTGGTGGCTCAATTAATTAAAATTAATTCCTTGCTAAAATTAAATTGAGAAATAAATTAAATTATTTTCAGCTGTATAACTGCAATTTAAATAAGGATGCTTCAATGTCAAAAATATTATTACAGTGCAAAAGATCTTGAAACAGTCTTCATTTTCTTTTTGAAAAATGGAATTCCTTTAATATTGGGGTGGAACATGTGCTTCATCCATTGAGTTCTGCATTCAGAATTAATTTATGCGTGTGTCTTTTCTGGACTCCTTTTCTCCCCTAGACTCTGATAAAGAAGATGGCAGATACAGTCCTGCTGCTAAAAGAGGAAGAACATCACCATTTACACAATTCCCACCAACTCATTCCGGTAATCCAGAGATTCACACCTGGAAAATAATAACATCTTTAGCCTGTTTTTTTTTTACACACTTTCCTTTCCTTTTCGCAGTTTCTAAGAATAATGTTTTCATGCCATCCAGTTTCTGTCACTCACCAACCGGAAACTCCGACTCAGAACCTGGTGAGACTTGCTACAGTGTGCTACAAACTTATACCAAATCACACATTGTAAGTCAGCATGACTGTTTTATGCGCAGCCTGTTTTATGTTCATTATGTGACTGTTATGAGTGCAGCAGGATATTCAGTGAGAAATAAATCACTCAAGAATTGATTTTATCCATTAGGAATTGATCAAAAATGGTCTGTATTTGACTGACATAAAAAGTTTACAGAGACAAACATTTGCACAATACATTTACATTGGAGAAAGGAAGAAAGTGTTAGTTTTAGTTTCATGTTGAAACATCTAATTTTCTCAATTGTTTTTTTTTTCCATCAGAAGAGAAGACTGTGGGGTTTCGCCTGAAACCCCCGACTCTGATCCATGGTCAGGCACCGAGCACTGGTGAGTCAGTGTTCGAGCATCTGCTGTTGATTTAAGGTCCAGTTGTGGTGCTTTCATAAGATTGTTTATTTACATGATTCCACAGATAGTCACCATTCTTAGTACCAGAGACCCTCAGAGGGCCTGACAGCTTGAGGGATGATGAGTTCACAGCAATCATTATTTGATTGATTCATTTCAGGTGTCCCTAGCCCCAAACCCAAAGAAGCCCAGCGCAGCATTCTGCGACCTCCAGTGCTGCAGCCCCCTCAGGCCCGAACCCCCCCTCAGAACAGTGAGTACATGATGAATATCAGCTCAAGTAGACCAGATGAAGGAGAACTACAACATGTCTGTTGTTTCACCAGACACGAGCAACAGCAGTTCAAACGGAGTGAAAAACCTCTCAGATGGAGGAACAGAATGTGAACGTAACTCAGAGATGTCTGCTGCTGGCAAACAGGACAATGACGTGGCATTGGTAAGACATGACTTTTACCGTATCAATTCGAGCCCGAGTCCTCGTCCTTTGGAAGTGGATTTGCAGAGCTGAAAACAGCCTCTTCTCAACATGTCGACAACATAAACCTAACTCTTCCAGTCTTAGCTACAACTACAGTGTTTTAATGCCGGGTCAGACTGGAATTGCTGATGACTCTGAATTTCTGACTCGTTTTTTTTCTTTTAGAAGACAATAACTTTATTTATCTTTCACTTTGATTTGTAAAACTTTGCAGACCTTTTATATTCACAAACAACCATATTACACACCGACACCGTATGAAAGGTAATGTTCGAAAAACTAATGGGGCACTTTAAAATGAATTGTCACAAAAATAGATGAATAGATTAATGGCAGTATAATGATTTGACAATCAGTGTCAAAAAACTTTTTGTATTAGTTTTAAACCGTATAATAACCTATTTTATATCATTTTAAGCATACCAGAGTTCTTTTTTTAATTTTGCTTCAAATGTATTTATGCTATATAAAATCCAATTTTGTTTTTTTAAATGAGCTTTAATTGTCCACATATATTTATGCGCCACTGAAATGTTTAAACTCTGTGTTTTTCATATTCTACAAAGGAAGCATGTTTGAACACAGCATGGGCTACGGTCCAAAGGCCAGACAGGTCTAGTTTTGGTTTCCAGAAAAGAGTTTGTCATCTTTTGCTTTGGCTGACCCAGTATTTTTAGTTGAATACAGCAAAGTGAACATATGTCATTTGGTCACATTTTAAACTTAAAATTACTTTTTGTTATTTCTTTTAAGGTACAGAACAACAGTACTTTGGGGGAAAAAACAGATGACACACCTGAAGGACACGATGCCCCGGTTGAGGCCAGTTTTGTATTTGGACAGAATATGAGGGACAGAGCAAAGGTTTGATTCATCTGTCATGATGTTCTCTGCATGATTTTGTCTCGTTCCTATTTGTACTGGGTTATGTATTGAATATTTACAGTACTGTACAGCAAATTTGCTGTCAATATAAAAATGAAGCAACATTTGGAATATTACAGGAATTTAATAGGCTTTTTATTTATTTAGTTTCCCTATCCTTCCCTGACTTGAGTATGAATGCATTTAAACTGATGTTTTAATAGTATCTCTTATTTAAACTTCAGTGGAAAAAAAAATCTTTTAATTTAGTTAATCAGTTCAAACTGTTTCAATGAAGTGACTGAACATGCTTATTATTCAGAGTTTCGCTTGCAAACATCAGTCAACATCATAGCAGCCAGCACATAATATGATTTAGAATTAAAGGTAGGGACACACCAAATCTACGCTGATGAAAGCCGACTGTTTTGTCAGTCGGGGCAAAAAAGCTGCAAGTAGAGCAGAAGAGAGACTTCTTACAAAACATTAAAATCTTACCAACCCCAAACTGTTGAACAGTAGTGTATGTTGATAATATTGCTGTTTATTACTCTGTTATATTGTCACACATACATGAAAATCATTAGATACATTTTTTTTCTCATGTAAAAAAAGAACGAAATGAATAACAGTTTGGGAGAACAAAACAGAAGATTTGACAATGTTTTAGTTTTTCCATTTTTTTTTTCTACTTACAGTATAGTAGATTTGAATACAGTTTGATTTTTGTTATCGGTTACTGTTAGAAAACATCACAAAAACAAACCGCTTCAGAGAAAATATGAGGTATTATGATTATTTAATCCTTTTCACTATATTTTAAATCTAGCTGTAAAGATATAATTGATCTAATTATCACCCAGTCCTAATTCCGAATAAATGACTGCAATTCAGAAGTTTTATTGTTCCTTATTTAATCTGCAGTCCGTAACTGTTGGCGCTCTAGTGGTTAATAAGCAGAACTGCATGCGTCTTGCGGAAGAACATTGTAGCCGGAGCTACTTCTCTCTGTTTATGATGACGAGTCCCCCAGGTACTGGGCTACTGGGTTTCAGTGCCCACCCGAAACAGTCAGAATAGTCTGAATATAAACACTTATTATAGGTGTACCGTAGTGATTCAGGACAAGACAAAAACAGTTTGGAAAATTAATTCATGATGTACTTGCTCATTAAGTAATTTTTGTCCATTTTTAACACAAAAAAAGTTACGGACTTGCAGCTTTAAATTATGTAATAATTTAGAAGTAAAAAAAAAAAGAAAAAAAACTTGCTTTTAGAGTTTTGTTTAAAGTATTGCATTTGGTGCAGGTGGGTAACAGCTGGGACTCTCAGAATCATCTTCTGCCAGAAAATTCAGAGGAAACAAATTACTTCTTGCAGTGCACCACTTCTAGGTACTGCAGTTCTAATGTTCATGTTTGTTTTTAAGACATTTTACAGATCTCTTTAGACAGAAACTGTTCTTGGCATCAATATTGTTTCTTTTAGCACACAGAAACCTGACAACAACAATGCCAACAGTGTGAAGTTTGTCTTTGGGCAGAACATGTTGGATCGCGTCTTGGTAAAGCAATAAATTCCTTTCTGTTTGTCATAATTTGCCAAGCTCAAGTTAACATAGATCACAGTTGCTGAGTATCAAGACTTGTAAATCACTCAATTCCACTTGTACTGCACGCTTCCAGGCGCTGCCGAAACTCAGCACAGAACTACCTGGGGGCAGCAGAGAGTTTCAGTCTGAGATGGGCCTGTTCAGCCAGCTTTCATCCTCACAAGATCAAACTGTGGAGAAGAGTATGTGTTCCAGACCCAATCACAAGCCTGACCTGACAAAAATCATGTTGAGTTTTGAGATTAGTGGCTCATCGTTACTATGGCCAAAATGAGGACACTGTCGCTTTTCTGACCACACTGAAATGTTGCGTGAAGTGACAGTATTTTCATTTTTATTATACAGTTATTATTAATTATATTGTATTGATTGTATATATTGTATTAATTATCTTTATTAATACAATTGTATTGTTTGCAACTAAAGTAAGCATAAAGTCAGAAGCATAATCACATTTTTTAAATGTGATAACCATATGCAACTATTTCATGTTTCATAAATGCATTTTTCATTTATAAATAACAATTATTGCTCACCTTTTTTTTAGTGCATATTTTCAAAATCGACTGTGACTACTAATTTTAAATTGTAACTTTTGCCATGGTTTTTGTACCATTAAAACATCCTGCAAGTTTCATAGCTTAAAACGTCCTCCTCATTATAAACAAAACATTTAATCAATCAAGCTCCAAAAATGTCTCGTTTGAATATTCTGGGATGTGTGATGTCACACGGGAAAATACATTTGCATATGCCTGCCACCAGAGCAAGACATCGATGAATAATTTCACATCATCACAGCATAGGCCCTGCCCACTGTCATTCAATTGCTTAACGACTAACGTTTGCCTACACTGGATATGAGTGTTGTGTCGAAAGCAAATGGAACCCATAGACTAGGGCTGTAATCAACCAAAGAAAATCTTGGTCGACTGAAGTCCTGAAATTTTTGACAAATCAGCAAAAAACTTTAAAATAATTAGCTGTGCACTGTGCGCAGTACTTGGTAGCCTTGTTGTCCGCCAAAATGAATTATAAACAAACATAAAAAACTAGTAGGCTATTTGCAGTATATTAAATCGTTTTTGACCTTATTATTTTGCACTGAAATTAGTCTGACACGCGAGTCTGTCGGCTCGGACAGCGTTGCCTCACGTGCACCTGCGCAATATCATAGCCTATGATTTCCGAAAATAGTACTGTTGTCAACTAGTGATATCATCACGAGAACTTTTGAGGAATATGCAACATCATTTAGACAATTGTTTTTGTCATATGTATTATAATAACTGACAGACACTATCAGTGCAGCTGAACACAGGAGCTCAGCTTCGCGGCTGAGACACGAATAGACTATTAACTTTTTTTTTAAATGCTGCCACACTGCCGATGTCTTTGTTGACATGGTAGAATAGGACTGATTATGAATTAAACGCTCTCACAATTAAATAATATTCGGCAAACCTTCTAGTAGCCTACTTTCTCCAATCTGTCTCTCTTCTCCTGTGGGTTGGGCTAAACCAAAAAGAAGTGAAAACCAGGGGGGTGTTCTGAAGACAGACTGTTACCTGTGAAACAGGGGTGCTCTGAAAACACCCCCATTAGCAATTAGTGCTTTCCACCTGATGAAATGAACGCGGCAAAAAATCGACCAATCAGAATTTTGGTCGAGCCAGAACGTATCGACCAATAATCGACTAATCGATATGGGCGGAGGATTATATGTTTGTTTCGTCAGCGAGGCACAGTGTAATGGAGAGTTTGCAAAAGAAACTTTAGTTAAAAGGTGACGCTTTCAGCTGTAATGACGGTTTTATATGGATAATTTTTTCAAAACACTTACTCTCGTGCAACAGCTACAGTTGATACCGTTTCCTATGCAATGATGTTAGCCAATCCTAACTTTGTCTGTTTACTGACAAGCCTTAAAGTACCCGGCCCTTAAAAATTTATAATTTCAGAGTGTCAGAATCAGGGTTGAAAAATGTTCTCTGTATATACATTTGTTTTTTGTGCAACAAACTTTAACATTACTAGTAAACCTCAAGGAACATATTATTAAAATAAAGAACAGGGCTATTTATTTTTTTTTAACCGATAGACTGGTTTCAGGTTGATATGGCTGTGAGTGGATATGTTTCTAAGAGTATGGTTTACCAAGATGCGTTCTTGTGTAAAACAACAACGGAGAACAAAATTATAAAACAGAACATGGGCCCTGATACATTCATATAAAGTTGTTGTTTTTGTATCCCTCAAAACAAATGTAGCAGGACGTTAAAAATATAGTCTAACAGCATGCAGTGAGCATGTTAATCAAACTCAGACACTAAAAATGTAAATAATATAAAAAATCAATAATAATAATAATTCAAAAGAACATTTATTTGAAACATAAACAAAACTTCTTTGACATTGATCATTGTGATGTTGATCAGTTTAACAGTTTAAAAATATTTTTTTCCGAAAACAAACAAAAAAAATCTTAATGACCCCAAACTTTTGTTTTACATTTTCTACCATTTCATTACCAGTTTAGGAACTACTGCACTAAATCATTAAAGTTAATTAATGTGACTATAATGTGCTGTAGGTGACAACATGAAAGAGTCTCTGGAGGAGTCGGCGGCGCGACATGAAGCGCACAAGCCTCAGAAGTGTTTATTAGAGCGGGTGGAGGTCAGGACAGGAGAGGAGTCTGAGAGCAACGTGCTGCAGGTGAGAGCAGCTCTCGCATCTGATCCATGCAGACGGGCTTGATGAAAACACACGAGATGATGATGCTGCTCTGTCCTGTGTGTTTTCAGATGCAGTGTAAGTTGTTTGTGTTTGAGATGACGTCTCAGTCGTGGGTGGAGAGAGGATGTGGAGTGCTCAGGCTTAATGACATGACATCAGCGACAGCGGATGACGGCACCTTACAATCCAGACTGGGTAATGATGTTGATTGAATTACCTTCACTCTTTACCTTTAACTGGGAATTTGCTGGTGTTTTGATAGTGGAGTAAAATGGCCAATGACTGACGTTTAGAGAAATAGTTTACCAAAAAATGAAAGTTTTGTCGTCATGTAGTTGTACGATATTTTTTACTTCCTTGAACCACAAAAGGAGGTCTAACTCAGAATATTTAAGCTTTTTTTTCATACATGTAGTTTATTTTTCATATACTGTATTTTAATAATATGATATACACAACTGTTTAAACATCTGCTGCCTGTAAGATTTTTAAAAACGTTTTTGAAAGAAGTCATCTGTGTTTATTTAATCAAAAATACAGGAAAATCTGAAATATATTAAAATCGAAAAGAGTTATTTTAAATTATAATAATGTATGTTAAAATGTAATTTTAAAATCATTATATTATGCTATTGGCTCAAGAAATCCATGCTGAAAACAGTTGTGCTGCTCAAATGTTTTGTGGAAATGGTGATACTTTTTTATTTCAGGATTCTTTGATGAATAGAAACCTTTGATCAGCTCGGTAGTCCTTGCACAACACAACAAAATTTAAAAAGCAACACAATGGGAATGAGCCACAACAAAATAAAGCCGCTACACAACGCAAATGCTCCCGACACTAGAGGGCTCGGAGCACTGTAAAGTTAGTTTTCCTTGACATTGTCCTATAGAGTCGTCAGTCTTAATATATCAATACCACGATTCGTTTTAACAGTATGTAACCATTGTATATCGAAAACGCTTTGACGCGATACCACAGCGCATGATCCCTAAGGGAACGTCTGGTAATTCCAATTTAAGTGGTTAAAACGTATAATTTATTATTATATAATTTGATAAAAAATAAAAACCATTTGGTGAATTGCAGAATTACAGGAAGGTATTGGCACAATTTCACCTGTAATAAGTCAGTCAAGTCACTAGGAACCTACCACAAACTTTGGGACATGAAAAAAAAAACCTAATTAAAGTAGGCCTAATGTTTTTATAAAAAACAAATTGTGTATTGTGCATACAGGAAGCTAATGGCACAATTTCACCTGTTAGGTGAACTACAACTACAACCTTTGAAACATGATAAAAGAAAACTTTTATTATATTACAGAAATTTCCTAAAAAAATAATTGTTTACTGTAAATACATGAAAGGAGGTATTGGAAGATGTCACCTGTAGTCAGTCAGTCAGTCTACTACCAATACAATTAAGCTTTGGATTTTGAACATGTCTGTTTTTGAATGTTAAAAGTAATTTTAATTAATACAAATTATAAGTTTTAACAACTTGGAGGAATTGGCAGACATTCTAGAGTATAAATATGCTGCTATAATGCACGTAGGTGATTTTTATTAAATAATGTCGATATACAATGGTTAGCGACTGTTAAAACTAATTGTGGTATTGATATATTAAGACTGACGACTCAAGGTGACGCTGACGACTTGAACAATGTCAAGGAAAACTAACTTTACTGAGCCCTCTAGTGTCGGGAGCATTTCCGTTGTGTTGTGGCTTTATTTTGTTGTGTTGTGGATGGATTTCATTTTGTTGTGCACTACTGGGTCACCGTACAAAAACAGCTCATGTTCATTACAAATAAAGCTGTCTGCAGATTTTGGAACTGTCACAAGGGGGAGCTAATACTTCTGTTTTATACTCCATGGGTGCTCAAGTCAGTGGCTGATGCCAGTAGTTTCAAAATGGCCAAATACTGGTCATCTAATTGATCTTTCCTATACACCGACCGACCTATAACTGAAACTTTTGGTTGACAAAAATTTGCTACAAATTCTCATCAAACATGTTTGTCAGACACAAGTTTTAAAAGGAGCATAGGTGTTTCTGTTTACTGAGAGCTGATCCTGGTGTTTGTTTGTGGCTTGCAGTCATGCGGACTCAAGGAAGTCTTCGAGTGATCCTCAACACTAAGCTTTGGCCTCAGATGCAGGTGGATAAAGCCAGCGAGAAGAGTCTCAGAATAACAGCCATGGACACAGACGAGCAGGGCGTCAAAGTCTTCCTCATATCTGTAAGAATGATTATAGTCGTAATGAGAGGCTGTGAACAGTGAGTGTGGTCTGTCTTATGTGGTCTCATCTCATCTCTCAGTCCAGCTCTAAGGATGCTGCCCAGCTCTTTGCAGCCCTGCATCACCGTATCCTGGCGCTGCGGAGCATTGGGGGTCAGGAGTCTGACGGCCAGCCGGATCTCCCCGCCGGAGAGGTCCTCCGCTTCAGCGACGACGACGAGTCCCGCACGCCCCCCAAAGCGGCTACGCCTGATCCAGGTAATCTTTCAAGTCTAATTCTATGAGCTTGTGGTTGTGGCAACTGCCACTAAATATGTTTACTCTCTACACTGGTAATGTGCATAAAAAAAAAAATATATATATATATACAGTGAAGAAAATAAGTATTTGAACACCCTGCTATTTTGCAAGTTCTCCCACTTAGAAATCATGGAGGGGTCTGAAATTGTCATCGTAGGTGCATGTCCAGTGTGAGAGACATAATCTAAAAAAAAAAATCCAGAAATCACAATGTATGATTTTTTAACTATTTATTTGTAAGATACAGCTGCAAATAAGTATTTGAACACCTGAGAAAATCAATGTTAATATTTGGTACAGTAGTTTCAAACGTTTCCTGTAGTTTTTCACCAGGTTTGCACACACTCCAGGAGGGATTTTGGCCCACTCCTCCACACTACATCAGTCAGGTTTCTGGGCTGTCGCTGAGAAACACAGAGTTTGAGCTCCCTCCAAAGATTCTCTATTGGGTTTAGGTCTGGAGACTGGCTAGGCCACGCCAGAACCTTGATATGCTTCTTACAGAGCCACTCCTTGGTTATCCTGGCTGTGTGCTTCGGGTCATTGTCATGTTGGAAGACCCAGCCTCGACCCATCTTCAATGCTCTAACTGAGGGAAGGAGGTTGTTCCCCAAAATCTCACAATACATGGCCCCGGTCATCCTCTCCTTAATACAGTGCAGTCGCCCTGTCCCATGTGCAGAAAAACACCCCCAAAGCTTGATGCTACCACCCCCATGCTTCACAGTAGGGATGGTGTTCTTGGGATGGTACTCATCATTCTTCTTCCTCCAAACATGGTTAGTGGAATTAGGACCAAAAAGTTATATTTTGGTCTCATCTGACCACATGACTTTCTCCCATGACTCCTCTGGATCATCCAAATGGTCATTGGCAAACTTAAGACGGGCCTTGACATGTGCTGGTTTAAGCAGGGGAAACTTCCGTGCCATGCATGATTTCAAACCATGACGTCTTAGTGTATTACCAACAGTAACCTTGGAAACGGTGGTCCCAGCTCTTTTCAGGTCATTGACCAGCTCCTCCCGTGTAGTTCTGGGCTGATTTCTCACCTTTCTTAGGATCATTGAGACCCCACAAGGGGAGATCTTGCATGGAGCCCCAGTCCGAGGGAGATTGACAGTCATGTTTAGCTTCTTCCATTTTCTACTGATTGCTCCAACAGTGGACCTTTTTTCACCAAGCTGCTTGGCAATTTCCCCGTAGCCCTTTCCAGCCTTGTGGAGGTGTACAATTTTGTCTCTAGTGTCTTTGGACAGCTCTTTGGTCTTGGCCATGTTAGTAGTTGGATTCTTACTGATTGTATGGAGTGGACAGGGGTCTTTATGCAGCTAACGACCTCAAACAGGTGCATCTAATTTAGGATAATAAATGGAGTGGAGGTGGACATTTTAAAGGCAGACTAACAGGTCTTTGAGAGTCAGAATTCTAGCTGATAGACAGGTGTTCAAATACTTATTTGCAGCTGTATCTTACAAATAAATAGTTAAAAAATCATACATTGTGATTTCTGGATTTTTTTTTTAGATTATGTCTCTCACAGTGGACATGCACCTACGATGACAATTTCAGACCCCTCCATGATTTCTAAGTGGGAGAACTTGCAAAATAGCAGGGTGTTCAAATACTTCTTTTCTTCACTGTATATATAAGGGTTCAAGACCCATATTTTACAAAGGACAACCCAGCACACATTTTTTTTTTTACCATACAAAAACAAAAATGTCCCTAAAATCAAGCATAAAATGCATTCATAGATTACCATAAGCAGCAAAAATTAATTCCTTTTTTGTCCACATTAATTTATTACAATTAAATCAACTTACATCAAATAATAAAATGAAAAAATAAAAAAGTTGTTTGATGTGATTTTTTTTTTTTAAACTTATTTCTTACTGAATTGTGATAACGTATTTTTAATAATGTATTTTTTTGTTTTTTTTGTTAAAGTCTAATTTGGTCTAACCAATATGCAGGAAAAAGCCATAAAATAAGACATTTTACTGTCCTTAAATGGAAATTTGACGTTCATGAATTTAGACTGCTGTCACAAACTTTAAAGTGAAGCACTTGAAAAAGTGCCTTTTTTAAAGTAACTTTTTATCGAACAATTCTTACTTTATGCGCAAATGCGATTTTGCAAAAGTTAGAATTGCGAGATATAACTAAATCAAATATTGAATCTGTGCTTTGCTAATGTTATCCGGTTTTGTCTGTTATTTTCAGGTAATCCAGAGGCTGGTATGTGTTCATCCACAGATGACACACAGTGCTGAGCCTGCTGCTGATTTCTATCCCACAATGCCTCACTGCAGCCCTCTGATCAGCTCAAATACTATGCAGGTGTTTTTCTCCAAACTCCTTCAGGTGTACTATAGTCATGTGTTCAGCTGGTTTTATTTATTGCATTATTAACCGCAAAAAAGACTGCACACGTAACACTCTCAATGTCATCATATTGATGAAAATGAGAGGCTCTTAGTGTTTTAGTAAACAATCAAGATTTCTTAAACGTGATAACTCGTTTATGTGCGACTTAATTACTCCATCCCCTCCTGAGTGGAAACAGGATCGAGTGCACACAGAGACCAAGCGTCTCAGTTTCAGCTGCACTGTTTAAATCTTCCCTCACTCCTCACTTTAGATCTCAGACTGATTTCAGATGAGTCATGGGATGCGTAAGCTGCATTTAGTTTACTCTGTATTTTGCTCATATAGTGCTGTAGAACAGTACAATGTTAAAAGAGAGCTGATCACTCATGAGACTGCTCTGATCTAAACAGAGTTTAGATAAGAGAGTTATATAAACATTCACAATGCAGCTTTAAGTGGACCTCATTTATTACATTATTCATATTATATCAAATCTGTTTAGTCTGTTTACTTAAAAGAAATGTTTACCCATAAATGAAAAGTATGTTGTGTCTCTCTTGTGGTTTCAAAGCTCTATATGCTGCAAACGTTTTGAGGGTTCTGGAAAATCCACAGAATATTGGTTCGGCATGACACGAGAGTGTGTAAAACGAAGACTGTTTTCATTTTTGGGTAAAACGTTTCAACTTTTAAAAAATTATAATTGCGAGGTTGACCTCGTCAACAAACAAAAGGAAGAGTTGTACAAATACTTACTGTAAATTATCCTTCAGTTTTAATGCAATAGTACCTTTTCACACAGTATATTTTTATGAAAATGTCCTGTATATCAACAGTTAGTATTGTACATGGTTTAGGATTGCAAGTTTTATAGCAAAATGTCTTATTAATGATGACATTAATTATCATAAAATTGGTTCTGTACTGTCTGTTACTACAATAATACTATTTACAGTGTTTTTCATATATAACATATTTTGTTTATCGAAGAGTTTTTGTCATTCAATTAGGGAAAGAATGTCTCATTTAAGATAGTGATTAGTTTGACATTTGGACTATTTTTATTTTATTTTTAAAGAGTGGAATCACTTTTTGTGATTGCGGAGCATTTAGAACCGGCCTGTTGGGTTGAATCTCACAGGAACATATCTGGGTCGTAATTCACACTAAAATCCAATCATTTGTTAAGATCTTATTTTTCTAGATAACATTCATCCAACCTCAATTTCCAGCAGCCTACTTTAATATGAAAGAAAATGCATTCTCATTATTGTAATGCAAAATCAATATTATTTAAATATACATCATGGTAGTATTTGTTACACTGTTTTTAAGTTGTGCTTATTTGTCAAAAAAATATCAAAATAATGCCATAATACAAAATATATGAATAGCCTTTAATTAGGCTTCATTGATAAATTATATTATATTATAGTTATACATACTAATTAGGCTTCATTGATGTATTATATTATATTGTATTACAGTTATACATACAATTGTATAACAATAATTTTAATAAGTAATAATAATGTTTTTGTTTTTGTTTGATTTTAGGGTGAATGTGACCTAGATATTTTTTGCAAGCTTTGCCCTTTTATAAAGTTTAAAATTTTTTTTTTTTTGAAGAAGCACAACCTGATCTTAAGTTCTAGAAGGCGGATTTGTCAGCTAGTGTGTGTCAGACATCACTCAAAAGGTGCATTACTACCAAACAACATACAGAAGCCTCACACAATGTAGTCAAAGAAGGGCTTTTCCCACTCTGCTGCTCAATATCCTTAATACACTGCCAGCGATCGGTACTCATTTGTAGCATATTCACAAAATGTTACAATAGACAACAATG
Source organism: Semotilus atromaculatus (assembly GCA_031834385.1). Lineage (NCBI taxonomy): Eukaryota > Metazoa > Chordata > Actinopteri > Cypriniformes > Leuciscidae > Semotilus > Semotilus atromaculatus. The sequence continues at coordinate 24,608,581 of JAULUF010000020.1, read as the reverse complement.
TATGGTACACTGTCTGACTGTTTCTGTCAACACACATGCTGTAATGTGTCTGAAGCAGATGATCCATTGCTCCATCCTGCCATTCACACAGAGGAAGAGCAGGGTGTGTAGCATTTGATAATAAGACTAAAGAAAGAGTTGAAATAATCATCCTTCATTCTGTTTTTCACCTAAATGTGTTCAGATGAGAACGTTACATTTTGTAGTTTTATAGTAGGAAACTCTTCAAATACGCTTTAATTAAAATATTGTTAAAAAATAAAATGAGAGATATGTAGATACATTGTTCAAAATGCTAAATAGGCCTTTATTATATTTAGCCAGTTTAAAAGTTAAATAATATTTTTGTCCTGTTGGCAGAGGTTTTAGTGTTCATACCAACTACAGCACTTAACTATTTTCTTTAGTGTGCATATTTGTGTTGTACTTGCTTTGCTTTTAGCATTACATTCTGTTGTTCTGCTTCAGAATGAATGTTTCTATACAGTTAGGTTTTTCCCATTAATATGAAAGCACGTAAACTAGCAGGGCTAAAGGTTTACAAAACAGATGTTTGCTCAGTGTATTTGATTGCTGTAAATGTCTGTAAATGTTTACATTCGGTGTGTTAGAGCCAGCAGATGTATAGGACCCCCCCCCTGTTTTGGGTTGTTTGTTAGACCTTAGAGAGACTGTGAACATGCCGGTGCTATTTCTGGTCCAGAACAACTCAACTGCACTGGTCTTGTGGTTCAAATATACAATTTCACTCTGGTGGAAGCGTTTAAAGATCATTTAGAAGGGCTAGGCTGCTATTGGAATAAACATCTGTTGGCTTCACTGGAATAAGTTTGTCTTTTTGTTAACCACGAATTTGAAACATGTAATAATGTGGGCATATATATTTGGTTGGTTATAGACATTTCTGTTTTCCATTAACCATGTGACAAGTTGCACCATTATAAAAACCCAAACCTAGAACATGCAAATGATCTTGTCTTTCTTTCCTCTTCCTTTCTTATTTCTCTATTATGTATCCAGCATCTCAATCACATTTCTTTTTTTAATGGAATATATTGTAGTCATTCTATATTGTATTCATGTTTGCAATTAAAAATAATTCAGACCATTTCACTTTTCCACGTACACACATCTGCTGATTTTACATATGAAATATGATGCTGCTTCTAAGTCACGTTATTCTGCCACTTGGAAACCTGTTCCGCCTTTGTTCCATAAAGTCTTTTTCTTTGTCTGCAATCTCTACACTGTCTGATTGTTCCTTAAATATGTTACATTTTTCTTTTCTGGTTGCAGTTTTCTTAAAGGGTCCATGACACCTCAGCGTCAGCTTGCTTGCCATTGCTTTTCAAAGGCTGGTGGTATTAGGGAGGCTTTCTTGTTCAAGAGAAATTTGATTGGTCAGAAATGTTGGTATGCCATTAGTGTAAGGAGCCATTAATGTTTTGTCCATTTCGAAAAGATTTTCCATTGACTCTAAGTCAATTCAATTCACATTTATTTGTGAAGTGTTTTTCACAATACACATCATTTCATAGCAGCTTTACAGAAAGTGTCCATATTACAATTTAGAGTGATCTGTTATCAGAGGTAACTGTCTAAGTTATGTATTTCAGAAATGTACATATACAAAATCACAGTTAGATTACATAAATTACAATGTAATTTAATGCTTGTTGAAGTAATGAATACTTAAAGGAACACGCCGTCTTTTTGGGACTTTAGCTTATTCACCATATCCCCCAGAGTTAGATAAGTCCATACATACCCTTTTCATCTCCGTGCGTGCCGTAACTCTGTCTGACTACTTTATATGTTGTGATTTGTATAGTCAAAGTGTGTACAAATAACAAGGTCATATGAGACACAGGAATCTTTTGTACAACCGTATACATATTGGGAACTATATTCTCAGAAGCCGAAGCACTGCTACTTGGGCGCAGTGACACACTTGCTAAATATGATCAGATTTCAATCGGATTTGGACTGACAGTCTGAATAGCGACTACAGCAACAAAGGCAATCCAACACGGAGCAAAATCGTAGGTGAAGTAAACAAGCAGCTCTGCAACTCACACAAAGACCATACAGGACAAAGGGCAGAATCAAACCAAGGTCTTAAATACGGGAACTAACGGAACTAAACTAGAAACAGGTGAACATAAGAAGTTACAATGGAAACAGACTAGAATTGGGAACTAAAACCAAGGAAAAACAGGAACATACAAACTGAAAGTGCTTGGTGAATCCTATATTTCAGTTTGCTAACTATGAGTAGTGTAAGTTAAAATGTTGATTTCCAAGTATTTGTGTATGCCTCAGAACATCATATTCATCCATGCTGAAAAGCTGAGCCATTGCCTAACTCACAATCACCAAAACAATATTCCTCTGCAATGATCTTGATCTTGAGGTTTAGCATGAAACGCACACTATATTACACACTACATAAAATATAATATCTGAAAAAGCATAATGGGGGCACTTTAAAATAGAGTATTGTAGTGTATTGTTATTATTACTTTTGTCAGCTTTAGAAGTTCACTACCATATAGATGACCTCAGTTTCTCAAGCATAGACTAAAAGCCACAAACTCTCCATTTTTAACTTGATTTTAGTATGACAGAGCCATGGTTATGCCGAGGTCACAGTGGAGGTCTGTATACGTGAGGTCTGTGTACTTTAAGAGATCCACTGTTTTCTTCCATTCTCTTGTGTTTAAATGGTTTAAAGGTCAAGGCCATTTTGAGCAAGTTATTTTTGTTAATGGATGTTTGGAACCTTTTTTCTAAACTAATTATAGCTTCATTTATACTATAACTGCATGGCTAAGAAACACCAGCAACTCTTTAACGGTTGACTTTGTGTACAAATAGCCACAGAATAATAACAGATATTGGCTGCATTATGTTATTTAGACAAACTACAGGTTAAGTGAAGAGATTTTAATGTTCATGCCCACTGCTATTTGCTTTACTGTTCATATGGAGGCCCTAAGTATTCTGACATTTAAATGGACACATACACACCCAAAAAGAATGGATTAAAATGTCTGATAAACAGCTACCAAATGACATCTAAAAAATGTGAAAATATTTGGACATTTAAGCCACACTTAAAAAATAATAAATAATATATATATATAATGTATATACGTATATATGTATATGTATATAAATATATATATATATATATATATATATATATATATATATATATATATATATACAGTACTGTGCAAAAGTTTTAGATCGGTAAGATTTTTTATGTTTTTAAAAGAAGTCTCTTCTGCTCACCAAGGCTGCAATTATTTGATAAAAAATACAAAAAAAACCCAGTAATATTGTTAAATATTATTACAATTTAAAACAGCGGTTTTCTATGTGAATATATAGTGAAGTGTAATTTATTCCTGTGATCAAAGCTGAATTTTCATCATCATTACTCCAGTCTTCAGTGTCACATGATCCTACAGAAATTATTATAATATGATGCTCAAGAAACATTTATGATTATTATCCATGTTGAAAACAGTTTTTTACATGTTTATTTCAGGATTCTTTGATGAATAGAAAGTTCAAAAGAACAGCATTGATCTGAAATGGAAAGCTTTTGTAACATTAATCACTACCATTCAAAAGTTTGGGGTCAGTAAGAATTAATTTTTTATTTTTGGGGGAAAGAAATTAGAAAATACTTTTATTCATCAAGGATGAGTTAAATTGATCAAAAGTTACAGTAAACACATTTATAATGTTAGAAAAGATTATATTTTAATTAAATGCTGTTCTTTTGAACTTTCTATTCATCATAGAATTTTGGGGGAAAAAATGGTACACGACTGTTTTCAACATTGAGCATAATGTTTTTTGAGCATAAAATCAGCATATTAGAATGATTTCTGAAGGATCATGTGACACTGAAAACTGGATTAATGATGTTGAAAATTCAGCTTTCAAATTACATTTAAAAAATATATTAAAATAGAAAACAGTCATTTTAAATTGTCATAATATTTCACAATATTACTGTTTGTCATGTTTTTTTCATCAAATAAAGCAGCCTTGGTGAGCAGAAGAGACTTCATTTAAAAACATAAAAAATCTGACTGATCTAAAACTTTTGACCGGTAGTGTATATACTAAATAGAACACATCTTTCTCTGCACACACTAACTTTACCAAAACACTGGAAATCTGACTCAAAATTAAATTATTCTGTCAAAGAATAACACTTGTTTTCACTTCAGAAAGTACATGCAGTCAATCAAACTACACCAGGTTTCAAAATACTGGCTATTGTTGACATTACAAAAACTGCATAGACTTTTGTGTTTCGGTTTTATAGGTAAAACAAGCAATCCACCGTTTTTACACTAAAAAAAGCACACAATTACTGTATCTAATCTCTGCGATCTTCAGGGTTAGGCCACATGTTTTCATCAACATCACATCTGACATTATCCAAGGCGATGCACCTGGAATAAAACCGCTTGGTATTGCTCCTCACTGCATCTCTCACTGCATCTCTCACTGCATCTCTAACTGCACCTGCATCTCTCACTGCATCTCTCACTGCACCTCTCACTGCATCTCTCACTGCACCTGCATCTCTCACTCCATCTCTCACTGCATCTCTCACTGCATCTCCTACTGCATCTCTCACTGCATCTCTCACTGCATCTGTCACTGCATCTCTCACTGCACCTGTCACTTCACCTGCACCTCTTACTGCATCTCTCACTGCACCTGCATCTCTCACTGCATCTCTCACTGCACCTCTTACTGCATCTCTCACTGCTCATCTCACTGCATCTCCTACTTCATCTCTCACTGCATCTCTCACTGCACCTGCACCTCTCTCTGCACCTCTCACTGCATCTGTCACTGCATCTGTCACTGCACCTGCATCTCTCACTGCATCTCTCACTGCACCTGCATCTCTCACTGCATCTCACTGCACCTGCATCTCTCACTGCACCTGCATCTCTCACTTCACCTCACTGCTCTTCTCACTGCACCTCTCACTGCACCTGCATCTCTCACTGCATCTCTCACTGCACCTGCATCTCCCACTGCATCTCGCACTGCATCTCTCACTGCATCTCTCACTGCACCTGCACCTCTCACTGCACCTCTCACTGCACCTCTCACTGCATCTGTCACTGCATCTCTCACTGCACCTCTCACTGCATCTGTCACTGCATCTCTCACTGCATCTCTCACTGCATCTATCAATGCACCTGCATCTCTAACTGCATCTCTTACTGCACCTCTCACTGCTCCTGCATCTCTCACTGCACCTCTCACTGCACATCTCACTGCATGTCAATGCACCTGCATCTCTCACTGCACCTCTAACTGCACCTGCATCTCTCACTGCATCTCTCACTGCACCTCTCACTGCACCTGCATCTCTCACTGCACCTCTCACTGCACCTCTCACTGCATCTGTCACTGCATCTCTCACTGCATCTGTCAATGCACCTGCATCTCTAACTGCATCTCTTACTGCATCTCTTACTGCACCTCTCACTGCACCTGCACCTCTCACTGCACCTGCATCTCTCACTGCACCTCTCACTGTACCTCTCACTGCACCGCTCACTGCTCCTCTCAGTGCTCCTGTCACTGCACCTCTCACTGCATCTCTCACTGCACCTCTCACTGCTCCTCTCACTGCTCCTCTCACTGCACCTGTCACTTCACCTTTCACTGCACCTGTCACTGCATCTCTCACTGCATCTCTCACTGCACTACTCACTGCACTACTCACTGCACCTCTCACTGCACCTGCATCTCTCACTGCACCTCTCACTGCATCTGTCAATGCACCTGCATCTCTAACTGCATCTCTTACTGCATCTGTCACTGCATCTGTCAATGCACCTGCATCTCTCACTGCACTTCTAACTGCACCTGCATCTCTCACTGCACCTCTCACTGCATCTGCATCTCTCATTGCACCTCTCACTGCATCTGTTACTGCATCTCACTGCATCTGTCAATGCAACTGCATCTCTAACTGCACCTCTCACTGCACCTCTCACTGCACCTCTCACTGCACTTCTCACTGCAACTCACTGCACCTCTCACTGCATCTCTCACTGCATCTGTCAATGCACTTGCATCTCTTACTGCATCTCTCACTGCATCTGTCAATGCACCTGCATCTCTCACTGCACCTCTAACTGCACCTGCACCTCTCACTGCATCTCTTACTGCATCTCTTACTGCACATCTCACTGCACATCTCACTGCACCTGCATCTCTCACTGCATCTCTCACTGCACCCCTCACTGCACCTGCATCTCCCACTGCATCTCCCACTGCATCTCCCACTGCATCTCCCACTGCATCTCTCACTGCACCTCTCACTGCATCTCTCACTGCACCTCTCACTGCATCTCTCACTGCACTTCTCACTGCATCTCTCACTGCACTTCTCACTGCATCTCTCACTGCACCTCTCACTGAACCTGCACCTCTCACTGCACCTCTCACTGCACCTGCATCTCTCACTGCTCCTCTCACTGCATCTGTCACTGCATCTCTTACTGCACCTCTCACTGCACCTCTCACTGCTCCTGCACCTCTCACTGCACCTCTCACTGCACCTGCATCTCTCACTGCATCTCTAACTGCACCTGCATCTCACTGCATCTCTCACTGCATCTCTCACTGCACCTCTCACTGCATCTCTCACTGCACCTCTCACTGCACCTCTCACTGTACCTCTCACTGCACCTCTCAATGCTCCTCTCACTGCTCCTCTCACTGCACCTCTCACTGCACCTCTCACTGCACCTCTCACTGCACCTCTCACTGCTCCTCTCACTGCTCCTCTCACTGCACCTCTTACTGCTCCTCTCACTGCACCTGTCACTGCACCTTTCACTGCACCTCTCACTGCACCTCTCACTGCTCCTCTTACTGCTCCTGTCACTGCATCTCTCACTGCTCCTCTCACTGCTCCTCTCACTGCACCTCTCACTGCACCTCTCACTGCATGTGTCACTGGGCCTGCTCTTCTCCCTGGGCCCCTTGCTCTTACTGCACCTCTCACTGCATCTCTCACTGCATCTCTCACGGCTCCTCTCACTGCATCTCTCACTGCATCTCTCACTGCATCTGTCGCTGGGCCTGCTCTTCTCCCTGGGCCCCTTGCTCTTACTCTTCCTCGTCCATTCATTACAGTGTTTGTCTTTTTCTGTTTCTGTTTCCAAAAACATCACTCCTCAAAGTCCTCCTTTTATTGTATACGTCTTAGCGTTGCTTATCTTGGCGAAAGCCGAGTACAAATCAGCATGAAGTTTTAACATCTACTCTCGTGTAATGGAAATCGTATATATGTCAATGTAATAGAAAAAAATAACCCCTGTCACTGAGACTAAGCCAGACTGGAATCAGCTGTGGTTGTCCCAGTTTACCCAACATAAATCAGCTGTGTGTCAATTATTCAATTGTTTGTTTACTATCAGCTGAAATATATTGTTTTTGAACTGATATCATTGCCGAAGAAGATGTTTTTATACTGTATATAAGGTTTGGAATATTGTTTTTGCTATTGTGGGATGGTATGTGTTAACATTTGTAAATACTACAAAAACAATCCATAATTTTGTTGGGAGGTAGCTTGTCTGTTAAGAAAATGCAATCATTGTGGAAATGTGTTCACTGACTGCATATTGTGTGAAAACAACATGAAATGTGTGAATGGTATGGCCACAAAAGACAGATGCTGTGCTAATTGTGTTTAGAGTTTTGAAAATGTGACAACTGATTGGACTAATGCTTGTTGGCGACTGAAAAAAACGAATAGAAAGTTCAAAAGAACTTTTGATTAATTTAGTTCATCCTTGATGAATAAAAGTATTGATTTCTTTAATTTCTCACCCAACAAAAAATTCTTACAGACCCCAAACTTTTGAATGCTAGTGTTTGTTACAAATGCTTTCAATTTCAGATAAATGCTGTTATTTTGAACTTTCTATTCATCAAAGAATCCTGAAATAAAAATGCACATAACTGTTTTCAACATTGATAATAAGGAGAAATGTTTCTTGAGCATCAAATCATCATTTTAGATTGATTTCTGAAGGATCATGTGTCACTGAAGACTGGAGTAATGATGCTGAAAATTCAGCAATTCAGTTTAAATTCTAATAATATTTGACAATTTTACTGTTTTTTGTTTGTATTTTTTATCAAATTAATGCAGCCTTGGGGAGCAGAAGAGACTTATTTTAAAAACATTAAAATCAAACATTTGGCACCTCACATATAACCTAGACTCTTCCAGCTGTAATTTCTGTAATTTTCCATAGTTAAACTCGTCACTCATTCTGGACAGCTTCAGTTTAGTTTATTTTAACAGTGAGGGTGTGATATGTCAGCTTTGGTGAGGTCTGGGATCGGCCGAGAGTGTTTGCATGCGTGAGGCTGTGAATGCAGCATTTCAGATGAACTGTGAGGAACACGTTCCCCTAAACCTTTCAGAAGAAGTCAAAGTGTCTCATGCGAACAGCTTTAAGTCAATAAACATGAGTTCTAGAAAAGTCTTCATAATACAGTCATGTCTCTTAATGTGAATGATTCATGTTTTTTTTGGTTTAAAGCTAACAGATTTTTTTAATTTCATGTTATTTTTTTTATTTATTTTACTGTGCCACTGACATTAAAAATGACCCTTTATAATAGCCTATTCCTCTTTTTCTGCAGCAACAAATGTAGGATTTCAAGTCTGAAATTTTAGCACCTTATTTTTGGTTCTTCCAGACACAATAAGGTGGTGGAAGCCTCAGTGCCACATCTCGCTTCTGTCCGAATGTTTATGGATACGGATGTTTGAAACGCTCGTACACATGGACACAGTCATATACTCGTGAGTGTAATGAGTCCGTGTGCAGCGTCTCTCAGCGCTGATTGTGGGTTTCCTCACTGTTCCCTTTCAAAACAAATGTGGTCAACCACAAAAAATGTTCCCTGGATGAATCACTGGCAGTGATGATGATAATCACCCTCTCCATTAGCATGCTCGCGGTGGAGCTGTGGAATCCGTTCAATTTTTACATATTTATTCATTTTGGATTCATATTATGTCGACCGTTCTCTACTGAATCATGTAACTTAAATCTATTTTTCTGTATTAAAGTCAGGTTACTTAATCTACATTTGAAATAAATCTCTAATCTCACTAGTTTGCTCAGGTCTTTGTTTTTTGAGATTTGGCTAATTTGGTTGAAGCGTTTGGAATTGCACTGCTCACATTGAGCCATCATTTAATCTTTGATTACATTCTAAACAGAGTCATTTTTAATCGGCTAATTATTAGCAGACAAGGGCAAACCTGTGTCTGAATATTTGTCTATGTTCTCAATGCTTTCTTATTTGTATGAGCTTGATCCAAACTAAATTCTGAGGCTAGTTTAAATCTGATTAAAACACTTTAGATGTTACAGATGTAAAACAATTAGATGTTAGCCAGTCAACGGTCCTCTTTAAAAGTCCAGAGTATGACATGTTTCCACACTATCAGTTCGTAATGTACTGGCCACAGCAAAACTTTATACCAGACTTTTCCATTTTTTATGCTGTTGTGTGCGATGAATGTGTTCAGATTTGGATACTGCCCTTGTGAAAAACATAATAAATAGAGAATTGCCATTGATAAGTCTCACACATGTTGAATTTACACAAGTTTGCCTCATTACAATGACAACCAATGTGGACGTTCTAGCAAAAGTGAATGTAGTCTAACTGAACAAAAAATATATCTTGCCACATAAATTTGAGTTTTTAGTCTAATTGACAGTCTAAAGGGATAGTTCACCCACAAATGAAAATTCTGTCAATTTACTCACCCTCGTGTTGTTCCAAACCTGTATACATTACTTTCTTCTGTTGAACTCAAAAGATGATGTTTTGAAGAATGTTGGTAATCAGTTGACTAAGTTGTTGACAGACGACTAAACGCCTGTGGAGAGACGACTCGACGCCTGTGGAGAGACGACTCAACGCCGGCGATATGTTATGCCCTAAATTAATACATGATGAACTAACTGTATTTTCTATGTACATTTTTAATGCACTTTCTGTAAAGCTGCTTTGAAACAATGTGTATTGTGAAAAGCGTTATACAAATAAATTTGAATTAAATTGAATTAAGTAGCCATTGACTTCTATAGTAGCTCAATTCCAACATTCTTTAAAATATCTTATTTTGTGTTCAACAGAAGAAAGAAACTCATACAGGTTTGGAACAACTTGAGGGTGAGTAATTGATGACAGATTTTTCATTTTTGGGTGAACTATTCCTTTAAGAAAAAAAAAAATATTCCTCTGCAATTGCGCGCTTCCCTGACAAACTGCAAAGAACACAAAACTGAATGCAAAGTTTCTTGTGGAAACACAAAAGCGTTGAAAAATTATTTTACTTCCCAAACCATGTCCCTTTAGGGGCTCCATATAGTTTTACCAGATCCTGATTTTAGTTTTGAAAGTATAAAATGGGACATTTGGACAGTTTTTGCGTTCTTTGCAGTGTCTCAAGGGAGCGCAAACATTTTTGCGAGCAAAGCAAAAGCATTGAAATATAATTTTTCCTCCCATCTCATATTTTTCCATCACCATGTTCCCATAGGGCAGGGCTCTCCAACTCCAGTCCTGCAGTGCCAGTATCCTGCTGACTGGGATGGGAGGAAAAATTTTATTTAAATGTTTTTGCGAATGTGAACTTTGTTTGTTTGTCGTGGCCTAATGGTTAGAGAGTCTGACTAGTAATCTGAATATATTTCAGTGGTTTTGTGAGAGAACGCAAAGTTTCGAAGGGGTTTTAAAATACTTTTTGCGAGAGAAAGCAAAATGTTTTGCGAGTGAACGCAAAGTTACTTGGGGAACGCAATATTTTTGCAGGAGAATGGAGAAGCATTAAATATAACTTTTTACTCCCTTCTCATTTTTTCCCCCTGTCACTTGTCCTCTTAGGGACTCTGAAATAGTATTTTAAGTCTCTGTAATAGACAAACGATCTGCTTGAAGTCAGCATGAAACCGAACGGGCGATAGTATCCATATTGTGATGTAGGCCTATATCCAAATGAAACGGCTTCTGGTACAAACAAAAATAGTGGGGCGGGACTTGATTTTGTCCTTCGGGAATTGATCAGATGGTTGTAGCCTATGGTTGTGGTTTGCAATGGCTGTGATCTCATGTGATTGACAGGTTGTCCCGCCCTCACGCCAGTAAACACATCATCAGAGAAGAGATGTCACTGCAAGTTATTTTCACGAAAGATTACGAGTGCACATGAAAAAAAAAAAATAATGTGCATGGATAAATAGTTTACAATAAATACTCCAACCACAACCACTGTTTTAATTACATAAAAAAACAAGAATTTTCGATTTTGATTTCATGGTGACTTTAAAAAATAACACAGGCAACAATACTTTTCTGAGTAGTGTTACATAAGTTTCACGCTGAAGTCCTCTTGATACAAAATTAGACAATCAGAGCTCGTAATGAGAGTGTTCTGATTGAAAACATTCTCATGCGCTGACAACCAAATCAGTGATCACTTTAACATGAACACAGAGCCCAAAGCCTTGATTTCAGGTAATCGAGACCAGCTTCGTCACCGGAAATAATGACTCACGATGTGTTTAGTCTGTCTGGGTTCACCCGAGTGACCCACTCAGATGCCCAGTGAGATTCAGAGAATCGAGTTCAGGCAAACAGAAGGGCCTGGCAGTGATAGATGATGTTTGTGTTGAGGAGATAACGTAACACTCTCACGGGTCAAAGGAGTTTACCATACAAATTACAGTGATCGATTCCTCAAAGCAGAGCAGTATTTGCTTAGTGTGATCACCCTGCAGGCTCGCCAGAATCTCTAGTGTACGTGCATTCTCATTTCAAAGTCAAACAAGCCTGTGGAAGTCTGTTATTATGTGTTTCTTTCTGTCTGTGGACAGCAGAGGGCGCTCAGCACATGGCCAATTACAGCATCACTATGTAGGCTATTTCAACTTGTGTTTGAAAGGTTTGGAAATAAAGCCTGGATTGTTTAATTTATATTATAGATTACAGGCTACACTGCATTAAACTCTTTTAGCACACAGCAAGAACCACATAAGGGGAAAAAGAAATCTAATCTTACGGTTAGATAAGCAATATAAAAATAGAAATGTCATAAATGAGTCTTGAAAGACTCTTACAGGCTTTAATGTTAAATCACAACTGCCTTCTCTGCCTGTTGAAGCTTTTATCAGGAAACGGCACTGTTTGTGCTTGAACATTTCAGGGCAAAACTTTATTAGAGTTTCATTTGAAAAGGTACAGCGAATCTGTCAAGAGAATGTATTTTCCCACATCAGACCCATAGATATTAGGAATCCTCCTCTTAAAACCACTGCAAGCATTTCAATAAAAGCTCATTTTTGGTAGAATAAATGTAAACTTATTTTAAATTTGTTTGCATTACATGCATCCGGCTACTTTGACGAATGTATGGTGTGGGAGTGACAGAGGTTAGATGTTACAATGAGTGAAAAAGGTTCACATGGAACAGCTAAATCTCATACCTCTGGGGAATCACCCATTAAAAAAAAAAAAAAAAAACACAAAACAGAGGAGAGTCTGCTGGAAAAAAGAGAGCGCGACAGAGCTCGTAATAAAACGAGAATCATCATCGGGTTGGCTTTTCTGAGATGGCGAGAACCAAGGGATTTGAAATGTTGTAAAAGCGACACAGTGATTTTTATTACTCAACAGGTAAGGTATTTTATTGAACAGATGAATTACCATATGTACAGTTGTGGTCATAATTATTGGCACCCCTGGTAAATATAATCAAAGATGGCTGTAAAAATAAATCTGCATTGTTTATCCTTTTGATCTTTCATTCAAAAAATGCACAAAATAATTCTGACCACAACTAGCTTTCTAACTGAGTTCCTTGTAAAGCATTATCTGTTGTGAAGGGTCATATTCATCCGCATGCAGTCACGCAGAGCTGAAGCACAACCAAAACAATGTTGTTCTGCAAAATGCATGCAGTTTTGTTTTTAACCGCTAGAGGGCCAAATGTTACATAGTGTGCCTTTAGGTGATGTTAATAGTAAATGTAAATCAAAGGCAATTACTTTACAGTTAGGTTTAACTTTTAAGATGTCTTGCTTTGTGCATGTGGTATTTCCCCATCGTACTAACTGTGGAAACAGTGGGAAAAAACAGTCTGATAAAACATAAGAAATAAAGTTGCTGATATTTGAAGACAATGATGTGTAGTGTAAGAACAAAAATAAAATGGGTGAGAGAGAGATTCTTTCACTTCTTGGCAAAAGGAAGACAGTGGCGAAAACCTTAAACTTTTATTACAATGGTAGTAATGATGATAGATTTATAAACAGACTTCTAATAAGCTTTAGTAATTGAGTTATTATTAGCAGTAATACAATTTCTCAGAAACTGATTTGTACATTTTATATCCAAAATGCTACACCTTGTATAAATGGTTGACCGATATTCCAAATCGTATTGCTATGAAATGTGTAAGATTATAATGTATAATGTTTGTTATAAAGTTCGGTTTAGATGCATTTACCATATATTGTTTTGTAAAATTTCCCACTGTTGCTTAAAGACTTTATTTTTAAAAGGTGGATTTATGAGCTGATAATATACAGTATGGATTCTTTCAAATTATATGAGGTGAAAAGTTTAAACATCAGCTTCCATGACTCAAGCTTGCTTATTTGAAAGCCCGTTTGAATGCTTCCTTCTTAAAGGATTAGTTTACCTAAAAAATAAAATTATGTCATCATTTACTCATTCTCAAGTTGTTCCAAACCTGTATGAATTAATTTTTTTCTGCTGAACACACACACACACACACACACACACACACACACAAAAAGATATTTTGAAGAATATGGGTAACCAAAAAGTTGATGTACCCCATTGACTAATATACTAAAAATAAAAAAAATTATAAAAAAGTCAATGGGTGCCGTCAACTGTCTGGTTACTGACATTCTTCAAAATATCTTCTTTTGTGTTCAGCAGAAGAAAAAAACTCATACAGGTTTGAAACAACTTAAGGGTGAGTAAATGGTGACAGAATTTTCATTTTTGGGTGAACTATTCCTTTAAAGCTACACTGTGTAGGATTTTCTCCCATCGAGATGAAATTGTATATGACTACCAACTGAATATTACTTTCTAGCCCGTCCCATTCCGAGGGCATTTAACTCCTACGGTGGCCTTATTATTCCAAGATTAACATGGCTTCCAGTTCGACTTCATCCATGAGTGTTCCTTCAACTGATGAGGTTACTTTAGAAAAGTATTTAAAAAAGCATTTAGTTATTTAGTCAGTAAACATGTAGGTTATGACCTCTATGTAAAAACGAATAATAGTTTTACGTTTTTGTTATATTGGTACCGTTTCATTGCTAACAACAGCTATCAGGTTCCCAAACGAATGCAAGCTAATGTTAGTAAAGTATCAGTGCTATTGTTATTCTGTATATTGTATGAGATGTACGCTCATTTGCACATCTGTTTTAATCCTTTGGCTGCGCTGCCGCTTTTCAGAGCGCCCTTCACAATGCACGCTTCCTATTACCCATACACCCTTGAGTTTTACAAGTGAAAAGCGCATGCGTCGCTTTTGCCGCTGTCAGTGTTAGCTGCTCGGTTGGTTAAACCCCGCGAAGGTCCGTGAAGACTGAAGATCGTGTAATGACGTAGGGCTAGCTCATTGGTCGCACGTCAGAAGCGCCCGCGCCATTGGATGTGCAGTTGCCGCAGCACAGCCTATGAGCGAGCCAGATGCTCAATGTGTTTTACATATAAGCTTCATTAAATCAGAATCAGAAAAGGAGTTTCCCCTGCACATTCACTATATAAAATTCACTGGAGGAAAAAGTTCGCGTGGCCGTCGTCAGATTTGGAAGTCGCTCAAAAGGCTCTTTCGCGGTTGTGGCTTCAGTCGACTTCAGTGAGGCGCGGTGGTTTATGGGATGAGTAGTTCCTTCGCTCGGAAATGAAAATATGTACACAGTCTTGTACCTTTGACTTTTTTTGGACTCGAAATGATATGTTGTATGCTTATGAGTTCATGCTCTAAAACTCTTTAGATAAGTTTTTTCCAAAACGTCAATGGGAGAAATGAATGGGAAATTTACTTCCGGCACCGAAGCTCTCTCGGGCTGTGGGCGGGACTGTGATGCTACAGACAAACATTTAATTTTGTAACAGAATAAAAGTTTTTTATTTTTTTACAAATGTAATTTTACTCTGTTTATTAATGTTTTTTACCCAACATTTGTGCAGTTTTTGGAGGATTTATGATATCTTTTAAATTTCTATAAATAAATAAATATTTATTTAAATAAGCTTTTTACAACAAAAAAAAAACAGCATTTTATGTCAAATTCACTTTATAAAAGACCCAGATTTCTAACTTTCATTCATGGAGATACCATGGATAATTGTACATGGTTTAATGTAAGATTTTTGGCCATTTTTTGGAAAATGCAGTTTTAAAATAAAATAAAAATCACTTTAACAACTAGATGGCTATAGAGCTCCACTATATGCTATTTGCTATTTGACTAATCAAAATATATCTTTTCACAAGTTTTTCCAGTTGGATTCATATCCACATTTTGTACATTTTATTTATGTTCAGTAGCTCTTTCTAGCTCAAGCAAATCCACAAACTAATAAAAGGATTTATTATTTTTTATAAGGTCGTCTGCTGACTGCTGTTTATATAAAACCCCTTCAATATAGTTGTTGTTACCTCAGGGGAGGAGGGGAGAAGGCAAAAAATAAATAAATAAATAATAATAATAGAGTACCGCCACTTCTTTTGGGCCACTTAAAGCACTGGGCGTGATCCTCCATCTTCAACAGGCTTTCAAATCTGCCGGCAGTCGTGAGTAATCTCCCGCTCACATTCGTCACGGTGCCACTGAGTGTAAAAGCGTGAAAGGCGAAGCTTGAATTTTCAGGTATGTCCCTCTTTGGCTAATGTATTTTCCAGATGGATGTGCAACATGGCTGCCACCATTCGAGCGACTCGCTCAAATGTATTGTAATGGCAGATTCTACGCTTACGAGAATACTTGATTAGTTGATGGAAGTAATTACACATGAATGAGCACATACAATTTTGATAGAACAAAGTGTTTTTTGCTAAGAATTGACTTAATTGACTGAATTGCACAGTGTAGCTTTAATATTCTTCTTAAAAATCAAATTAGGCATCCAAATTCAAACCAATTTTTTTTTGCCAATTTATTGTCAACGTCTAAAACATTCCGTCCTCCCTCTGAGTATGGCTTTATCAAAGATTTTCTAGTGATGTTCCAATTTATTTTTCCATATGAACTTTATTTTAAGAGAGTCAATAGATTATTTGTTAAAGTCAACACAAAGATATATAGGAAAAAACAATGTGTGACATTCCTTTAGCTTTAGATGGTAGAATTCTCCCACTGAAGACACAATGGCAAATGATAGTTTCCTAAGAATTATCCCACAACTGTGTAATTTAAATGCTGCAATGTACTGTAAATGCATGTAATTTTTAAAGGACCAGTTTCTCTCACAGTCTTTTGAGTCTCAAAATCATAGAGTTTGCAAGTGTGTGTTATGTATATTTACACTGGCATTTATTCACGTACACCAAGAGCAGTTGACAGTAATGTATCTGTGTCAGGAATGGCTATTCACTATGAAATGTGACTCAGGGGGGATTATGGGTAATATGTTGTCCTCAAGAGATTATTTTTTCTCAACTTACATTTATTATCCACCAGTGAGGACGAGAGGAGGATGGAAATGAAGTTCATGAAACCTCACTTTTAAATATACAAGATTCAGAGACCTGCAGCAGACGGAATAAATCTTTTTTTCTTGTCATGCGTGTAAAGTTGCGTTTCCTGCTGGAATGCTTGTTTTTCCGTTGACAGCTTTCGGTATAAATGACACTGACTGATGTTCTTATTTGCACATCTGTGCAGTTAATAACATTGATTAGACAAGTATTAAAACTCTTGTCCATCTGTTACAATATAACCACACAAAATTGCTCTTCTGAAAAAAAAAAAAAATGAAATAGACAAACCAGGATAATTTTTTGTCAGAGGCTGAGACATAAAAGCTAATAATTTTTCTGCTACTGTACAAAGTGCATTGATATTTATTAATTTAATAGTAACAATCTCAAAAAAAATAAAAAAGTAAGAGCATGACAATAATACATCACAAAGGATTGGTTTTAAAGCTGATACAGTTTATTAAACATGTTATATATCGAATGTAATACATAGATCTTTTTGGCACCAAAAAAATAAAATAAATAATATGTTCTCGTTAAGTCAGTGATTCTACATCTAAATAAATAAACATACCATAACTTACTCTTTAATAAATATACCTAATTTGTTATATAGATGCATTGCATCAATGATTATTGCAGTTGGTCAACAGGGTCCAACAATGCTTGAGCTGAAATGCTGTGTGTGTGTGTGTGTGTGTGTGTGTGTGTGTGTGTGTGTGTGTGTGTGCGTGCACTGGGTTAACAGGATGTCCCACTGCAGCAGGTGGAAAAAGACTGAGGCTATATGGATGGAGATAACTCTGTTTGCAGTTACTCCAAAGAAAGTAAAAGAACCAATATGATTAACCGCAGAGTGACAGATTAAGGTATAAATGGATTGTACAACAGCATTTTGATATTGTGCTGATATTTTGTAAAGTGAAACTGTGCAGTTAATATGTTATTCTTACTTGACCAGACCTTATTTGTGTGTGTGTGTGTGTGTGTGTGTGTGTGTGTGTGTGTGTGTGTGTATGTGTGTATGTATGTGTATGTGTGTGCAACAATGTAGCCAAGTTGAATCAGCCAAATTATTTGTTTTTAACGTGAATAAAATCAGTTTCTAATTTAGATTTTTTTTTATATACTGTAAGCAAAATAGCTTGCATGAAATATCAGTTAAAGGGATAGTTCACTCAAAAGGACAATTTTGTCACCATAAAGGAAGATATTTTGAGAAATCATCATTATTATTATTATTATTATTTTTTGGATACACAATGGTCACCAAAACTGTTTGGTTACCAACATGCTTCAACATGTCTTCTCACGTGTTCCACAGAAGAAGAAAAAAGATCATACAGGTTTGGAACGACATAAGGGTGAATCAATTATTGGTTTAATTTTTGGGTGAACTATCTCTTTAACTTTATTGCATAAAAGCAATATCATACTAGAAACCATGTTAATATTCAACATAGAACTATTGCATGATATTGCTTAAACATTTTTGAGAACCAAACAAATACAATTTTCTGAATGCATAGGGTATTTGATTATGAACGTGGATACAGGATATTCTGAGGTGAAATTCGGTTTCATAACAATTTTTAGTTCCGCATGCTAAAAGATTCTTACAACCATATACATGCACGTTACTACACAAGTGTATTGCATAAATCTTCAATTTGTTTTTATATATATATATATATATATATTTGTTCATATGTAAAAACAAAATATATACAAAATAAATCAAAACAATTTGTATTAATGTTTGTTACAGCAGCACAAAGTCTGTAGACCTCCGTAAGCACATGGTTGGTTGAGTTTTAAGGCCGGGCGCGCGTTAGGGCTTAAGTCCTCTCCTGTAATTACATCAGTGCTCTAATGAACTCATCAGACTTACATGTAGCTTAAAGGGACACTCATCTGCTCCCTGTACACAAGACAACCACTTCAGCTCTCATTTAGATCCATCGGAAATGTGAGCGACTTCATTTATACGCCAATTCTTTTCCTAGTCTCTGGAAAAATGCTACGGTGACTGTTGCATGCGATTTTCACATCTGCAATCTGTTGACATCACGTGTACATAAGTGTCTTATTGCAGCTGTAATCCACTAAGCATAGTATTATATAATATTATTAAATAGTATTATTTTTATGCCAACGCAAACATGATTGACTACGGAAAGTCGAAACGAGGAGTTAGTTTAACTAATATCTGTGCTTTAATGCCTGACAGGAGATTATTTCGGCGGAGTTCAGGGCTAAAATCATGGCACACTTTTATTTAGGCTCTTTTGATGCTTTTGCAGGTATTGTTCTTCCCACTTTAGTTCTCAGTATTTTTGGACAGGAGCTAAGTGGATTAGACTCATGTGTTATGGGATTTACACAAACTAAGTGGATTTGGTCAGGTTAACTAAGGGAAGACCTCGGGCACAGATTTCCTGACAGCGCTCTGAGAATACACAGATTGCTGCTGAGAGGTTACCTTTTATTCCAATACACTTACAAGAATCCGAAGGAATAAAAACCCTCTGACAATGAGAGGAACCTTTGATATCTGCAACTGTTTCTGGAGGGATTCCTGAAATGGTTGGAAGCAATGAGAGCTGTGTAGACAAAGTTTGGGCTGGTTTGGGGTCAATTTGGAGGTTTTCAAAATTTTGTAGGATAATTGGTTAATAAACAAATCTCAGGTGTGCATGCACTCCATCAAATCAGTCATGACGTTACTAAACACATACACTCCCACTGCAGAGTACACACTTTTAGCCAACCAGCGATTGGCAGGGAGACGTGATCATTCATGAGTGACGGATATTTAATGCAATAACTTGTTGCTGTATATTTAAGGGATCGCTATGCCAAAGTGGCATACATTTACAGAAAAGTTGTATCTGTAGTAAAGAACCCAACTCTCAAAACGTGGATTACACCTGTGGTGGGAAATGACTCGAAGGCTCTTTATAAATATATCTAACTCTGTTTTGGGCGGGTTTCTGAGAGCTTTTGTCCTGAAAATCGTCTACCCGATCTGGGAACACTGGAAATACTGATCCTACTGTTTTTAACTTGTTACAGTATATATTAGGGAACTAGGCATATGCCGGGATATTGTTTTAATTTGTCTCCTTGAGTTTGTTGTGTTCGGAAGGATTTGAAAGTCTGGTAGTCTACGTTCCTCAGTTGTCGAGTGCATTATTCCCAATTTTCTTTCACAGAGCCATGTTGACTATATCAAAGCTGAGGTAGATGTTTAGTATAATTAATATGTTCGTTTGAACTTGATGTTTTGACTTTGAAATACTAGAGACAACTGAAATCTGTCAGTTCCTTTCCTTTTTCAGCACGATGAGGAAGTTTTGTTCAGCATTGGGTGTGCCTCTGTGTAGTTTGCTTTGTTTACTGAAGCCCTGAATTCATTTTCTAGAGGTGTTCTGCATTTCAACTCTGAGCTCAACCTTCACCCAGCATTTCAAGCTATTTGAAATAGACCCACGAAGGCAATTTAAACAAGACATACAGCAGCATCTCATTAGCAATGACTTAACATGGGAATAATTCCTGTTTGCATGATACATTTTCTGTTTCTCTTCATCAGGACTGGCAGAAGTTTCTGAGGAGAATCTGTCAGCCAAGTATTTTCCGTAAAGGCAATGCAAGACTTATGCTCTCGTATGCTTTTAGCCCAAGACCAAGATGTTCTTCTCAGAATTAGGGGTCTATATTTGTCATTTAAATTTGTCTTGATTGATTAAAACATTTGATGGTTCTTAAATGTTTGAGGACTCAGATGAGTTTTGTCCCTCAAAGTCAGACGCATCCACATGCTTGGGCCGAAAACTCTCGGATTGTGTGGTATTGATTGAAGTTATCGAGGAAGGAGATGTCCTCCTCGTACGCGGTGGGCCGACAGCAGGGGCTGTGACGAGCCTTGTCCTTCTGGTCCTTTGTGAGCAGCCGCGAGCGCTTCATGAACGCCAGCGTCAGGTCATAGTTTTTGCGGCTAGTGGTGCACTTCCCGCTGCAGTAATGGAAGACTATAGTCTCGTCACTGACGTAGCCTAACCCCAGCTGACTGACCGTCACCTCCACCTCCCGCAGCGAGCAGGGTTTCGCTCGCTTTTTAGCCCGTTTAGTCCTTTTGCTCTGCTGGGCATCTCTACGGGCTTTCCTTTCCACCAGTGTCCCAATGACCTGCTTAAGCTCGCCCTCTGTAAAGCTCTGGAACATCTCCATGACTAAGAAAGAAAAGGGTTCATTATTTTGAGCATTTAGCATGACCAAAAACATTAGCATTGTTTCAATTATATTATGCAGTTTTCATTGGAAGTCTATGAGGCAAGACATTGACATAAGCTTTAACCTAAACTTTACAGCTAAAATAGTAATTAACTAATGCAAGCTGCACATATTTTGCTTTTCAACCCCTTGAATGTGTCAGACATCCCACCTCTCCCGAAGGTCCGGGAGTCTCCTGCATGTCGATAGCAGCTCCCTGACACCCACAAATTACATATAATATCCGGAAATCGAATGAGAGAGAGAAAGTCTGTTTCCACCTGGTATTAAGATGCACTACCTTTACACCTGGTATTATCACGTGTTTCAAAAAATGTCATCGCACTCAACTACATCACTTTCACTTTCTGTGCACAAATACTATTGAATGAATTCGAATGCATGTTAGGTGGCTTACGTGAATGTTAGAGAGGTGTTGTGCCACCTCCTGGAAATGAGTAAACTAGTCCCAGAGGTAGTCGAAAATGCATCTGACCGGATTGCTTTCGTGGTGTAGGCGCTCATGTGGTCATATGTGTTTGAACAGCCACAAAAGACCGTCTACTCTCCGCCTACTGACCAAACGCGTGCACATTATGGTTAGTGGGCTAGCCAGATGGGATTTAAACATTGTTGGCTGAAGACCCAAGTCTGGTTTGAAGATGAAAAACTAATGGGTTTGTTCTCTCACCATTCCTGACACACACTCATCGCTTTCGGCGTGGTCTTGCGGCTGTCAGAGCAGAAATGAAGGCTGCTGCTTTTCCCGTAGTCTCCGGGCGTGTTCATATCTAAATTGCACAAGCTTTTTTTGTCCATTAGATTGAAAGATCTGAAACAACACACATATTTTCCCACCCATAGACCCTCCCGTCGAAGAAATCAGTACAGAAGTGGTTGAAAGTGGACAAAAGAAACGGGAATGTGTCTCCCTCGTCTATTTGTGCCGATCAACCAAAACGCATCTTAATACCAGGTGTAAACAGAGCCTTACATGTATTGGGGGGGATATTTACATAATTTACGTTACTAACTTTTTGGAGTTTCAGACAGATTAAACATCAAAAGTGTATCACTTTCAGTGCTAATTATAAGACAATAGGCTGATTAACTTTTAAAACAATCTGGGCTGTGTTTCCCAAAATCATTGTGAGCTAAGTTGATTTTAGAGACCATTGGTGGCACTGGTTCTACGATCTACTTATGCTGCTTTACGCCATATCCTAATTACTGTATTTAAAACTCTTTATGCTTTCAAATCGTTATCGTGTTACTTTGATGTCATACACTGATCGGTCAGCACAGCGTCACTTTCTAGTCAAACACTCCTTAAATCTGCTGTGGGTACAGCGCCCACGTGGTACAAGTCGTAGCTCTCAGAAAGTTACGAGTTTACACATTGTAATTAAAATTTCTACAAACATGTAAAGACTTTTTACAGTTCAGAATCATTATGGTAATTCCAACATGGTGTGCCCGTGAACGCACCCTTTCAAACAGCCCTGCTGTTTGAGAATTTCGGCTACTGTCTCAACCAATAGTGTGAGTCGGGGGGCGGAGCTATCTGTTTAGCTAGCAAATGGCAGACAGGGGTGAACACAGCCTGGGCCCTTGACCATGAAGCTGGTTTAGGTGGATTGCCAGGTATGTTTCAGTTTAGTTTGTGCCAACCATTGGTTTTAGGCACCATGAAAGTAGCTTGGCTTTTAGAGGTGTTCATCGCCATAGTAACTTACGGATCATAGAGAAATAGAGCATTCCCGAAAGCATTGTTAGCCAACTATGGTCGCAAGTTCCATCGTTATCAGCATAGTTCAACGAGTCTGTGTTTCCTGAAACCATCGTTCCAACTAGCATTCGCAAACAGCATCGCAACGTTGTGTGGTTTGAACGACAGCTCTCGAGCTGCTGTGGTTAGAAGCATAGTTTCTAGATTCCATGACATTTGGACTTATCTTGATCCATCCTTGATCCATCCAAATCCTTATCTTGAGCAAAATAAGCAAGCTGACATTCAGTACAACCTGTGTCTTTTATTTAGAATACATTTAAATGGTCATTTACGTCTTTTAGTTTGTCAAGAGATTTAAAGAGTCCTTTTTGAAGAGTGTGCATGTTCGAACGTCCTCTGATAAGTAAGAACGAGTCTATGATTGAATCTGGAAATAAAGCAAAATAACTGAGAACAATTCGAAATATACCTCAGATGCCATGTCTGTAATTTATATCAAAACAGTTATTTCGACCTCAAACAGTTTCATTAAAATAAGTTATTTCTCCAACACCTGCGTGACGTCATTAACCAACGTGGTTGAACGACCAATTTGCGACAATATGGTTTCGGGAAACAGTCGTGACTAGATAGTTGATTTATCCAACGATGCATCGTACTATGCTAGTTTAGCAACGAGTTACGACGTTGTACGGGAAGCGCACCCCTGGTCCTGGGCAGGTTGTGTTCTGGGTAAGAGATCTCAAACCGAAATTGGACCAATTAGCTGTGAGCAAAGTGATACATCTCTGATGCACTGAAGTCCCTCCTCCAGATTCTCTTGCCCCACATTAAAGGTCACTACATAGTAAAAGATTTTTAAATACAAAATTGTCTGACTTTTAACAATGATTATTTATTATAATTATTTTAGATGATTTATATATTATTTATGTAATTATTATACCCCTAATCCATTACACATGAGCAATTTTAGTTTAACAATTATTATTAAACATTTAGTTTAAATGACCATAAATATTTACAGATAATATATGTAATAAAAATACGATTTGGAATCGGTAGAAAGCATTAAATATGACTACATGTGAACTAACATGTCTGAGACTTCGTATACCTGTATAATTATCAGCCATATAAACTAACCTCACAACTTTTATTTGCACTGATATAGCAAGATATTGACTTCATGTATAATTATATACATAATTAATTTCCTATTTTAAATCCAGCCCTTTTCCCAAAATATTAGTACACGTGGTCATTTTTTTTTTTTTTCATTTAGAGCATTTTCTGAAAACTGCCTATGGAAGATAAAATAAATATTACATAAGTAATGGTTACGATTACAGAAATTGTATTCATTTTGTAATTTGGAAGTGTGGGTCTTGTTTAAATCAATCTTTTGAAATGTTGAAATCATTTCATATTAAAATAAACAAATACATTTGGTTGAAAACAATCGCATTGCTCATAAATACAATAGAATCAACCAATTAAATATTCATAGATTTGTGAACATTTGTGTGTCTGTAAAGTTGTTCATACATAATATTTATCTTTTAGATGATGTCAATAATATATTTACATTTTAGTGTCTGTGTAAACCTAAGTAAAAGAATGCATAGTAGAACCACATTTTATCTGAAATACAGATCATGTTGAGAAACCTTTTTTGTTTGTTTGTTGTTTGGTGACACACAGTGATTTTTTTAACTGCAGGGAATATTCTGGTTATCAGATTGATGGTTAAATTCACATGAAATTCTGCCCTTCGTGATTATTTTACCACCTTGTGTGAAGTGAGTCTTCTCTGCTACAAAGATTTCTGGGTGGCCTGCATGCTAAAATGCAATCTGATTCAAACAAAGATATAAGCTGCGCTATAATATGAGAACATAAGGGCATAATATCATATTATGATCTTACATTCTGAGACGAAAGAGTTTCCTCCGTCAGCTGATCTGACCCTCCGTTGCCGCCCACCAATCCCAATGGAAGGCGACGGATCACTGGTGTGCAGTGAAGATGATGGTGTTGAAAACGAAGAGGATGAAGCTCTGCGGTGGGGAGGAGGGGGCGGGGCTCTGGAAGAGGAACTGGTTTTAATGACAAGCAGGGGGAGTGCAGCACCACAGAGAATCAGGCCGATGGCAGCAAACTTCCATAACTTCATCTTAGAATGAGGAGAAGCATTGGGCCCCTGCAAAACAACCAAACGTCCATCACTCGAAATGTAAAACAAACACTGTTTGATTTTTTTGTTATTCTATTTAGATTTTGTCATCACACATCAGAAACATGAGACATAATTTTCATTTTGTCAGATTATACGCTACTACTGTATGGTCATCATTGGAGAAAGATGTTTTTTTTTTTATCCCCATAATGGTATAATGAATCACTAGCAGAAGCTAACTGTTGAATCTAACCAGCAAAATCCTAACCCCCTGGCCAGCTAAGCATGCTAATAGTTAAACTAATGTTAAACTGGAAACTCAACGGCTGCATCCGAAATCGCATACTTCCCTACTAATAGGCAAAAAACAGTACGTGACAAAAGAAGTATGTCCGAATTCACAGTACTCATAAAAGTGTAGGCAAAAGGGGGGGGGGTCTCTCGCTCAAGGTCTCTCGCTCTCTCTCTCTCTGCCGTGCGCGCGCGCTACACGGTTGGGCGCACATACAGTTGGCTGTTCTGTCTCGCATGCGCAGCTCTAGATTCAGTATGCGGGATTTTTATAGGTTATTTTAAAAAGGGCCCTATCATACACCCGGCGCAATGCAGCGCCAGGCATGACACAAGTGTTTTTTGCTAGTTTCAGCCTGAGGCTGTTATCATTTTCATGTCCTGCACCACGTTGTTTAAATAGCAAATGCATTTGTGCCCATCAGTTCTCCCGTGGGCGCGTTGGTCTGAAAACGAGGTGTGTTGGCGCGTTGCTATTTTGAGGCAACTGAAATAGACTGCACCATTGACCAACAAAAACCTGGTCTAAAGTCAATGGCGCAGTATATATATTTTTTTGTTATTTAAAGGGCACGTTAGTAATATGAGCCTATAGGCGGGTGCACAACGCACAAACATTGTGCTTATTACACACACAGGGCATCACACAAACTAGCCAAATATAAAAATAAAAAAAGAATTACAATGTAAAAGGTTAATATTGTGTACATTAATGTATGGTGGAATCCGGCTTGTCCCGTAGATGTTCTGCTCACGCTCTTTAACCTCGCGCACCAGCAGATCCGTTTCCTCGCGTGAGAAGCAGTCTTCCCGATAGCAAATTCTGCCATGTACATATTGAATCCGCCATGGCGCGAGCGCAACTGGCTTTTAAAGGGAATGGGAAATTACTCTCTGATTGTTTTTTTGCACGTTACGCCCAAAACACACCCATTACTCATTAAGAGAATAAGGACAACCCTTTTATACCATGCGCCGCGTGCCAACAATTTTTCCCGTCCTTGAACTAGCAAAAGTGGATTCGGACATGTCCTAAGTGTACTTGCGCCGTGCGCTTTAGACCATGATCATTAAAATAGGACCCATAATGTTCTAACTGCCCCTATAGTACCCCTTGTGGCAGCACTGAAAATATATGTTGACACATTTGGGGAAAACAATGAAACGTAATTCTCATATTTGGGTGGATTATGTTTCTTAAAATCCATTTATTGTTCAAATAACC
This sequence comes from Semotilus atromaculatus, assembly GCA_031834385.1. Classification (NCBI taxonomy): domain Eukaryota; kingdom Metazoa; phylum Chordata; class Actinopteri; order Cypriniformes; family Leuciscidae; genus Semotilus; species Semotilus atromaculatus. The sequence continues at coordinate 24,582,027 of JAULUF010000020.1, read as the reverse complement.
ACATTAACAATCCCATATGCATCTTATTTTGGCTGCACCTTTGATTGACATTGATGTTTGACACTATTGTTATTCTCAAAAATGGTTCAAGGACAGCAGTCCAACAATTACAGAACAAACGCCAAACCAAGTTAAAACATCTTAGATTGTGTATTGCACATCTTTCAGCTATGAGCAGCCTCGTGCAAACCAAGTTGTTATTCCAAAGATTTCATTCACAGATGTTTGCACAAGTGGTTTTGCCATCCGTAACTTTTCTGCTCCTCTGTTGATCTCATTCCGGTCGCAGGTCTCGGAGCGCACACAGGTGTGGATTGTCCATCGTTTTCATGTGGCCCAAATCGTCTGTATCCAGAACATATACAAAAACTGCCACATGCTGCCAGTGCGCTCTTGTGTATTGTTTTACTTTTTCAATTTATCAGATGGGGATAAAATGGTGAGTTCCAAGAAAAACAGATTGCGTTTACTCCTGGGCCGTTGTGTTACTCTGATCACAAGCTTCTCGTTTGGCAAAATCACAACAAACACATGAGAAGTATATCAGTAGGTTTTCTTCAGTGATTTCCCTACATCCACATACAGATTTATTTCCTTTTTTGCTCTGTAAGACACATATCTGCCAGATATGTTTATTTCTGAGTGAGATGTTTTTAGGATTAGAGGGCTTTGTTGTTAGGATTGTTACAGGACTAGAGTAAGTGGCGATACCAAGATATGGTGATCAGTATCAGACGGTTATAGCCAGTGTTGGGGAAAGTTATTTTTATAAAGTTACAATATTGTGTTACTGTCTAAAAAGTAACTAATCATGTTACTTAGTTACTTTTTATCATAAGTAATGTATTACTAACTTTTGAGTTACTTGTTCTCATCTGTGCTGGGCTTGCTTGTTTGTTTTTTAGTAAAAAGTTGGAAGTGGAAAATGTAAAGGCCCTTTCAAACCAAAAGTGCAAAAGGAAAAGCAAATTTACTCATGTACAGTAGAGGCGCAGCTCAAACAAACCTTTCAGATGTGCTGCTGTTCTGGATTACTGAAGAAAAGAACCAGGAGAAGAAAGATCAACACTCTTACTTCAGCAAAGAAAAAAAGTGTGATGTTTATCTAGTCATTTTTGCTTATTTGCGAAGGTCAGCAGCAAATACATTGGTTAATAAAGTCAGATTAAATACATAAAGTATATTTGTGCTATTTAATATATTTAATTATTGCAGGTTTGCATAATATTCTGAGATTACATTTGGCTGTTTTATTCATTTTGAGGAATACCGAATCTGTTTTTGTGCAAGTGAGATGATCAAATGAATGCTTACATTTATAGTCTAAACCTACAATAACCATCATGTTTATACAGTCCACCCAACGCCCAGGCGTGTGTGTGTGTGTGTGTGTGTGTGTGTGAGGCTATGACAACCAAGATCTGTATTGCTTGCTTCACACAATTAGCAATTACTAAGCTTATGCCTGTATGAGACTAGTTTCTTCTTACTTGCTCATCACATAACACATATAATAATAGTTATGATAAACATGATTGTCTTCAGCATGCTAACAAGCTTTTGCTTTTTATGATCTAACTAAGTAACTTAAATCTAGTTTAAGTTAAAGTGGGTTCAACAAAACATTATTTAAATTAACTTGTCTTATTGTATAGGTGTAAAATGGTTACATGTAAAAGTTGCCCCTAAGTTCATTGTACAAACTATTTTTTGAGTGTATATAATAATTTCAAATGATGACATCACAAAAATATTTTGTCTGTTATATTGGAAAAAAAATAAAGAAGAATAGCTTGCTCCAACTCTTTAAAAATCATTTGCCTTGACAATGAAATAAAAAGTTAAACCAAGTTTACTTATTTATGGTGACTAAAGTTAAAAATACTTAAATCATTATAATTATTACCTCAAATTATAGATATAAAACGTGTTTTGGAGAAATGCATTTATTTCATAATGTGATTTACTACCCACTTTCAATTATTTTACTTCAATGAAAGGTTAGATTTTTGCAATTGTTTTAAATGAAGGTTATTATTTGTACAGCCATTTTCGATCATATTTACCAGGGGTGCCAATAATTATGACCACAACTGTATATAGTTGTAATCAAAATTATTCAACCCCCATTGCAAATCAGGTTTATTGCCAAACTTTACAGACTTTCAGCTGTTTGCAATGAACCAATCAAACAAAAGTAATTGAAATAGCGTGGTTTCATAAAGTGGTTTCCCCAAATTCAACTGAAAATCTAAATCCAAAATGATTCAACCCCTTCATGGCAAGCATCTTTAGTACTTAGCCCATTCCTCATGAGCAATGGCCTCCAGTTCAGTAATATTCTTGGATTTGCGTGCTGCAATCGTCTTCATCAAATCCCACCAGAGATTTTCTATGGGCTTCAAGTCCGGTGAATGTGATGGCCACTGTAGAATCTTCCAGGACTTCTTCTGCAACAAAGCCTCGTTGGAAGGTCCAATGATGCCCAAGCTTCAGCTTCCTCACTGACGATATGACGTTTTCTCCTAGGATTTCCTGATACCTCAATCCATCTTTCCTTCCACACGCTGCAGGTTTCCAGTGCCAGAGATGAAGCAGCCCCAGAGCATCACGAGCCCCATCATGCTGAGCTGTAGGCAGAGTGTTCTTGGTTGCAGCCATTGATAGCTTCCTTTTTTTGCCCCATCAGTGTAACCACTGTTCCTTTAACTTTGAACTTGCGAAATATGTTTCCAACGGTGTCTCTCTAGGAACATTTAGTCCCTTCACTAACTTTTTGTATCCTGTTCCTTGTTTGTGAAGGGCGATGATATCTTCTCTTAACTTTTTTGACCATTCTTTTGTCTTACCCATATTTCTCAGGAAACCTAGCCAAACCACTTGAAACATTTATTGTGTTGAGCTATTTCAATAACTTTTGTTTGATTTGTTCATTGCAGACAGCCGAAAGTCTGTAAATTTTGCCAATAAACCTGATTTGCAATGGGGGTTGAATAATTTATGGTTACAACTATACACACACACACGTTGGTGCAACTACATTATGAGGACACTCCATAGATGTAATTGTAACTGCCCCTATCCCTAAACCTACCAATCACAGGAAACATTCTGCATTTAATTTTTTTTATAAAACATTGTTTTTTATGTTTTTTAAGCTATTTGAATTATGAGGACTCATGAAATGTCCTCATAAACCACGTGTAAGTTGTAATACGCATGTCATTATGGAAATTTGTGTCCTCATAAATCACAGAAAAAAGTACACACACATATATATATATATATATATATATATATATATATATATATATATATATATAAAATTGTTATTATTATTTTATTTTTTTACAACCTTATTTTAGTGTTATCGAGTATGATGTTTTGCTCTCTGTAAAAACAACAACAACAACATGGTTTTGCCATGGTTCATGTCCACAAAAACCAAGGTAGTTTGATCCTTTTTAGTACTTTTTTGAATATTACTTTAAATATTAGCCCGATTCCATTAACACAAAGAAATGTATAAGTACACTATATCATTTTTCTTATTATTAAATAGAGATGTTGAAATGTCTTTCTTTCTGAAATAAATATAAATAAACAGATGTTTCTTTTGCTTGTCACATAAAAAGACACAGAACATTAATTCCATATGCTTGTAAGAGTTTGTGCCAATGGATGTGCCTTTGCTTTTCTTGCCTCTAAAACACTCAATTCTAATAGGAATTATAGTTATTGATCCCATTCCCGTAAGATTCTGTATGACTGAAAAAAAGCAGCTGGGGGGGGGGGGTCCCAAACAATTCAGCAGCTGAAATCAGGAAATGCCTCGGCGTGTCTTCCAGAGACTAAGAACTAAACCAGACCACGCTCTCAAACACTTCACCAGACGTTATTAGAGTGCACTGGGCGATACTAGACTCTGGTTCTGGTCCAGAAGAACATGGAAAGAGAAAGATGTGGAGCGGTACATGACAAGGTTTTGTGTGGATGTGCCATGATTTTCTTGCCAAAGCTTTGCTGTTTACACGTCAAAATATCATAAGGTAGTAACAGCAAACATGCCAAAACATAAATAAAGAGCCTGTTTGAATTCCAATCATTTGTGTGTAGGTAAATGTGTACTTGTTCCAATCCTTATGTGTGAAAAATGTCCAGAAAATGGGACTAAATAAGGTCTAGTATACTCTAAAATACAGGGTTGTTTGGCGTAAAATCTAGTTTTGTGAATGCAGGTACAAAAAAATTCTAGCATATGAATGCAAACACTTAAAACTGTTGTTTTGAGCTGTGGAAAGAGATGGGCCAGTCTAATATCAAACAGTGAACTGGATTTCCAAAAGTACAGGGGACGGCCTCTCTTTCATTCCCATTGGTCTACAGATGCTGATGTCAGAATAAAAAAGTCAACAAACAAAATAGCATAATAACATATACTCTTACTATTTCTGCCATGTAAAGATAGTAGTCTATAGTGATTATAATTAACTTAATTTAAGAACAACTGAAGTAAATGGGATGTCTTCATAAAAAAGTATAGGCTACTAGCTTGTGTGTGCGTGTGTAAAGATGAATTTGAATGTGAGTAATGATGATTCATAACCTCTGTTCATCTCGGCTTTGACATCAGCTCTCCTGTCTGGAGTACACTTTCAATCACGTCATCAGATGTATTTTATGTTTTTGAAAGAAGTCTAAAAAATGTAACTAAATAATTATTACTAACAATTTAAATGAACTGTTTTCTATTTGAATATATTTTGAAATGTAATTTATTGATCAAAGTTGAATTTTCAGCATCATTACTCCAGTCTTCAGTGTCACATGATCCTTCTGATATGCTGATTTGATGCACAAGTAAACATTTTTATTATCAATGTTGAAAACAGTTTTGCAGGTAAATATTTTTGTGGAAGCCATGATTATTTGATGAATACAAAGTTCAAAAGAACAGAAATAGAAATAGAAATAGAAATCTTTTGTAACAAAATACCAATATTTACTGACACTTTTGATCAATGTAATACATTCTTGCTGAATAAAAGTACTATTAATTTCTTTCCAAAAAAATCTATCCATCTTTTTAACCCCAAACTTTTAAATGGTATTATATATCATGGCTGTCGAGTAGAAAACTTTGTATCTCCATACTTATGTCCGGAATTCACAGAAATTCTTACTGGTCGAAAACCTTGTAACTCCATTTGAGCTGGATTTCTGTAATGACACATGAAACTGTCTGATCACACATAAAGCCACAATATCTATTTTGACATCACAGTGTTTAACTATTAAAAAAAGTTACGTTTTTAGAGGTGAGAGTTCTCCACCAGACAGCAACGATATACAGTTACTAAACCTAAGCCACTAATCAAACATAAACAACAAAATACTAGAAATTCCAATTGAATTTTTAAATTCAAGTTATTATGATCATAATATATAGTGTAAAATAAATACAATTTGCAATAAAAATGTACTGTCACGTTTTTGTGTAGATAATCCAAGAAGAGAGATGCATGACTCAAAATGAAATGTATTTAAGCTGCAGTCTGTATCTTTTTTGGTTTAAAAATGATCCAAAATTAATGTTTGAGCAAGTACATAACCAGCAAGTGTTCAAAACTATCTGCTTGCCTTAGCTCGATTCAAAACGGTAAGCTTGTAATGATGTTTTTATTTCCCATGGTACTGGTGGATTTCGGCTAGTAGGCTATGAGTGTGAGGATGTTGGAGGTGGAGATTTATAGCCTTTTCTCACAGCACTTGATATAATTGATAAAACGAATTTGATGACGGATCCAGAAAGGTTCAAATGACAATCACCAGTGACAACTGTAGATTCACCCGTTGTAAAATGCAAAAGACTTCAGAAAAAAAGAGACTGCAACCGGGCCCATGCGAAAACAAGGAGAATATCGTAAGGGCATTAGTCACGCAATGCGGATGTTGTTAACATTAACAATGTGAGAACAAAGTATAATTTGCATGGTTTGACGTGATATGATAAGTGATCGTTCGATTTAATCAGCGTGATTTACTGCAATGCTTTTTTTCTCCTTAGTTGGTCAGAACAAAAGTGGATGTTACTTTCTTTTTCAGATGACATTTTCAGGTGAAAATTCTTATGTTGGTCATAGTTCCAAAAAGTATAATCTGTGATTTCGAATGCCAGTATCCACACTGGCGCGGTGACTGACAGGCGCACATTCTCCTCAAAACATTGGATTCATCCGCGCTGTGCCCGAGGCACAACCCACGTAAAGTTGATAATTCAGTGATTAACTGCAATTGCAGATTTTGAACAGAGATGGCGACAAAAAGGAAAAACTACGGACTGCATCTTTAACCAAGACTTTAAATAAACACAGAGAACATACAACCAATGTAATGTTGACAAAGAACAGAGAAAAACAGAAGGCTTATATACACAGAGGAATGTAATCAACAGAACAGGGAACAGGTGTGGACTAATTCGAAACCATGACAACGAATGAATGACTAGAAGTAGCAAATGGTGACAATGAAAACTAAGGCTCTGTCCAAAATCGTCCCCTATACCCTTAAATAAAGCACTATTTGAGAGAACAGCCATTTGTAGTGGTGTCCAAAACCATAGTGGATGTTATTGAGTGCACTCATTCATTCCCACGATGCACCGCAATAACGAGTGTACGACCGATGTATTCTCAACGGCTAGAGAATACCCATAATGCACTGAGAGACGCACGCCAAATTAATTCTCACGTCTCGCCAGAAGATGACCGTTGGTCCAATGTGGCTAGAGCGTAATATCATACAGGTATAACTTCTTTTTAATTGATTATTAAATTGCTTAATAAAGGTTTATGCATAGTTTCCATGACAGAGTTCAAGATAAATCTTTTCATTACTACTGGAGCTGCCAGTTTGCTAAGTTTCAAATAATTATTAAACAGCAAGCACAAACTAGTGGCAGTCCTTCCGGCAAACTCAGTGTCAGAATCCCCTCACTCGTTTTCATTCACTCCTTCAAGTGAACTATATTAGTGGACTAATGTAGAGAATAGTTAACGAGGGTATATAGGGGGCAATATTTCGAACACAGCCTAAGTCAACTAAACTAAACAAGACAGAAACTAAACATGACTGTGACATTTACAGTATGTGCACTTTCAATGACCTTACAGTGTACTTATCCAAGAAAGTACATGTAACATTGGCTAAGATTTGGTTTAAGAGTTTCAGAGCTAGTACGTATTATTACCCAGTTATTGCAATTACTACAGTAAGTAGCCTACATAGTATGTAAATGCGAGAGGACTGGGTAACACTTTATTTTACAGTGTCCTTGTTACACATGTTACATATATGGTAATAACTTTACATTATGCATATTTACATGCAACTAACCCTAAACCAAACCCTAACCCTATAGTAAGTATATGATGTAGTTAATTAATATTACCCCGTACGTAAATGCATAATTACATTCCAACAAGATCCCCTTTAAATGAAGTGTAACCCAGGACTCTTTTACTATTTAAGTAAATCGCAGAGATTCATTTTGATTATTCTTCAATGGATGCTGGTTCATGAGGCTGCATGGACAGAGAAACACTCATTGACTAAATGAAAGACAGAGTATTCTTTCAGTCTTGTATAAACAAAACATAACTAATAACCCTAAAATGAAATTTAGAAAAACTGCCTCTTTGTTTTCTTCTCAGACATCAGACATAGTCTCCAGCCAGGATACACCCTACACAAATCACACTATTAAGCACACTGTCTCCTTATTAGGAAACAGACGATTGTTCTAAATGTGTATTCTTTTCAAGGGAAGTGGACTCGAGCAGATCTGTGTTTATGGAACATTCAAAAAGTAAATTGTCTAGTCAAGTGGGCACTCAAAAATTACAAGATGGCTACAATAGCATCCCAAGAGCAACCTTTCCTAAAATAAGTTTCTCAGGCTTCAGAGAAAATAGAAATACCGTGTTCTGATATTCTGACTCTGTCTGTTGGATTGTTGAAGTACTGCTGATGATGTCATCTAGACAGTCGACACTCAGATCTTCTTCTATACTGTGTGTTCCTCGAGCTTCAATATCTTCAATGAAACACAATGAAATAAATAATATGGCCCACATTAGGACATTGGAAAACATATACTATAATGAAATATTATAAAAAAAAAAAAAATAAAAAAAAAGAAATTCAGAATAGATGGCTACTTTTGAATCTATATCAATTGAGAAAGACTTTTTATAAGGGGGTATTTATAGCACCTCCAGGCTAACTGCTAATTCTAACAGGCCAAACCTTGAGCCAGCAATTTACAAATCCAAAAACTTTATGCACCTTTAAAGCTAAAACTGTTTTTCTATGATGTGCAACTGCCATGAAACTGATATAATTGTGTATACTACCTTAAATGCTTCAAAGAACTTAAAATAAGTTGGAGGTGTATTGTTGTTGTTTCAATATAATTTATATACTACTATAGTATTAAATTAGCTTTTATGTTGAAATTTTCAGTTTTCTTTTTGTAAAATTTAGTTCAAGTTTTATACATTTTGTAATGCGATTTTGTCAGTTTAAGTAGTTAATAAAAATATGTATACATAACTTTAATTTATCTTTTATTTCACTTTTAGTAATTTTACTTAATTATTTCAGTTATTTAAACGTATTATTCAGTTTATTTCAAGGCAACATTGCTAATTTTCATTGAAGTTTTTTTTTATTTAATTTTTTATCTAATTTTTATATTTTATTTGATTTCAGCTTTATTTCAATTACCAACTGTTAATACTTTTAGTTGTATCTAACAACACTGATTATGGTTTACCTACGTATAAGCTAGAAAATAAACTGAATCTATAGTTATTACCGTTTTATTTTAATTTTAATTTTAAAGGTAGGGTAGGCAGTTTTTTTCTAAAAAAAACTTTTCCCCAAATTTGTTTAAACTGTCTTTATATATCAATACATAATTAAAATGTAAGTACTCTGAAAAAGAGATTCTAAAAATCGAGTGTCTGTAGTCCTCTCAGGCCTGCAATAAACACAGCTACTTTTTCCATTCGGGACGAAATGATTGGCTGGGCGACTGTCACTCTCCCTTGCTGCCATGGCTACCACCCCTGCTGCTACAGGAGCCGCCCACATGCGCACCCGTTTGACTCGAGGAGTGGAAGAGGCACGGAAGCTACGAAGAATCACAATTATGGCCAAGAATTGAGCAGTCAAAATTACCAGTACCTGCATATACAGTCAGCGAAGGCAAACAAGGCAAAAAAAGGAAGGCAGTATTCGACCCGGACCTGTCCTTGAGCCGACGATGCGGTACTTGTCTCCGGAGTGTAGTCCTCATCAGAGCCAACAGTGCTTTCATCGTGGAGGCTCTTACATGCAAACCATCGTATATGTTATGAATCTTACACAAAATTCACCTTCATCACAGTGTAACTGATGGTAACGGGAAAACGATGTATCGATGTAGCCTGTTTTTAGCTTTGCATTATGTTACTAGCTCGTTACCGAATCAAACTCGATATATTTTAAACTTTACCAGTATCGATATGCTAGCTTGATAGTGAGTACTAACAGACGTTGTTAGTCTAACAGACGTTGTTACAACAAACAATGTTAGTTGTTTATATTCATAATGATAAAGTTAGGTATTTTATTACATGTGATTCTGACATGATGTCACTGTGTACTACGCTCGTCTCCCCTCGGCGCTGGTAAACTCGTCCTCCAGCTGAGCGCGGTCGGTATCGCGCGGTCATGTGTTTTGGGGGCGTGGCTTTGGAAGGAGCCCAGACGGGATGGTGTGGGAGTTCATGGAATAAGTAGCTGTGTGTATTGCAGCCCTGAGAGGACTACAGACACTCGATTTTTATACTCTCTTTTTCAGAGTAATTACAATTTAATTATGTATTGGTATATAAAGACAGTTTAAACAAATTTGGGAATTTTGTTTTTTAGAAAGAACCTGCCTACCCTGCCTTTAACTGTTCATGCATGGATGTCAATAACAAACCATTAAAAGCAAAGATTTACATCCTAATTTGAACATGTGAGAAACTTCAAGATAAAAAAAAAAAAGGCTATCAGTTGTAATACTCTTGTACTGAATAGTTGCAGCACACTGCTTTTGCTTAAGCTTAGGAAATATTTTAAAGCAAGTTTGATCAAAACAAAACAAGTTAAATCAGCTCATGGAGGTATTAATGCTAATACCTCCCAGCTGAGCAGCAACAGAGATGTGAACTACATTTACTACTTTACCAGAGGGCATGATCCTCAGCATTACTTTAAACCACAGCGCCCAAAGATGCTTTAAAGTAACTTACAGTACACTATTTTTAAACACAGTCCCCCTAGAGCAACCTTGGGAAGAGGGATGTATGTCATCATGTTGCTACACCAACAACTTTTATTCTTTTTCATACAAATTATGATTATAGGAGCAGGTTATCGATTAGTGAGAACTTATTTTCACACGATTCCTTGCACAAATTGATGTTTTATTAACAAGGTTCGGGAGGAACACGTTCTAATGATCAAACAATCAAGTCAGCCAGCTGTCAGCAATCAGTAATCAACTGGTCCACTCAATCAGCACAAATAAAGCCTATAAATACACACAGTCAACTCACCCATATTCCTCAACAGTTTTCAGCATCCCTCCACCACCCCATCTCCTCACACTTGCAGTTATCTTCCTAAACAGAGATACGGGGGAGTACTCTGGGTTCGGGCCCAATTTCCGAGCTCGGAGCCCTCCCCCTGGACAGCACGCCAAATACGCATAACCATTTTTATTCTCTGATCATTGGTAAGTGTGAACTCGTGAAACTATGATATGATTTCAAAATACTTGTCACAGCACATGATCTGTAAACTTCATGTGATTTGTAAATGTTCACGTTTTTCATCATATAATCAAAAGCCAAGGCTTTGTGACAGTAAACTTGCTTAGTAGCTCACCCGGTACAGCATTGCACTTGCGATGCGGAGGAGAGTGATTTGAGTCCCGTGAAATATGACTCAGGATAAAAGAGACTTGTAGACGCAAACGAAAATGACATGGCTGCTTCAGCAATGTGTTTTTATCTCATTTTTGTTTTTATTAATACTTTCATTTAGCTTTAGAGTACAGTTTAGTGTAGGTTGTACATTATTTTCAAACGTGATTTCAAACGGCATTTAACCTTTAGTGCCACTCATTGGACATTTCATTGCCAAACTGTTGCAATACAAAAAACAGGCAATATAATAAAAGTGTAGACATTTCACTTTGAAAGAGTTGCGAAACATGCAAGAAGGAACATCATATAATTTTGCAGAAATGTCGCCTCAAGCACATTTTTTTTCAATGGTTGGAGGTTGGAAATGGGTGGGATATTGAATGTCCAGTATTTTTGTTTTTACTTAGCCAATATGGTTTAGTTACATCATAGTCATGTGCTACTTAGGTGGTTGCAGGCAGTATTATGCGGCAAGACGTTCTCATTTGAGGATTTGATTTGACAGAAATCTGAGTAGTGCAGCATGAGTCATCAATATTTTTGATCAGTTTTTTTAGAGGTCAAAGATGGCCATCTTTACGCAACCTTTCTTAAGGTTTAGCTTTTAGGAGTGCACAAGCTATATAGACGATTTCAGAGTGAATATACTGGACTTAAAGGGGTCCTATAATGCCCTTTTCACAAGATGTAAAATAAGTCTCTTATGTAAAAATATTATTTTTTATAGCATGCGCTGTTTTTATATGTGTCCCTTTAAATGCAAATAATCTGCTGCTGCTCCGGGCACAGAGGGCGGGGCTTCAAGAGCTCCTGTGTTAGCATCTTCCATCACCTCACACAGACACGCACTGAAAATTTCAAAAACGTTTAGCCTTTTATGTTCAAACTGGAGTCGGACGAAGATGGAGAGACTCAAGAAGAAGTGACAACATGTAGAATGCAACAGGGCGTTTCTGAATGGTAAGTTGATGAATTTATGTAGCTGATATGGAGTTAACTATCTTCAAGTCATTGATTAGCATATTCTGTCATGATAATCGTGTTCCCGGGGGCGGGGTTTATGTAAATTTTAGGGTTAGTAATGTCACTAACCCATGAAGAACTTCATTGTAGTCCCTACCATCGTTTGTTGTAGTCTTTAAAAAGTGATTTCTGTAAAAGAAAATATCTCCCTTTGCTTTAGACTTTGAGCGTCGTAACTTTGCAGATGTTGTTTATGCTCAAACAGCAACAATACACTAAGTTAAAAAAGTTAAATCATAATCAACCCCTCCTTTAAAGCCACAAATCTCTGATTTTGGTTTCATTGGAAATACTTTCTTATAAGTATTTGAAGAGACAATTGCAAAACATTGGTCTCAACCGGTCCGACACAGAAACACTGGCAACCAATGGCGTGAGTTTTGTTTGACCAATGGCACATTGGTTTGGGAAACTTTCATTATTTTTGCAATTGCTTTTGGTTAAGCTAGCGTCCCAGAAATGACACACCTCGCTTTTAAAAACTGTGATCAGCCCAAAGCTCTCATGTACAAATGAAGCATTTAGATGAATATGCTCTCTAGTGCATTGTTTGAGAAATCTGCCATTCTGACTGATAAAGCTCTGCCTCCATCCTAAGCAATGCAGCAAGGTGATCATGCAGTGAGATCCAACTCAAATGACTGTACAAAGAGTGGACGTTTCTCTTTATCTGCAGAGTCAGAGGAAGTTGAGGTGCTAAAAGCAGGACAAAATCAATCCCTCTGCTGCTCTTGGCTTGTCTTCTTCTTCTGTTACTTCTGATGGGCAGAACTGTTTCAGGTTACCTCACAGCTCTGGGCTTGTGTTTAGTGGCCGTGTTCACTACACACTAAACAACAGAATAAAACTCATAGAAAATGAACAAACGCCTCTTAAATTAAACATAACCACCCTGATGTTTATCAGCTATATTATGAATGGCTCGATTTCAGGACATTGCTTATTTTTGCAGTTGGGGATGGGAGTGTAACATAAGAGCTTCGTGTTTATGAATTGCAAATGCATGAAACATTCATGAGACATGCATGAATAAGATGTTTCATACTGCACTCTTTAACACAATGAATCTCAGAAGCTCCCAAGGGGAGCTTAAGAGGCTTTTAAAAATCTTGAAGATGTGGAGACTGTAAAAACTGTCGACGGACCTTAACACACCCTGTCCACATCAATCAACTGATTAAAAGCAGACTTCCCTGCAAGTGAGTACTATAAATGATTTGGGTTTAATATAAAATAATATCAATACACATTATTAAACTTAAGTGATATAATGTAGTATTTTATTATACAATTTCAAAATAACAAACAAATGATATTTGATTAGAAAGAAATACGCATTTCTCTATTGTGCTACTGTCAGGCTGCCCATTTGAAATGTGCCTTATATCAAAACACCATCACTCTGATTCAGGATTAATGCTGACTCTCATTGATCATATGGCCATTAAATTCACTCTCATTGATTGTACAAATGGCCATTTTCCATTAAACTGAAGTTAGTAGAGTGAAGTATTGGCATTGCATGTAAAAGCACACTGTTACACACAAAAGACATGGAATCTGAGTTTGAAGAGTAACTCTGAAGAAGTGTCTGTCCTAAGACATTCTGACAATGCAGAATACTGTACAATTTCAGGTGACCTTTTCATCTCTGAGCAGATGTTGTTTTATCCAGATAGTGATAACGGTAGTTATGGATAATATGTGTTGAGGCACTGAATGACTCAATTGGGCTTTTCTGTGAACGATTAATGGAATGGGTCCTGAATTCAAACCACAGGAGCCCACACACACTACATGGTTCACTAATAAAATCTATGCAAACTATAAGGTTATGTTCACAATTCCATTGCCAGTCGTTTTTTTTTTTTTTAATACACAGTTTGGTTAGTTTGGAGAGTGACAATTTCATTCTATAAAAAAGATTACACAACCGCAAGTTTGGCAAGTTTACACATATGAGGCGCTGAACGTGATTTCACCAAGTACCACATATTCCTGGATCAACATCTGGAAACATTCCAATCAACCAATGAGATTTGAGGGACAAGTGTACAGTTTATGTCAAGTTTAAGTTTACAACCAGGGTTAGGTGCTTTTACATCGGTGTTATTCATCAATAATTTCCCTCTGATTTTAGGGATAAGTTACGGGTAGGGATAGGTTTGGGGTCAAGACGTAATTTTTGGACAGGAATGTTGTTATATAAAAAAATAAAAAAAAGTTTTGTCACAGTGACCAATATGAGGCATGCACAACACAAGTTATTCTTTTCTAATATTTACAAATGTTATGCCAGCTTCTCTTGGTTTATGAAAATGCCAGAACCGGAGAGCTGTAACCACGTGTAACAACTTCACAGAGTCACACCTGTTAAAAGACTTTGTCCATGCTGAACTCTTATACTGTAAGTGAACAGAGCCAAAGACAATGAAACTGAGACATCAGATCTTAACAAAGCACATCAAATGTTCACAGCGAATTAGCAGCAGCTGGTAGACTGTAAATCGCATCTTTCCTCAAGCTCTTTAAAAAGGGAACTAGCTACTCAATGCGGCATAATGTAGATTTCAAATTTGTCCACTTCAGCCCCATCTGGAGGTGTTTGAAACCCCTTTCAGTTGTGGTGTGAATGCTTAGGTGTGAAACAAAGGTTTTAAGCTTTGCCGGGTTTAAACCATAGACTGTAAAAAAACAGGACTTTAAAAATGAATCAAAAAATTTGTAAAAGGACATACATATGCACACAGAAAACGTCTTCAGTATGCCTGATATCAACGTGCAGTACATGCAGGAACGCTTGCCTAAAATTACTGTGCATTTGAGAGAAATATGGCACTGTTATAATCCCTTGAGACAAATCTTAAAACCAAGTGTAAACTGCACCTGAGAGATGGGTCAAATGAGCTGCTTCTGCTTCATATTTCTCCATTCTGATTAGAGTGCTGATGTAATGAAGGCCAGCTAGTGAAATTAACATTAACAAATGAGACCTTATTGTAAAGTGTTACTGAAAATGCATTACGAAAATGATCAATTATATATCAATAATATATCATCAAAATATAAGTCAATATACTGTTTGTCTTTATATCATTGAACATAAGCTTATCACTGATGTAGTCCACGGTGATTTATTTTGCAATTGCATTTTCTGTTTGATGTTTCTTTTTTAATTGTTGATGTGTGTCTTTTAGTTTCAGTTTCTCACACCATGAGCACTTCTTTTTTCTTCCAAACTTCTTTTTTTTTTTAAAAGATGCTCCATCAAGTTAAACAAAAATGTAACTTTTGAAAACCATTTTGAGAACCCTGGGTTCAATTCCATCAAACTGCACTCCATCCAAATCCATAAGTATTTTGCATCCCACTTTATATTTGCTGTCTTTAACTACTATTCACTAACATTTAAATCAATAAATTGATACAATGCACCTTATGGTGTACATTAAAAAATACAAGTATGCAATTAAATCTATAATTACACCATTGATCCTTCCCTTACCCCGTAACCCACCCTTAAACCTACCCATACCACCAAACCTGTCACTAACCTTACCCGTATCCACCTCAATAGAAGCACACGTTATTTGGGTTGCACTTTAGTTTACAGTACATGGACTTACAGTGTACTTACATAAGAAAGTGCTGGGTAATATAAGGTAACCATGGGTTACGGTTAGGTTCAGGGGTAGCTTCAGGGTTAGAACCTAGTTATTACCCAGTTATTGCAGTTACTATAAGTAAATAGTATAGGATTGTAAAATAAAGTGCTAAATTCTTTGCAACACAAAATGAACACAGTTAGTACACAGTACAAATTTTTCATGTAAGTAGTTAAAGAAACCTGATATAAAGTGGGATTGTATTCTGTGCTGTCTACTCACAGCGATTATGGTTTTGTTTGTTATGTTTTTTCAAAATAATTAATTGTACTAATCAAATTGTCGCACACACCTCAGACTAATACGTGTTGTCATTTTTCATAGCATTTAAGTTGCTTGTCCATAATTTGAGTGTTTGAGAAAACCTCAGTTCTTAAGCTGTAGTTAAGCTGAACAGGATGTGTTCTTACCGTCTGCCCGGCTTATCCAGACTCCACAGCGTGTCTGTTCAGCTGACCTCTGTGTAAAAATGGCATTGATCAATATTCCAGCCCTTTCTCTTTAGAAGAGTGTTTTAGTTTCTCTCTTTATGTAACATGGATGAATCCTGCGCAGTGTTTATGAAAAATTGTGAGCCCGTCCAGGATACGCACTGCATTCCTCAGTTACAGGATCCTCTAGAAATCCAGGGATGCCGAGAGTGTAAAAAATATCTGAATATCCTCACGCTGCTTTAAGCTATTAAACCTTTTTGCCAAAATGGGAAAAAGGAAGAAAACGTCTTCACAATCTGTGCCGTAACCAGCCTTAAACAACAGTTCAACAGTGTTTTAGTCAATTTGTAAGCCAATGCCCTGTTAAAATCACTTTTCATTTTTTTTAGTTATGAGTTGTTATATTCGACTGTCTTATTTGCATAAATTGGGAGGAAAAAAACAAGTAAATATGGAAGGATGTCCTCCCAATGTGTACTGTGATGAGTAACCAGCCTCAAATAATGAGCGCTGCGAATAGAAACCCATTACCTGCTCTCCCAGCCAACATTACACTTCCACACAAAAAACAGTAATTCAAGGATATGCCAACCATCTGTCACTCAAAACACCAGCAAACTATTACTCATAAAAAATACACACATATATATATATATATATGAAGAATTTGGAAGCGCTCGTTCACCTGTTTATAAAAGCAGCTGTTCATGGGCGGTTCTTTAAATGTTTACTGTGCAGGTTCTTGTCTTACATCCTTCATATACACAACTCCGAAAGAAGTAATCACTTCGAAAAACAGCTTCAAACAGATGTTTATCCAACAGATTCCACTGTAATGATTCATAAATGCGAGGAAAAGCTGTGTTGCTGCGAGTCGCTGACTGCAAGTCCCTACAGAAGCCAAAATCCCATCACGCTCTCTCTGAGAGAGGCGCATACATGTTGCCATGAAGCCAGATCTGTCCTTCTGCGTGAACACGTCCAAATCTGTATTCCATCACTTTTGCTGCTGTCACCCAAAGCTGAGTTTTCAAATACTTGACATCGGCCCCACGCCTCATTACAGATGGAGATTAGGATCCCAGAGTCAGGTACCTGTCCAACGTGTCCTGTGCTCTCGCCGAGAGGACACGCCACCTTCTCCCTGATCCTTTCCACACCAGAGGATTAGAAGCCTTTGGCAGCTGCTACCTGCTGCGCCACGTAATGAAGAAGCCCTGACAACTCAACTGAATTAAACAGACACAGTGTTTATTTCCACTCCACCGTGAGATGATGACAGTGAGAGCAGCACTGTGGCATTAGAGATGAGATTGGTGAACTGCTGGAGAGCTGGAGAAAGGGGTGGGTGACTAGAGGAGAGGGAGGGTGTTTGGTGGAGGTATTGTGAGGGCGGATGGCATGAGTTACCTCCCCCTCCTTATATCCACACAAGAGCTCCACCCCCTGTCCATTGTGGACATTTACTTCAGCTTGGTTAAAGTACTACAGATGTAAACAAAGTCCTGCCAAAATTGTACTATTTCCTTTATTTCTTAATTAGAGTGCCTGCAATGCGGCGCAGTGTTGATATTCCTTAAACACTGTGGTTAGAGTTTGTTCTAAACCCTGACCATAAGTATTTATCTTCCGTATAGTCAAACTCTGTTCTTGCGAAATTTACATTGTGACACTATTTTTTGGTAAACATAAGACGTTTTTAGACATATGAGATGAAGTGACAAAATGAACTCTCTCTTTGAAAGCATATGCAATTTTTTATGTTAAAGGGCCCTATTTGAACGATCTAAGCGCATGGTCTAAAGCGCACGGCGTAAGTGCACTTAGGACATGTCCGAATCCACTTTTGCTAGTTTGACGACGGGAAAAATGGTCAGCGTGCCCATCGCATGGTCTAAAAGAGTTGTCCTTATTCTCTTAATAAGTAATGGGTGTGTTTTGGGCATAATGTGCAATAAACCAATCAGAGTCTCATCTCCCATTACCTTTAAAAGCCAGTTGCACTCGCGCCGTGGCGGATTCGCAATTGATATGGCGGAATTTGTAAGCGGAAAAACTGAACTCTTCTCTAGCGAGGAAACGGATCTGCTCATGCACGAGGTTAAAGAGCGTGAGCATCTACGGGACAAAGTGTACGTGTGTTGTGGACCCGCCTATAAGCACACATTACTAAAGCGCTCTTTAAATAACAAAAAAATATTGTTGGTCAATGGCACAGTCTTTTTCAGTTGCCTAAAAACAGCAACGCGCCAACAATGCGCCTGAACACACCTCATTTTCAGACCAGCGCACATGGGCGCAAATGCATTTGCTATGTAAACAATAGCAAGGATGTGAAAATGATAACTGCGTTGGGCTGAAACTAGCAAAAAACACTTCGCTCCCTGGCGCTGCATTGAGCCGGGTGTAAGGCATTGGGCTGTTATATCAAGCGTGCAAACTGTAGAGAATACAAGTTTACACTTTATTTAAACTTTGTATCATTTTATTGAGCATTTAAAAATGATTGACTGTTCGCATTTTATTTCAACACTGTTCCCTTCCAAAGTGACACAGCTTCAATGAATGAAACTACAATTTTACATTGGAATTAGATATTTACAGTAATGTTATGGAGACTTGTTGGATTACAAGCATGAAAAAGCATGAATAGCATGAAACCAAAAAAATAAACAGGGTTTTATAAGAGCAATGCATGATTCACACAATATGTGTATTTTTGCTATAGATTTAAATGTAATCTCTATGAATTACTCATTTCATTTGTCATATTACATGCTTAAACTAAGGTTTAAAACATGATTTCTTTCAGCAGTATTTAAAGATCTTTTCAATTCATCTCGTTTACGGTCACACTTATTCGTTAGCAAATATTTTTATCCAAAGAGACTTCTCATTTTATATACATTCCAATACATTATCGGGAAATTAGTGTTTTAAATTCATTGATCATGTGAGAATAATATTTCATCTTGTTTCATCTCAACACGGAAGAAATTTCAGGAGAATGTGCAAGAATTCTGATTCATTGGCTGCATGCTACTAAGAATAACTAAGTGCAGTAAAAGGTAAAACTATTTGCGCTACAAACCAGTGTGTTTATGCTCAGGATACTAAATTAAAATAATACTATAACAAATACCAATGTGCAACATCAAGCAGCATAACGCCTGCTGTTTTTGTACAGGTAAAGTAACTGGAAGTGGAAGCTTTGCACATTCAAGTGAAAATCGTCCTCAACTATTTTTACGTTAAAAATAAGGTAAATATGACAGGGTCCAAAATAAAATGTAAACTTTACATAGTCTAGACAGATTAAAAGTCCCCTTGTGGTGAGTTTTTTTAAATGTGTTGTTTTTAATATGCTTTATGACAAACAATGTGCAAATTCAGAATTTTCTCATTAAACCTGCGATGATCTAAACAGTCTCAAAAACGCGGCTTGAAATCGCTGATGTTTCTGACGTCACAAACTACCTTGTAACCAATCACGTCAACGTGCCGGTGTACTTCAGCATATCATTCATAGCGAACAAGCAGGGGAGTCTCGAGAGAACACAGATTATCCCGGTATTTTTCTGTTGATATGAAAAATCGAGTAGATTTAGCAATATGACGGAGGATGTATATTACAATGTTATGATGAACTACATTCCTTTCTCCTCAGACGTTCTGAGTTGTTCGAAGTGTTTCTGATGATTGCTTATAAGGCAGCTTCCTGACTGAGATGACAAACGGGAGCATGGTTTGTGTAAAACATTATTAGCTGTTTGATAACATACTAGTCAAGCAAAAGGCTAATCATATTAATTACCGTTGTGTCTGACGTTGTAAAGAGCAACAGGCTATTGTGCAGTGTTTACCTCTGTGAGTTGGCTGGGGTGATTGAGTGGAGGCGGGGCTAATTAGCATATTCATAGATCCGCATACTAAATGAAGCAAGGGTGTAGAGTTGCATTCAAGGCATGAAGAAAATAAATCACAGCAAAAAAACGTTTAAATATGGCATTTTGGTGATCAAAGGGTTGTGAGAGTTTTAAGGGGTACAATTATTGACTAGGGGACTTTAAGATTTGCAGTATTTCTAGGTTACTAATCAAAAAAGCAAATTTGTGACAAGTTAACTGTACTTTTTTTTCAATTCAGTTAGAAAAATAATAATTTTCAATATAAGCATTAATGGCATGGGATTAATCTGCATACTTTTCCCCACATTTTTTCTGTGCTCATGAGATAAAAAAACGTGTTAAATACAGCGTCTATATTAGAGTGGACGAAGGCATGATGACAAAAAAAAAATTATTTAACAAACAAGCACACAAAGGACTCATGGATGTATACGGCTAAATTAGGGGCGTTGCAATTCTGTGGATACGCTCTAAGCTTTCTGAAGCCACAAATGATCTGCAGGACGACAAGAAAACCTCATGATGTCAAAGGGAATGACAGCCTTTAACCTTGACACAGAGGGACAGTCAAAGCCCTAAAATGCTTAAGAGCTATGCTAAGACACTATAGACGAGGTGTATATATAGCTGGATTAAATCAGCTGTCTCTCCCAGACGAGTCTTGATTCAACATGTTTAGGTCATTATTTATCGGATACAATCTATACAGAAAGCGATGGCTGTTTATTACAGTTCCCATAGAAACTAATTTAGCCTGATGACTGATCTCTGGGGAGTGGCGTTAAACTACTTCAGTAGACACAGGCCATTGTGAGGATTGCCCATTCATAAATGCTTTTAAAGTCATGGGATGGTTGTGGTACTGGGAGTGCTGTGTGTGCAGGAACATCACTGACCTGTTCATGGATATCAGAGTTGAAAGCACAATGTGAATCGTACACACCAGAATCCACAGATGTTTTCATTTTTTAGACTAAATGACTTATTAAAGAATCCCTCTTTAGCCAATAATATTTTGTATTTTATAAGTCCACCCCCTAATAAAAATTCTGCCATCGTTTACTCACCCTTGTGTTGCGTAAAACCCATCTAATTTTCTTAGGGTGGCTGTCAGGCTCCATAAAGATTTTACGATATTCCAAATCTTCTGAAGTCATATGATAGCTTTGTGTTGAGGAGCAGATGGAAATGTACACGTGTTAAGACGTGTTGCACCAGTTTTGACATCAGCGATGGTCACGGATCACTGACGTCAAACCTGGCGTGCCATCTGAATGTACATGCAGCGTATGAAATTGTCAGGAAATAACAATTTCAATTTAAGCCTGTGTCTCACAAGAGGACTAGGAATGTAGCATAAAAGATATATGGATTATTTAGTTCACTTTGAATCAAAGGTAAACTTTTGTGTGGTCTACTCAAGAAGCCAAAGTTTGTCTGGTTACCATGTTAGCAATTAGTCCCCGCTAAGAAAAAAAGGTTCAGTGGGGTTTACAAATCATTGACTAAATTTTAAAGAACCCTTTATGCCAAAAAGGTTATATACAAGGAGACATGTCTGAAATGATTGCATAGGTTCATGTTTAACAAAATTATTGCCATTTTTTTCTACTGATAAAGTGTTTACAAGCTGTTTAATTCATACTATTTTATTAAAAATAACAATGAATTAAAACAAAATTAATGAATTCATTCTAAATCCATAAAATAACTTCTAAATGAAATGCCAGTCAGAAACTTGGAACACTCCAACTTTTTTGGGAAATAGGCTCATTTTCCAACTCTCCTAGAGTTAAACAGTTTTACCGTTTTCAAATCCATTCAGCCGATCTCCGGGTCTGGCGGTAGCACTGTTAGCATAGCTTAGCATAGATCATTGAATCTGATTAGACCGTTAGCATCTCTCTCAAAAAAATGAGTTTTGATTTTTTTTCCTAAAACTCAACACTTCTGTAATTACATCGTGTACTAAGACTGACGGAAAAGGAAAAGTTTAGATTTTCTAGGACAATATGGCTAGGAACTATACTCTCATTCCTGCGTAATAATCAAGGAACTTTGCTGCACCATGGGTGCAATGTGTTGCAGGGTGCAGTATATGTTCCTTTAAGGTAACAATCATGTTTGCAACCAACATATAAATCTATGGACACAAATGACATGTGGACTATATATATATATATATATATATATACAGTGTATATATACACTCACCGGCCACTTTATTAGGTACACCTGTCCAACTGCTCCCTAACACTTAATTTCTAAGCAGCCAATCACATGGCGGCAACTCAGTGCATTTAGGCATGTAGACATGGTCAAGACAATCTCCTGCAGTTCAAACCGAGCATCAGTATGGGGAAGAAAGGTGATTTGAGTGACTTTGAACGTGGCATGATTGTTGGTGCCAGAAGGGCTGGTCTGAGTATTTCAGAAACTGCTAATCTACTGGGATTTTCACGCACAACCATCTCTAGGGTTTACAGAGAATGGTCCGAAAAAGAAAAAACATCCAGTGAGCGGCAGTTCTGTGGGCGGAAATGCCTTGTTGATGCCAGAGGTCAGAGGAGAATGGCCAGACTGGTTCGAGCTGATAGAAGGGCAACAGTGACTCAAATAACCACCCGTTACAACCAAGGTGGGCAGAAGAGCATCTCTGAACGCACAGTACGTCGAACTTTGAGGCAGATGGGCTACAGCAGCAGAAGACCACACCGGGTGCCACTCCTTTCAGCTAAGAACAGGAAACTGAGGCTACAATTTGCACAAGCTCATCGAAATTGGACAATAGAAGATTGGAAAAACGTTGCCTGGTCTGATGAGTCTCGATTTCTGCTGCGACATTCGGATGGTAGGGTCAGAATTTGCCGTCTACAACATGAAAGCATGGATCCATCCTGCCTTGTATCAACGGTTCAGGCTGGTGGTGGTGGTGTCATGGTGTGGGGAATATTTTCTTGGCACTCTTTGGGCCCCTTGGTACCAATTGAGCATTGTTGCAACGCCACAGCCTACCTGAGTATTGTTGCTGACCATGTCCATCCCTTTATGACCACAATGTACCCAACTTCTGATGGCTACTTTCAGCAGGATAATGCGCCATGTCATAAAGCTGGAATCATCTCAGACTGGTTTCTTGAACATGACAATGAGTTCGCTGTACTCAAATGGCCTCCACAGTCACCAGATCTCAATCCAATAGAGCATCTTTGGGATGTGGTGGAACGGGAGATTCGCATCATGGATGTGCAGCCGACAAATCTGCGGCAACTGTGTGATGCCATCATGTCAATATGGACCAAACTCCCTGAGGAATGCTTCCAGCACCTTGTTGAATCTATGCCACGAAGAATTGAGGCAGTTCTGAAGGCAAAAGGGGGTCCAACCCGTTACTAGCATGGGGTACCTAATAAAGTGGCCGGTGAGTGTATATATATATATATACATCTTGTCAATGGATTAAGAGCTTGTTTACTTGTATTAGTCAAATCGTGGTCATGTGTTAAGAATTCGTTCCCATGACTTATCATTTGTTCCGTAAATTTAGTAAATCGTGGCCACATTGAACTAATTCGTTCCCTCATTTTGATAAAAACACAATCAAAACAAGGGAACGAATTATTACAATGTAGCCACAATTTAGTGAGACGAGGGAACAAATTATTATATAGTGCACCTGATTGAATTAAAATGAAGAACGGATTAGTAAAACGTGCTGAAATATTAGTAAGTCCTGGGAATTTTTTATTGTCATGTCATGTGCGGGGCTCTGTACCAATCAGCATATTAGAAGTGCTTCTCAAGGATCATGTGACACTGAAGACTGGAAATTCACAATATTGAATAGTTCTTTGAAATATTAGCATAACGTTCTCTTTTCAAGAAGCACTTTATGATCTTAAGCACAAGGCTTGTAATGTCAAATTAAATTTTAAAACGGCCAACCTTGTTACCTTTCTAAATAGACACCCAAAATATTTTAAAATGTATTTATTTAGTTTGAGACGCACATATTTATTTTACTGGTGGAACATTTAAAATTGGACCAAAAATGACTTAAAAAATTTCTAAAACAAACAAACCAAGGCATTCGTATTGACCCTATCGACTTCTATGGGTCTGCGACACCAAATACATCTCACACTGTGTTTGGGTTTCTAGGAAATGTAGTGATTCGAAAAACAAAACATGCAAGAGGCCAAACTTTTGTTCGGTTCTTTGAAAAGCAAAAACCATAAAATAGCCACTGTAGCTGGAGGCCTGAGCAGAACTGAGCGATTTTGCATTCCAACACTCTTAATCACCGCCGTCAGTTTATCATCCGTTATTGAGATGAAGAGACGGACCTCCCTCTCTCTAATGGGAGGTCAGATTGAGCGCTGGCCAAAGGACAGGGAGCAGGTGAGGCTATGAAGCGGGTCGCAGTGGTGTAAACACTACAGTAAACCATGAGAGCGGCTTCACAGCTGTGCAGGGCGCTAACATCTGCGCTCAGAAAAACACTAAAGCCACGAGTGCGAATAGCCTAATGATATAACCGTGAAGATGTGTGTACAGGAGAACCACTGGGCCTGTAATGCAGACTTCCGGTCCAGCATTAGGAAACACAACTAAATTTGTCGGATCACTGTGTCAACAAAACAGACATTTACTTACTTTTATGTCTTTCCTTAAAAATGGTGAGAAAATTCTATATAACAAGGAAAAGAGCGTGTTATACAATTTCCAGTTAATTAGCCCTCATTTTCATTTACTTTACGACCGCACTTTTCTGCTTAAAGTGTCATTTGTTAGTGGGAGGTTATTTTACTGCCTATTTAAATGTCTCCATAAATGTTCACTGAGCTCAGTGGTCACATTGTTCTTGGTTTAGTTAAAACAAAAATTATTGTAAAATAAAATACTTGAATGAAATGATGATGTGTCTCTGAACATCATGTCATGATGACAAAAAAAAAGCACAAAATAAGAATTAATAAAAATATCACACACACAAAGAGACACATAGGACATAGGTGTCCAACACTTTTAGAAATGAAGGGTCCAAAAGGTTTTCCCAGCAATGCCATTGAATAAAGAATAGTTCCACAAAGAACCTTTCAGAGATCACTTCTTAAAAGAATCTCTTTTTCTTCATGAGGAGAACATTTTAATATTCTAAAGAACCTTCTTTTTTTGAAGAACCTTTTTTTTGCAGTGGAATGTTTCCAAGGACGTTAAACATTCTTCATGGAACCAAATGTTAATAAAGAACCTTTATTTTTAAGAGTGAAGTAAAAAACGAAAAAGGTATTTTTTTAATAGATTAAGAAATAAAGTCAAATAAAGTGATATAAAGTTGCAATTATGAGAAACACACAACACAAAGTCACAATTACAAAAACCAGTGTTGCCATTTTGAGATATAAAGTCACATTGTGAGATATAAATTCACAACTGTCTTTTTTTTTTTTTTACTCTGAGGCGGAAACTGGTTTGAATTTGAACCTAATGGAACTGTGTTGAACCTAATTATATAGAATAATTAAAACATGAATCAATTTGAATGAATGAAAAGTGAAATGTATATATATATATATATATATATATATATATATTCATTTTAATTTAAACATTAATATTATCAAATATTATAAACTTTTAATTTAATATTCAACAATAATATTGATCTGCCTGCATTGACACCATTAAATGAGAACTGAACTTCCTTTTCTCTAGAGCGGCTAAATTTATACATGAACATTAATAACTTTCTTACAACAAAAATTAAACATCTCTGAACTTACTTAAGCTGGACTGTGACACTATTTTCATCTGGAAACAAACTTTGTTGCATTATTTTTCTGTTATCACTGTAAAGCTGCTTTGAAACAATCTGTAGGCCTATTGTAAAAAGTGCTATATAAATAAATGTGACTTGACTTGACACACACACACACACACACACACACACACACACACACACACACACACACACACACACACACACACACACACATATATATATATATATATATATATATATATATATATATATAAAACATAAACATATCCAAAACAAATAAGCGGGACATGATATACCACTTGGTGCTTTATCATTCAAAACCATGAGAACTTTCTAGGGAAATCCTGATCATATCTAAAGATGTTCTTTAGCTATTTATCTTCAACAGACGTGAGGCGTCTTCAGAGCTTCAGAGATAAAGTCAGATTGATAGTGATATTGTGTTGCACAAAGGGTCAAATGGTCTGTGTTAGTCCTATTATGAACAGCATGAAACAGATGTTTTTGCTATCATTGTGGAATCGCTTTATCACATGAGAATATGATGACAGATTTATAATTATCTTAGCGCAAGCCGTTTTATTGAGGCATTTCTTTAGACCGAATGAATCTTTTAAACCATTTTTGGACACCAATGTAGCGAGGATAAAGAATAATTCAAATCGAACATCTGTTCTGCTTTCTGCTTTTTTGTACCATATTCCCGCTCCTGTTAATTGACAAATATTCGGAGATTTATACTTTGTTTCTCAATTCACAGTAATATTTACATACACAGAAAAGCTCCTCTTGGCATTTTCAAAGTAAGCACAAGTTCATGCTGCCAAGCAGCCAAAAGAGAGTCCAATTATATCAAACTGGCCTAGAAAAGCACCCTACAGATTGAATGTGAGTTTCCTGCATTGAATATCTAAAAAAGCGTTTTGCTCGCTTAAATGAATTTGCAGAAAGTACAGATAAAGTACAGTTAAAGTACAGATAGTGTGACTCTCCAGGGATTACAAACTGATATGAGGGCTTTTGGAGAAGTAGTTCGCTTTCAGGACTCAGTATCTGCAAAATGTCCCATGGTTTCGGTGGCGGGATTGGGAAAAGAACCCTTTAAAAAGCCGTAATCTCACCCGTGGGGAATTATGCCTCATCATTTTCTGCAGACGTTGCATCCCAGATGTTTGTGAGTGAGGATATGTGTGTTCAGGAGGGTGGGGATTGTGAGTGGTCAAATTTGAGATGTTTGGTTTCTGTGTATTGGATTCCCTCCACTCAGCACACAGTAAATTATTCAGCTGTGGGACTGGCTTGGTTTAGATTTTTATTAGCTAAAGACCAACTTCATATATTTCTCACTCTGAGTTTATCTCACACTAAACAAACTCATCTTTTATACTGAGATGAGGATGATTTTGGTTCTTTAGACAGATTGTGTGATTAAAAGCATAATAAATCAATGGTAGCATAACACTAAAACCCAAAACTAAGTAAAACAAGACAACACATGCTGTACTAAATCCACAAATGCACAAGTATGCTAATGTTTACTACAGTTTGAAAACGCTGGGCACAAATGGCTGAAATTCCATTAAACAATCACTGGGTTTCTAACCGAGGTTGTATTAAAGTCAACAGCACAATCTAAATTGAGAGAATGGTAATTTCTTAACAGAGCTTTCTTTTTTTATCTTAGCTTGCTCACAGTGCTGCCCATTGAGTCATTCAAAACACCCCAGGGATTGTCAGAATTAAATCTTACAACGAATATGGGTCATATCAGTGGAATATCAATGGCACAACAGTGATCACGATTTTGAAAATAATAAATAAATGAATATTAGTTTAAATGTGCCACATTCTTAGAAACCAAATATTTTTATGTTGGTTTCATATGGTTCTGAAACTCGAACAAAAAGCATATAAACATACTGTATATAAAAAAAGATTTGCCTTACACCTTGAATACAGTCACGTTGTGTGGCTGTAATGAGCGCACAATGATAAAGGATTACAGTTTTTTACAATCACTTTGCTACTATTTTCAGAACCTTGATGTCATTTTTCAAAACTCTAGACACAAAACTCAAAACGGTTATCACTTGTAACACAGGCTGTCTAATGTTCAAAACATTGCATTGTGCATTCACATCTTTAAAGAAATCTTGCACTTGCACAATCATTGGTTCAAAAAACAAATTTACTGTGAAATACCATTGAAACATAACTATAGATCACCCACACACAAGCAACCGATAATTTCACTGTGTCATTGTTAGTACAATCATTAAAAATTGTAGAACAAAATAGGTGATACAGGTTTCATTATGGTACGACATGTACAGTAAATACCTCTGTTAAAGTACTGCAGTAGTAGAGAGAATACTGCAGACACAGTGGAATCATTTAACAAAGTTTGTAATATATTGATGCAAAACACTACAGTACAATCACAACATAGCTTTATTTTAATCAAAGCAAAAAATAATTAGCTATGAAAACATCAAATGCAGTGTTCCTCAACTTGCTTGCTTGTACTGTAAGAAATAAAACAGGAGTGATTACTGTACTTCTACATTGTCATCAACTCTGTGTTGTGGATTTGGCCACAGGTTCTCATCTACATCACAATAGATGTTTTCATTAGCCAAACATCTTGGAAAACCCTTTGGGCATGGCAAATCCAGGCCTGACACTGGTCTGACACTGATCTGACACTGGTCTGCTGTGATGTCATTGCAGGCGTCATCCATGGCCTGGAGAAGAGTGACTTGTTCATGAGGGTGCCTATCATGAACCTTCCATCTCCATGCAGAGAAAAATTCCTCAATCGGGTTAAGGAAGGAAGAGTATTGGGGTAAATACAGGGTGGTAAATTGTGCATGGGCCTGAAACCATGCTTGCACCACATGAGCATGATGGAACTTGACATTGTCCCAGACAATGACATAGGTCACACCTTCAGTTCTGCAAACCTGATCGAGCTCATCAAGAAAGGTGACAAGGAGAGCTGCATTATATGGTCCAATATGAGGTCTGCGTCCCACCACACCATCTTCTGATATAGTTGCCCGATATAGTTATATAGTTATAGTATTGCCCGAATTTCATTGGACACTCTATGCTGTTGCTGCCGCTGTCTTGGTCCGTGGCCTTGTCCTCTACCCTGTTCCCCCACACCTCTCAAACGAGGCCCACGACCACCTCTCAGAAGGGGTGCCTGTCCCCTACCATTCCTTTGACCAACACGTCTTCCTCGTCTTCCTCCCACCACTGCTTGACCTCCATGTTACGTATCACTTTGCTCTTGCAATTTGATCGCAATCAACTCTTTATATACTCATTCCACAATGTGCACTCAATCATCAGTAACGAGTTGGCAGAATTGGACAAGCAATTACAAGGACCTGCATCTATACAGTGCAGTACTGTCAATACTGTAAATAGTCTGAAAGGGTGGTACAGTATTTGGGACCATAGACACAGTGTCTGATGAAGCATTACAGTATGATATAAAATATTAGGCTACATCCATGGATATTGTAGTCTAATTGGTTCATGCTCCACGCTAATTGGTGACAATGAATCTCGTAATCTTGAAACTTTTATGATTTACTGTAAACATGGAAGATTGTTTGTCTGTTTCCATACAATTATGAATTAAGAGTAATGCAACAGTTACTTATCATTTTGAGCAGTTGTATCAATTGATAGTTAGATAATTGTAAGGAAATGAATAGACACTCATTTGAAATGTAATGTGTGAATTGCCTTTTGAAATAGTAGTACTTTGATGTTAAGTTGTGTCATATTGAACAGGTGATTTTTGTTTAATGAACAAATGATCTAAGTTGTATGTGTATTGTATCCAAGCAATTGAGAAAAGGGTTAGAGTTTTGAAAAATGTGCATTTTGATCATTGGTTGTGAGTTTTGTGTCTAGAGTTGTGAAAAATGACATCAAGGTTTTGAAAATAGTAGCAAAGAGTCTTTTAATAATAGTTCCAAGAGGATACAAGCAGGAGAACAGAATAACACAACCACGTTTAACTAAAATGACATTGAACAATGAACAGAGGAACTTCTGGTTTAAATACACAGACACAGAATAATCAACAGAACTAAGAACAGCTGAGGAACAGGTGAGATGTTGGCGGGGGAAGCCAGGGCGGTGATGATGATGGGAGGAGCTAGAACAGCCAGGTCGAGAGCCAGAGCACAGCCAGGACGAAGGCCCATGGAGGAGTCGAGTGAGGGAGAAGCTATGGTAGGGAGGAGACTTGGCAGGCGGACCCAGGGGGAAGACAGCCGATGGAGGTGGAGACCTAGGTGGAGCTGCAGTGACAAATGTCTGAGGTGGAGCCATGATGCCAGAGGACTGAGGCGGAGCCGGAGGGATGTCAAAGCTAAAGGGGATGAGGGACGAAGCGCAGCTGAAGGCCCGGAAGTCCGTGGCGCAGGCAGAGCGGAGACTGACCAAGGAGCTGGAGGTACGAGGAAGCCCGGTTTAGCCGTAAGGATGACGGCTCCAGTTGGAGCTGAGGAACTGAGGAGCCAAGGTGGAGCCGCCTGGTCGATGAGCCGAGGTGGAGTGATGGGCTCTGCGACTGGAGGCAGAGCCAGGGGATCCTCTAGCCAAGGCGGAACTGAAGACCCGAAGCAGATCCAAGCAGCAGAGTGGAGTCAACAGAGGGGGAGCTGAAGGACTGAAGGGAGGCAGTGGAGGTGGGGCTGAAGGACTGGCTGTCTTTGGTAGAGGAGGTGGGAGAGGAAGGCTGGGTGTGTCCATTGGAGATACAGGAGACGTGGAGCTGTGCGGTACCAGCGGGGACGGGAGACCATGGGGATTTTCCTCTACCAAATCCTCATTACATTTCCCAGAGGCCATATGCAGCTCTCTCTCAGTGTCGGGAGAGTGGGCAGGGCTCCATTCCATTCCCTCGAAATATACAAACACATTCACTGGGACGGATGATGTTGGCTCTGGGTCCGGAGTGGGGCTGGTGATGTCCTTCTCAGCAGGGCAGATGGTGAAGGGAGATCCGTTGTTCACCAGCACCCACTCCACGAACATGGTGAAATTCCCCCTAGGTCCATCACCGGGTAGGAGTGCCTTGGATTGCTCGTTGAGGCTGGTGTAATAGAAGACGCAAAGCGAGTGATCTGGGTAGTGGGTGAGGCAAGCCAGATCAAAAAAGGTCCTTGGTGTTGTTCTCAAGGTTACGCTGCTCCTGCTTTAAGCAGAACAATCAGCCTTCTGGTAAGTCCATTTTAAAATCTTTTCTTAGGTTCCGTGTTCTGTTATGCTGTGTGGCAGTAATAAGTGCACAATGACAAAGGATTACAAACAAACAGTCTTTTAATAATAATTCCAAGAGGATACAAGCAGGAGAACAGAATAACACAACCACATGTAAATTAGATGACTTGGAACACTGAACAGAGGAAACTAAGGGTTTAAATAGACAAACAGAATTATCAACTAAGAAAAGCTGAGGAACTATGGAAACTAATAATGACCAGGAACACAGGCAAGACAGGGAAAATGAAACCCAAACACAATGAAACTAAACAAACTTAGACATAACCCTGACAAATGTGAGTGTAAAAATATTCATATTTTTTCAAAAACAACTGTAAAAATCTTTTCAATTAAGGTAAAACATACTTTTATCAATGTAGCGTATGTCCAAATATGGTCATTAGTTACCGTTGACTAAGCGGAACTAATTAATGCTGTAACTAATGACCATATTTGGACATCCGCTACAATCAACTTGTAAAGTTGCACCACATGATGTTTTACAACCTGAATTAAATATGAACACAATCAAAATCAAAAACAGGACATGATGTCACAAGATGCTTTACAGCATACCTGTATTTTCTCATCATAGCGAGATGTTGCCCATAACAGTTCGGTACAGGCATCAGAAGCACGTCTCCTTGCAGCAGATCAGTTTGTGTGTGTCAGTGTGTGTGAAAGTGGGATTCCTGCCGCTGTTTTAACTCCTTTACACATTTAATAAGCTCTTCACAAGTTGTAGGCTTCATCACATTTAGTCCAGAACACAGTATTGTTTTGGATGTTCAAAAAGTTCTGTGTTCGGTGTTTAAAATGACACTGTGAATGCTTAGCATGAACCAGGACTACGTGTATCATTTTCTATTATGGTCCTGACCAAAATAACCAAGACAACTGAACTATAACTATGAACACACCCTTAAACTCTATGGGCAGCTTGGTGTTAATTACCACAAAACATATTTTTTTAGTTACTAAGTTTGTAAAAACAAACAAAATGTTACAGTAATGCACTTACAATGGAAGTCTAAGTGCCAAGTTATTCTGTCCCAAATAAAAACATTCAAATACAAGACTTCAAAATTGTAGTTATAAGCAGTGGTGGAAATGGCCGATATTTCTTGGAGGGACCTTAGTTAGGACCATACCGTATTTTATATTTTTAAACCATAGATGCAGAAAATCCCACTATATTTATTTATGTAATTTCCAACGCTATCTCACGAGCAAAAGGTGGCTAATTCATCTAATATGTCTAAACCCCAGTGTTGGGTAGGTTTAGGGGCGGGATCAGGGTTAGGTCATTCGTACGAATTCATATTAATTGGGCAACTCGTAAAATATGTACGATTTAGCAAAGATCGTTAATTCGTTCGAGTGAGGTCGTATAAATTTGTACGAATTAGTTACCTCTTAAAATTCGTATGAATTGCTGTGAGATCGGGTTGCAAATTTCCATAGCATCTAGAGGTTATTATGTGGATTACAGAAGAAAATCCTCAATATTTTTGTACTGGAACTCCATCTCCAACCAGAGAACACAGACCATTTTGAGGAGTAGAGCAGTCTAGTGGACAGGGCTCTCGCCTGCGTGATCGTGTTTAACACTCCTTTAGGGAGGTTAATGGGTACCCGTTGATGGCCCACGCATGTAGGGACCACAGCTCCGGGCGAGGATGCCAAATTGAGCCCCTGGCTTGAGAGAGGAGGTCTTTCCTCAACAGTATTGGCCACGGGGGAGTGCTCGTTAGCTGCATGAGAACTGGGAACCAAGGCTGGTTTTTCCAGAGCAGAGCCACGAGTGGCACTGGGCATCCTCTTTCCCTGATCTGTTCCAAAACCTGAGGCAGGAGTGAGACGGGGGGAAAAGCATAGAGTGGACAGCGAGGCCAAACTTGGGCCAGCGCGTAGAGCTGCCCTGCTCTTTGAGAAAAACTTCGGACAGTGAGCGTTTTCTTGAGACGCAAACAGGTCTATCTGCACTCTGCTGAATGTCTCCCACAGCAGTAGGACCGTCTGCGAATGCAGCGACCATTCTCCTGCTGGAATATTGTTTCTGGACAGTCTGTCTGGTCCCACATTCAGGTGACCAGGCACATGCGCAGCTCTCAGTGAGCGCAGATTGTGCAGAGCCCAGACCAGGAGGCGTTCCGTCAGCCTGTAAAGGTTTCGGGACCTGACGCCACCCTGGCGACTTATGTAGGCCACCACTGACACGTTGTCCGAGCGGACTAAGACGTGGTGACCCTTTATCTGGGGACAAAAACGCCTCAGCGCATTGTCGACTGCCATCATCTCCAGGCAGTTTATGTGTAGGAGCTTCTCTCGTTCTGACCACTGGCCAAAGAACGGTCTGCCCTCGAGCAGCGCTCCCCATCCCGAGGTGGATGCGTCCGTGGACACCACCTTCACCCTCGAGGAAGTCCCCAAGTCTACACCTGACTGATACCAGTCGTGTTCTTTCCAAGGTTTCAGAGCTGAGATGCAATTCTGAGCGACCTTGAGGCGAAACAGACTTCCGGTCCATGCCTGAAAAGGCACTCGCGCTTTTAGCCAAAACTGCAGTGGGCGCATGCGCAGCAGGCCCAACTGGAGTACTGACTATACAGAGGCCATGAGACCCAGCATCCTCTGAAACCTTTTGAGCGGGACTATAGTGCCGCAGAGGAAGGATTTCGTGCAGCGCTGAATGTTCAGTCTGCGCTCTGGCGTCAAGCCGCTGTCATTGACAGCGAGTCCAATTCTGTGACCAGAAAAGATATTTTCTGGCTGGGACACAGCGAACTTTTCGCCCAATTGACTGTGAGGCCCAGTTTTACAAGATGCTCGAGTAAAATGGTCCTGTGTTCTATGAGCTCTGAATGTGATCGAGCT
The DNA here is from genome assembly GCA_031834385.1 of Semotilus atromaculatus. Classification (NCBI taxonomy): domain Eukaryota; kingdom Metazoa; phylum Chordata; class Actinopteri; order Cypriniformes; family Leuciscidae; genus Semotilus; species Semotilus atromaculatus. The sequence goes on along the minus strand of JAULUF010000020.1, from coordinate 24,548,022 downwards.
AGAATCAGCCAATCGTCCAAGTAGTTCAAAATTTGTATGACCTGGAGTCTCAGGGGTCCGAGAGCTGTGTCCATGCACATCGTAAATGTACGGGGTGCTAGTGACAGGCCGAACAGTAGGACTGTGTATTGATATGCCTGGCCCTCGAAGGCGAATCTCAAGAATAGCCTGTGACGTGACGCTATTTGTATTTGAAAATACGCGTCCTTTAGATCTTTCGACATAAACCAGTCCCCTTGGCAAACTTGCGCGAGGATTTTGCTGGTTGTGAGCATTCTGAACTTGCGCTTCGCAAGCGCTCTGTTCAGCTGTCTCAGATACCTTTTTCGGTACCAGAAAATATCTGCTGTATAGACCCCCTTCGCTCTGAGCTTGAGATAAAGGCTCTATGGCCCCTTTGCTCAACAGTTTCGCTATTTCGGCTCGAAGTAAGTGAGCTACTTAGTTTTTTACCGTAGTTTCAACGCGCGCCATATAACGTGTGATCTGATATCATTTGATATCCCGGGAAGTGTTTCCCATGCATTTGCATGAATAGCTAGGGGTAGAATGAGATCTGGGCTCTGGTCGTGACATAGTGGCGACCGAAGAGCGTTGGTGTGCTGTAACATAAACATCGTGCTTGCAACGCGGGTCGAGAAGTAGGCGGAGCACGGTCTCTCTGGAGGAAACAGCCGTCCAGTCGGTTGTGCGCGGGCGGCCGTTGTCCATCAGTCAGTGACTCGAGCGAAGCTGGTGAAGCTGGCGGGCGAACCGGCGAGCTTTCGCGTGTTGGAGAAAGGTTTTTACGGTGCAGCACCACAGCGGGCGGAAGTGCGGGCTCTGCGAAAAATGCCAGACGAGTCCTCAGAGTCGTCATGGGCAATAGCTCGCAATGATAGCAGCCGCCATCAGTGAGCGCGAGAGCCTTGTGATCCTTACCCAGGCAGGAAACGCAGATAACATGGCGGTCCCCGTCGCTGAGTGCAGCTCGGCATGAGCCGCAGGATTTCGGAATCTTTAAAAAGACGCTAGCTCTTTTAGAGAAAGTGTGCGTCGCAGCGGCGAACACACACTTTAGCAGAGTAAAAGATATAAACGGCGGAAAGCGCAGCAGGAACGGCGACGGAAGGCGGCAGATGCAGGCCGGCGTCCTCAGATGCAAAGGGCTCGTCCCGCTGAGAAGGCTTATTTCCACGGCGCGGCTTCTTCACTCAGGATCCAGCGATGCGTGGGCTTCGCTGAAGTGATGAAAAATCAGATTATATCAGCCCATCGAGCTGTATTTATAGGCCTAAGCCACGCCTCTTGTGGCGGGACGTGACGTTGAGGGCGCGAGATGCACCCATTGGATATGACGTCACGAGAGGCCTCTCTCGATAGGCTGCTGCATTTGCCGCAGGACAGCCAATAGGCACGCGAGCCGTCTTGCCTATGTCTGTATGCTGCCGCATCGCGTTTTACATATATTCAAAATTGAGGATCATTTTTTTGGCTTCAATATCTCGTGGAAAAGGGATTTTCCCCTAGCGTAAGATATTGCGCAGTACGAGAGAACCTCTCGTAAGAGAACGATTAATTCATGGTTTCAGTAAATGTACACTCTGGACATCCTTTCATTGGGCATCTAGTTCATAATGTCCATTAGGTTAAGTAGATAGAGGACGTCAATAGCGCTGTCCATCACACACCCACTCTGAACCATCACCAGCACACATAAGCAACTATAAATCTTCATTATTTATCAACACAGATTTCATTAATGTCACATCTTGGACTTTGGAGAACCAGTCGAATAAAAGTCCCTCAGTCACTTTCATTATAACTAAGGATGTGGTGTCCTACAGGCCCTTGAGCGGCTTATCAAACTGCCAGCTATAATGGAGAGAGGCTTTTAACATGCTCTGATATCAGAAACATTTCTAAAAGATCACATCCATTAAAGCCGGCTGCATATATCTCAGGTCAGAGTTGAAGAGATTGTCAGCTGGTTTCTGAAGAAAACAGCTCCACGAGAGCCACTCTCTCCCTTCTGATCTGCACATTTATCACAGAGTAGTTTGTTGCCATCAGGAACTGCGGAATCGGACTCTTGACACGGAAGAATGATGCCCCTGACGCACAAGAGCTCTGGGTCGATGCTAACTGTTTTTGGGCTTCCGCTGAGATGGAGGCGTTTCTGCATTTGAAATGCTGAGCGAGCGGCTCTCTCAAATCTCCTAATGCAGTGAACACACCAGGATATGGATATCATATTTAGAAATAGTTTTTTTCTTTCATCTGCCAAACCAAGGAGCATTTTGATTTGAAATTCAGCACTTTTGACAAAGATGAACCTGTATTCCAACTTATGCGTTCAATCGTAAGGAAATCGAGCCAGCGAGTTAATCAATAAAAGCAGAGTGGCAAAAGAAAGTTCATGTCAGCTTCTTTTTCCAGCAAACTCATTAGAAAGAAAAAGGCCACAAGAAACTGCAGGACAGATACTTCATATTACAATCCTCTGCTTGTTTTAGAGGTAAACCGATCATTATTGTGCCATCAAGGACCAAACTTAATTGCATACATTTTTTTTTTTTCTTGTTTAAAGATCTTACAAAATACTCCTACAACTTTAGTGGGAGCAAGGGATCAGGGTTTGTCTGGTCAGCACAAGAGATTTCCAACTGGGGTCCAGGAAAGGGGATGCTAGGAAAGGCCCGCAAGGGGATGCTAGGGCTTATGGAAAATTTGAGCAATTTTACCAAATGTTAGGTAACACTTTATTTGGTAACACTTTACAATACGGGTGCAGTGCACTAATAAGTACGGGATAATGTTCATCCAGCCGGTTGTTATCCTCCGCTTCGCGTCAGGGTCCTCATCACCCTGTCGGGGGGTTAATTCTTAGATAACAGCTGGCTGGATGTACATTATCCAGCTTATTACACAACTACTTGCCACGTAAGTAAATAATTAGACACAAAATATTGATCTTAGTTGAAATATTTTATTATCTCTTTAAACGCAAAGCTTCTGGGGAGAGAGCAGCTGCTAGCGCGGCAAGTTCAAACTAGACAGACATTTAAGAGATACGGTATACATACCACTTATTACACAGAATTTCACCACATAAATTATGATGGGGATCAGAGATATTGATTTGGGATGAAACTGTTCTAAAACAGGCAACGTGTCTCACGAGATACATAGCTTTTATTGTATTTTTTGGGGGCATAAGAAAGATTTTTTCATCAGATCTTTTATCACTTATGACAGCTTGGTCTGTCTTGAGTATGATGGTCACATGATTTGCTTCAAATTTTTTGTGATCATTTAGTCAGCCTGACCTAAATACAACATGGCTGCCAGTGGTGCAGAACATTCAGATATTGAGATAAGTAAATATATATTAAACTTTTCTAATTAAAAAATAAAATAAAAAATACTGCTAACATTAATTGTGAACATTGTCTTAAGGTGCTGAAGGAGAAAATTAAGTAATATGTTGTTCATGTTGTTATTTAGCACGTTTTGAATGTATGTGTCTCCTGAGATATGTTGCCTGTTTAGGGTATAAAAAAGGATTAAACTAGCTCTATTTAAAATGCACTATTCAAACTTAAATTATTGTAATTCAAGAATGCTTTGGAATATAGACCTAATTTTGGTCTTGTTTTAAAGAAAACAGTCAGCAGATTATTGCTGAAGTGAAAGCACTTAAAAAAAATTAATTATGAAAAAGTTAAGGAAGTTTAAAACTTACATTAAATCAAATATACTGTACTTAATATTTATTCTTTTTTATAAAATATGTATTTTACAAAATATTTTTTACTATAAAATTACTATAGAATCAAAGCCATATATCTAACCAAGTTGTGTTCCAAATTTGAAGTTGATATCACAAAAATTGAAGTTCCCATGAGATTTTGTTTAGGCATAATACCAAAAATAGCCACCGGGTGACTTACATTCCATTGAATTTAATTGTATGCATTCTGCCATAACAAATTAATCAATTTCTGTCCAAATATCACTTCTGTCACAAAATATGGAACCTTGAGACTTAGACCTTTCTGACAATATGTGTTTTGTCAAGATTAGAAAAGGTTTTGATCATAAATTATGAAACATGACGATGCCCAAAAGGGGAGGAGCCCATTAAAATAATTTAGAGTACCGTTTCTATGGTAACACAATGTCCAATTTCAAAACGGGTTTCACAGGCTGAATCTTGAGTTCGTAAGCTTTCGAATGATATATAATTTGTCAACATTAGATCAGGTGAAGTATGGGATATAATTGTTTTAAACATACAGTGGCGGTAACAGTTAACAGATTAATGACATGGTCCTTTTTTATACCCTAATCAGGCAACGTATCTCAGGAGATACAATTCATAAAATCCAAAATATATACATTTTTTTAAAAATTCTTTTGGATATGTTTTATTTAAGTCCAGATGATATAAAAAATGAAATGAAATTATTTTTTGCTTAGCATTTTCCACTCTTGCCTGTTTAAGGGTTAAAATCTTACTTCTTTGTATCTTATAATCCAACAGTGTACAAACAATAGTCACAAAATGGCAGCAGCTGCGTTTGCATGAAACAAGAGAGAGCAAGTCCACGATACTGGATGGTATAATTAAATAACGGTACACGAAATATTGATTCGACAGAGTTTTAATATTTTAAAAGCAAAATCAAAAAGCAAACCTTCCACGAACAAAAAAACTTTCCTTGCAAGCGTATAGATCTGCTGACTTCAGCAACCCGGATGAGCCTGTGTTATCTGTTTTCAGCAGTTGTTATCAAGGAATAACATACCACTGGATGGCACGATTGACCAATCAGAATCATGTGTCATGCATTAGTTCCTTAACAGTATAGTATTAATGGTACAATATGTAATATTTTTGCATTAAAATATCTCAAAATCACAAGGCCAGTGTTATATATTTTGTTAAGTTGATAACTTGCAACATTCCAAATGTTTCCAACTATTTTTGAATCGTGAGAAAATTGCGATTTTAACCAAGGAAACGGGGCGTGTGAGTAAGGGTGAGCTGGGAGTCGCCAGTCAGTGGCGTCATATCCGCGTTACCCTTGGTTTATGCCGTCTGTGGTTTCCGCTCGTACTGCCATAGTAACCCCGGCGACAGACGTGTACAACTGTGTTATGCCTAGCAGGACGCTCACACTGTTGTTATTTTGGTCAAACATTATGGACCATGGCAAGCAGACTTTGAGACAAAAAGAGGACTAAAACTAAGATCAACATCTTTCGAGATGCCGAGAGCTCCACGTCCGCGACTATCTTCGACTTGACAGAGACGCGAGTGTTGCATATTTTATTAGACAGGTGAGCAAATGTACATGATACAACTAATCAATGTTATTTAGTTCAACCTGATGAAATGTTAAAATATGATCTGTATGTTATTTTAATGTTGAGCTTACTGCTAGTCTCACATAGCCAACAAACAACCTAAAGGCCTGTTCACACCGGGACGAATTTCGCGCGCGTTATTCGCCGACGTTTAACGCCTCGTGACTAAACAAAGGGCGCCAATGTGAGTGTTCACACCGACGCGTAAAACGCCACGTGTAAACACAAAACGGTCTTGCCGACCGGCGGCGAAGAAGATATACGCCAAGTAGCGGCTACACTGCCGGGAAGAAATAGACGAGGAAGATGCAAGGCAAGATGAATGTAGAGCTGCTGTTCTCGTTGGTGTCCGAACATAAAGAACTATATGACAAACGCGACAGCGACTACAAAAATCTTGATAAAAGAGAACTGTTATGGAGTGGTATTGCAGAGGGTATTTCTGTTTTACATTAAGCGCCATCTAATGTCAGGGAATGAATTTGCATGTTCACTCGGCTCATCGTCAGCGAAAATCGCTTGGGTGTGAACACTAAAAACGCGTTGAAAAACGCTGGCGAATAACGCGTGCTGATATTCGTCCCGGTGTGTACGGGCCTTGACTAACAACATTTAACACACTCAAATGCCGTTTAATGTTATAGTGTAACTGTTAGAGCAAGTGGAACAGCACTACGTCCCCTTACAAGTTTAATTCGTCGAATAAACTGACCTGTGTGCACTTGCGTGTAGTTCGGTAGAATGAAATATCCTTATTCCTTTATATCGGCGGGACTCGCGTGTGATATCTGTGTCTTTTTAGCAATCACGACCTGCTTCATACGATTCAATCACGATTCACTCATCCAGCATAAATTAGATCCATCAGCTTGACAGCAAGTCCCATCATTCAGCTCGTCACTGCATCATAAACCTACACCTTAGTTATTGTAAGAGGTTAGCGACCCCTAGCGGCGAAAAAAAGCACATATTGTACCTTGAACTAATAGTGTAAATTAATGTGTTGATTACCACAATTGGTCAAAGCTGTGGAATTCAACTTCCAGTTGTCTGCTTTAATTAATCAGATCTGCAAAGATATCATTATATCATGACTTTACTTGTTGAGGCACATGTCTATTAACTCATTATTAATTAATATGTAATTTTGGTTTTGTCATGCACACTAAGCATGGATTTCAATTTCAAGCCGAGAGAAACTTTATTTTGATGGTCCCTTAAGATATCTGTTGATTATAAGTAATGTTGCACCTACATGTCAACTAACTCTCATTATAGTATTAGTAGACTTTTTTTTCCAACAGAGGTCCAGGAACCCTCGGCTGAGGCCTGCAAGAAGACGCTAGGGCTATTGGAAAATTTGAGAAAAATCCCACAAATCTTTTCAACATATCTGCTAACACTTTATTGTGATAATCCCTCAACAGACATTCTACTGTACTGACTAAAAGTACCTTTGCAAGTAAATGTCAACTTATTCTGCGAACCCCTAACCGTGTACTGATAGTTGACATATAGTTGTAAAGTTACATATAGTTAAAATTTCTAAAGGGGACCATAACAATAAAATGTAACTAAATGTTACAAAAACATAAGACAGTATAATCAAACATGCTTAACACAACATGTTTTAACATATTTACCAAAATGTATATTAATTCTGCGTTCTGAAGACTGGTTGGAAATAATGATGATTAATTGTGATTATAATTTTATTGTATTAACACCATTGTTATTTTATTGACAAGTCTCAAAAAATTTACAAAATAAAATCTTCATATAGTTTTGTAAAAATGTATTTGTAATATATTTATTATTTGTTTATTATTCACTCGGGGCACTACTCTTTGTAAAGAAGCGTTCCTAATTTATTCCTCATTACAATATAAATGGTAATTACTTTATCACACTTACTATTTTTCCTCAACACAAAAGGTTACTAGAGGTATTTCGGATTTCATGGAAAGAGAGCTTGATTGGTTACAGAGAAGCCTTAAAAGCTTCCCTTAAATCCTGATGTACTCGTTACATCATAAGAAGAATGGTATCCACGCTAATTTTAGTGTCTTTCTTTATCCAGAGGTTTTCCCGCAGCCTGCCGGATCCAGGCCGTATCCAGATCTGACTAGGAGCTTCGCCTGGACCCGATGACAATACAGTGCTGAAGTGTCAACTATCCTCTCCCTATGGAGGATCCCTTTACCAATCTACACATAAAGCGTTGTGGGGAAATTCGGTTCGCATACCTAGCCCGAAGTGATAAAACAAAATACAATTCTGTATCAAATTTATAGGCAAGTCAAGTAGATTTAGGCATGGTTTGTAGGGACATTTTGTATTTTAAAGCGGTATGGAAGAGATTAGGAAACTGGCTTTACCAAGCTCAACGGCTCTGGCCGAGCTGATATAAACAAAATAATATTGCCATGGCTACTTAAAAAAAAAAAAAAAGGAGAGGAGCTGTTCCATATATCCCAGCCTGTCTTCCTGTTTGAGAAGAAATGACGTCAACACATTGAATGATGCTGAGTGTTTCAAGGCACTTCAGTGGGACTTTAAGGAAAGGTTAATCTAATTTAATGAGAAATTTCACATTTTTCACAAATTGGTAAGATGTGACCCTGGATCAAAAAACCAGTCACAAGTAGCAGGGGTTTACATTTAGGCCAAACATCATTAGGATATTAAGTAAAGATTATGTTCCATGCAGATATTTTGTAAATTTCCTACATAAACATCATTGGGGCATAAACAGATTCTACGAAAACGTAGGAATGAAATCATATGAATTCATACGTATTTGCAACTCGCTAAAATGTAAAGTAGTTATGAACTGCAATGAGAGCGTGTTGAAAAGGTGTAGATCATCATATTTGGGGATCATCATACTTTGTTATCATCGTTACTTTACATCAAAAAGTTTAAAAACCCTTGCTGGTAGATGCTGTAACTACACCATAACGTTAGCTTCAAAAGCAGGGGAAACACTTCACCTTTAAAATCCGGATTTCTCTACTACTCTTGCAATCCACTTCAATGAATTCTGTATAAGGCACTGTGGTGCTGTTGGAGCTGTAATCCGTTAAATAAAAAATTGGAACTCAATAGTTTCCAGCTCATTATTACAGTCACATGATGTCACCATGAGCCAAATTTCACATAACAACCATAATGACTCCCATGAGTGGAGACATTAACAGAGAGAGGCTGGTTTGATAGGCTTCTCAACATTTTCTTTTATGTTTTTTCTTTATTTCTTTATCAGCTCTGTCGAATTTAATTAATGCTTTCATTTATTGTCACCATATTTCAGAATAGGAAATTACTAAGAACGCCCCAATTTAAAATTCAGAAAATGTGTTAAGTGTTTCCAAATGGGCATTATTATTGGATGAAATATATAACATGTAGGCCTACAGGGTAGCAAGTTGTTTTGCAACTTCAATATCATGATCAAATTATTAGCAGATTGAGAAGGTCCAGATGAGGACGTGTCTGCTAATTGCACCGTTTGGCTTTTAGCCTCATGGATAGGCCTATAATTGACACTTTTTTTGTGTGTGTCTGTGGTTGTCAACAGAATAAATGCCAAAGCAAACACATCAATCTCCCAGATTCTTGTGTTTTCCCTGCTTGTTCCAGCTGCCGAGACCAAATAAACTGCAAACAGCTGTTTCTCACATCTCATTAATTATTTAAAAGCCTCCCAGTAACCGCTGTGCTAATCACCTGTAAATACCGCCCAGTGAACTCAACGGGTCTCCAATAAAAATCCAACACCTTGGAACAGTCTTCATTCTGGTGATAATAGAGCTGTGTTGGTTTTACACAGACATACGAGGAGACTCTCGTGAAAATGCTCCTCTATAGCACGCATTGTGTTTATCGTGCAATTTATACGCGAAAATTGATTTTTACGTGTAGGCCTATGATATACGCACTTTACTGCGTGTAATACACACGCACCCCACACCAATCCTGACCAAACGTATAATAGGCTAGGCTACTACATACCCCACATCACTAAACCTACCCATGCGTATCATATGCACGTAAAAAATAATTTTAGCGTATAAATTGCACGATAAACACAATGCGTGCTATAGAGACGGATTTAGTGACCGGGTTTCCTCAGGCACTAGCCTACTGTTTAATTTCCAGCTCTGAGTTTGCCACACACACATCTCTACTTTGTGCCAGACAAGACCACCCCAGAAACCAGTAATTATATATTCTCCCTGAATAGAACAAATGGAAACTGCTAAAACAAATCTTTTTGAGGCCCAGACCCCTGATATCAACTCAACTGCTTTAACAAATTCAACTTGTGGGCCCAGTATTAAGCTTTACAGGAGTATACATTTTAAATGATTTCCAAAATACGAATATATTTTGGCATTTGAAATTGTGAATGATTCATGTAATCATAATCATTTGACGTGAGTCATTTGAATTATATTGGGCTTATTTTCCCTAAAAAAATAGAGCAGTGGTTTAACACCGCCATCTTGTGGCTACATTAATAATAACTCACCACAACGTTTGCCATGTGCCATACGTGTGCTTTCAACACATTGCACTATAGCACTAGTTTCCAATACTCTTCAGTACATCAAGAATATACTTTGATAATTGCTAGAGCATTTTAATTGTTTGCGATGTAGCTACCATACCTAGTGTACGTAGGCCTACTGAACATGTTGTAGCCTACTTGTATATAGAGTAGGCCTAAGCTGTCACAAAGGGTTTTATAAAGGGTTCATAGGGTTTTCAGCCAAATTTAATCATTCAAAACAATTTCGAAACACAACAATACTTAAAACAGCAAGCAAATGTATAACATATGTAATTAAAATATCAAATCACTGTCTTGGCCAACAAATAGGCTAATTTGTTCTATTTATTTGTTGATAAACTGCTGATTATTCCATATTCTGATTCCTTCTGTCTGTTCAACTACTGCCTTTTTGTGCTTCTGGGCTTAACTCTGGGTTTTATGTCAAACTTGATTGTGTTATTACGAAATTTTAATTTAAAAAAAATATTTTTTTTTGTTTTGAATCAGAAGGTGACCAGATTTCTGACATGAAAACTGTGCGGACATGTCCTAGTGGTCAAAATATCACTTAAATCTCATTTGTTATTATCTATTAATTAAAAAAACAGGTACATTTTTTTATTATTATTGTTGTGGGTTCCCTATATTATTATTAACATAATTATTAAACTGTAAAAATGTATATGATCAATAAGTTATAACAAGGTTTTACATTGCTGTAACTCATCAAAATAAGTTAAACATTTTTTTTTACAAGTTATACAAGATTCAACAATTTTTTTTGTAATTTTAACTTGAATTTCATCAAAATTACAAAAAATGTTGTTGAATCTTGCATAACTTGTAAAAAAAAATGTTTAACTTATTTGAGTTTGATGAATTTTAATGAAATTCAAGTTAAAATTACTAAAAAAATCCAAGTTGATTGTACTTAAAAATTTAAGTCAGCCACTTTATTTTTTTACTGTGTATGATTTAGTGTAGTTATTACTAAAATGCATGTTTGAGCCTTTTTAACTCAAAGGCATGTTTATAAAAACGACGTAAATGTCCTAATTGAACTAAAGCCTAATCCTGGCTTAATCTAAGGCCTGTCTGTAAAACAGGCCTAAGACACATTGTTATAAATGCAGTCAAAGCAGAAAATACTCTGTGTCAAACACAAAAGGAGTACATCCAGAGATTGTTTTATTTTTAATCTTAATACATTTATGAGAGCAATATACAATATGAACACATCAAATACACTGAGACATATCAGGTCACAGTCTTGGGGGTCCCGTTATTCTCCAGCCTTCCATTTTTCCGACCTTGGTGAGCATAGCCACAGTTCCCAGACCAAGACACGCTGCCGTACCTGTGATAGCACTGTGTGCTGAACGTTAAAAACACCAGCAAAACCTTGTTAGATTCTTCTGTCACAAAAAGGAAAATATTAAAAGAGCATGCGAATACTGTACTTACTCCGTGCCCCGAGGAAAACGCCCGAAGCGCATCCACCAATGAAATAGTTAGTTGGGTCATCAGGTGCATCTCTGGCCTGTGCACTTAGACAAGTGGCCATTCCAAAGATGGCACCCATGGCAGCTGAAGGGGGAGCAGACAGGACATTCATTATTCATCTGATACACCCAATCTAACCTAAAAACATTCTATTCATTTATCTACTGTTCTGACAGAGTGCAAGTAAAATTGAATATGTAACTATCCATTGATGCATACAAAGTTCAAAAGAACAGCATTTATTCAAAACAGAAATCTTTTTCTAACAACAAATCTTTACTATCACTTTTGATCAATTTAACACATTATTGCTGAATAAAAGTATCAATTTCTTTACAAAAGGATCATGATTCTGAAGGATCATGTGACACTGAAGACTGGAGTAATGGCTACATGTGTTATGTGTTAAATATGTTTAAGTATATTCAAATAGAAAACCAATTTTTGAAATTATAATAATATTTCACAATATTACTGTTTTTTTCTGTTTTATTTATCCAATAAATGCAGGCTTGATGAAGATAAGAGGCTTATTTAAAAAAAAACATGAACAATAACAATGTTTCCAAACTTTTGACCGGTACTGTATAAACATATCTGCATTTAAGTAGGTAGGTAACTGATATGAACCACTACGCTCATATAGACTTAATTTTCTTTGTATAATTTCAATATACTTGAAGAAAATCTCTCTGTTGTTAACACTTCTCCTCAGCATACAGTGTGAGTCGGAGCACGAGCTTATTTGTGTCTTACCCATGGTGGCAGTGCCTGATGTTGCTCTGGTCAAAGCCTCAACAGCTGTTTCAGGCTGATAAGCCACAATGTGGTAGGCAGAACCTACCAGCCCTGCAGAACAACAACAGTGTGTTAAAGCAGATCTCGATATCCACTTCACTAGTCATTTTGATAGCCATAAATCGCCATACCCCCCAAAAATAAAAAAATAAACATAAAGAAATCAGTATGTATGAAACAAATAAACACCTGCCGGAAAAATATGAATAAAAAACATGAGAAAATAGTGCGCTTGTAACGTTATTCACTATTACTGGACTAACGAGTGTAAGTTACATGCTAACAGCTTAGCCTTTATGGCTCATAATCAATGCACAGGTTTAAAACTACACTCAAAGGGTCCTTTAGAAACCCTACAGAGCAGACGTCCATCAGACTAACCCATGGCTGTGGCTACTTTCGTGGTGATCCATGTTTTGGAAACGCAGTCTTTGCCCTCTTCTAGATCCCAGTAACCCATTTCTGTCTCCGCAATCAAGGACACACTGAGATATCGCGAGAGTTTCTTCTCGACCTCTTCTTCTAGCGCTGTTATGGATGTGGTCTAGATCAAGAAGTGTTTCTTTGCCCCCCGTTGGCGTAGTGTGGAACTGCAACGCCTTGCTGGTTTATTTATTTACTTGACATAAAGCATGTTATGCATAACTAACTACAGAGTGCAGACAGTACCTGAGAAACAAACAAGTTGGATTTATTTCGCGATTCTGTTGTAGAAGCTTATAAAACAAACAGGAAAAAAATCAATAGGCTACCTGTAAAATGTATTTGTCACCCTCCAAAAAACACTTAAAACAAACTAAAATATACACTATAGTCTACATAAATATAGTTTATATAGTTAAAACGATATCGCATTATCATCTACCCCATTAAATAGTGAAAAGCTAATTAAATAAATGAACAAATACATCGTAGCATATTGTTGGGCTAAGTTTTTTTTTTTTAAAGTTAAGTTACTTGTAAAAAAAAAAAAAAAAAAAAAAAAAAAACCGAGCAAGTCTCTGACTCTTTGTAAAATGGGAACCACAGCCTGTATTTTACTCATAAATCCAATGGCAGGGAAATCACTGATAGTAATTATTTACGTATTTTAACCACTGGTACAGTCATATAAATATCTAATACATTTAGTTTTTTTTAACGTAATTACCTAATTAGCCTAGGTATATTTTAAAACATGAGTTATGAGCACATTACAAAAATCATTTAAAAAAAGAAAACAAAGTGTCAGTCTTGACATAATATTTTAATAAATGCACAGTCCCGAAAGATAACTAGTCCGTTTATTTAGTTCATCACAGGGAAAGTGCAGTTTATAATCATTGTTGTCTCTCATTTTCTGCTACTCTGATTGGCTAGATGCTCTAAAAATCATTTCCGGGTCAGCAGCTACAGGTTGCTATGAAGTTGGTGGAGATGACACGTCAGCTGCCTGGAAAAACAAAAACAGAAACTGCAATACCTGCTTATATAGGACAATGTTATAAATCTCTGCGCTGCATTTAACAGCGCACTGCCGATTGTAACTGTGTTATAGACGCGACGTTTACTGAAGACACGCACGGCGCTGCTTATGGATCACGCATGCTGAGATTGAGAGGTAGTTCAGCTTCATTCAATCTGGATCTGGACCCGTCCGAGACCCACAGAAGATGATCAGCCCGGCAGCGTGGCGTTCTCGTGGATGAGAGAGGTTACTGGACCGGTGCTATTGTCTTCCGCATCCCGAGCAGCAGCCCGTCCAGGGACATGTCGTCCCCGTCGCCGGTGCAGATCCGAGAGGCGAACGCGCACCTGGCCGCGCTGCACAGGCGGGTCTCCGAGCTGGAGCACAGGCTGGAGGAGGCGGAGAACACCGTGCGGGAGCAGGCGGAGAGTCTCATCCGCAAAGACGAGCAACTGAGAGCGGCCACGCAACAGATCACGGAGGCCAAGGACAAGTAGGGGAAATCATTTACATCCTCATCACAATCGTGTTGTTTTGTAGACGCGGAGTGTTTTTATTTATTTATTATTTGACATGAAAACCATGTATTTATAAAAATCAATTTGTGCTAAATCAAAAGGCTCCATCAAAGCTGCTTCAAGCGTATTTTGTATTTTCGTATGTAGCAGCTGCTAGAGCCTAGGCATGTGACCTTATCAAATTTTCATGTTGCGATAATTGCAGAAGCTTTTATCACGGTATACGGTATTATCACGATATTCAAATACGTTGCAAAAAACTGTTGTAATACTATAACAGGTTTAATAACTTTTTTCTTATAACAACAAGAACTGAACGTTTAAATTCTATAAAGCAATTCTATGAATGTAAACAAATGTTTAAAATAGGCTAGATTAAAGTGCAAAAGAATTATAAAGAACAATAGGTAACACTACAATAATAAGGTTTCATTAGGTAGGCTAATGCATTAACTAACATAAACGATGAGCAATATACATTTGTTACAGAAGTTATTAGTTTTTGTTAATGTTAATTAAAAAATACAAGGTTCATGTTAGCTCAGGTCCATTAATTGAGTCCGGGTCATTGAATTATAAAAAAATAAATAATAAAAAAACACCCCGGTTGTGCATTATTGGTCAGCAATTCAACGGCCCGGAGTCAATTTATTCCGCTTATACTGCGGTAACCACACCTCAGCCAGGATTCAGCCAATGATAACAGACTAAAGCAGTTATTAAAGCTGTTTTTAGAGAGAGAGAGAGAGCTATTCATATAGTTTCTAAGTTGTTAAACTATATAAACTTATTAGCTTTTTTTTTTGTATTCCTATGATGAGTTACTATGCCTTTTTTAGATTAAAAAATAAGGTTTGTGGTTGGAATTACTTGAAGAAATTGCTAAAAGACTACTACTACCCCTACTACACAGGTTTGAGTTTAAAGGAATAGTTCACTTCCAAATGAAAATTCTGTCATCATTTACTCACCCTCAAGTTGTTTCAAACCTGTATGAATTTCCTGAAGACAAATGAAGATATTTTGAAGAATTGTCAGTAACCAGACAGTTGTTGGACCCCATTGACTTCCATAGTAGAAAAAAAAAAAGGGGTCCATCACCTGTCTGGTTACCGACATTCTTCAAAATATACTTTTGTGTTCAGCAGAAGAAAGAAATTGTATACAGGTTTGAAACAACTTGAGGGTGAGTAAATGATGACTGAATTTTCATTTTGAAATGAATCCTTTAAGTGATTGACGAATCGGACAAGCGTTGTAGTCATTATATAGCAACTTGTATTTTTAAAAACACAGTACAGTTTCAAATGTTCGATTTCGGTTTCACTGTGATGTTTATATTTTTAGAACAAGACATGAAAATCTTTTCAAGTAATATTAACCATAGACCGTAATAAATCTACAACTGCTTCTCCAATTTGTTTTTGGAGAGAGTAAATTAGCTGTTAGCCTACACATTGACGTTATGACTGAATATTCCGATTGGTGCAACTAGTGGCATGCAAATTGCGTCCAACAGATTTAATTGATAGGATGATTTGCTGACTGAATATGTTATCTTTATTTTTCATGTAGAGAGATTTTCTTCCTCCACGAGAAGCTTTGTCAATCAGAGGAGTCCATCCATAAACTAAACCAAACGATTAAGGAAAAGGATTCTCTAATTGGACAGTTACAACACCGATGTCAGCTGCTGGACAACATTTGCAAAAGCCGTCCATTACTGGACAGCATGCTGTCCCAGATGGCCGAGGCAGAGAGAATGGGGCCTGTCAGAGATTTGGGGAAGCCCACGACCAACAGCTCTCTCACAGACGGAGAGTCCAACTGCAGTCCCAGCCGCCTCTCCAACCACAAAGACTTCTCACTCAGCGAGGACGACTCTGACGATCAGGAATTAGACGGGGTCGTGTTCGGGACCACCGTATGAGAGCCTCGGTTACACTGGTCCTCGTCTCAGGTTTAGCAGCCTGTGTGTTTCGATGGTTACAGTTGATTCAGTGTCTGGTCATCATTTGGTAAAATAGCCATTGTATCGTAATACAGGTTACTGCATTGTGAATGGGATTCCACTGTATAGAAAGAATGCCTGGTCAATTCTGGCTTAATCTATAAGATAGTGATACAAGTATGCCACCTATCATTTTGATTTGTCTCTCAGACCAGTTTTAATTAGGGTCAGTTTAATACGGAGACCCGCATAAAACAAACAAACATGCATATCGTTGACACAAATTAAGAATTGTTACGTCAGCACATTTTACTAAATTGTGTCCACATTGTAATAATTTGCTTCCTTGTTTTAGTTAATTCAATTCAAACCAAGGGAACAAATTAGTGCAAGGTGGCCACGGTTTACTAAAACGAGAATAAATTCTTAATTCGTGGCCACAATATCATTTTTATTTTTTTGTTCCGCATGTCTTGTGCGGAGTTCCACAGTTTTAAATAGGCTACCTAGTTGTTTTCTTTTGGTTGTTAACTTGTTTTTAGGTTCAACTTTTCATATACTGTGATATTTTGCTCAACTATTTATACCTTTTTTTAATTTTTATTAGGTCACACATTAATATCAGAGTAGAAAGTTTTTTAAATGTACGTACAAATGACTTGCAGTTTACTGTTACATGCAGTTCATCTGCGATCATGTTCATCATGTGATCCAGTCCTGTTTAAAAATGTTTTTTGATATTGATACTGTTTTGTTGGAGCCTCTCAGTGAACAATTTCAACAGTCACTGACGTTGTACAGATGGTGGATTCTGGTTTAGGTTAGATCTGCTGTCATGTGCAAGATTGTCGATTTATCCACTAACATGTTCGTAGAGCCTTAGTAGTTGAATTTAGGCCCTGTTTACCCCTGGTATTAAGATGCCAGTTTTTTCCTGGTATTTGATGAGGCTATATACAGCTGTAAACAGGGTCTTGATTTTGTCCACTTCCGACCACTTCCAGAGGTAGTCAAAAACGCATTAGACCGAATTGCTTTCGTAGTGTAGACGCTCATGTGATCGAATGTGTTTAAAAAGCCTGTCTACTCTTCGCCTACTGACCTAATGCAAAAACATTATGGGAAGCGCACTAGCCAGGGCTGGATTTAAACTTTGCTGGCTGTAGACCCAAGTCCCAAGCACAAAGTTCTCTCACCATTCCTGATTTCTGACACACACTCACTGCGTTCGGCATTGGTCTTGCGGCTGTCAGAGCAGAAACAAAAGCTACTGCTCTCCGTATGTTTTTCTGTCGTCTGCTGGCACGTTCATATGTAAATTGAACCTGCCCATAGACCCTCCCCACGAAGAAATCAGGACAGAAGTGTTTGAAAGTGGACTAAAGTGACGGATTAAAACACCAGGTGTAAACGGGACTGAGTCTCCCTCGTCTACTTGTGATCCGATCGACCAAAACGCCTCTTAATACAGGTGTAAACAGGGCCTTTGGTTCAGTGTCATCGGTTGTATGACATGCATTGTTTACAAATAGACATAGTTTTACATTATAAATTTGCCCCTTGGCCACAAATTCACATTGAAATACAATATTTGCATAACTATGGTATGGAAAGCAAACTTAAAGGAATAGTTCACCCAGTATTTTGTTTTGTCATCAGTTTACTCTCCTTCATGTCATGTCACGACAGGTTCTTCTGCAGGACACACAATATATTTTGAAGAATGTTGGGGTATAGACAACAAAAAATAGCCAATTGGAATAGAGGGTGAATTTTCATTGTTTTATTACATTTATCTCTACATCAAAAGAGTTTCTAAAAGATGCATGGTTGCCTGTTTTAATGGGATGATTTAATCTGAAAAATTATCAATTTGTTCTTGAGTGCTAAATATCTAAATTGTGAGCTTGTATACAGTAAAAGGGTTTAAATATCTTAAATTTTAGGTGAACTGTCCCTTTAACTTCATTTTACACTTGCAAATTTGTATTTGTACAATGATAGTTTACAGTAAGTTTTGTTAACATTAGTTAACGTATGCACTAAAAAGAAAAGTTTTTTACAGCATTTATTAATATACTGTTCATTTATAAATATTACTGTTCATTATTAGTTCATGTTAATTATATAATTTGTAAAAATAGATACAATTTACAAGAACTAACAGTAACAGTAATAAATCCTGTAAAAGTATTGTTCATTATTTCATGTTAGCTGCTGCTTAGGATAATGCTGCTAACTGAACAACTGTGAAAATGTTTTCCTCCAACGTAGTGACTGGTGGTTATTTCATATTTAAAGCTTATTTATGCTGGAAACTCATGAGTAACAGGATAGAACCATCCGTTTTTGAGACCCTACAACCATTGTGACGGTGAGCAAAGCGCTGAAGCTCAAGGCTGTTCAGTGACGGTGTGACATTGCCATAGTGGTGCTCACCAAACATACACTGTAATTTAGGTGTGTTGTATATAATTAAGTGATCTATGCAGTGAAGTTGTTCTCTGAGAGCCTCTTAATAAATCAGCTAGCACTTAAAATAGTGCGCTACCACATAAACGGAGCAAATCCAACCAAGCTAAAGCTGTTGCTTACACAATTACAGGTTTATGTTTGAGAGAGTGTAAAAGCACTTACTTTCATGGTTGAATATCTTCTATAACCTTTTACAACTGTCCTTATATTTGCTATTATTGCAGTTCTGAAGATAATGCATATAGACCTTTCTCCAAATTAATTTAGTTATTCTTGAACATTTAATTCGGCCTTGCAAAATGAAATCTATGCAAGCCTGTTATATTTTGCCATATTTATTCAGAGTCGATCTGTGTGGAAAGAAAGATGGAGGGGAGCCACATAATGTAGTGAATGAGTGTACTGATGATGGGGCATTATTCATGTACAGCGTGTCATTTGTCCTGTTACGATGTGATGGTTACACAATATTTTCGTGTTCGTTTTAAGAGTTACATGTGGTACTGGACTACAGCATGGTAATTTTACATATTGGGGCATGTCATATTGGTCTTGTTAGTGCCCTGTACAGAAGTGTGTTTGCTAACATTTTTCTCAGAAGTAAAACAGTGCCTAAAAGACTCATGGTTACTTGTTAAATGGGATTATTTATTCTGAAAAATTCGAATAAATTATTTTGTTATTCTTGAGTGCTAAATATCTCAATTGTGTACTTACTCGGAAACACGATATATACACACACACAAGAAATAATATTAAATTAATAAATTCAGGAAAACTGGAATACAAATTCATCTTTATTCAATATTTAATTATACACTTTTTGTTTTTTACATGACATTTTTTCCCCCCCCATTTTCATTGATGGGAGAAATAAAGTTGCCAGTAATTGTGTTGCATTAAAAGTGCTTCTGTTGCACTGCACAAATACAGGCTCTGTGAAAAAGACGACTTCATAATGCATCTTTGACAGGGTCAGTGGGGTACAGCACCTTCCCTCTACCAATGCAGTTGTGAAAACCCTTGGTCCCGTCCGGGCCGACAGGTGGGCGCACAACCAGGACACCCGAAGACCTTACAATATGATCGGGTGACAGCAAGCCTACCATCGCAGGATGAATGACCTGGGCGGCATTTTTCCGTCTCTGGACCCACGGGCTGCCAGTGAACCCCGTGTCATCCGGAGAGAGCTCATCCGAGCCCCTGTACCTGCTGAAGGAGGACGTCCCGGCTCCGGTGGGCGTGCTGCTGAACAGATGTGTGGCCAGAGGAGAGGTCACGTGACTGCAAGGGAAAAGCTTGCGAGGCAGGAGGGGGCTTCCTACAGGACTGCCAAGAGGATTCCTGTAAGGGTCCGAGCGGAAAGTGGATATCCGTGGGATGGCGAGGGGACTGCCGTAGAGGGCCTGAGGGCGGGACACCCTGCGGTTTGGCCGGGGTGAGGCGGGGGCAAAATCGGACTCTGAGGAGCTGCAAACAGCCGAATCCTCCAAAGAGTAAGGGTACCGCCTGGCTTTTCTGGTGGGCTTCTTTAAACTGTCTTTGTCAATACCTTCTTCTGACTCTTCCTCCACTAGGTTTTGGCTCCATCCCGGCTTACGAGTCCCACGGCTGCCCAGCAGGACCACACAAACGCCCCTTCCTCCCTGCTCCCGCTCTTCCGCCCTCAGGGTGTCGTATGCCTTACGCGCGCCCTCTAGATACTCGTACTCCACCACGGCACACACTTTACGCCCCAGTTCCTGGTGTTTCTTAGTGTAGCGTTTCAACTCTGCAGGGATCTCTTTTCCTGGGCGCAGAATGCGAAGAGATGAAATGGTGCCGTAGGGGGAAAACAACCGCATTGCGGCTTCCATGATGCCTAGCTGCTCTCCACCCGGTGACCCATTTAACTCATCCTTGACTGGGCCGACACCGTCCAGGAAGTTCCAGGCCAGAAGCAGCTTGCTAGTGGGAATGCACAGGAGCCAATCGGGCACTGGAGTGCGTCGTCGCACCTTGGTTCCCATCTCGTTGACCTCCAGCTGCGGAGAGGTTCTTGAAGCAGCCAGAGTGGTGCGCCAGTCACGCGTCAGATCTCGAATCTGTAACAAGACAACGAAGAGAACATTTCCTGATGACGACGACACTTCTACTCGGAGTGTTGGTTTTTTTGGTCTCACCTTTTTGAAAGATGTCAGCAGCTTCAGACTAACGTAACCCATCTTGTTTCTTTGGATGTGTTTAAGCAGAAAAGCATCATCTGACAGATTTTCATCTGAAAGGTAGTTCTCCAGCTGGGCTGCAATTTTTTGTGTCAGATCGTCGTCCGGAGGAATCCAGAGTTCACCCTCACAGAATTCCTCTTCAAAAACATCAATCAGTTCAGTCGAACTCCTGAAAAACAGTTATTTATTCAATAAAAACGGATTTGGAATTAGCCATTAGAAAAACACTTCAAATTGGATCATTCCTGGGATTCGGTAATATTTCAATGGATTTTTTTTTTTTTTTTACTACATCCAAGTTTTAAACTACATCTTCTCTAAGTACTTCACATCATTAGGCACATATCAGACCTCCAACAAATCAAATGTTTCTTTTATTATTTTCAGTTTATTTTTGTCATAATTTTTATTCTCAACCCTGTAACGGACTAAATGCAATTGTTTTAAAAAGGATTTTATACAAATAAAAACTTTCTACATACTGCTCGTGTCCCTCATAACAATTTAATAACTAAAATTGTAACATTTGATAGTTTTCCCATTTTTATGCTAGTCTGTGGTGTCATTTTTGTAAAAAATAAATAAATAAAAAAAAATGTGTATTTAGATGTTTAATTAAAACCACAATTTTGTGTTAGTCATTAACATGTCAGGTGGTAATCAGCAATACATGCCTTCATTTTTTAATCACCTTACCCATTTTTTCCCCCCAAAACAACTGTTGAGAATAGTGTGATGGGGTTGAAGACTGTAACAGGTCTGAAGAGGGACATTGACCTCACTTTTAAATATTTTTATTCTCAAAGGAGAAAAGACCCCCCCAAAAAAGTACTTGTAAAAAGTATCAAAACAAGTTGAAAATTTTCTCAATTAAAATTCAACAAATGAAGTGGAAAAACTCAACCCTGTCACAAGTTTACAACCTCAAAACAATGAGAAACATACAGTGTGACAGGGTTGAGGTGTTAAATTATTATAGACGGAGAATTGTTGGCATGAAATGTTGATAAAATCACTTAAGAGCATTTTTTTTTTTCCAATTTGTTTTTTTCATTATAATGGACCTTCCAGAATATCGTGAAAAGCTTTTAACGGTTTCATTTTGGTGAACCACTGAAATGTTACCAAATCCCAGGAATGACCCAACTCATCAATCATCTACAAGTGTCTTACCCGTCCAAACTATCGTTTAGCCCATCATCAGTGTAGGAGAACGGTCCCTTTGACTGCTGAGTGTCCTCACAATGGAAGATGTCAGTAAAACCAGGTGAGGACATCCTGTTGACAAAGACAAAATGTACTAGATTAAACATTTAAATATATAATTAAACGTTAGTTGTTAAACTGCCAGCCTACCTGACGACTTCCCTGTCTGCTTCCCCGTTTCCCTCCACACAGCTCCTGAAAACACTAACAGGTGATCCCTTTTTACAAAAGCCCTACTGATTTAAACGTCCATACGTCACAATTGAAAAAAGATGTCTATTGGGCGACGTCGTGCTTGTCCTGGGCAAATCACAAATAAATCCACTGGGAGCGTAAACATTCATTTAAAAAAAAAAGCTTAAAGACGTTTGTCAATCTTCCAGACTTTTTAAAAAACATTTTTTGTTGTTGTTGTGATAATCATGAACATTCGGAGAAGGTTAGGCTACTTGATATTAATTACAGTTTATGCACATGCGCACAAAACGCAAAGCATAACTAATTCTGCCTGAAACTTTTCTCGTAGACCCTACCACAATTATTTACACTTAATCTCTCTTAATTACTCAATTACACGCCGCCTCTGTTCCCAAGACTTTACTAATGGGTGTGTTAGTTACTTTGCGAACCATGGACTTTTGGGGACCCTGTCGACGTTATGCAAACCCACCATAGACCCGACTGATGTGTGTACTGCGAGGGGTGAGGTGTCAAGATTAAGTGTATTCCAAATGAATAGGTACCACGGGGGATCCGTGAGACGGTAGAAGTCTACGTGCAGGAGTCAGGACTAGGCTATTGCCAACCCCCTTACTCGGCTTCCTGTATATTAGAACTGTTAAACATCCCCGGACAAGTTATTCCTCACTTTTGTGGCATTCTTCAAAGAGCACGATGGAGATAGTCTGAAGTCCTGCTAATTAACTAACACGATTCACAGCCAATAAACACATTCCGGATAATGTGGGCTCAACCATATTATTATAATAATTACAGTAACGGTTGCTTTTGTAAATGTGCGACCGGAATTTGCCATGACGATCACCGCATAAAAACATTTTCGTGTTTTCTGAACGATGGGATCAGATCATTTGACCTGCAAGGCATAAAGAGTAAATCTAAGAAGCTACTTACATGTAGCCTATAAGGGCGATTCTTCAGTTATAGGGATATTTTTGATTATTTGAAGAAGAACAAAAATAATGGAATGTGTAGATGAGAACATGATCAATCCCCAAGTGGGTAAATATAGATATCATGTGTGGTGGTATCAAATGATGTGGTGGCAATGGGATGTCTCACTTTCTGGAGATTTTTTTTTTTTTTTTTTTTGATAAGCCCTGGGCTTGCTACAATGTTGAACAATGTGGATTTACTTTTAAATTGTAACATATTTAGATTTTAAGCATGTGCAGGATGATGATGCACCAGACAATGTATAGGAAATAGAAACAATTGCTAATTTAGTTGTTATATTGCACGAACTGTCAAATATTAAAAGTTGGCCTGCTATGGGATAAACTTTTACAGAATATATAAATACATTCTAGTATGATTATATTACAATCTATTTAAACATTATGTAAAAGTTAATCCAGGTCTCAATTATGTGTACAATACTAAAACTATTTATATTTGTATTTAAATTTTTATTTTATTATGCCTATTTAAATTTGCTTATAAGCAGAATAGGCATTGACATAGACTAATCTGAAAGGGTAAACTATGATATTCTATATACAGGCATGTGAATGTTTAAGTGTTTAATTGCTCATATTTTAATTAAAGATATGTCATAATAGCAACACTACGAATGCAAATTGAACGATTTCACTCAACTAACCTATAGGTTGTAATAAAAGCAAAGATGTCTGAAATGTAATTCTTGGAAATACTGAATATTAACCCCATTAATTAAAATAATTATTCAATTTAAAAATTATACCACTAGTAGCAGCATGTTACCCCAACCCACAATATCACAATGTAAACAATCTTACGCTTAGTTACATTTATGATCTCACTGTCACTATATTGCCTATACAGAGTGGTCACCTACTTTTCAATTCCATGGTAACAGAATCTAGCAAATCTAACATTTTAACACTTTTAAAATTAGGAAAAAACAATAAAACAAATTAAGTCATTATGCTCTATTTTAAAACTAGAATGATTGTTTTTATGTATTTATTTAACTTTAAAATCACCCTAGAGGACAGAAAAGTAACAAGAATGTACCCGTTTATGAGCCATATTACAATTAATTTGTAGTGACATATCATAACCAGTAGGGGACACTCGTTGATAGAAAATAATTCTGCTGAAGTGATTGCTGGAATGCTTGGCTTGAACCAGCAGGCTTCATCAGTGGATGACCATCTAACAGCAGATGGCGCATTAGAACAGTTCATTGATTCAATCCAGGTATTGAGTTATCGATTGATTTGACTGCTTTGAAAAATCACTTGAGATTCATTAGAAGCACAGAAATGCACTTCAATGTAGCATATCTGAAAGTGTTGCTGCAGCAGGGACATCCACGCAATGTGCTGATGATATTATGACAGTCATATTATTATAACCCTGAATGCATTTCTATCGAGGAAAGGAAATCGATCAAACTTCGAAGTGCAAGATGTTGACCCCAGTGTTCAGCCTATGCAGTCCGGCGGCCGGTTTCGTAACTCGAGCACAACAAGGTCCCATGATAACATCAACAGCTCTGATCCTGTGACTGTACCGTCTATAATTAGCCGGTGGAACTGGAACAGCTTGGGTGATGAAAGTTCCAGGTAACATGGAGACAGAAATGCAGACGACTTGTGTTTTGCAAAACAAAGCTATCTTCTGCAAAGATAGCCGGAATAAACAACGCCGTCGATTTTAATGCATCATTTTCGTCCCTAACTGTGCACAGGATGTCAGGAGTCACGAGTCGTCATCATAGGCCTATATAAGGGAGTTTCGACAAACCAGCTCGTGCACTTTCAGGAAGTGGCCAAATGTTATAGATTTAAGAAACATATGATACAATGACTATTCCTTTCCCACATATGTATTATACCCTACTTGCAATTCAAAAATGAAATTCTGGCTTCATTACATTCTGTAGCCTACTACATGATGCAAAGGTTTCAGATATAACTGCAACATGCACATCGAAAGCAATAGGGAAACTCCATAATTTCCATAAGGAAATTCCATCGGTCTCAGTCAGTACTTAAACAAATTGAAAGCTACTAGGTGCGTGCTGTATTGGTAGTTTGGGGAGATGTTCCGCGAATCAGCCCACGTGGGGTGAACGCAGGAGTTTCCCCCACAACCAATCATTGCGCGAGCGTAAGACGCTTGTGGAACATTTCTAACCAATCAGAAAGACGAGCGTTTTGCTAAGCCGCGCCCACTCGAAAGCGGTATATAATACTCGCGTTTCGCTTGAAGTCGGCAGAAACTAATTCTGAGACACAGCGAAACGAGCAAAGGAATACTACAACTCCAAGTGATAGGCTCTCTGGATTATACTTTTGGACAGCACACTTTGACTGGATTTTAAGATCTCCTGGAGACTTGTGGATTACTATTATTTGAAGCAAAATGACCCTGGAAGAACTCGTTGGATGCAACATAACTGATAAAAAGTAAGTTATTTATTGCATGCATGAATATCAACTGCGAATCTCAATAGGTGTTTTTCTATACAGACAACTATCCGACTGTCGCTTACCATAGTCGCATTTTTTTACAGAATGGACACAGTGAACCAAGCATTGGAAGAGCTGCTGGTAGCAGCACAGAGACAAGACTGTCTAACAGTCGGCGTTTATGAGTCTGCAAAACTAATGAATGTGTAAGTATATACTTATATCTGACTTCCCATATTAGACTGGTGTTGCTATATTGCGTTATCACCACAAACGGGAGTCTAATTGCATTTGATTTGATTTACAGAGACCCAGATTGTGTCGTACTGTGCGTTCTGGCCACCGATGAGGAGGACCAGGACGATATTGCGCTGCAGATTCACTTCACGCTCATTCAGGCGTTCTGCTGCGACAACGACATCAACATCCTGCGCGTGTCTGGTCTGAGGCGCCTCGCGCAGGTGCTCGGCGAGCCAGCCACCGTGGACAACAGCGAGCCGAGAGACTTCCACTGCATCCTAGTCACTGTAAGTACACTTAGATTCGCACACTGGTTAGCGTAGGCAAATTATTTCGAATCTAAATAACATATGACGTTGACTTACGTTGCATTTTATGCTTTTTCACAGAACTCTCAATGCCAACCACTCAAATGCCAGGCGTTGAAGGACGTGGGCAACTACTGTGAAGAGAGCCGTTGCAAAAACCAATGGATTCCCTATCTGTCCCTGCAAGAACGTTGAACGAGTCGCGATGCTATTGTTGCAAGGAAAGGATGAAAGAGTCATTCTCTGAGAATGAAAGCAAAAGGGCTCTGCACTAGCCGCCGTTGACTGCTCTGCTGCGTCATGTGAAGGGGCTGTGAGAGAGAAAGCGGAGCTCTTGGAACTGTGCGCTCGGTACACGATTCACCCCTGCCCCTCCAGCTTGTCGTGTCCTCTGTGGGAAAAAGGAAAAAGTGGTCGTTTTGGTAGCGGAGGAACAAGTTGTGGGAAAATGAACTGTGAAAGGCTGCCTGTCGGCACAAGCTGTGCTGGAGAACTTGAACGCAGGCGGCGTGGGCGCGCGTGCGCCCCCGGCTTCATATGTGCAATGGGGTTGGAAAGAGATGAGTGTACGTCACTATCGCTGACTGCGGGACGAACATTTTGAAATGTTGAGTGAATCATCTGTGTTTTAGCCGGACACGATTAACTATGAACTGCAGTAGCATTTATGTCAAGCTACAAATGGACTGCAATCACTTCTGTTAGACTGCACTGCGAAGGACCGTGTTTGTGGAACAACATGAATTCTGCTGAGTTGCATACATACTATGAATTGTTGTAGGTTAAGTTATTTCCAGTAATTTAAACAGAGTAATATATGCATTGCTTCTCTTGTCAAATGCAACATTGTTTCAATAAATTATTGTTTGAGTTTACACCTCTGTCTGATGTTTTGATTTGGGGGAGTGGGAGGGTTAGACAATTCAATATGTTTCTTATAGTGGAACTAGTAGGCTATATAATTGTAAATGGGCCATGCAGATTCACTTACCATGGCTAATGTTTAAAATGACAAATTTCCTGGTTAACTTCCTTGCAAATTCCTGTGACTTCCCAAAATTAGCCTGGACTGTACAGCAAGGGGTGGGAGGGATTTACCCGCACTGAGGTGTGAATGCATTCAGTGGAAATGTTAAGAAAGAACAAGAGCCCTAAGTGACGTGCAAACAAATCGCACAGTTTGCCAAAGGATAGTCTTTGTATCCTCTTGTCCTGGAATCAACGTCATACCCTTACTGACACAGTTAATTACAACACTGCGCTAACAGGAATGCAGACACATGAGTTATGCCGAGTTCCGTCTGCTTTCGCAAGCTTCACTCCTCTATAAAGAGACTGCACAGGGCTTCGATAACCTCCAGAAAATAATCTATAAAAGCACTTTTCAGTAAGTCATTACGTAGAGGTTAGCACAGCTATCTGGTTACACATCTCTTATTATTTCTTATATAGATTGTTATTATATAACTTGTTACAGGACACAGCGACCTTTTGCTATGTTTACCAGGCCTCACAACCGAAGAGGCCTCCGCTTGCACTCGAAAAAGAGTCCTGCCCCCTGTTATCACAGAAATTAATGGGGGCTAAGGGCAAAAATGGCACCAAAATATATGGGTCAAAAACCTCCTTGAATGAGCTCTTGTTTTTAATATTTACAGGCCATAGAGGTCTGTTTTCCCGAATATTGGCACGATTGCAAATGTAATAGCCTATTGATTTCATAAAACAGTTCAATAAACAAGAAGCCAATGTTAGGCGACTTATTTTAGTCTTAGAACATTGTCTGTTTTTGCACTATTTTACCAACAAAATATTTCCAAACAAATTCAGAGCCGTTGCGCATCTCTGAGCAACACAGGGATGTTTTGTTACTAAAAGAATTTCGTTATGGGTTTTTAACAAATCATTTGACTGAATGATGGGGGGCCTCCAACTGTTTCTTTGAAACATTCCTCTGATTTGCATTGGCCGCCTCACATATTACAGCAGCATCCTGGGATTGTGTCTTCCTCAAAGGCACAATGGAAATGCTATAGTTCATACTTTATCCTTTCACGGCTTGAATCTAAAAGGTCTGGGTTACTAGTGCAACCCACTAAGACCACCACCACCACCACCACCACCACCACCACCTTTCTGTAAAACTCTGGCACACACTTCTTTATGAACTTTGTTTTTCCAGCTCTGTTGCTGTTCAGGTCACTGTTGTGAACTATGAGAGGTGAAGAACATGCATGCTGATAAAACAAACCTGTGCAGCCTATGAGAGATTCTTCCAACAAAACACCTTTGTCCTGCTGTTCATATGATGATATGATGTCTCTCATATTGGGCATAAATGCTAATCTAGCAACAAATGCACAATTATTGTACAGTCACTGTCAAAATGAACTCGATATTAAAGATAGATTTATCAACAGATAATAATAGAATTGAGGAATCAGAGTTTCCACAATTAGTCTCCTTTGAGATGAAAGGCATCAAGTATTTTTCTCGGGCATTCCCTGAGAGATTGTGCGTCTGACGTAGTCTCGTACGCAGTGGAACCACGGAAACGTCATTGACCATTTTAGGGCAAATCTGAAAACGCCAAGCATGTTGAGTCTTATCAAGCACTAGTGCGAAATATAAAGATTCTAACCGAATTCTCAGCGTTTAAAGTATCACAATATTCGTGTTTGTTTGAATAGGGCATCTCCTAACTGCTCGGCGGGTGAGTCGTGCCCAGCTTCTGCCGGCGGTATGTGAGGAATGCGGAAATAGTGGCTCTGTTTGCATAGAAGTGCAGCGTGAGTGCATTAGCTGTTTCCCACAAGGTGCGAGAATGAATCAGGGTGTTTTTTTTTTTTCTTTTTCTTTTTAAATCTGATCGTGATCACGGGAAAGAGTCCAGAATAATTGAAAACAGACATTTCTATATGACATTGCTCCAAAACAGATGGATGGTAATTTAGTTTTTTGTCATTACGCTCCAGGATACGTTATTTTTGTCAGTCGGTTTTTGTATAGACACTCATTGACACATGTTGTCACACTATGGGAACCTGACGCTGTTTTGAGGAGCAATAGGCTACCTTTCTGAAATATGAAATGCGCTATGAAATTGTTTTTAAACACACAACTTATTTGCAATCAATTAAAGCAAGTATAAACCAATTCATGATAGGCTATAGCAAAAATGTGGAACAGTTTTTAATTCAAATTATAACATAAAACCCATGTCTTTTTGCCTCAGTTGTGAGAGAGGTATCAAATCCAACAAAAAGTTTCAAGTGGTCAGCAAGGCAAATTACAGATGTTACACATTTCACAAAATAAAAAGATAAGCAATGAACAAAAACAATGCAAATTGCAATGACCGTAAAAGATACCTTGATATCCACGTTTGTGTTACCATATCACATGCTCAAAACTCCTTTTATAAAAAGCATGACCAAGGCAGAAGTATATACAGGAATACACCTACACAAACTGACTCGAAAAAGAAAGACAGGGAAACCAGTTTTCAGTTTTTTTTTAAAGCACATATAGGCAGAAACCCGGTGGGCCCCTGCTGAATTTTCCCTTCCCATAAAGCCTTGATGTGTGCGCGCTGTAATGACTGTGCCACCCAGTCTGTTTCTGTTTGACTCTGGTCTCTGAGGTCGTCAGGTACACTCAGGCTGGCAGCAGCGCTTCTTTCCACTCACACCCAAAGACGTGACTCTGGACAAGTTTATGACCCATCCTGCAGAGCAGACCAAATGAAATAGACAATAAAATCATAGCTTGTGAATGCTCACATTTTCATTGCACTGTAAGAGTCTTTAATCAGCATTTTATCTCGCCACTATAAACACATTGCTCATGCTTAATTAAAACTGCCAACTAGGTTACAGCAGATGTTGACAGTCTTTTTAGAGAGAAGGGCTCTTAGGCTCGCCAGCGGAGCAAGCATATTGCTAAAAGCTCTCAGGAAATTATTGTCTTAAGATCAATGACAAATAAGGGTGTCCAATGTGACCAAATGTCTATATATATATATTGTCTAACTTTAATTGGCTTGTGTCATTTTTTAAAAATAATCATGAGTCTGAACACTGCATTATTTATAAAAAAAAAAATATATATATATATATATTTAAAAGTTTTTTTTTTTTTTTTTACAAATATGATGAAGTTTGGAGTTCCATTTGTCAGTCTAATATTTGTATGAGACTTACCGAACATTACACACAGTTATGAGGGTTTACACGGATTCTTTGTGTGATTTTATTTGAAGTTTTATGGTTTTGCATTTGCATTATAACAAAATGGCTTTATGACATATTTTCATGTATGTATATATGTATGTATTATTGCTTTACTACTTATTTTTAAATTCAATTAAATAAAACGTTATATTATTAAATATATTTACTTAGTCTCCCCCCCCCCCCCCCAATTTTCTTTTGCATCTTAAAGGGATAGTTCACCAAAAAATTTAAATATTTTCATAATTTACTCACCCTCATGTTGTTCCAATCCTTTATGAGTTTCTTTCTTCTTTTGAACACAAAAGAAGATATTTTAAGATAAGAATGTTGGTATTTAAACAGTTGACGGTAACCATTGACTTCCATTGTATTTTTTCCCCCATTGTATGTCAATGTCTACCGTCAACTGTTTAAATACTAACATTCTTTAAAATATCTTCTTTTGTGTTCAGAAGAAAAAAAACTGGAACGACTTGAGTTGAACATTGTATTCCTCTTCATTTCAAGTTCAGAACAGTTATTTCACCTTCCACCTTCGCATCTTTAAGGTCACTAAAAGTAATACAAATATGAACAAAAATATAATATTTAACGGGTGATGCTAAAATAGCACTGTCTCGTCACTGACCCGTTATTAAATGTTAGACAGAACAGTAATGTGGCACTGCTTTCATGAAACCCATCCTGAGGTTCTCTGAGGCCTGGTGCAGCTCATGACTGTCTAAGCGGTGAATTTAAGGTCTATAGTCTGTCACTTGTTGCAGTCACGGTGGAAACAAAGAGTGGGTGAGCTCTAAGAATACGGGCTATTGTACGGCACACTCGCTGTGCAGCTGACCAGACAATAGCTAGCTGTGTGTAGGTCTCCAGACTGCTGGAAAAGCGTGCACGCGTGCTCAGCCCTAGAGGCGTCACACTGCAGCACAATGGCAGCACCCGTGAGTGGCTTAAAAGACCAGACTGGTGACTGGAGTCAAAAGTGCTGGGGAGGGCTGACGTCAAGCCAGAAAGGGTGCGAGAGAGGAAGGAGGGGCCGGTAACAGAAACAGAGAGCCTTTTCTTCTCCTTGGCAAAAGCCCTGGCTGATTTAAAGTTGCTGACAGTATTTAGTTCAGACGGCAAGGCTATTAATAGAAAGGCTTGCCGGGGTATTTTTAGCATAACAGGGCTATATTTATATCTCAGGGAGTGGTGGCCTTGGAGATAAAATAAGGGGCTTCTTGATTCAGTCATGGACATAAAAAACCCAAGACAGATTCTCTTGCCCCTCCTGTGGTTCTCTTGAATTGGCCCGCAACTTTTTTTTTTTTTGCCTGGATTGAGAGCGCAACAGAGCTTCTCTTTTTCAAATGGTGTGCAGCGCTGGCCGGTTGCGGGAAGGGTCGGGACACACAGTTGCCGTGCATCTTAGCCATAATTATAGACTTGTTTTAAGCCCCCCTACCACGTAATTTACCTCGAACTGTAACCAACCGGCCCTGCTCACCATACGAACGCATATGTCAGTGATTCCCCACGAAACTTGTCTTTAATTAAATAAAACCACACCTATTTCAATGACCTCTATATTTTAGGGTCAAGGACAAATGAGAGTGTCCAATATGAACAGAAAGAAAAAAAAGAACCAGTTTTGGTTCAATCACTCTAAAAATATACTCCCTAAAAAAGTAACTATTAGTTACTCTTTATGGACACGTTAATTTTACTTGACTTTTTTTCAACTGGGCCGGGCTTGCTTGTTTGTTTTTTACATAAAAAATGTCTATTGTTGGCAAACGTGAAGGCCCTTTAAGTGAAATAAATAAACCTCAGGCTGAAGGAAATGCAAATTCACTCCTGTACAGAGCTCAAACCTTTCAGATGTGCTGCCATTCTCGATCGCGGAAGAATAGGACACGGGAGAAGAAAGTTCAACACTCTTATATACCAATGAAATTATTTTTTTTTTGTGCTGATTAGTGTGTTTGAATTGGATCATCAAAGGTCAGCGGCAAAGACATTGGTTAATAAAGTGAGATTAAATACAAAAAAGTATATTTGTACTATTTAACATATTTAACCAATGCAGGTTAATATTCTGATATGATATGATATGATATGTCGATAATTTAACGTATGTTTCCTCTCAAGGGCCAATAAAAAATTTAGGTTATACTTTATTTTAAGGTGTCTTTGTTACACTGTAATTATATATTTAAGTGCGGAGTGATATTAAGTAACCACATGTACTTGCAATAGTTTTAGGATTAGGCTTGATTTGGTTTAGGGTTAGTTGCATGTAATTGTGCATAATTTACTGTTATTACTATAGTAACTACATGTAACATGTAACAATGACAGCATAAAATAAAGTGTTACCAAAATCTATCCATCCATCCATCCATCCATCCATCCATCCATCCATCCATCCATCCGTAAATCCTGTTTGCCACTATAGAATCTTTCCCCAACTATGACAACTTCCACTTCTAAGGTAGCCGGAAATGTGAGAAGGCAGTACACACCCAGAACCGAAACTTTCTGCTATATAAAATTAATTTGAAAAACAGAGATGTGAGCAGTTGTAATTTTGCTCTTTATTTCTGTTGACTGTGGTCTCAATGCTCCTGGCTGAATCTGGCCAGCTATAAGCTTTGTTCTTTGCATTGAAAGCGCTGTAAAGCCCGTTACTGTAAGCCGGCACGTCTGATGTCTTAGCTTTGAGAGAGCTGCTGCTAATTTAGTCTTCGATCCAGAAGCATCGACAGACTTCTGACTTCGAGCACTGCCCATTCTTCTTATGAGTCATGACCTCCTCCAGAGCTCAATACACTCAGCCTTCACTGAAGTGTCAGACCATCCGCAGTGATGCATCAGGACAACATGTGTTGCGTAAGATGTATAGTTTAAAATGTCCATTTCCAGATCACTTTCAGAGAGTGAAATTGGATCCAGCTGAGATATTTATAAGATAAGAAACTAAATTGGATCTTGGTCAGAACTGCATGTGCTGATTCAGAAGAGACATCGTAAGTGTAAAGTCTGGCACAATCATGCATGCGAGTGTGAATCAGAGAGCAACGTCATGGTAACAATTAAATGATCCTTGGATCATGGGTGGTCTCATTTAGTGTTATGGGCAAGTTGTACCCGAGAAAAAAAATAAAATTCTGTTTATAGTCATTTACAGTGGGGAGATCAAGGGCAACTGCTCGCTCCTGGTGGAGGTTTTATTTAAAGCCTTAACAAGCACAACATGGCAGGGTTTTCTACTGTTAATTTAAATGCCTTTTATGATTTTACACCTCACCCAGTCTTAAATATTTAGTATGAGGATTCAGTATTGCTATAATTTCAGCTTTTAAGTATTTGCAAGTGATAGGTTTTATTAATGCTGACAAAGAAAACGAACACAATACACTCTTCATGCCTAATAATCCTGCATGCTGTTTATCAAACAGTGCATGCATGCATTTCATTAAAAAAGTTGGTTAGTTGGAGCTTTCCAATTGATGGGCTTTGTCAATGCTGACAAATACAGCAGCAAATACTCTATATCTATAATAACACCATACTCTCCAGCTTGCATATAGTGTTTTCATCCGTCACATATGCATGCATTTCATTTAGTAAGGGTTTGCAGTTTTGCTATACAGTAGTATACATAACACAGCTTTTATGTATTTCCAAGTGATGAGCTTTGTCCATCCTGACAGACAACAACACATGCACTATACTTTTCACGCCTTGCAATAAATTTGAATGCTGTTTTGAATGCATTGCACGCATGCATTTCCTTCAGTAAAAGGTTCCAGCATTGGTATATTTGGGAGTTTTTTAGTGCTTTTATGATTGTTTGATGGAATTTTTCTCATGCTGGTAAAAACTATTTATTGTATGCATGCATTATGTTTACTAAGGGGTTGCAGCATTGCTATAGTTTGAGCTTTGTGTATTTCCAAGTCAAGAGCTTTGTTCATGCTGACAAAGACAACCACATGCATATTGTTCCTTTAGTATGGGGTTGCAATATTGCAATATTTTGAACTTTTTGTATTTCCAAGTGATGGACATGTAAAAGATATGATTTTTTTTCTTTTCTTTTGAAGTCTTGAAGTCACATAAACGACACAAACATTGTGCACTTAAAGCGTCCTCTGTGTTCTGTAGTCTGCTGAGGTCTTTCAAAGTTAACTCAAATTAACCAACAGTGGAATTTCACCCCAGGCTTCACTGACACAAGAGGAGCCATTGTTTGGCCTCATGTGCATGTGTCTTTGTTTGAGGTGGCAGTTAATTGAAAGGTACGTGCAAAAGCGGCAGGAAGCCTTTAATGACACAAGGCCTTCATGTGATGTGGACGTTCCAGAGTGAGGTTTGCGCCAACAGGTCTGACTGACCCACTGAGTTAAAAGGAATCTTAAAGTGCAACCCATTGAACTTCACCCATCCCGAGCCCCAGCCACAGTTGATAGGTGGTTGGAGGGGTTGGGTGGGCTGTGGGATGGGGTGAGAGAGCGAGAGTGGGAGTTGCAGGGTGTGGTGACTGATACATGTAATAATGGTCATGTTTGGTCCAAGTCCGCCAATCAAGTCCGAGTCCAAATGGGGCCGAGTCGGACTTAAGTCCGAGTCCGTGTCGAGTCCAGCCAAGTCCAGAAAGATTTAAATGATTTGAAAATGACTTGACTCTTAGTTACTGTTGCTACGTCCGATAAGCCTTTCCGCTCTCACACCACACATCATGTTCTCACACAGTGAAAAATACATTGACACTAAAAGACAAGACAGAGCAGGTTACTTTTGGTATGAAATAAAGTCTCATTTTTAAGAAATTCAAACAATAAATACCGTTTTGTGGTGGTATATTCGAGTCCAAGTTCGAGTAGCCCACCTCTACAAAAAGTGGACTAAATCATTCTTTTAGCCACTGAACTGTTATGTCAAAATCATACAAATTCTTTGCTTCTACATAAAGTGTATGTTTCTGTTATGCTTGAGCACATTGTAAAAATGACAAAGTTTACTAACTTTACATGGTCATTACAGGAAATGAGACGCTAACAGTGCACAAAGTAGGTAAGTAAGCAATTTTATGATGCTAGTCATAAAATGGTTACGTTTTGTGGCTATACTTTTGAATGCATTAACATGTATTCTGCCGCAATTATACATTATAGACTTCCATGGAAAGTGCGTTACTTCAAACACAAAACAAGCCAACTTTCTCACACCACAACAAAGGCACACAGTCTTGTAAGTTTGTGTCATTCTACCTAACAAAAACCAAATAGTTAGATTCATGTGCTCTGTATATTTTTCTTAACTTGTAGTTAAAGGCAAAGTAGTGCAACGCAAAATGCAGGATAGGCTTAAAAATGTCAAGATGATAAAATTGCCCCAAAGACATTTTATGTTTTGCTTTAGAATTGGTAGCTATGTGTCCAAGGTTTGTGGGTTATAATTACGATCAAAGAGATTGAGCCCCCGACCTCAAGCGCAGGGCTGACTCGATGCGACTTACCGACACTAAAAATAGAAACGACCCCATCGCCATGCACACACACCCTCTTGTTATCCCTATTTTCTGACCAACAAAAAGAAGACGGGAGGGGCAGTGTGTGCATATGGTTTTGTATGGGGGGTGTGGAAGAGTAGCACTGGAAAGTTGACTCATTCAATTGTCCCACAATTGCTGCTGCCTGAAACTCCGGCATCCAGAAACCAGAATCCTTTTCAGGATATATTTAGCATTTCCAATGGCTCCCGATGGAGAGTTGCTCTCTGAAAGGTGAGGAAGAATGTGCGAAACAGAAAGGCCAGAACATTCCAGACAGGTTTCGTACAGTGGCTACGACTGGGAAACATGTTAATCTGCTTATTTATGGACACTCACACACACAGAAAGATCCCTGGCTGACTCACTCATGCCACAGGCTGGGAAAAACGTCTGGACAGAAAGTGCTTCCACCCGACCATCATAGGAGTAATAACCACCTAACTACTGGAACTAAATAAACTTCACACATACACACAGTGGCTTGAAATGGAAATGGGTGCTTTGGTAGAATAACCACAACAACACAACCCTCCTCTCAGTGGTTGAAATGGAGAAATGTGGCGAGAAGCTCCATATTTAAATCATTTTGTTCGTCTGCAGACTTTGGCTAAACCCAAGTCGCCCTAATACGCCTATTTGTCCTACACACAATTAAACTCTCCTCGGAACGGCGCCGATCTGAATGCGGGAACGTGCATGAGTCTGACCAGATAGCTTCTCCCTCATTATCCATATAAAAATATATGTCTATGCCTAAATGTTGATCCCACATAAATGTCACAGCCTTCTAAAATTAGTACTGAGCTGCACACTGAAACAATCAATTCTGATATTGTGTTAAGTGGGATATTTCTGGCCATAACAACACAGGGTGCAGTGTGTACAACTAAAAAAAAAGAGTTTATATTGACACCTGTTTGTGTGGATGAAGGATCATGTAAACGCGAACATTTATGGGTACTGTTGACAAATGTTCTGTTTCCTTCTGCATTTGTCACTAATGATTCATTTATTCCACAACCAAGCATCCAATTGTAGTGCGGTAAAGTAAGCACTTGGCAGGTTGGCACCATGAGTGGGACCCCACTTTTTCTGCTATTTCTATATGGCGTATAGCCAATCTTGTAAGTGTATCATTTTAAACAGATTTGTCATAAGTCTTTTTTTTAGGTGTTTACATATATTTAAGAGTGGGAAAAGTTACTTTTTGTGCTTTTTGCTCTTAAAGACCATTTGAGCTCAGCTTTGGGTTCAAGGCAAATTAAACTCTCTGAAAGTGAAAAAGTCAAGTTTAAACAAAGATGGGAACAAAGATGCACCACATGATGTCTTTCGAATCGAAAGTACGTTTTCTCTTAAATCAGTTTCTCTTGACTTCCATAGAAAACAGAACTGAGACATCTGTAGCAGGTCTATACTGATGGAAAGTTAGAACTTAGAAAGGGTCATGAAACTAAAACACATTTTTGAGGTATTATGTTATAATATATTATTATATCTGTGAAAGACAGTTCTCCTTATTTTAACTGTACATCATAATTGGCTAATTTAGGATTTTATTGTGTCATAATTATTCACAAGACTGCGTGGCCTTGTATGAGAAGGCAATGCTTTCATGACATTACTGGACATTTTCCACAGACAAATGCTTAAAGGTGGGGTATGTGATTTGCAAAATGGCCGGCAGATTTTGAAAATACACAACTCAAATGGTCCTACCTTCTTTCCTCCAACGCTGGCCCTGATTCGCGTGAGGGGGATGGGGGGATGGTACGACCGTTTGATTGACGGACTTACTGTCCAATGATTCTAGGTGGTCTTGGAAATGATTGGCTGGAGTTTTTCGAGTCCTGCCTGTTCCACAGGTTATTAAATTGCTTAATTTTCATTTCAGTGCTTCTAACTCAGTGGCTGTAAGTGGGTTATGAATAGGATTTCAAGTGATTTTGAAAAAATGGACAAAAAAGAGAATCACATACCCCACCTTTAACTTGCATTAGCTTTGCATGAGGATCAGTACATCTGCTACAAATAAGTACTGTCATTATTTATATATTTTAATACAGATTCATGTATGACACAAATGTGTGGTGAAAAACTTTTGGCAAGCTGACATGACATACTATTCATCTCAAATGACATGTTATGCATGCATCTTTTTAAAAATCAAAGAACACCAAATTAACTTTTGAGTAGAGTGAGCCGCCAAACTGTAAAAAAAGAGGGCAAAATAGCAATGGAAAATAATTAAAAATTGTTGACCCTTCGAAAGTCTTTATAATTCGAACACTGTCCATAGTTGTGATGTGTTTTGGAAAATGAGGAGGTAAAGAGGTCAAGTCATGGGGTAACTGTTTAGTTAGAAACAGGACAACCAGGTGTGACTGAATCTGGTACCTCCCAATTTTAAAGAAGACGTGCAGCTGTTGTCATCTAACAGCGTCACTCAGTGAACACACCTGCTGCTGACCACACACACACACACACACACACACACACACACACACACACACACACTGACACATAGCTTTCTCTCAGCCTGCAGCACATTTACCGCTGCAAAAACATGCGTCACTTCAGGGAAAATGTCTGATGATGATGCCATGACATTTTACATAGTGACTACCATGAAAAGAAAGTTACTTAGTTTCCCTTTCTGCCAGAGTTCTGCATTAAGT
Source organism: Semotilus atromaculatus (assembly GCA_031834385.1). Lineage (NCBI taxonomy): Eukaryota > Metazoa > Chordata > Actinopteri > Cypriniformes > Leuciscidae > Semotilus > Semotilus atromaculatus. The sequence continues at coordinate 24,509,366 of JAULUF010000020.1, read as the reverse complement.
ACATTTATGTGTGCGTAAAGCATGTGTCCTGACTTTGATATGAACAACCATATGCACAGGTTAATGTTGTGATTAAAAAAGGTCTAATATGAACACTTCCGTTCTGTTGATTGGAGAGACAGTTCTGTTTTTTTCCTGTTGTCTACATAGGCAGCTACCTCATAAGACTACATTCTAAACATCATGAGATTTTTGAAACGTATACAGCTCTGCATGCTACACAAATGGTACTTCTTAGATAAAGCACAAATATGGGAGACTCAGATTTGACATTAGCATGTTGCTAATGCTGTGACACGATACGAATAATGCTTATACTGCCTAAAAATACTAACTAGATAGTCAGCTCACTGTTTTTTTTTTATTTTTTTATCAAGCTCATTTTAGTGCAAAGTGCAGTGTGAAATACAGATTCCACTTTAAATACAGTCTAAAAGTGTATTCTGCTGTGGGATCAGTTTACAGATTACACTAGTACATTTCAGATCAACTATTCAAGGAAAATCTTCTCCTAGGTAATTAAATCATTATTGAAGCGCCAGATATTCATCAGAGACACAGTATTCCCACTGAATGATGTACAAACATTCTGTTCTAGCTCAATAGGGTCATATGCAGTAAGGCATTTGTGAAGTTCACTGGGAACACTGACTGCTTTTACACCATCTCCACAAATACTAAAACTTTTCAGAAGGTATGGTCTGCAAACCCAGACGGGTGTGTATAAGTGTGCAGGATGTTCCAGGCATGATGATAAAGAGTGAAACATATTCAGATTTTAACTGATTAACTGAAATCTAAGGGAAGCCAATGTAGCTTTTAAACCGGTGACTAAGCTAACCAGTTTTAAGTTTTGAATAAGCCGCAAAAGTTGCATTCACAAGAAAAGCCATTTGCAAAATATCTGCAAGTGCACGGCGTGAGACAGTCAGAGGGAAGCCCTGCCCTGTGTGTAATTTTTTCTGTCTGTCTGTCTCCTCCCAGTCTCCCAGACTGTAGCACAGCCCTATACGACTCACAACGTCTCTGTGTCTTCCTTGTCGGCACACCCGGTCTGCTGAGAGAGTGAGTGAGAGAAAAGTGAAAGAAGTGGCAGGGTAGAGGGGAGAGAGAAAGTTTATCAGTCTGTAGTGACTCACAGAGGGAAAACCCTGGCTTGTTTGCCAAGACGACTGAAGGGCAAGACTTTCCAGATGATATAAACAAGACTCAGACTGTCCTGGTTAAAAAAAGGACCTTGTTTAGCGCTAATGCTAATGGCTGTCTGATCTTTCTTCCTTATGGTCTCAAGACAGACTGTTAATGACTTTCAGACATGACTTCCCATGCTACAGACATTAGATCTGCTCTCTTGCTTTTACATGCTGAAAAACCATCTTAAACAAGCCTAAACTGGTTTGCAGGTCTTAGATTTCTCCCTGGTCAGGTTGGTCTGTCGGCTAGTTTTAAAGGGGTTTTGTGCGCTTTTCCCCCCGGCTGCCTGTTTACTTGGTATTAAAATGTGTTTGGTCAATCAGAACACAAGTGGTTTTTGAGTTTGTCCACTTTCGACCACTTCCAGAGGTAGTCAAAAACACATTAGACCGGATTGCTTTCGTAGTGTAAACGCTCATGTGATCGAATGTGTTCAAAAAGCCACAAAAGCCTGTCTACTCTTCACCTACTGACCTAATGCAGAAACATTATGGGAAGCACAATTGCCAGGCTGGATTTCAACTTTGTTGGCTGTAGACCCAAGTCTGGTTTGAAGATGAAAAACGTCCCAAGCACAAAGTTCTCTCACCATTCCTGATTTCTGACACACACTCACTTCGTTCGGCATTGGTCTTGAAATCAGGACAGAAGTGGTTGAAAGTGAACAATAGAGACAACGGGAATGTGTCTCCCTCGTCTACTTGTGATCTGATCGACCAAAACGCATCTTAATACAGGTGTAAACAGGGCCTAAAACAGCTATGCAAGCCAGGAAGATCAGTTTAAACCACCCAAGACCAGCTTAAACTAGCAAGGCTCGAAAACCATTTTAGGTTGATTTAAGCAGGTTTTTCCAGGGAAGATAAGGAGTTGTGCTGTGTCAATTGCATCTAGATTGCATTTTTGGGAAATGTTTGCCGTCATCTGATTTGCATAAATTCTTTCAGCAAATTCAGTGGTAAAACAACACAGATTGCCTGTGCAAATAAATCGCTCTATTAGAGACCACGATTCATTTGTTGTGAAGTCCTCCATTAGGTAATCTCTGTTTAAGGTGAAGATGATCTTGTCTAGCCAAAGTCTGGAATTTGACCAGTAATTTTGTATGGTAACTGGCTGCAACAGAGAAGATAAAATACATTGGATATCACGAGAAATTCATCACCTCCCACAAACAGCCCCAGCAGCTCTGCTCTGACTAATGATTCATCAGCTTTTATTGGAGCTATTTTCATCAAAGCTTTTGGCTGCTATCCCATATTATATACACATCGCACTCCAAGAATAGAAGTGTTGATCACGTATGCTCTGGTAAATGGCGAAGCAAACTGTTACAAACAAGAAAGAGAGAGAATTCAAAAGCTTACTGGTTGTAATGACTGTTCTAATTATAACCGCAATTATTCACATATTATACAACCACAAAGTGAACTTAAGTCTGATTTCTTCAGAGCTTTATGATTTCATAAAGGGGTTATGAGACAGTCAATCCTCACATGACACTCAGTGATTTAATCTTTTCCCAATGGAATTCATTCAGTTTAATGGAGGAAACTGTTTATGAATATTTTTACCACAGACTTAAATACATGTATTCCATTTAAGGATCTTCAGCCAGAGTAGATAAGTAGTAAATATTGGCAATTTGCAATCAGTCATTCTCTGTCAGATCGTTAATTCATGCTCATGCTAGTGTTTCTTCATCTATCCGTCCATCCAAATTTGTGAGGTGGTAAAAGTCAAGGTAGTCTAAGCTTAGGACTTATACAGGAGGTTCATGGTTGTCCCCTGGTTGAGCAAACATTGTGCCTTGGATAAAAGCATCCTCTACAGATTTAATTGGTTGCAATCCATCACTCTGGGCTTTATGACAGCAATCAAAACTCTCTCTTCCACTGAGACATTGGGAGATTTTCTGATGATCTGTAAGCGATAAGTGAAAAATTAGGCATCTGGTCATGGTTATTTCTTTGCACTCTACGGTAACAAACAGTTCCCCAGGAGAATTCTGTTCACAAAAATGTCCTCCTGTTAACACGCTCCATCTCAAAGATGTTCCAAATTTAAGCCTTTGTTCATTGCCACAGCCTCTTTCCAAACATAAGTTACAGCCTATGATACCAACAAACAGCTGTGAGAACTTGCAAACCCTCTCAAGGCTTCTTAAGATAGCAATTCATAAATTAGTCATTGAATTAGCTTGAGAAAATTGCTCCTTCCATCATCTGAATTATGAAACGATCTGACTAAAGCAGTACACACGGGGCTCGTAGCTTCTTATCAAACTCATTCTGACTGTGTGCTGGTAACACCCAGCCTTGATGCACAGCCAGGACCCTCAAAGATGAATCACTACTGCAAAACACTTACCAGCATGGGCTGGTTTGTTGGAAAATAATAAAGAAGAAAAAGTCATATTCTCATTAGGTCCATAAGTACAGATCACAGAAACCCTTTGAAATTAAAGAAGTGTCATATAAGTTGTCACTGAGTCATGTTTGTGAATATACAGAATGCAGCTGGTGTGTGAGTAATTCAGTGTGCAAGACGTTGTGCATGAAGAGAATAGGTTCAAAGAAGCATGAAAGGGAGACCCCGGTAAGTTTCCCTCTGGCTTCCTGTAAGCACCAGGTGTGAGTCACGTGACAGTAACTCGTTTGATCTTGGTTTGGACAGTCTCGCTGGTTAAATCAAGGCAGAATAACTGTTTGCAAGACCTGAAAGAGTTTAGCTTTTGCACAAGTCTATTCTGACATGGAAATGTAAGTGGTGCAGTGTTCTGGGTGGTTCCCAGGTTTTTGCCATGTGGTTGTTAATGTGTTCTGCATTTTTAGATGGTTTCTAGTGTGTTTTAGGAGCTATCCATGTCATTGCTATACAGTTGCTACGTTGTTCTGGGTGGTTGTTGCTAGGGCGTTGCTAAGTGCTTGCTTGCTCAAGTCAAAAAGGCTCACCCCTAAGCTAACATTTAATATTCAGGTTTAGGGGCTTGTTTGGATCCTAGTATGGTCATTGGTAGGGTATGAGAAATTTCATTTCACGATAACGATATATATCACGATATAGCTATTTTGTCATTTTTAATCCAATTTCTGTTATTAAAAATAAGAAAACAAGAAACAAATTACAAAAAATAGGACAAATACAATATAACAAAAATATGAATTAAACAAATTAAGTTTTTCAGGTAAAATAGGTTTATTTAACGTAGTTAGAATTAGTACATCAATTTAATAATCAAATGTAAAAATAACATTTTGCAGTCTTCACTGTATGAATTTCATATAAATGTATTCTTAAAGCTACAGTGTGTGGGATTTTCTCCCATCTAGCGCTGAAATTGTAGATGACTACCAACTGAATATTACTTTCTAGCCCCTCCCATTCCGAAGGCATTTTAACTCATATGGTGGCCGTATTATTTCAAATCTGCCGGCAGTCGTGAGTAATCTCCCCCTCACATTTGTCACGGTGCCACTGAGTGTAAAAACGCGAAAGGTGAAGCTTGAATTTCCAGGTAGGCCTATGTCCCTCTTTGGCTAATGTATTTTAAAGATGGATGCGCAACATGGCTTCCGCCATTCAAGCGGCTCACTCTTATGTATTCTAATGGCAGATTCTACGCTTACGAGAATGCTTGATTAGTTGGTAGAAGTAATTACACATTAATGAGCACATTTCATTTTGAAAGAACAAAGTTTTTTTTTCTCGTTTTTTTCTAAGAATCAACTTTAAAAATTTCACAGGGTAGCTTTAAAACAAAAAAAAGTTATTCAGTCAAGAGCAGCAAGTTTTTTTCTCTTTTGTCTGATTCACATTAATGACACAGAGCAGCAGGGAGGTATATTAGGCTGCTGCCACTTCCAGTTGGAAGCTGAAGACTTCCATTACTTTCACTTGAGACATAACAGGCTGTGTGTACATGAATACTCCACACCATGGGCATTTTGAAATAATTGCGTGTGTTTTCGACCATTCAAGCGCAATAAGACATAAAAGAGAACTGATTTTGCGATCACATGCTGAGAGATGCTTGCGCTGTGTCAGTCAGCGTGTTCTTTCTTACTGCTTATTGTGCCACCACTTTTTAACATCAAGCATGTCCAAAATTTGCGATCGCCTTCTGAGAGCACTACACTGCACACTGCATCGACTTCTCTTTCTCTTCATATTTTAACATATCCTCATTCATGCATTACATCACTCTGAAGTGTCAATAGTGCTATATATTCAAATACCACGATATACACGATATAGCGAAATCTCTAACGATAGACATTTTATAGTACCATGGTAATGATATACATCGTCACACCACGCAGCCCTAATCGCTGGTATTTCTTGGCTTAGCAAACAATACCATGTAATCTTTATCTGTTAAATTATTTCAAAACGTGACTGAGATGAATACTATAAAATAATAATTGTTATTTTCTCATTATGAGTATATAGTGATGAACTAGTGAACACTATGAACTAGTGTAAGTTCAAACTAAGATGCTGAACTCTGCAGCACATGCTGTCCTTTACAGTTCCCAGTAGATGAGTATTTGTGACAGTTTACATGAGGTATGCAGGTGTGGAAGGAGGGAGTGTTTGGGTGAGGTAGATTCATGCATCCATATCTAGAAACCTACACAGATAGAGGCACACCAAAGCCCAGACAATCCAGAAAATGATTGTGGTGTTACTACAATGTGTGCAGTAACAGAGAAGTATGTGGATATATTCATGTTGTGCAATAGTGAATGCAAGTGCTCTCTCAGAAAACCTGTCCTTAGAATCACACAGCAGATTCTAAACTTTCAAGGACAGCTGCTGGTCACAAAGGGTGAAAGGTGAAAGGTCACCCTACAGTACGAAGACAAAGCTGTTGTTTCCTGTCATCTCATTTGCGAAGCAACTGCAGCAGAAAAGCAGAGAAAAGACTTTCTAAGGAACATTTCTTAGGATAAAGCCCAGCAAACAATTTTGCCTTTAAAATACATCTAATAGCCGTCCAAACACAGCCCTGACGTCTAAGCTAAAACAAGGCAAAATTTGGACTGTCAGTGTTTAATAGACTTCTAACCATAGCCCAAGAATAGACGCACAGGCTACGCATAGAACATGTCAAAGAAATGAACCCAAACACCTTGTATTCACTGTTGACTTTGGTTACATGATGGAATATCATACATCTCGCAAGTTATTTTGGCTAAAACGGCATGTAACCAAATCCAAGGTTATTTTGGCTAGAAGTGGGTTACTCACAGCCAGACTATATCGGGTCTATAGTTAACCGATGCAGTGAAATGACGGCTATTGCTTCATCGAAACCTGTTTGCGTATAAAGAAAGGCACATTCCTGTTTACAATTTCAGGATCCTGGTACAGATGTGAGTCACCAATATCTCTTGGTACACCTGTGGGTAGATTTGTAGGTAGATCCCGAGCACATATTGGCCAAACCTGGACGCACTACGAGAAGAGTTCGTCTTTCACACACTCATTCATTTATAACTGATCTGTGCTGTCATCTGCCAAGAATGCTGAGCGTGCGATCTGTGTTTAGATCCAAAGCCTTTAAATGCCTGATGAGCCAGCGGTAACACAATGTGTTTAAACAAACAATCCCACCACAGGTGTCTTATGAATCATAGTCCACCTGTAAACACCTTTCGCACACTTCAGGAGATCCTCTGACTCATTTTGAACTCACATGCTAAGTTCAACTCAAACATTCTAACATCATAAAATCCGGATCAGAGGGTCTGCACACTGCACACACATTTCTCAGAAGTGGTTAGGCAAAATAGACAGCTTTCAAATGTTTTACTTGTGATAGGATGGCTGGATATTATTTCCAGATGTAAATGTGGCTTATGAGATAGATAACATTAGCTTAAGAGCTAGTTGCAAAGTTGTTGTTTTTAAAACTATTACCTTGGATATTACCTTGGTTCTCAGCAGTGCTCGAATTGAGCCGTACCCTCACTTTTTCTTTCGCACCGGCACTTCTCACATGTTGCCGGCACTCTGACCGGCCACCCCACCCCGGAACGTGTCCAAGAGGGGGTCCCCGTTCAAGCACTGGTTCTCAGCCTTTGACACAGTTTCCTATAGTCTCGGATCAGAAGTTTATATGGGTGGTGCAGAGGTTTCCCAACCCAGAACCAACTTTTCTTTTGGTGCAAACATGATCTACTGGCTCCAGCACAACAGTGGGCAGCTGGAAGCAAGTTAACATGCACTGTATCTGCAGCAACAACGTGTGTGTGTGTGTGTGTGTGTGTGAATATAACCAAGAGGACAGGAAGGACAGACACACAGGAACTAGGCTGGGGGATTGGATTCTCTCTCCTCTGATCTGTTCTCCTCCTACTCGCACTCTCCTCCACGTCCTGTGCTTTAATGAGCAGGAACAGGAAGACAGTGGTGACACTGGGGCCTGCGAGGGTCACGGAGCAGAGCTGCTCACCTCGTCCTGACCCCCGGAGACATTCACCATATTGTAGAAATCTAGGGACAGCAGGCTGCAGACTAAATCCTGCCATTTGAACAACTTTTTATTGAAGGACAATCAAATGAACCAATTTGAACTGGGCTGCAGAAGATAATGCATTAGGATACCTGAAAAACCTCCTAGTATGATGAAGATTTATACCTCAAGGGTGTGTAGGTCAAAGCACCCACCACCTCCTGAGACAAGTGCAAAACTTTAGCCGCGTCTCCATTACCTTTTAAATTGCACAAATTGAAATTGCGAATTGAAAATACGCCCAACGGAAACACGTAAATTTAGCAAAAATTCCCATTTATCGCAAAACGCTCGCATGAGGTGGTTTTTCAGGCAATTCGAAAGTGGAATATTTCGCAAAACTGCAATGGAAACAGTTTTTGCGCATTTACAGTCACCTGACGTACATGATGCGGTGTGTTTGGGCAGAAGACGAGATCGAGTTCTTCATTAAACTCAAAAAAGACAAAAGTATTACAGGAATACTGGATTCTAAACAACAAAGGAATGCCACAATTTATCAAGACCCTGAAGCAGAAATGAGTGAGAAACACCAGATCCTCATATGAGCCGCTCACAGTAGCCCATAAGAGTCTTTCCTTGTCATTAATGCTTGGATAACACACACACACACACACACACACACACACACACATGTTGATGCAACAGCATTATGAGGACTCTCCATAGGCGTAATGGTTTTTATAATGTACAAACTATATAATCTATCCCCTTACACTGCCCCTATCCCTAAACCTACCCATCACAGGAGACATGCTGCATTTTAATTTTTTTGATAAAACATTGTTTTTTATGTTTTTTAAGCCATTTGATTTATGAGGACTTTTGAAGTGTCCTCATAAACCACCCATAAGTTGTAATACCAGTGTAATACACATGTCATTATACAAATTTGTGTCCTCATAAATCACATAAACCAACCACACACACACACACACACACACACACACACACACACACACACACACACACACACGCACACACACACACACACACACACACACACACACACACACACACACACACACACACACACACACACACCCTTCAGTTAATAATAATGGCCAGTGCAGTGGCTATACGTAACCCCACCAACATCCGTTGCCATGATTTTTGGAATGACTTAATATCGCGAGAGGAAAAACGTATGTTTTAGTTGCATAACATCGGTTAATGGAAACGCCGTAATTTCGCAATAGTTCGAAAATATCGCGAAAATATATATTTTTTTTGCGCAAATCTGTAATGGAAACGAGGCTACAGTAATAATCAAAGGCGTGCCAAGGAGACATACTGTAGGACGATATCAATTACAGCACAACATTCCCAATGCAATACAACAATATATGAATAACAATAGACACAAAATCATTTTCCAATAGGACAAAAACTACAGGGTGTGGGAGTCGCATTCTGTGGGGAGAGGCTGGAATCTGCACATACTTTCCTCACGAGTATCACATGCTTATCTATGTACACTCGGGGCATGTGAGTTCGGCATGATCTGTACAGAGAGGTTTTCATTATAAGAACAACGAGCACTAAATGTACAGATCATCCACTTTCCCACTGCACATGCCATTAATTTCAGTAGACACACACAGGACTCCCACTCTGTTTCACACACACTTTCCCAGCTGCTGCAAGTAGGGTAATAGAGAGGACGAGAAAGGAAGGGTTTCCCAGAGCTGTCAGCAGTTTTTCTCTCTCTAAGCTGATATAAATCACTATCCCCAACTACAACTACAAGACACACAAACAGGCACGTGAGAAAGTATGGGAAAAGAGGTAATGCAGGATACACTCACTTATTGGTACTGGCAGCAATAGAGGGAAATCTAAGGTACATTTTGTAGGAAATAAATAAGAGGCTGATAAGATACGCTGGAATTGTTTATTTTCTGAAGAAAATAATTGATTCCATGAGCTTGGCAGAGTGTTGTGGGTGATTGCCAGGGCTATGGATAATGCAAAAGGGTTTTAGCAAATTGATATGCAGCTGCTATAAGGCATTTTGGGTTATTTCAGGGTGTTCCTATGTGGGTGCTAAGGTGTTCTGGGTAGGGTATTTCATAGATGTTTGATGAGTGATCAGGGTGCTTCCTAGGGTGTTCTCGGGTGGTTACTAGAATAAGGTGTTCTTGGTGGTTTATAATGTTGTCCAGGTGAACAATAATGTACTCTGACTGTGTGGCTTAAGATCCTTAAATGTCTTACATGTCAGTCATTCACTCAAATACCACAGCGCCAGGCCTTCTGCTAAAAATAAAAGGGAGGGATTCCCTAAAAGCGTAAGAAGTGTGCACAAAATGCTGCCTTGTTTCGCCCACGTTGGCTGAGAGCGACGACTTACGCAGTGCATTAACGCAGGTAGCAGCTCAATGGCAGACACTTAGCATTACTGGTGTTAGCTTAAACAAACAGGGCGTTAGTAGAAACAGAGTGTTAGGATACCGCTACCATAGAAATGATTTATACACATCAACAATCCTTCATGACTCATCAGTGGAAATATTTGAAGAATTTAAAAACGGTTGCAGCAGCTGAGTCAATGACATCCAATTAGACAGATGAAAGAATCGAAAGAATGAAACTATTTTATGTTATGGAATGTTCCTTGAACACATTGTTTAATTACACCAGATTCTGTAGAATTCAGCTGAGAGTAATGCACTCTCACTGCTATTTACAAGGACAATCGTATAAGAAAACAAAACACACAAAGAATGGGGAGTACCGGTACGTACACCACAGTAAATAACTGGGAATTATAAGGACAAGTTCTGGTTTCTGTGGAACTTTCTGCAGGTAGATATACCACGTGGGCCTGTGATCTGTGGGAATTTAGTTTACTAGTTTTATTGGCGTTTGTGTTTTCTTCGCATGCAGACAGAGCTCAGATCTCAGAGTTTAGAAAAATCCCAGTGGAAATCTTGGGTTTTAAGAAGGGCTTGTTTGTGTCCGCTCTTCCCTTTCAGGCCTGCAGCTCTCCCCATCCAAAGTCCCCGAAACATATTTCTCCTTTTCTTCTGCATTCTTTGTCTTCATTCTCATCTACTCTTTTCCTTTCATGTCCCATACGCCCTTATTCCCCACACTTTTCCCACACAACCCTACAGACGGTGAACCCACAGTGTTGACTGAGAGACAGAGTTGGGATGTTCAAACACTATCTTAAAACAAGTTCAAGTAAAAATTCCCACGGATGAGTTCTAACACATCAGCAATGAACTTACTAAAGGGCATATCTTATAAACAGTTACACCCTCTTGACCAACACCCCACACATGCAAAAAGCTGAGTATGCCTGCTTGCTTTGATGATTTGGCAGTACTGAGTGCTAACTGTGCATCAGAAAATTGGCCAGATCTTTGATAGCTATTCTCAAAAGTGCTTTCAGGAGCATTAAAACGTATTAAATAAGAGAACCATTATCAGTTTGTTTATGTTTCTTCAGCTGAAATGATCTAGATTGCTATAGGACATGGAGGAGAAGCTCTTAATGCATATCTTTGACTAATACCACAGTAAAATGAATAATTTAGATCAGATAACGGAGATGATTATTCAAAAAGCCACTCCACTTTCTATTTTCTAGGATATTGCAGCATTGTTGCGGTCTGGATTCTAATTGGTTGACTTGAAGTAGTGACAGGTTTTTTGTGTGCTTTAAAGCTCCATATCACTTCACACATTCCACGTTCTTTCTAAAGTAGTAAAAACAATGTGCGCTACTAATTGGTATAAGAATAATGGAAGATGTTTCAAGATAAGCACATTCTACAAAAATGTGGTAACATGCCTTCTTGGGGATAAAAAGGTTCTACATACTGTAAAACCCTATGGTTCTTTACTCAATTTTAAAGAACCCTTCATGCCAAAAAGGTTCTATATAAGGAGAAATGTCTTGAATTTTTCTAGAGATTAAGTATATTTACGAGCTGTTTAATTCATAAAATGTAATCAAAACAAAAAATGAATTTAAACTAAATGAAGTCCATAAAATGATATCATGATGGGAAACTAAAAGGTTCTTCTCTATATGAAGCACATGACAGAACCCTTTAAGGTCCTATAAAGAATATTTTCTCAGAGTGTGGCATAATCCGAAATTAACAAATGAATAAATAATGCAAGAGTATGCAATTGATTGAAAACTGGCATACATGTTGTAAAGTATATTTATTAAAATTAGGGATGCACCGATACCGATACCAGTATCGGTATCGGGCCCGATACCAAGCTCGTGTACTTGTAAATACCCCAAGACCAAAGACCGATACCTCACGTGACGTGGCTGACAGAACGTTCCAGTGCACACAGAGACACCAGCCGCAGCAGACACAATGTCAGCCTCAGCAGTGTGGAAATATGTCAAAATCAATTATGACGACCCACGCATGGCAATCTGCACGCTCTGTTCTGCATTAATATCGAGAGGAGGTACAAAAGCCAGTACATATAATACAAGTATATACTTGTCTGTGATTTCTTTAGCACTTTGACAACTTTGTGACAGGCAGGTAAAAATTACATTCATTATGTCCTTGGTTTTGCCCTTTGGAGGTTATTGGGCGCTGTGAAATTTGGGCTTTGAAAATTGGTGATAAGCACATAAGAATTATTTATTTTTTTAAGTTTATTTAAGTTGTTACAAATAAAGATGCTGATATGTTCATTAGTCTCATTGTGTTGTTCTTAGAAAATTGCCACATAAAACGAGAACCCCCCCGCCCCGTACTCGTACTCGATCCTTAAAAAGTGGTATCGGTGCATCCCTAATTAAAATGATAAAAACCACTGAAGGGATGTCTTGTAGTTCTCCTGCATGCAATGACATTCACAGATGTGCTCGGAAGATCTTAGATTAGTCAAATCAGCACATGTGTCCGTCATGTGGAGCTGTAAACATGCGCTTATCTTTCTCTAAACAGGATCCCAGTCTCTCTCTAAACACAGTGTTCTGGGTTAAATAGCAAAGTGCCAACTGACCCTGATTTCCTGGAGGACAAGTAGAGAAGGGACACAAGGTCTTTGAGTTCATTCAGATAAACCAACCCCAAACCTTACTTTGAAACATGATCTGGTCCTAGATGGAGATTAATCTAATACAGGAGTTTTCGGTTGGACCCAGAGTAAGTCAAAGTGCATGAGTGATGATGAACCCATGGCTTCTTGGTAGCAAGAACAATAATACAGTCCTGAAAAATGCTGCAGAGTCAAGAAAACCAGGCGGATTGGTGTTCACACTGACAGTGATTTCAGCAACTGAATGGCCAAAAATGATTCATTTGCAATGAAATTTGTAAATGTGTGGTGCCATGAGCATTAGTGATGTGAACAGAATTTAACTTTATTGTAAGTGAGCAGCAGCGCTGATCCTGATTTTGCAGAGTTAGACCCAGGAACAACATTCCAATCCGAACATTTAGTCCTAACCATATCCATATACCCCTAAATCAAAAATGAAATCAAAGGGAAATGATTGGTAAATAACACTGAAGCATCAAACCCTGATATTAGGCATGTGGTATTGATTGGAATGTTAACCCAGGAACATACTTGGGGAAATCAGGTTCTGTGAGCGAACTGAATCTGAATCAATGACACAACACTTAGGCCTGTTGTTTTTTGTCTGGATCTGTCAAACATACATAAAAATGGGATTCATTATAGAAAAAGGCATAGGTAAAAGTTAGTTATTTGTCCTTGTGTCATAATGGGCTTGCCAAAAATGTAAGAATATTAACAATTCAGGATATTTGTTTTTAAAAAACAAACAAGCAAAAAAACAAGCTTGAAAGATGTTTACATGTGTATTAAAGAAAAATATGTAATTACTATTAATACTGTAATCATATTTTGACCTCGACACAGTTGTTTTGATGGTAAAAACTAGCATTTGGCAGAGAAAGTGTTCTCATGTAAATTTCAGCAATGCAAAAATAACAATTATTACTGCATGAACCAAATTTACTTAGAATGGTGACAATTTATGACAGTCTTCCACAACATTTTTATTATTACCCGTGTTCGTTCGTTGGCCAGAGAAGAACTGACCCCTCGAATGAGCCTGGTTTCTCACGAGGTTTTTTTCTCCATTCTGTCACCTGATGGAGTTTGGGTTCCTTGCTTGCTTAGTTGGGGACAATTAATATTCAAAAATATTATTGATCTGACTGAACTGAGCTGGATGATGACATAATATCTATATATATATTTATATATATATATATAGATTCAATGAACACATTTAATAATTGATGATCTTTACAATAAAACTGAATCAACACTGAACTGACTTCAGGTGAACAACAGCCAAAATGCATAATTTCCCTGTATCACTGTAAAGCTACTTTGAAATAATCTGCATTGTATAAAGCGCTATATAAATAAAGGTGACATGACTTGACTAATATTTGCGCATGTGAGCAGGGCCCATTGGAAATGGCACATTTGATTGTTGTTCATTTGCATAAATGTACACGTTTCTCAACTATGTTGTTCTTCTGCACTCGCTCACCTCACATCACAAACTCTTGTTGAAAACGAATGACTTGCGGTCACTTTATCACAGCAAATCATTGTGTGTGTGAATGGTTCAACGCTATCTCATGACCGATTCGTACGAATTTGTACGAGTGATTAAAAAGTGGCTAATTCGTACGGATTCGTACGATTTGTCTAAACCCACGTGATGGGTAGGTTTAGGGGCGGGGTCAGGGGTAGGTCATTCGTTTGAATTCATACGAATTCGTAAAATATGTACGATTTAGCAAAAATCCTACAAATTCGTACAAATTCGTCCGAGTGAGGTCGTATATGAATTGTTACGAATTAGCCACTCGTACAAATTCGTACGAATTGGTGACGAACGCTCTATGATGCTACATGTTCAACTAAAAAAGACAGTAAAAAAATCCCCATGCACTGTGTGCACTTCAGATCCATTTTAATACCATTGTTAAGTGGAGGCTGCATTATATTTTTCACATGGGAATCATTTGTCTCTGCTCTTGTCCTACAGTGAGGCAGCGGGACAGGAAGTGAACATGGCTCAAATGACAAAGGCGCATTGTCCCAGTAGCGAGCCCACAGCAGAGGGCAAGACCTGAGAACAAACCGGCTGTCCAGAACTCAGCATTGACCAGCATGACAATGAGCCTCACAGAACCCACAGAGGCAAGATAAAGAATGGGGAGCGGAGGCATGGCCAAGGCTAGCACACAACCTCTCTCCACTTCATTATGATCTCCTCATCCTACAGGAAAGAGGCACTGGCTGTTCTCAGAGACACAAACGAGGGAGGAAGGAGAGATAGTGCTCCCTCAGAAGCTGATGTAGAAGACAGACGGCCATAAATATCGGAGCATAAAGGAGCCTTGAGATGTGACCTCCCCACAAGACCTTGTCAATGACCTTGAGTTTAGTTTCGAATGAGAATTAAAGGATTAGTTCATTTCAAAATGGAAATTCTGTCATCATTCACTCCCCCTCAAGTTGTCTCAAACCTGTATGAATGTCTGCAGAACACAAAAGAAGATATTTTGAAGAATGTCGGTAACCTAATAGTTGATGGACCCCATTGACTTCCAGTATTTTTTTCATAGTATACATCAACAGACGTTCTTCAAAACACCTTCATTTGTGTTCAGCAGAAGAAAGAAATTCATATAAGTTTGAAGCATTGTCAGGACATAATTTAATTTAATTTAATTATATATATATATACATATATATATATATATATATGTGTGTGTGTGTGTGTAAGCTAATTAATTGGAGGCTGACTTTACCACTTTAAATAAATAAATAAACAAATAATACATAAATAAATAACTTTTAAAAGTTATTTATGCATATGTCACTGTATCTCCGAAAAACTAATGATCATCATAAAATGACAATTACAAGACTTTGAGGTGAAATGTGCTTAGTTGCCATGAAATGAATAATGTCACAATCTTTTATCTTTTTTATTATTATTTTGGGCTGAGCTATGACCCGGTCAGGCCGCTCCATGTGGCAAGGCAGGAATGACTAGCCTAACTTCTGCAGATATTAATTCATTGCCTGGTTCACATCCAATGTACAAAGTTTAATTTGATTTTAAGGTGCAGCTATTCTTAAACCCAGAGCATGCCTTATATAACCGAGTGCTGGTCTCATGCCATGACTTTACAGAGAGAAAGAATTTCAACCTCTGTACTAATTGGAAGAGTGTGGCTCTGACATCAAGCTGGCACATGACATGCTAAAAGCAGAAGTGACCTCTAGCTGAACACACATAATCCTTTGCACCCAGTCATGCACACTATTATCACATTTATATTATACAGTTTAAATTCAAAATTGTTTTTTCACCACAAAAAACCTGTCATAAAAATGGCTAAAATGAAAATGCAAATTCATGCACAATTTATTTATTTAGTTTCCCAAGTTTAGGTTTTTATTCAAAAAGTTGCAATGCAAACAAATGAAACCTGCACGATTAATAGCTCAAGTTAAGAGTATTTTAAGGAGTGTTATCTGTCGCTTAGGAGGGACGTGTGGGAAATGAAGATGTCCGGTCACGACTCGTAGGACGCATCACGATGTGTGTGTGCGTGTGTGTGTGTGTGGGGGGGGGGTCTGTCTGATGATCCCAGACCAGCAGCGGGGACGCGCAATGATCAACCATGAATATGCTTCACATGACACACACTATCAGTAGCGCTCAAATGATTCTGAGCTCTAATTAAGATGTACTCGGGAACTGTGTCGAGATTAGGCGTGGATTATTAGCAACGCTCTTTGCCCCCATCGCATTGGTGTTTTCTCGGTTAAACAGCTGTGAACGCGCTGCTCCACGCCGCAGACAGACAGATGGATGATCCCGCTGCGTTCCCATGATGCACCGCTTCAGCTGCTGTCCCCACCGCTCACGAGACTCATTCTCACGCTGAACGCGTCCTGCAGCATCAGTACAAACACAGTAATAGCCGTTTAAAAACACAGTTCTTTCACTCTGTATCTCTATACTCGAGATGATACAAGAGCCTTCTGTAAACAAGTCAAAGTCATATTTGATATTTCACCCCAATATTAAAAGTATAGAGCTACGAAAGAACAAGTTCATGATGAGTTCAATATTTATTTATTTATTTATTTTATTTAGTCACCTACTTACTTACTTACCTTTTAAGTGGTAAATTTCAACCTCAAAGATTTTTATAAAAATAACAAGAATAATTTTATTTTTAATGTAAGGCCTATTGACAATTGTTGACAATAAGCAGCCATTACTGCAATAAATAGTAATTGTACTACCATAATGCAAACAAACAAACAATAAAGAATGTTAAAAATAATATTTAAAATATATTTATAAACATCAGAGTATGATAAAAAACAATGCATTTTCCTCTTTTTGTATAAGATACAAGCATACATTACACTACAAACACGTCCAAGTCATATTTCACCCTAAAATAAAAAAAATGAGAAAGATGTTGTTGTCCTTATATTGCTAATATTACTAATATTATTTATTTATTTACATTTTAATATATACATTAACCTATATTAACATTAACGTAATAATATTATATATATATATATAAACAAATAAACAAACAAATAAATAAATAAAGTGTGAACTCAATGGTCATGCAAATGTCACAAATAATAATTTTTAAAAGCCTTCCATTTTTTCCTTCAGATTTTGGGTTGCAATATGACTAACACATGTTTTCGTGAGATTCATAAAATTGTGTGATTTTTTTTCATTTGCAGCAGATGCAGTTGCATGTCCACGAGATCATGTTCCTTATAAGAGCATATATGTGTTGTGCCGTCTATACATCCATCAGGGTTTTGTTTCTAATTTGAGGATGATGGCTCCTGATCTCAGTGCTGTCTCTGCTGTAGTGCGGTCAGAACACAGGTATGACAGACTGAAGTCATGAGAGCAGAGGAATGCACTGACAGAGCAGCAGAGGAATGCAGGATTGTTGGAGCAAGTGATCTCACCCGGCCAGCACATTCTGACCAGAGTCCAGTGCCAGGCAGCTGACTTCAGCATTCTGTGCTGGAAAGATCAATCTGTACTACGCCCCACACTGCCCTCTACACAATGTAAAGGGAACACAGGTCATTGTGACTGCTCATACAGATGTCTCACTCTCAGGCACATGCATGCAACACATTCAAGTAAATGTCGCAGTGACCTGGTATGCTAAAGCTTTCCACTCAAGGGCTTTTCAAATACGAACACACTGTGCTGTTATAAATAAAGCATGCACATTCTGTGACAAGTAAAAGAGCCAGCAGTTTGCATGAAATACAATCCTCAAATGTTTTTTTATTTTAATTATTACAGTACGTGCAAAACAGCAATGTATTGATTTTCATCTGGTATGCCATTTACATTTGACATTTATTCA
This sequence comes from Semotilus atromaculatus, assembly GCA_031834385.1. Classification (NCBI taxonomy): domain Eukaryota; kingdom Metazoa; phylum Chordata; class Actinopteri; order Cypriniformes; family Leuciscidae; genus Semotilus; species Semotilus atromaculatus. The sequence continues at coordinate 24,491,228 of JAULUF010000020.1, read as the reverse complement.
TTCAGCAGACGCTTTTATCCAAAGCGACTTACAAATGAGAACCGAAGCAGTTAAACTAACAGCAGGACAACAAAATGTAAGTGCTATAACCTTTCACAGTTTAATCTAACGCAGAACCCGTAAATTTTTTTTGTTTTTTTTTATGATAAAAAGGAAGAGAAAGTGTTAGTATTCCTGGAACAAGTGCTGCTGAAATAGATGCGTCTTCAACCGTTTCTTGAAAATGGCTACGGACTCTGCCGCTCTGGTTGAGTTGGGTAGGTCATTCCACCAGCCGGGAACAGTCATGGTAGGTCTGAGAAAAAGATTTTGTGCCTCTTTGACGTGGCACCACAAGATGACGTTCGCTTGCAGAGCGCAAATTTCTGGATGGGACATAAGTCTGAAGTAATGAGTTTAGGTAAAAGGGAGCAGAGCCAGTGGTTGTTCTGTACACTGTAAAATGAATTTTGAAGATTTGTTTTCACAACTTTTTATATTTTGTCAAATCAACTTAGATAATTAATGTAGTTCAGATAGCATAATATTTTGAGTTTCTATTTATTAAACCAATCTCCTTTGTTGTATTAACTCGATTTTTTTATTTCAATGAACTCAAAATTTTAAGGCAACCAGGTAACTTACTTTTTTAAGTTAATCCAACTATTTTTTTTTTACAGTGATAAGCAAGCGTCAGTGACTTGAATCTGACGCGAACTGCAACTGGCAGCCAGTGCAATTTTTTGAGGAGAGGAGTGACGTGTGCTCTCTTCGGCTCGTTGAAGACCACTCTAGCTGCAGCATTTTGGATTAGCATTTTGCAGAGGTTTGATCGAGCAAGCTGGAAGACCAGCCAGGAGAGCATTACAATAGTCCAGTCTGGATAGAACAAGCGCTTGAACAAGGAGTTGTGTAGCATGCTCTGATAGGAAGCGCCTGATCCTCCTAATGTTGTACAAAGCAAATCTGCTGGACCAGTAATGTGGTCTGTGAAGTTCAATTGATCATCAATAACAACTCCAAGGTTCCTGGCTGACCGTGATGGAGTTATGGATGACGGGCCTAGCTGAATAGTGAAGTTGTGATAAAGTGTTGGATTGGCCGGGACCACAAGTAGCTCTGTCTTCGCAAGGTTAAGTTGAAGGTGGTGGTCCTTCATCCAGCCAGAGATGTCTGTCAGGCATGCTGAGATGCGAGCAGCTGCCGTCGGATCATCAGGCTGGAACGAGAGGTCGAGTTGTGTTTCATCAGCTTAGCAGTGATAGGAAAAGCCATGTTTCTGAATCACAGTTCCTAGTGATGTCATGTAACATAAATATATTTACACTGCGTTGTGTTGATTTTGGATTTGCAGGCAACAAGATGCATGTCAGTATTCTTCAACATTCTTCCATGGGTCTTGCAAACACTGGCATTTCTTTCAGGAAATGCAAATATAATTTGAAGTGACAATATATAATATAAAAAATTCAGTCCTACATTAAATTATGTCCTATGTACTAATATAAAAAATTTATCATTTGATACAATGCACTTATTGAGTACATGCATGTTTTTACATTGTACTTTAACTTATTTTTTAAAAAGTCCCTGCATATAGTTACAGTTGTAATTCATTTCTATAATTACATCTATAATTACACTGTTGACCCTTCTCTTACCCCTTAACCCACCCTCAAACCTACCCATACCACCAAACCTGTCACTAACCTTACTCGTATCTCAATAGAAGCACACGTGATTTTGGTTGCACTTTATTTGCAGTGTACTTACATAAGAAAGTGCTGGGTAATATAAGGAAACTACATTGGTTAGGGTTAGGTTTAGGGGTAGGTTCAGGGTTAGATCCTAGTTATTACCCAGTTATTGTATTTACTATAACATTGGGAACATTAACACAACATACACATATGCACATATTGTACTTATTTTTTTTATGTAATTACAGCTATAGACAGCTAATATAAAGTTATAGACACCTAATATAAAGTGTGACAAAAAAATGCGTCTTTCTTTTCTGCCCGCACAGTAGTTCAGATTAATTTATCCATACCATGTCTCCGACATTTGTTCCATATTTGCATTTTCTTTGAACACTCATTTTCCAAATATACGTTGACATTTGTTGTGACAGGTCAGAGTGAACATTTTTTCTTCCGCATACTTGAATGTTCCTATCAGCAGACCAACTGCACAAAAGCCCCTCCCCTTTTCTGATTAGCATAAATCCACACAGTCTGTGTACTTACCGTACCTAAAACGTACCGCATTAAATCTAGGCAATAAATCAGTTTTTAAATAAGGGTGTGTGGAAGCAATTATAAGAAAACATTGTCTAAGTCTGAATGTGGAAATGTCAGAGTCCGTGTGAAGAGCAGAACACTCTGTATGGCTGGCGCCTGTGCAGAAAAACATCCAGATCATCTGGATAAACCACTGACTGGTTAGACTTCATCAGATGTGTCTGCAAAGTTGCCAAAAGAACATGTCGCTCTTGCAAACAGTTCCCTCTCTGTGTCCTTTAAGTTAGTGCCTGCATGCTTCTCCACCCCGCGATACAGCAAAGATCATCCTGGAACGTTCTGTCTTCTTCCCGTCTCGCTTTTAAGGCTTGAGGTTATGTTTAGCCAGTCCCAGCCAGTAGCGTGGCAGGCATCAGCCAAAATAACAGGGGAGGGAGGGCTTTCCGACCACCCTAGTCTGTGCATAGGCCACAGCTATTGTGCAATGTCCACCAGAGGAATGAAAGTGTGCGTATTTAATGGGAGAGTACTGTACTGCTTTGTTTTGGGGCATGTTTTCTTTTTATGCACATGCAAACACACATGCATACATTAGCATGCACATTAAGTTTTTTTGCAGTCACCTGCAATTTCCATTAACCTAGAATACTTAAAGGTGCCACTTGTGAAAAAGAAGTGCACTTAATGTGCACTTGTGCACTTCAAATCTAATTTTTTTTTAAATGACTAAAAAAGTCTACTTTATTTTTTTTGTTGCAATATTTCCAAATTAAAATGTTTACTTTACATTTTAAATCATTATTTTTCATAATATTTTGTCATGCTTTAAAGATGAACACATACTAAACCACATTTAAAGTGCTTGATTATAATCTTAATTGTTGTATGTTTTAAATATTAAACTGTGAACTTCAGCATTACAAATGTGTAATTACAAATATATCTAAAAGCATGACATACACGTTTCAATAAAAATGACATTGAAATATATTTTATTTACCATAGATGCGTGCCAGTACATTCAGCAGTACACTTTAACCATATTTCAAAGACGACAGAAATAATTATGAAATTATAAAGATGTACTTAGTCCTACTTAAGGTGGTCAAAAAAGCACTCTTAAATTCAACTTATTGCATTTAATTTAAACTGCACTATAATGCATTTTTTTAACTGCAGACACCATGCAATTAAGTATCCAAAACATTACATTCAGTTACACTTAATTACATCTGTATAAAGTATATTATTTCAGTAACGTGTACTCTTTGTAAAAAATATGCTAAAATTCTTTTTCACAATGTGCACTCAACTTATCACTTATTAAAAAGTTTTACACAAAGAAATGAATCAATGGAACTTTTCAAATGGAATTTTTTTAAAAGCATATACACTCACATAAAACTAGTTATATTTTATTTTACATAAGTGATGACATATTAACACAATATGGCCAGATGAATACTACTTGGTTTTTAGCAGTTTACGTTTCACACGATGCTACATCCATGCCACTAGGTGCCAGTATAAAGTCAAAGGCAAACCGCGACAATATCGACCACTGCAACGTAAACAATAATGACTGTGTGCACTTTAAATGAAATAATTCAGATTCCAGTTTAAAATGCATACTTATAAGCAGGGACCTCAATAGCATGCAAAAGTATATTGCAACACAACATGAACAGTATAAGCACATCGTGCCTAACATTTTCTTTTCATAGTAGTTGAAGACACTCAATATAAAGTGGGACCCCAGATTTTATCACTGATTTGGAGATTCTTTTCCCATTGAAGTAGCCTATATAAGAGCCTTCAGAAAATAGCTGCCTGAGGCATGACCAAGATGGCTGCCTAATGAACTGACTTGCCTTGAAGGCACTTATACTGTAAAAAAAAAGAAGCCATTTATAGGTTGACTTCCTAAATGATGTTGGTACCACAGGCCAGGGCTCCAGTGTTTTCAAAATACATCCCTATCAAGCAAACACTTATCACACACATTAGGGGCGTGGCTATTTGTTTGTGCAACCAATTGAGAGGGGGGAGTGCTAGGTAAACCAGTTTGATTTATTTTTATTTTTTTTATTTTTTTGCAGTTCTTTTGATCCAATTGGCAAATAAATGACTCACTTCTCCTTTAAGAAATGCTAGGAAATGTAGACTTGGCATAACAAAGTGTTCTGGGTGGAGCTCAATTAGCATGTGCACACAACAGGGTCAGACCTCCTCTGAGAGAACATTGCCTGCAGAGAAAACTAGCACTGGTACATGATACTATGTGTGTCAATGTGTCATGTGTTGTTGATTTCACTTGCGTTAGTTACTGCAAAATAAAGTGGAAAAAAAAAACACAAAAAAACACAATAAACAGGATTAATTCATGACTTTTTCGTTCTTGCATTTATGCAGAGCATAGTCTGTTAATAGCTAATGTTGACAGCAGTAGTGTGTGTGCAGAGTCCACAACAACAATGAGGAAAATATCAGTAACATATCAGAGCAAACAACACCAGCAAAAATAGGAGAGAGAGAGAGAGAGAGAGAGAGAGAGAGAGAGAGAGAGAGAGAGAGAGAGAGAGAGAGAGAGAGAGAGAGAGAGAGAGAGAGAGAGAGAGAGAGAGAGAGAGAGAGAGAGACATGGGGGCAAAACAGGGAAGGAGGGGTTTGGAAACGGTTATTTTTCTTTTTCCGATTTTTTTTTGCCTCCCAGGATATAGCATATTGGTCTTTGTTTTTGAAGCCTGTGAATGGGAAAAAAAAACCAAAAAACAGGACACAGTGTGTTTCTGCCTGTGGCAATCAAGTATGCATCTGATAGACATCTTCAAAGCACTCTCTGTGCTTCTTTGTGCTTTTGGTTCAAGTAATCATAGTACTCTGCAGAGAATACTTGAGACATTCCATTCTGGTTTCAGTGCTTTCTTAGCATGCTTTATTGCTTAAATAGAACATGCTGCGGGCAGTCTCATTGGTATGTTTGGCATCAATATAAATTCTTGATAATTTCACGTTTTAGGGTGTGGTGGGTGTCTTCCTGCAGGTGTGTACTATGACATCGAGATAATCAGTGAACTTGGATGTCCTGAACTTGCATGTGTTCAAATGCAGGGGCGAGAGGACAGAGTGTGCAAAACGCTGTCTGATGTGTGTATAGAATGTATTGGTGCATTCTGTTCAAAGTTGTCTTTCTTGATGTTTTGAAGAGGTTTTACTGTCTGTTGCTTGGAAGGTGATGCATAAAAAAGTGAAATGGCAATGCTAATGGTTTCTTTGCAGGCGTTCAATGTTTAAGACAAATTGGCATCAAAATTGACAAGGATAAATGATGCTATTCGATGCTAAGCAAATTGTTTTGCAGGAGTAGGATTTTCAACAGAGTTGGACTTACACATCTGCTTTTTCTTGGGGCTCAAACAGTAGAGCATGGTGCTAACAATGGCAAGATCATGGGCTTGACTTCCAGGGAATGCATGACAATTATTCAATGTTTTGCTGTATGCAATGTTGTAAAAGTTGGAAGTCAGATTTCAAGTGGCAATCTACTGCAGTAGTTCAAAGTTGGAAGTTTCTTTGAGGCTGGAATGGAATACAGCACAAACATTTCAGTGTCTCTTTCAACTGCACCCCTATAGAGTGAATTCACCAGGAAGCTAAAAACAGTGCAGGAGGACAGAGTCACTTCTGTCAATTGCAACATCCATGTTTTTGAGGACAGTTGATGTGAACTATTTTTGTCCCAAAAAATATCGAGCTGATTCCCAAGAAAGCAAACCGTGGTGCTTGTTTCAATTCTCTGATTGGTGGAGAGTTTCGGCAGAATCATGGATTATGTAGTTTCCACCAGGAAATCCACTGTTAAACCAGTCCCTCCACAAAAACGCGATTATGCGATCACATAATTCAATGCATAATCAGCCCATAATCAGTATTTTTTCAAATACGCCGCACTTTTGGCGCATAAATTGCACATTTCCGCGCAAAATATGCGGGCCGTCCATGATTTCATAATCCCTGCATTTTCGTTGCAAAAAAAGTCATATATATTTTAGCAGAAAGTTGAAAAATGTTGTGTTTACTTCACACAAGAGCAGCCGTTCCCCCTGTTGCCATGGGAACGTTATGAAGTGACATAATTACGCGACGTGAACATCAAAAGCTGCAAACCCTACGATGAAGCCGTGATGAAGCCCGCAAAACAGTCTCATTTGCCAACCAAAATACTGCGCAAAGCAGTTTCCCGGTGTGTTACATGACATGTAAATTTACGTTACAGTAAGAGATTGCACTTGGAAGCACTTATTTTAACAGAACTGTAAAACAGGAAGCACACGTTTTATTTTTTTAATATTTTGTTTAATCATTTTTACAGAAGTTGTAGCATATTTCTTTTGTAAAGCTACAGAACTTGTTTGACTCATCAATGTTTTGTGAGTTTGAGCCATGTGTTTATTAAATAAAACAAGATGAGAACTTAAATATTCCCAGCACTTTCTGTGATGTAGTATGCTTACTTCATAGGAAGTAATAAGAAATGACTCTTTACATTAAGGCAGTAGCCTAGTGAGAACAGGGTTTTGGGTGAATCACTTTTTTTCTCTTATTCATCAAACTGCAGATTTTGCAAGTTCCCGCAATTTCATCGCATAAAGTTGCATAAATATCCCGCATATTCCATCGCATATATTAAGAAAATGTGCCGCATAATCAAGGATTTTTGCCCCGCAACAATCACAAAAAATGTTTTCTGGAAGGACTGTTAAACAAGATTTTTAAATGATTTGAAACAATGAAAACAATTTCAACATACTGTATACCATCAATTAACAACCTCGTAGCTCAAAAATATATATTTTTTAGAACAGCTACTTTCTAGGGATCTAAATTCATGCATGCAAGTGGGATTAGATGTGAAAATGTTGGGGAAATTAAAGCAGCAGAAATGGATGCAATAAATTAATTCTTCATTGGAGAAAATGCTAAGTCATGCATTATAAAATCAATTACAATCATCAAGGGACACCCAGAGAGAACTAGCAACATCAAAACAAACACACCCTTTTCTAGAATAGCCCGCAGCTCTTCTCTTGCCATTGTGCTATTCTATTGCTTGATATTTATAGCCACTTTCTAATGGCAACACATGTACAGTACTGTACTACACTGGCTGCCGCTCAAACAGCCTGTTGTTGATGGAACTTGTCCACTTCTTCTCTCATGTGCACAATTACTCCCTCTCACACACAGTGCTAAATATATCTGAATGCAGCTGGATGTTTGTTTTCTGGCGTAGTCTAATCTTTTGAACTATTTTAGCAGGGGAAGTTATCTATGAAATCTCTCAGCTGGTCAAAGCTAATGCCATTCCCAACTCTGCTATATCAATTCCAAGATCAATCAATTGCCCTTACTATTCTCTGAATCTCCTCTGTGAAGAGTTTCATGTGAACACTGCCGTTTGAGATCAGTAAGATTTTTTAATACTCTATTATTATTATTAATTATGGAAGCTTGTTTCCGCCAAAGAGTAAAAAATATATATGCTTTAAAAATGTTTACATTGTTATTCAGCAATTCTAACTTTTTCCCCCCTCACAATTGCAATATAAACTCACAATTGCGAGTTATAAAGTCAGAATGGCAAGATAAAAAGTCGCAATTACCTTTTTTTATTTTTTATTCTTTGGAGGAAACAAGCTTCACAATCCCCAGGCGACAGGTCAGAGGTCACTCTTCTGCCGGAACTAGACTCTCGTACAGCTGTTACTGGAAGCCAGTGATTATAGTTTATAAAGTTATAAATATGGACAATTTTCTTTAAAATACGCATGGCTTCGCTTCAGAAGGCTGTTAATTATGCAGTATGGATTACTTTTATGATGAATGGATGTGCTTTTTTGGGCTTCAAAATCTAAGGTACATTCAGTCCCATTATAAAGCTGGGAAGAGCCAGGATATTTTTTAATGCTTGAGGGCGAGTAAATTATGGGATAATTTTCACTACCCCTCTAAGTATATAATATGTAAATGTATTTGTTGTTTAGCATTAAATAAATGTATTTTAAATACATTTTGGTATATTTATTTTCCAATAGGGTAATATTTCAACATTTTTTACTGCATTTTTGATCAAATGAATGTAGTCTTGGCAAGCACAAGAGACTTCTTTCAAAAACATCTGAGAATCTTACTGAACTTGTGTCTCTTAAAAAAAAAAACTGAATTTATTTATGTAATCTTTTTAGAATAATAGTACACACCAAACTTCACTGGAACATTCTTCCAAGGAATTAGTGCAACCCTTAGTGGGGCAGTCGATCAGCAGGGGCAAGGGACTCTTGAGTCGTTCTCCATGGAAATATAATCATGAGAATGTCCTGTTTTTACTTCATAAATTGGATTTTGGAAATAGTTACTCAGTTATCCTATTCTCCAAGCTCTGGTTGTTATCAGATAGCCAGACTCAACGGTTTGCTGGTTGCTATGGGAGAGGGCCCTGGCAACTGTATTGTTTGGAGATGGTTGACTGAAGGAGGGGGCGGTTGGCTCAGCCTGACTAGGTTTGTTTTACATCTGTGGGCTTCCCTCTTGGCACAGGCTGCAGGATATTACGGGTCATAGTTTCATCAGTGGATTCACGTTTACTCTGGGGTGAGCGGGACTGTAAACTGTGAGTCAGCACTTTCCTCGGGACAGACCACTCCAGTCTCACCCCCCATGACTGACTGGCCCAGTAACCGCAGAAACCACACATTCAACAGAAAGTCACATGACATCCAACATTAACACACATGGTTTCCATGGAAACAGTCAAAATTATAGAACTTTTTTTAAAACTTTTATTTTAATCCAGTGTCTTGTGATGGAACAACAGGGGTTCATGACATTTTGATAGAAAAAATTATGAATTCATTGAATACATTTTTTAAATTGTATTATTCACCAAATAAAGTAAATAATTTAGGTCAAGTAGGTATGGCATAAAAATTTTAAAACAAAAATATTTGCGTGATTTTTATAATGTTTCCATGTGGTTGCTAGGGTGTTCAAGCTGGTTGCTAGAACATTGCCTGGGTGTCCTGGTTGTTGCCAGGGTGTTGCTACACATTTTTTAGGTGTTCTGTATGGTTTGTAACATGTTTTTATGTGGTTTCTAGGTTGTTCAAGCAGGTTGCAAGGTCATTGTTATGCCGTTTGCTTTGATTGTTCCCAGGGTGTTGCTACACATTGTTAAGGTTCTGCATGTTTTTTACCATAGTGCTATGTGGACGGGTGTTCTGGGTGCTTGATAGGGCATTGCTATGGTGGTCTTTGCCAGGGCATTGATATGAGCCTGCTAAGGTGTGCTCAAGTTGGTTGTTAGAGTGTCGCTATGGTGTTATTAGTTGTTGCCAGGGCACTGTTACACATCTAAGGTGTTCTGCATTGCTTTTAAGCATGATTTTTATGTGGTTAGGGTGTTCAAGCTGACTGCTAAAACATTGCTAGGGTGTATGTTGCCCAGGTCTATCACCTATCTATCATTTTCAATTATCAGAACAGATTGAAAAGAACATGAAAGAGATGATAAGAGTTTGATTTTGATGTACACTGAACTGTACATTGTTTTAGTTGCCCACAAGATCTCATTTACTGTTCATAAAAAGTACAACTGGACTGTGAGATCTTTCTCACAGATCATCCTGAAGCAGCTCTTCAGATGAAGAATGCACAGTGTCTCTCCAGTGTGTGTGTTTATCTCCAGAGGTCACAAAGCTCCAGTGTGACACTCACTGTGACTTTTATGTAAACACTAATGAGAGCATTATCATGAGACAGGGTCACTTTATTCCTCTAAACATAACTATACATGCAGCTCACATTATGTTTGTGTGAGGGTGAGTAACAGTTGTGTTACAAGAGTCCAAGCCCATTCTTTATTTATTTCAGTGTCTTCTTCTTCACACACACACACACAGACACAGACACACACAGACACACACAGACAGACAGACACAGACAGTCAGACACAGACAGACAGATATATAAATACGGAAGAGGACGCACGCACTAGTTGCCTTTCGCTTCGGAGCCATTGTTTGGCGATGTCCACATTAGTGGTTCAGGAGCGCCATTGTTGGCTCAGCCTGGTTGATATGGCGGATTTGGACAAGCCTCGGTTCCTGGTCGCCTAACCAGGTTCCTTGTGCGCGCATGTCACTTGCACATACTGTGCTAGGTCAGGAGTGGAGCAGGTCTTGATAGTGGCCCCATAGGTCCAACCAGACCTATTTCTCCCCTCGACAGCCCTTCTTGACTTCCCCTGAAAACATTCTCAGGGACGGGGCATGATGGCACCCACGTTCAGAGCCCTGGAGGATTTCAGGCCGGTCCTGAATTTGGACGCGGAGGTTCAGGTAGCTACCACAGGATTATGTGGTAGTCACCATCAGTTCTGCGAGAGAACTCCCTGAATAGGAAGTTGTGCTAACACCAAATAGAAGTGGAACCTATTCGTTGAGTGAGTCTTCTCTCTGTGAGGAGATCCTGAAAGCGTTCAGTCATTTCAGTGCTCTCTTTCCTGCAAGATGGGTTGGAGTGAGGGCTGTGTCCTCCACCCTCAAAATGATGTTGCCTCTATTTTTATGATGCACATCATGATGCAGTAGCTTGGGAAGCCCGTCCTGATCGTCAGGTTCCTGAGGCAAACAAAGGAAATGAATCCCCTTGCGCCCCTCTTTATCCTCTTGGGCCTTATTTCTGGTGCTATTGCACTGCAGAGACCGCCCCTGAGCCACTGCAGGCAGTGAGTTAAAAATTCTGTTTTAAAGCAACAGTTCTCCTGCTCGCCTGGTTTATACTAGAGGGAAGGGACTTGCTTGCTTTCGGTCAACGAGTTGTGCCTGGAATTTGGGCCGGTTAACTTTCACAAGCTGAGACCCCGGCTTGGATATGTTCCCACGGTTCCTACCTCTCCCTAAAGGAGGGTCCAGGTAGTGAGCCTGCAAGTGCTGCCCCAGAGGGGGCAGACCCAGCCCTGGCTTCTCTGTCCACCCACTTCATTGTGGTTATACATATTCAGAACGTAACCCTTAGGACCTCAGACCAGTTCTTATCTGTTAAGGAAATCAGCAGAAAGGGAAAGCTGTTTCCAAGCGAGGTTGGCCCACTGAAAAAGGGGCTGCCTTCATCTTGGTGAAATTCCCAATATGCACGTGTCCACTTAGGTGGTGAGCTCCTCTGAAGTGAGTGTGTGCTTCTGCCTAGGCGTTGACAAAGCATGCTTCGCAGACAGATATTCTAGAGTTAGGGGTTGGGCGACACCTATAGTCGAACTGCTGCTTCCCGTGGGCTCCCTTCTTATGAAACCAGTTTCACTGTGAGCCCGGTTCGAAGTGTCGGCTTGCTGCGCCATTCTATGGACTGGATTCGTGCGCAATTCTTGCTCCAGTAGAGTTCCCCTTATTAGCGAACCGTAGAGTTCCTCCATACCCTTCGGCTACGGACGTGGCAGAACGTCCAAAGCCAGACCTATCACTCGTATGCACTGGTGGAACCTGTGTTAGGCTAGGTCCATATGCTGTGATCCCTACGGCGATCCCATATGTGTATTCTTCCACGGTACAGCTCCCTGCGGCGAACACGTGTCTTCCCCGTCACTGTCTGGTTGAGTTCCGCAGCGTCCCTTCCTTCCATGTACAGGGAATGCTTTCCCAGTGATCCTGCAGGAACAGCAGTGACTTCCCTGGCCTAATCCCTGTTCCGTCTCCTTAAATCGGGGGGATCAGGTGGCTCTGTCTAGGCACTGGAAGGTGGCAGCACTAGTGGCGTTTTCAAAAAGATCCCCATTCAGTCAGACGTCGACTACGACTGATGTTCTCGACTGGAAGGGAACGTCCTGGTTGCGTATGCAACCCACCATTCCCTGAAGGAGGGAACAGAGGACGTAATCCCCTCGCCACTACTGCTGGACCACTGCTGACTCCGGCGGCCGATTGGCTCCTCAGCAAAAAAGCAACTAGTGCGTGCATCCACTTCCGTATTTATACTCGCGCTGCGGGGGCAGAGTGTGTGATGCGAGTCACGCACGCCAATTCCATTGGCTCGTTCAATAGTAATCGAAGACGATTGGTTCCCTGGAGTGACTACGTCCTCCGTTCCCTCCTTCAGGGAACGGTGGGTTGCATACACAACCAGGGCTGAGTTTCCCGAAACCTTCTTAACGCTACGTCGTTCTTAAGTTACACCTTAAGCTGTACCTTATCGTTAATACGTGTTTCCCGAAACGTTCTTAGTTAAGTATACCTTCTGTAAGTCATACTTTCGGAAGGTTGGTCTAGACCACTCTTAGCTTTACCTTATCACTGTTAAATGTCTATATGAATAGAATTCTGAAGTTTTAATACACCCAGACAGTGTTCAATTAGGCTAATTCAAGTGTTTTCATGCAAAGAATAAAATTGTCATTACACTGATTGTTGTTACAATTTTAATTATATTATTATATATAATACAATTTTATAAATTTATTTTAATTAAAGAGCGCTTTTAAAGGCCAGTGAAAGCATAGGCTACTGTCAGTTAAGTCCTATTCGGACGCTAATATTGTTTATCATGGGCTCGTACGGTATTTTAAACATTTACAGCGGTAAGTCGGTTATTTTAGTGCCGTCTGAATCCATAATATCAGTGTTTTTTCTCACCCAACCCGCGTAAAAAACTCTGTCCAAATTAGTACCTACTGATTTTTTGACAAACAGGTCGTGTGGTAATTTAATTGCTGTCTGAATCCACATCTCTGAGTTTACAAGAAGAGATTCAAAATTCACTGTTTAAATCCTTTTTGATCACTGCCGAGCACCGTATGACGTACTCTTTTATTACTGAAATGCTTGAAAGTATTTACAAGAACAGTATTTCATCGCAGCTCACCTCAGCGAACAAAAATGGGAAAGAGAAGAAAGCACATCAAAAATTTAAATGGTTATGATGGCAGCAATATATGATACAATTTTAAAATATGTAGGCAAGGCTATTATAGGCTGTTATAGTTTAGATTATTTTTTATAATATCCCATGAGTCCTAGTAAATGCAATTTCAACTATTTCTGAAGTGCTTCTTTTATAAATAACAGCGCTTTCTCACATAAGCAGCCCCTGCACGAGAGAATAATTGATTCTCGAGTCATCGATATCAACAGATTCAGCACCATCGCCACGGACAGCACCCGGTAACGTCCGACGTAAGAAGGTATATCTTAAGCAGCTTTCTAAGGTATAGTTCGGGGAACACGCCTAGAAATGGTATACCTTCAGTTAAGTTATACCTTAAGAGTCTTCGTAGCGCGCTAAGAGACAACGTTATCGGGAAACGCAGCCCAGGACATTTTTTCTCTTGAAAAAACCCCAAATTATTATTAAGGTATATTTTTTATTTAATTTTTTGTTTAGCACACAGTTAAACAATTAATTCCATAGTATATATTTGTCATCTTAATAAAATGAAAATAATAAAAAAATACAATTAAAAACATAAACCATTAAAACAATTCAAATAAACAAATGTAAAATAATTTAAATTAATTATTTAAATGTATACAATTAAAAGTAATAATAAAATATTATAAATGATAATAATTAATAGAAACATAAAAGTAAGAAAATAAAAACACACACACATATATATATTTATATAAATATATATATATATATATATATACATGTATATATATATATATATATATATATATATATATATATATATATATATATATATATATATATATGGTCAGGTTTTATGTCATGTCTTATTACAGATGTAATAGTAACAGACGTAATTTTTTGTAAGTATTTTATTTAAATGCTCTTTATTGTATTTTAGGCTTGTTTTGGTCTACAGTCTCCCTTAATACATAATAAAAAAGTTTAAGTGTTTAGTAAACTGATCCCATAGGAACCACTGTGGCCCAAACATTAAGCTGCACGTCCACAGTACTCTGTAAAATAATGCACAGACAACAGCAGAACAGTGTCACCTAATGACAGAAACCCTATTACCTTAATTAACCCGTAACCCAGTCACCCACAAACAACAACAAATATAGGTAGTGTGGAAACTGTCCCCTCAGATACACTTCAGAACATTTAAAAAAACAAAATTGAATGAGCAAACTGTTAAAAAATTGCACTTGAGGTTTGTATGATGCAAATATGTTAGGGCAGAGGGCACTTGATGTCATCCAGTCATGATGAACAGATAGGACCTGCAGATGGGCGTTGGGAATTCTGATTATGGGTGTAAAAGTTAATTCCCCAAGATCTGACTGTACAAATCAAAAATTTTAATAAATCCCTATTACAATTATACCCTCAAAGGTATGTGATATGCACACATACATACACCCAAAACTTATAAGATCATTATGTATATTTAAATAATAGGCATATTTCTGTTTTATCTTCCATATTATGATGGTATAACGTGTCCTCATTTTGACATACTGTACCTGGAAAACAGCCTCTCCCATCCTGCTCTATCTGTACTGGGCGTACTTACCAATTAGAACCACACACTGTGAAAAACCCTCTCACATTCTTCCCAAGAGTGTAAGGAGAGCAGGAGAGGACAGCTGAAGAAAGGACAGCATGCTGCCTGCAGACATACAAATCCTGAAATCCCCTCTGAGATGAGTGCAAAAGCTGGAGTGCATGCAAAGAGATATATCCTGCAGGAATACGTCTGTGTTTCAGGTGATTTCCGGTCGAGTGTTGAATGAACAGAGAGTAGATTTTGAAAAGACCAAAGCATCTGAGGCCTTCATCTTATCTCAAGAAGCCCAGGACTGCAAGGCATGTCTGTACATGTGTGAAACAGCCAAGACAGATGGGTAGTTTGAGTGCAAGATAGTGTAATAGAGGTTTGTGTGTGTGTGTGTGTGTGTGTGTGTGTCTATGCTAAATGCATGTAATTGGGCCAATACTTGACTGGCCTCATTTACAGGTACTAGACAAAAGCATGTAATCTTAGTGCAGCCAGACCTCTGTACCAAACACTGTGTCATGGACCTAAATGAACCATTAAATGAAACTAATCACCACCCCCCAATTAGCCACACAATGAAATAGAATCAAAATAATCACTCTTAATAATGACTTTCTTTCATAAAAAAGAAGAAGAAGAAGAAGAAGAAGCCAAACATGTTTGTGTTGACACCAGAAACAGACATAAAATGGACTGGAACCGGTATGCTAGTGGAACAGAGTGACAGAGAGCTATTCAGGATTTTTCTGTTCCTCATTGGTGAAAGAAACCCACTCAGAGCGACCATGATGTGACAGAAACACAAGACACTCTGGCCCCTATCATACACCCGGTACAATGAATATTTTTTGCTAGTTTCAGTTATAATTTTCACGTCCTGCGTCAAGTTGTTTAAATAGCAAAGGCATTTGCGCCTATTTGTGTGCTCATGGGTGTGCTGATCTGAAAATGAGGCGTGTTGAGGCGCATTGTTGACGCCTTGCTATTTTGAGACAACTGAAATAGACTGTAGCCCTTTAAATAACACACAAAAAAAACTGCACCATTGACTTTAGACCAGGTTTTTGTTGGTCAATAGCGTAGTATTTTTTTTGTGTTATTTAAAGGGCGCATTAGTAATATGCGCCTATAGGCGTTTGCACAACTCGCGTACTCTCTGCTTAATACACACACAGGGACATGCAGCAGCACACAAACATGCCAAATATGAAAAATAAAATGATTACAATGTAAAAGATTAACATTGTGTACATAAATATATGGTGGATTCCGACTTGTCCCATAGATGGTCTGCTTGCTTTAACCTCACACACCATCAGATCCGTTTCCTCTCTTGAGACACGTTGAGTCTTTCCACTTGCAAATTCCGCCATGGTGCGAGCGCAACTGGCTTTTAAAGGGAATGGGAAATTACAAACTGATTTTTTCATGTTACGCCCAAAACACACTCATTAAGCAGCAGCAACAATAATCTACTACAGGGTGTTGCTACACATTTTTTAGGTGTTCTGTATGGTTTGTAACATGTTTTTATGTGGTTTCTAGGTTGTTCAAGCAGGTTGCAAGGTCATTGTTATGCCGTTTGCTTTGATTGTTCCCAGGGTGTTGCTACACATTGTTAAGGTTCTGCATGTTTTTTACCATAGTGCTATGTGGACGGGTGTTCTGGGTGCTTGATAGGGCATTGCTATGGTGGTCTTTGCCAGGGCATTGATATGAGCCTGCTAAGGTGTGCTCAAGTTGGTTGTTAGAGTGTCGCTATGGTGTTATTAGTTGTTGCCAGGGCACTGTTACACATCTAAGGTGTTCTGCATTGCTTTTAAGCATGATTTTTATGTGGTTAGGGTGTTCAAGCTGACTGCTAAAACATTGCTAGGGTGTATGTTGCCCAGGTCTATCACCTATCTATCATTTTCAATTATCAGAACAGATTGAAAAGAACATGAAAGAGATGATAAGAGTTTGATTTTGATGTACACTGAACTGTACATTGTTTTAGTTGCCCACAAGATCTCATTTACTGTTCATAAAAAGTACAACTGGACTGTGAGATCTTTCTCACAGATCATCCTGAAGCAGCTCTTCAGATGAAGAATGCACAGTGTCTCTCCAGTGTGTGTGTTTATCTCCAGAGGTCACAAAGCTCCAGTGTGACACTCACTGTGACTTTTATGTAAACACTAATGAGAGCATTATCATGAGACAGGGTCACTTTATTCCTCTAAACATAACTATACATGCAGCTCACATTATGTTTGTGTGAGGGTGAGTAACAGTTGTGTTACAAGAGTCCAAGCCCATTCTTTATTTATTTCAGTGTCTTCTTCTTCACACACACACACACAGACACAGACACACACAGACACACACAGACAGACAGACACAGACAGTCAGACACAGACAGACAGATATATAAATACGGAAGAGGACGCACGCACTAGTTGCCTTTCGCTTCGGAGCCATTGTTTGGCGATGTCCACATTAGTGGTTCAGGAGCGCCATTGTTGGCTCAGCCTGGTTGATATGGCGGATTTGGACAAGCCTCGGTTCCTGGTCGCCTAACCAGGTTCCTTGTGCGCGCATGTCACTTGCACATACTGTGCTAGGTCAGGAGTGGAGCAGGTCTTGATAGTGGCCCCATAGGTCCAACCAGACCTATTTCTCCCCTCGACAGCCCTTCTTGACTTCCCCTGAAAACATTCTCAGGGACGGGGCATGATGGCACCCACGTTCAGAGCCCTGGAGGATTTCAGGCCGGTCCTGAATTTGGACGCGGAGGTTCAGGTAGCTACCACAGGATTATGTGGTAGTCACCATCAGTTCTGCGAGAGATATATCCTGCAGGAATACGTCTGTGTTTCGGGTGATTTCCGGTCGAGTGTTGAATGAACAGAGAGTAGATTTTGAAAAGACCAAAGCATCTGAGGCCTTCATCTTATCTCAAGAAGCCCAGGACTGCAAGGCATGTCTGTACATGTGTGAAACAGCCAAGACAGATGGGTAGTTTGAGTGCAAGATAGTGTAATAGAGGTTTGTGTGTGTGTGTGTGTGTGTGTGTGTGTCTATGCTAAATGCATGTAATTGGGCCAATACTTGACTGGCCTCATTTACAGGTACTAGACAAAAGCATGTAATCTTAGTGCAGCCAGACCTCTGTACCAAACACTGTGTCATGGACCTAAATGAACCATTAAATGAAACTAATCACCACCCCCCAATTAGCCACACAATGAAATAGAATCAAAATAATCACTCTTAATAATGACTTTCTTTCATAAAAAAGAAGAAGAAGAAGAAGAAGAAGCCAAACATGTTTGTGTTGACACCAGAAACAGACATAAAATGGACTGGAACCGGTATGCTAGTGGAACAGAGTGACAGAGAGCTATTCAGGATTTTTCTGTTCCTCATTGGTGAAAGAAACCCACTCAGAGCGACCATGATGTGACAGAAACACAAGACACTCTGGCCCCTATCATACACCCGGTACAATGAATATTTTTTGCTAGTTTCAGTTATAATTTTCACGTCCTGCGTCAAGTTGTTTAAATAGCAAAGGCATTTGCGCCTATTTGTGTGCTCATGGGTGTGCTGATCTGAAAATGAGGCGTGTTGAGGCGCATTGTTGACGCCTTGCTATTTTGAGACAACTGAAATAGACTGTAGCCCTTTAAATAACACACAAAAAAAACTGCACCATTGACTTTAGACCAGGTTTTTGTTGGTCAATAGCGTAGTATTTTTTTTGTGTTATTTAAAGGGCGCATTAGTAATATGCGCCTATAGGCGTTTGCACAACTCGCGTACTCTCTGCTTAATACACACACAGGGACATGCAGCAGCACACAAACATGCCAAATATGAAAAATAAAATGATTACAATGTAAAAGATTAACATTGTGTACATAAATATATGGTGGATTCCGACTTGTCCCATAGATGGTCTGCTTGCTTTAACCTCACACACCATCAGATCCGTTTCCTCTCTTGAGACACGTTGAGTCTTTCCACTTGCAAATTCCGCCATGGTGCGAGCGCAACTGGCTTTTAAAGGGAATGGGAAATTACAAACTGATTTTTTCATGTTACGCCCAAAACACACTCATTAAGCAGCAGCAACAATAATCTACTACAGCAGCAGCAGCAACAATAACCTACAGAAGCAGCAGCTGCAGCAGCAGCAGCAGCAGCAATAACCTACAGCAGCAGAAACAGCAGCCACAATAACCTTCAGCAGCAGCAGCAAAATCCTACAGAAGCAGAAGCAGCAGCAGCAGGTGCAGCAGCAGCAATAACCTACAGCAGCAGAAGCAGCAGCCACAATAACCTTCAGCAGCAGCAGCTGCAGCAGCAATAACCTACAGCAGCAGGAGCAGCAGCCATAATAACCTTCAGCAGCAGCAGCAGCAGCAATAACATACAGCAGCAGCAGCAGCAATAACCTACAGCAGCAGGAGCAGTAGCCACAATAACGGCCGTTTCACACCGCAAGCGTGAGCGGCACTTGAGCAGCGCTTCAGCGTAACTACATCGTCACTGCAGCTGCAGATGAGAATATTCACACTGGAAGCGTTTGTACAGTGTCACAGCAGCTGCTCCAAAGCTACACATATAAGCGAGCAATTCTTTACAAATACAACTATACATTTGTTTTTAGAAGTTGGTCATTTATAAAATTGATAGTCTTGAAAGTTTGTTATAGTAGGGTACAACATTCGCATATTTAAATGGTAAACAACAAAACAACACATAAAACAGCTCCAATCTTGTCGTTTCAGAATTCGATATGTTTACAAGACTGCAAACTCCGCGGATAAAAACAAACAAACAAACAAAAACCGCACACTCGGGTTTGATTTGGGTTGTGCCAGCCTGTAGCTGTCTGTGTATTAGCCTACATAGGCCTAAACTAAAATAAAGTTTATATATAATATGTTCTGGCTAGTTTACATTAGTTTAGTTTTTTATAATACACCATGCTTTCACAAACTGAATAATTCATAACAAATTTAAATGGGTAGCCTAAATCTTCTATAAATATTTTTGAGTCTTCATTTTCTTTTTTTGCCTACTCCAGTTCTTGTTAAAACTCGCTAAACATGCTTAGTCTGTGCATTTTGGGCACTTTTTGTGTGAAATCATATTTATTTTGTCCATCAAAAGTGTGCTTTCACTTTAATTAAACGTGAGCAGCGCAGCAAAAATAGACTCAACGCCGAAACCCCCGCTTCACTGCTGCTCACACGCTCACGAGCTGCTCCTGCTCCCGGTGTGAATGCACTCATTGATTAACATGCACGACGAAAAAAATATGCGCTGCTCACACTTGCGGTGTGAAACAGCCGTAACCTTCAGCAGCAGCAGCAGCAGCAGCAGCAGCAGCAACAATAACCTACAGCAGTAGGAGCAGTAGCCACAATAACCTTCAGCAGCAGCAGCAGCAACAACAATAACCTACAGCAGCAGCAACAATAACCTACAGCAGCAGCAGAAACAATAATCTACAGCAGCAGCAGCAGCAGCAGCAACAATAACCTACAGCAGCAGCAGCAGCAACAATAACCTACAGCAGCAGCAGCAGCAGCAACAATAACTTACAGCAGCAGCAGCAGCAGCAGCAACAATAACCTACAGCAGCAGCAACTCCTCCGTGAGAGATACTCATTATCAATCACGCCACTGGCCTCGCGCCGTTCTCCCATGTCCCTCGACCTCGTCCTGCTCACCACAGTCACTCATTACCATGCCAAACTATGAAGGTAAAAGAGTTATCAGAACTCGAGAGCACGTATATGTGGATTTGAGAAATTGTACAATAAATATTCGTACTTGTACACTAAAATTTACACTCACAGCTCCAATGTGGAAAAAACCTCGCAGACAAAAGTCACAAACTTGTATTCTGAAGCTGCAGACAATATGTAAAATGGCATTTGCAGAAATACAATGACAGACACAAACTTGTAATATATATATTTGCACTTATTCTTACATTCACATTTGCAGTACAACCTCAGTTAGGCACTTGCAACTTCTCAAAACAATATATTAGATATATTGCGATATATTAGATGCAAAACTAACTTGTGCACTTGCAACTGAAAGTATAAAGGGGGGCGGGAGCGGGGCTGTTCACCGTAAGAAAAATAATTCAGTGAGCTGTATGTTTCAGAACGTCTCAGAGGACGCGGGTTTCGTGACATCATCACCTACAATAGAAGTCCCATTTCATTGGCTAGGCTCCAACCAATAAAACGGCTCATTTGAACACCCCCGCTCCTGCCCAATCACTGATTTTTTTTTAAAGTTTTTCTTTGGTTTTTGTTGGAGAGTAAAACATGAAAATAACTTGAGCTTGTGTTCACCACAGACCTTAACCAAAAAAAAACATTGACTTCAGGATGATCGAATCGGAAGTGCTAAAATTGCTTACAGGTTTTAGCCTATGCGTCATCCCTGCAGAACTCTATGGTAGTTGTTGGGACATTGCTATGTGGATGTTAAGGTGTTCTGAGTGGTTTTTAATGTGTTTGTTAATGTGTTTGCTAGGTAATTACTAATTGGTCCAAGGCTGTTTCCCAATATGCATATTTAGTGATCTTGCGTCTTTGTGTTCTCACTCTACTCACTCTACGTCATCATCAACTGTCGAAGGTCAATTCCAAAACTCAGGAACACGAGTATAGAGGACGCATGAAAGTGCCCGTATCGAATGCAGACTTGAGAGAATCGAACCGTTAAAAATCCCAGAAGACGCAGTGGGCGGTCGACGTACGGAAGCCTGTAAGCTTTAAAATTTTCGTTCTCACTTAAAAAGGTGGTAAAACACAATTTCACTTTTTTAAACTATAGTTAGTGTGTAATGTTGCTGTTTGAGCATAAACAACATCTGTAAAGTTACAACGCTCAAAGTTCAAAGCAAAGGGAGATATTTGCTTTTAAAGAAGTCAATTTCTAAGGACTACAGCAAATGGCCGGTAGGGACTACGACACTCCTCCAGAGTTGCTGACATCACTAACCCCAATATTTACATAAACCCCTCCTCCGAGAATACTAAATAAGGGGGGCGAGGCCATTGCTTTGGAGTTGTTGTGGTATAGTAGGCTGGATTGTTGTTGCCGCAATGCCGTCGAAACGCTGTTATTTTTATCCAGATTGCAGGTCCACTTTGTTCAGCCTTCCTAGGGACGGGGGAGTTAGGATCAATGGCTAAAATTTATTTTTAACTTGGTCCCTCATAATTCTTATCCAAATCTCGCTCTCTGTGCTGCACATTTTACGGAGGAAAGCTTCCACAATCTTCAATGCAGGATTCGCACAACGGCTTGTCCTGAAAGATGGAGCAGTCCCAACTTTAAGAACAGAAGCTGTTGTTTACGGGCCACAACCTGTAAGTATGATTTATTTTTCCTGTAATAGTTCGTATTGTTAATTGTATGTTGTAGCAAGGAAGTAAACAAATGACAACGCTGTTTGGCTCTGCAAACCAGTTTGTTAAATGCTCATTCATACTTAACGTTATCCGACAAGCACCCAACGTTACAAACTTTTTTTAATCTCAACAGCGAAGTTGGAATTAGTGTAAATTATTCTTTGATTTGATTTGTTTATCTACAGGCATGCTAAACATGGTTCTGTGTTTGATTTGGCTACTGTAGTAAAGCCAATGTTTAGTGTTCGTTTTGGGTTAATAGTTCTGGCGACAGATATTTGGCTGCAATCGTTCTAAAAATACTAAAGTAATGGTGCCATACAGTTAGTCACAACAGCGTATCTAAAAAATATGAGACAACAACAACAAAAAACAAACTATTCTGAAACGTCGTTTAACAGCTGTTCTTGAACATTCTCTGGGTCCGATTCTAGGCGGTTAGCGAATCACAACACACTGGGCCAACTAACCAATCTGAGCCCATTGCGAAGTTTTGAGGGACTGGCTTCATAGAACCTGGAAACCATCAGACCATTTTTACAAGGAGGGACAGAGCAGTGTAAAATAAAGGTAAAATAATGCAAAAATGCAATTTTTAAAAAACGAAGCATGAACACGTGTTACAGTGCACCCCACAAACACAATCAAGCCTTCGAAAAAAGGTGTTTTATCACCCCTTTAAGAGATTCCCGCTGCATACTCGAAATTCGAGAAAGTAAACATTTGTCCGTCTCTTTTGCTTAATTTTAATAAAGTGATAAAGACCTTAAAGGTGCATTGCGCAACTTTTCATGTTAAAAATACCTGTTTTTCTATCCTATACATGCTTAAAGAACTGCCTGATGGGCTGAATGAGCCCTTCTCTGCTCACTGAGATCGCCTCTATAATCCTGTACAGTAAAATATATAAGAGGGATTCGGGCTCGAATTTGAGACTGGGCGTGACATCATGCGCGTTCACGCTCACCAGGCTATGTCTCGCAGGTTTGTGTATAAGCCGCCATTCTCCGCATCAGCGAAGACAACTCGTGCGTCAAAGGTAGAAGATGGATTCAAAGAGACCGGCTTGTAGTCCATTCCAAACCCCAACGCAAACTCCACGTAAAGTAAAGAAAAGAAACATTTTGTCTAGTGCCACCACTCTGGTTGCAGTTTCGCTTGTCGCCAGAGGGGGCGTAGTTCTGCAAAAACTCAGAGACTTGCGTTTTGCACCTTTAAGAAAGCGGCAGTATTTTTTTTTTGGCATATTAAAAAAAGAATCTTAACACTGACAAAGCAGGCAACACATAAAATAAAATAGGCTACACACGGTAAAATAAAAAAAAAATATAAACTTATATGGAAACAATGTCTATAATAATATGAAAGAAATGTTTAATAGATTGTGACATTTGTTTGTGATGTTCTGTTGTATTTATTTTGCTGTAGTCGTTAATCTATATTTGCTGACATGGTCAGATAAGCAGCAAGATCGCAGCACATCTCAATTCTCACAAAGATGCGTTCTGTGTCCTCGCGTCATTCCGAGTTTCACCAAGAACGCAAGTCTCTTGCGTTCTTGGAATTGTGAAACAGCCCAAGTCTAAAGAGGCTGCCACCAAGTCTTTATGATATTCTGTTCCCTCAAAAGAGCTCAAGTTGCTTCTTCAGTGTAAGTCCAGTACACCTCTCCTCAATAACCGGCACAATTTGAGGTTGAGTTACGTGTCGAAGTATCACACTTAACATTTTTGAAGCTCAATCAGTAGAGCATGGTGCTAGCACTAAAAACAACACCATGGTTGTAGGTTCAAATCCCAGAGATTGCATAAAAGATAAGCAGTAGAAATAATAGTGTTGCTTGGTAGGTAGAAGTGATGTAATTTATCCCTATTTTAAGACTTGCAACACAAGCAAGGAATAAAATACTCATGGCCCTGATGTTGTAACACCATATTCTGCTAGCAGAACTAGAAACTGTTTCATTATAAAACAATAGTCATGACGATGTAAACATTTCAGCTAAACATGATAATGCAAAGAGTTGGTGACCTTCCTTTTTGGAAGTTTTTACAGCAGGGACTATTATTAGAGTAACCGACAGGAGAGATTAACTCTCCTGGCCTAGATAACCAGCCAGCCAGATGCAGAAAACAGTTCTCGGATCAGTCAAGCAAACCTTACTTGTATCTGTATTCCTATGAGAAATGTGTCAAAACTGGTCTCGGATCGGCATGTAACAATTCTTGATTCATTTTCTGCCCTCATGAATAAGTACAATGTTTCATGTTTGGGCATGCCTTTCCAACAGAAACCTTTTCCAGGTGAATGACATGGTTCACAGTATTCCTAGACTGATTCCTAGAAATATTCCAGGTGTCAACGTTCATTCGCACATATAGACACACATGCATCCATAAAGCACTCCCTCACACAGATGCATACACTGCAGGACAAGTGTATATCTAAACTTGATCTGCCCTAATGAACTCCAGCAAATGGACGTTTGGAAAAAAAGCCAACATTGCGTAAGGAAGCACATGCTTCCATGCACTGCGTTCACCCTCTGTTTCAGATTATATGGAAAGTTCGTACTTGAACAGGACTGGCATCAAAACTGTACATGTTGTGCAAACTGTACATGCAGAACAGTACTGCTGTCGTTGTTGTCCTTAAATGAACCGCTTGATCTTTGATTAAACGTCCCCTGGCACATTTATTTCAATAATCAGTTCTAAGAACAGGATCGCCTCATATAAGCTCCATTACCGAAAAGACTGGCAGGAAGCGGCCAGGCGGGACAGAGCAACACACATTCAGTCTGGGATCTGAAAGGCCAAATACACAATGAAGCTTAGTTTTTTGCACTCTCTGCACTGTGTGCACATGGCCGACGAGTATGTGTACAAAGAGGGTGGAGGGGGGTGAGAAAAAACGTAGGAAGAATTTTAGGGGCAAAGTGGGTGAAGACAGTCCGAGGCCCAGTTCACAGCGCAGTTGCAGCCACACCTGTTTGTCAATGGGGTTTAGCTGCGTACACCCCCAAATCCATCTTTCCAGTGAGTCTCTGTACCCAGAAGCAGAGAAACCCAGCACTTGGGAAATGGAAAAAGGTGGAACTCCACAGCAGGAACCACAGATAAGATAAGACTCCTTTTCCGAGTAAACCTGTACTCTTGCAGTCGTAAAGCTACAGAATAAATATCATGGGTGTGAGTGTGAGGGGTTTTCAAGGTGGCAAAGGAAAAAGTGTCTTTGCAATGAAATGTTTATTTTTCCATTATGTAGAATCTTATCCCATATTCCTGATGTGGACTTTAGAGTAGGTAAAACACCCACTGGAAAAAGTAGGTACATTTGATAAAAGTCTGTTGTTGTGGAAGAATAATCTATGACATCTTAGTTAAACAAAAACTATTATTGCTTTAAACTGAACAACTATTTCAGTATTATAGCGGCTGAGTATAATTATTCATGAAATTTGCATTTATAATTAATGGATAGCACATTTAAGACTAAAAACATGAACACAGTTTGTGTTATACACATACAAAATAAATGATTACATTTTTCACAATTAAACAAAAGATTACAATTTGTACATTACAAATAATAATTTATTGAAAATAAATTACCAGTCAAACATGCAGACACACTAATTTATTAAATTATTGGAGTTCCCATATGCTGCACGTTTGTATAATCTATTGTTGTTATACTTAAATAAAAACATTAAAAAAAATTAAAAATAAATTGTTTGGAGAATGAATAAATGAACGAATAAATAAATAAATATGTAAATAGGATTAATTATAGTTTGGAGAATAAATAAATACATTTAATTAATAAAAGTCAAATGAATATTACTCTACAAAACAAATTTCAAGCATTTAGTCAGAAGCCTTTATAGATCACAAGGTTTGTAAAATCAGAGGAAACATAAATTAATTTCATTATCCAAAATTTTGTCTGTCCATGTAGTATGCCAAAAAAGGCCAGATGATGATTATCTTTTTTCCAGTCAATTTTCGTGAATACATTTTTGAATCAGCCTGCGATCGTATGGTTGCTCGGTATGACCGAAATAAAAAAAAAATATTGCAAGGTTTATTCAAAGTCTGAATCAAAATCTGTATAAATCACTATGTGGGACTGATATGAATGTGCTCCTGTAATGTGTGACTTTCAGATTTAAACCCATCTTAGAAAATGAATCACTACAGCGGATGATTTACAGTCAGTCCCTGTCTGCACTAGAACAGAGTAGGAGCTGGTTCTGCTTGATTCTAGTGTGTTTTGTACATCACACAAGGATCTCTAAGTTCATTCATGAAAGGATGTTCCTGTGGCGGGATTTATTCAAATGTTTTTAACCAACAGGTGATCAGTTCGTCCCTACAGAGTCAATTATTCAGGTGCAGGACTGCAGCTTGAGCATGTGATTTGTGACTGTCACACACACAGACGCTCTGGGCAGAGTGACACTGCTCACATGTTGTTCACTGTGACTTTGATTCGCAATGTCACCGTGACCAGTACCATCTCTCTTGTGACACTCCAATACAGGAAGCAGTGAATGTGTGTGTCTATAGTTCCACATGTCCATCATAAGTTTAAAAGGGAAATCACCCTCTCCTCCTAGCAGTTGCATATTTCAAAGAAAGAGGATATTTCATCAGCAGTTTGCTGTGGTTCTTCTGTAATTTCTGCAATATAATAAAAGCAAAGCAAGCAGTGTGTGATTTCTACACCACTAGTGGCACCAAATGGAACTGTACTTCTGTGACAATGCTTGATTTAAAATCACAACTCATTGTTGGTTCAGACATTTTCCACCACATCTATTTAGCATATTCTTTATTTTGCTGTCTATTTGTCTGTTTATTTTATTTTGCCAAAAGTATAACTATCTTATGTAAATCCCAATCATAAAGAATCGCAATTATAAAACAAAACAATGGAGAACAAATATTTAAATGTATGCAAATTAACAGTGATGTGATGCATCGATATGTCAAAGGAAACAGATATACGATTAACAGATACAGTGGTATATTTCAGTAGAAATGACTTGCACTATCAGCACAGAGCAACATCAAATGATTTGCAGTCAGTGAGAACAGGGCTTTAGCAAACACTACTAACCCTTAGTTCTTGCATTTTGAGAGCTCTTTCCTGTAAATTACATCAGCATGAATGTGATGAACAGATCAGCAAGCCCATCATGTGGCTATAAAGTTCAAACATCTGGAGAGAGACAGAGACAGCATGTCAGGTGCTTTGTTTTTCATGATCTCATTCTCATCTTGACTCAGCATCACATGACAGCAGCTGCCAGCTCCTCGGAACTCTGATGTCACACTGCCTTTGCTTTGTCTTAAGAGTCTTTGTGTTTAGTGCTGGAAAGCCCCTCCATTTGGGCTGATTTTAATCTTTTCACAAAGAACTGCACAACAAATGACCTTACATGGAAAACAAGTGTATGATAATGAAGTGTAATAGCAGCAGTCCAATGAAGCAGACAATGAGGTCACTTCAGGGGTCTACACACACATACACACCCTCACTCTTTGACTCAGTTGGCTCATGCCACCAACTTTTCCAGCGCTTAGATCAGCAACACAAAATGTAGTCTGACCTCATGGAGGAAAAAAAGGGAATTGATGCTCTTGTGCGCATACACACACACTCAGGCCTCAGATCTCTGCTCCCTCTCTCTTTCCCGGAAGAGCAGGCTCTATGTTATTGGAAATGGAGAGAGCAAAGCAAAAGCAGGAAAGGGAGGGGGAAAAACAGATGAGGAGTTCCTTTTAAATCTCGTGATTGGTGAGTCAGTGCATGAGCTCAGTGCAACACAAGATCCGCTGTGATTGGTGGACAGAGATGTGCTGATCCAATCCGCATATGAGAGGACAGGGATGGAGTGAGCCTATAGGAATTATAAATAACTGCATAAATGTACTGGAAAAAGTGCAAGAATTCTTAAGATTTTGATGCCATTTTATGGGATAACTAGATATTTTATAACAGCAAATATCTGCACAGATGTACAGGCTAAAATAATGGGCTATTGTTATGGCATTTTGGGGAAACCTTAATTATTTTATTTTCTGAAGATTGCATGAGTGGTGTTTATCGGAGAAAAATAATTTGCCACAAGCATGGAGTTTGTCGAGATATTGCTATATGGTGGTAAAAACTGGGTGGTTTCCAAGCCATTGCTATAGGTTGCTAGGTTGTGACTGGTTTTAATTTTAGTGTTTGTGAACAAAATGTTGTACTTTGTACCAAAAATTTGCCTGCTCAAAGGTTTTATTTGACATAAAATCCCTGAGCAAGCCAAATTTTATCAATCCAATTCACTTCAGGAGCCTCATTTATAAAACCTGCATATATGCACAGATTTTATCTTGGAGTGTGTGTACGATAAAATCCATGACAAAGTTCAGATTCAGAGTTCAGATTCAGGGTCTAAGAAGACATACGCAGTTTTCCTTGTGGCAGAGAGTCGGAGTAGGCTACTGCAGGTATTTGGAAATCTAAAGCACAGGACACACCAAGTCAATGTCAAAGATCTAGCGGCGATGAAAGCCAACTGTGTTGTCGCCTCTCGTCGGTGGCGTCTCGGCCAAAAGGCTGCACTTGAACACACCAAAAAGACCTAAAGGCAAATGTTAACAAGCACATGTATTCTGTGCCTAAATGCAAGCAAATATCTGTCTATCAGCAGGTATCAATAGTCTATTTTCATAATTCAAAAAGGGAAACCGAAACTAATTCTGCAAATATACAAACCGTACAAAGCAGCACTTGCTTACCATTTTGAAAATCAATCACACTGATCATTTTATTCATTCCAGTCAGCTCATGTTATTATGAAAATATTCGTGCATTTGAATGCTCAGGTAAAATTATGTAAAATTATAACACTGTGCACTGTCTTGGACTTTTTTGCTCGTTTTTATCACTTGTGCTTTTATTCTTGTGCATTGACTCATTCATTAAGCTGAACAGCCAATTAGAGTTCTCTCTCTCACCAACGGCCCAACGCCAATTCAACATGTTGATTTGGCCCCAAAAAACCCGGCAGCGTCCGACTAGAGTCAATTGTGTGGAACACACCGAAAAAAACTAAGCCAACTGAAGCTCAAAAACAGATGGCCGACCAAACACTTTTGCTTTAAAAGTTTCAGATTATGTATTCCCTACCACCACAAGACAATTTTTTTGCACAAAATCACGTACAAGGTATTTTGGGACAAAAAAAATGGCACAGTTTACGCAAACAGCTGTAGCTATTCCTCAGCAGTTACAATGAGCTGGTTTTCTCTGACCAGTTTGAAAATGTCATTACCGCAAGCTTGACAACTTGTTATTACCAAAAAGAAAAAAAAGGTGAAATTTGTGGGTTTTAAATACCTAAAAAGTAGGAGAACACATTCTTTGAAAAATAAGTACTTAAAAATGCTCATAGTCGCACAATTACCCATATGCATGTTTGCGTATTTATGAATTTTTTGAGATTGGAATTTGATTCCCAGTTTCTTCTTGACATCAGTGCTGTGCTCTGTGCACGTCATGTTCAATGCAATGTTTACACAACAGACCCTCGGCATGTTACCTCTTCAACAGACGTCAAAAATCAAACACAAACATAGCCAGCGGCCTGCGCAAGCACTGTACTGTGGGAGAAGAGTTGAAAACAAAGGTGGTACAGCACCATCATTAATATTCCATCTCACTTACACAATGATAGTGAGGTCACCGTATAACAGCTCTCTGAAGAGCTGTGTCATTAGAGGCACAGCCTGGATGATATTTCATCTGTGTACGAGTGCACCAACTCTCAAAATAAACAACAGGGATTCAGCTGGACACACATGGCAAACACTTAGTTTGTGAAGTGCCAGCCAAAGGAAATTCTAAAAAGGGTTTGGCACTTTCATTTGAAGGTGTGATGGAGGCCTCGCATGCCCGTAAGAGTGTATCAGACATTGCAGTCACTGGAAATTAAGTCAGCATGGTGATGGGAACTGAAGGTCAGACTTGAAGGGACATCTATGTCCTGAAACAGATGCATGATTTAATGTAATAAAACAGATTCCATTCCCATTTTAAGAAAATAAGCACCCTGTCCTTCTCTAGACTTAAAGAGTCAACTAAGGACATTGCTGCCACATCAAAGCTGACCAAGAAATGAAAGGATATATTTCTGCCTGAAATCAAACTGTGTTGTGTAGCAAGGCTCCTGTGGAGATTATTAGTAACTGAAAGCAGTGTTAAGGGGATTTACATTTCTAGCAAGCTAAAAAAGGGTGGGTCGAGCCAGGACACACACATTCAGGTGCGGACAGGGCCACTACATAAACTCTCAGGGCAAACTACGTTACAGTTAAAAGAATCAGTCGAGTACTGGCTCAAAGGTCTATGACACAAGGTTTATGACATAAAATACACTTCTGACTTACACTCAATCCTCTGGAGCTGTTTTTTTTTGGGGGGGGGGGGGGGGGGTCACACTATGGCTAAGGTCATAAATAGGTGCTGTGGATGATACTTCAGACGTTGAAATCCAGGGCTGAAGAGCAGGAATCGGGCTTAGGTGACAATGGAGCTGGTCCAAGGGAAGCTGTCAAATAAGAGGCAGTAGATTACTCATTCAGGACGGGGTTATCACATAAAGACTTTCAAATTGCACTCTTCTGCTGAAGATCCTCAGAAGCTAGCAGCTCACTAACCATTGTTCCCGTTGCCATTAGCCTAATTTATATAAGGATTTGAAAAATGAAGGGAGTTGGTGCACACAAATGTGTTTGTTAGCAGGGGGATGTTAACTGCCCAATATCTCAACTCCCTGCTGAGTTAACAGCCCTACAGACTCTTTACAGCCTCTGGGAACAATGAATAATTAGTTTTTTTTCTTGTTGACTCTTGGGCAGGCTCTCATGGTCTTAGCAGTAAGCTCCAGGTGAAGGTTTAGCAGAGAATCCACATCCCAACAAATGTGCTCTGGTCCAAGGTTTTTGATGCCTCATCATCATCATTTTCTTTTGCTCAGCAAACGCCATGCCACATCTTGCAAAATCTACAGGAAGTGTTTGTGAGAAATGTCAGAGTTCATTTCAATGACAAGATTTCTGAAACAAGTTAATAGATGTGTCACCGTCTACTGCAGGAGTAGCCAACCCTCCTCCTGGAGGGCTACTGAACCATCCGGCAGAGTTTAGCTCCAACCCTAATCAAACACACCTAATCAAGCTGTTCAGATTTACTTGAAAATTACAGGCAGGTTTGTTGAAGCAGGCTTGGAACTGAACTCTGCAGAAAGGTAGCCCTCCAGGAGCAGGGTTGACTACCCCTGGTTTATTGTTATTGAGGTGTTTGTAATTTGCATGGGCCCAACTAAGGTCCAAAAGGTGGTGAACAGATCGTATCTAAGCACAGTCATATCAGGCCTGTGCTTGTTTCCCTACAGCGCTCTCACAGCTTCAGTCATGTGACCTCTTGTATAATTTCAGCTCTCACGGTCTTCACACACAGAGTGGCTGACAGCAGCCTCATGCACCAACAGACCCAGGAAAGACCCTAAAAAAACCCTGAGCGTGTATATTTGCGTTTGGCTCTGGCCTTAAGTTTTAATTCATTGTTCTCCCACAGACAGCAGATGTTTTTACTTCTGCAGTGTTTTCTGAGAGGCACAAAGTGGGTGAGGAGTGTGAGCGTGAGATTTCCCACCACCTGCAAAAGCAACATAGCCTTACTCAAAACAGGAAACACAGATGAAAGAGAATGATTCAGAAAATAAGAAGCTTGGACAGCACCGACCTTAAACTAGAAATAAGTATTTTCATCTCTTTTGGCTATTTTGGACTGAGTGCAGAGGTTTGATTCCTTAAAGGGAAACTTTCTCAAAGAAGTGAACTTGCTGTTGATTTTAAAAGAGCAATAATGTGTCTATAGTGCCTTTTCTTTATTCCATTGATGGATTAAGATACTTACCCCGAACCACATATCTTAGGGGCTGTTTATATTAAAACCTCAAAACGTAATTTGTTTTGCTGTTCGTTTACATGTCAATGGCGTTTTGGGTGCCTGAAAACGCAAACTTTTTAAAACAGGTTTAAAATTGCACGTTTTTGAAAACGGTCTCCATGTAAACAACAAAAACCCGAATCTCTGAAGATGATGACATCATGCACATGCGTATTACATATTCAGTCTACAGTGTTTCATCGTCATCTAATGGCCTGTCAGCAGAATACAGGGTTTTTAGTCATTTTCGCGGATCCATGTGGAGATCATTTTGACAATGGTGTCGTCTGTACGTGGAAAACTCAAAGGAAAAACGTCTCTGTTTTAAGCATATCGTTGTCGTGTAAACGTACCCATTTTGATGACGTGTTGAAATAAGCAAGTTTGAAACATCTCTCATAAAAAAAAACCTAAGGCACAAAAATCGCAAAGCCCTTATACATAGTTTTTCTTGCTACAAACATCGCTATTACTATTTGAACAAGCCTCT
This sequence comes from Semotilus atromaculatus, assembly GCA_031834385.1. Classification (NCBI taxonomy): domain Eukaryota; kingdom Metazoa; phylum Chordata; class Actinopteri; order Cypriniformes; family Leuciscidae; genus Semotilus; species Semotilus atromaculatus. The sequence continues at coordinate 24,458,552 of JAULUF010000020.1, read as the reverse complement.
ATGCCAAACTATTCAACTTCTTTGTTTATGCTTCGGACATGAGGTTGTCGAGGAAAGATGTATTATTATTTTGGTAAGGTGTAGTCATTTAACGTTGTTCTGCTAAATTTCAATAGGAATTTGTGCAACCAGGCATTTTGATTGAAGGTGAAAATAATTTCCACACAGAATTCACATTAGGTTTAAGATGGTCACATAATTTGTCTAACAAAAAAGCTGTTTGGTTTGAAAGTGTCCTTTGTCTTAGCAGTGCTTTGTGCATTGTTGATGACAATAGACAGTGGAACTTTTTTGCCTGCAAAACTTTGCATGTGTGACCACACTTTCATCACCTACCCAACTATATATATAAAAAAAGAGACTTGAGGGGCTCTTTTGACTTAGATCAGCTTGGCAACCCTAGCATTGTGGTTGCAACTTTTGCACTGGTAAGCACCACTCACATTTTCCATAAACAACATTCCATAAAAGACAATATTAACAGGAACTCTCCACCTGAATTGTACATTGTGACATTGTGTGATGGGAAGAGATCCCAAATGCCAAGCATATCTGAGCATTAATATCCATTATAACTAATGACAATAGTATTGTTTAAAGTAGGGTCACAGAACAGGCCTGCACAGATAAATAGACATGGCATTTTTGTCTGTTAAAAAAGGAATGAGATTCATTTTTTTTTCTCTCTCTCTCACACACACGTACAGTACACATCCCCAGCTCCTCACTGTAAGACTGGTGCTCAGGAACCAGAACCAGTTCCTCCGGGCCTGCAGCAGGAGAAACGGGTCAAGCAGGTCTGGCAGAGAAAGAAACAGCTCAGGTTGATGAAGAACTCTTGCCTGCAGGCAGAAACTACATGTCCCCGCCTATAAAGAGAACACTGGGATTCAGGGAAAGATCTGTTCCCAATGGAGAGGGAAAAAAACATACTGTGTGAAAATATACTTCCACAAAAGTGTGAGAACAGAGGCTAGAAGAACATGCTGGTACATGCAATTGTTGAAAACAGAGATATCATGTGTTATGCTGCATTCACCAAATATGTTGATGAATCAAATAGGTAAAAACAGAATTCAGGATATAAAGGTGTTGCTGTAAATATGACTTTACATTGTAGTAAAATTTTACGAAATTAATTTGTAAATATATTAGCCATTATTATAGTCTGTGAGATGCAATAGTGCATTTAAAAAACAATTGTAATACTAAGACAACATAATTTCCCTGTGTGCACTTCTGAACTCCAAAAGTTTCTCCATGCAAATTCCAATCCCACATATTAATGCAAATACGTATCTTTTGGAATGAACTTTGGTGACTTCTTGAGGAAGAAAATTTCCCTCGAGCAGTGAATTTGCATATGCGCTCCATGTGCAGAACTGTGGACAAAGACACCCGAACACTCTCACTCCTTAGAAAAATTCTCTGGAACGGAAAGCAAATAGGTTTAGTGATAGTGTTTTAAGTTAAATCACATTATGACCGATCTAGGCAAATCTTTGCAAATCATCAAAACTGACCTCAGTTCTGGTGCATGAGGACATCTAATCCTTTAAACAGGCTCATCCAGACATATCTACCATATACAGCAGTTATCTGAGCTGCACTCTGGGAACACATTGAGTCTGTAATATTGCAAAGTGTTGACCCGGCCATGTGCCCAAAGTTCCTGGCAGACTCCAGATTCTCACCACAGGTGGAATAGAAAGAGGTGAGAGGCAGCAAATATATAGCCAAATAATCATTTTAAAAGGTTGAACTTCAACTTCCAAAGACTTACGTACCTCTCAGCACAAGCATCACAGTGTTTTAACCACCATGTGAAAAACATTACAGATCTTCATAGAAGAGCATTTTACTATTTGCACCAATAATTTGATTAATATTTTCTCAGTGTCATGATCGATATGCTGGCTTTTATGATGTTGTACGCCTGGGATTTTTATTTTCATGAAGGCATGGATGATATAACGTGAGATGTTGGGTAATCATTGGCTGCACTTTGAAAGGTCAGGAAATGGGGTAAAAGATGACACTTGAACTGTTAGACCATGTGACCATTGACTGCTTGACCATGTGTGTGCACTGCAGCACCAGGGCAGGGTAACACAGTAACTTGTCACTATAGAGTTCAATGCACTTTTGATGCAAGTTACATTTAAGGGCCATAATCCATGCACACGCTCTTTTCTACGTTTCTGAGGTTGCAGGCTGCAACTGTCAGTCAGTGGTAAATATAGAGTTAACAGACCAAAACAACCTCATTCAACCTTAATACCTCTTCCTCTTGTATCTCATTTTCATATTTGTCCAGGCAATCCCTTGTATCTCATTTGAATAAGAAAGCGAACATGAGGTATGCAAATAAGCTGTCTGAAATTGGAGTGTTTGTGCATGCGTGTTTGCATGCATGTGGGTTTGCAAAGGTTTCTCATTCAGGAACCGCGAAAGCCATAGGCCCACTCAGTAAGTGGGCGATGTGGATGGACAGTGTTGGTTAGGAGGGTTCACAAGCAGGTTACATGCAAAAAAAGAAAAGAAATGGAGCTCTGAAATGCAGAGTTCACACTGAACGATTTTACGCCTGATTTTCGCTCGCCGACAGGTTTTGTGGGAATGCAGACAAATGCCCGAAATCATAGGCAAATCGTGCTTGTTCACGTGAGTGACAATCACGCAGTGTGAATTATCAAAGACACGATCTGAGAGAATCGACGATGAGTGACACCTGTCAGCGATTCAAAATCCTGCTGTGTGAATGTGTTCTGACTGAAAACTACATTGATTACCTTTTTTTTCCACCTTTGTTGCCAATGGCTTTTGTCTTGCTTAGTTCTGCCTGCATTGACACCATTATGAGAACTGAACTGAGCTGGATGATGACATCACGGTTTTCTCCAGAGCGGCTATATATATATAAATAAATTAATAACTTTTTTACAACAAAAATTAAACATCACTGGAAGCTGGACCGTGACGCTATTTTCTTCTGGAAACAAACTTTGTTGCAATGTTTTCCTGTTATCTCTGTAAAGCTGGTTTGAAACAATCTGTATTGTAAAAAGCACTATATAAATAAATGTGACTTGACTTGACCTACAGACAATGAGAGAGCAAGATACAGGGTGGAATGTTCAGGGAGGAGTTATAGACCAGAATATCAGTGTTTTAAGATATGTAATTAGAATTATATCAAACAGAAACAAAGAACAATCATTTGCTTGACCAGCAGCACATTGCAAAATTATTTATTTACCTCTCTTAACTCTCTTTGCAAAACACAAATCCTTGCTCCCCACGTCTCCCCAACCATTTCCTCCTGGATAATCATTTTTTTTTGTTCTCCTTTTCGCTGCAAATCTGCGCACAGACAATTTGGATCGCAATCTTCTTGCAGGCTATAATTTTTAATAACGATTTCAGTATCACGAGTGATCTTGCGTTAATTCCTTATCAGTTCTCGCGCGTGTTTGGGTGTGAAACGTAGTTTGCGGACCAGATAGAAGTTGTAGGCGATTCTTTCTTTTGTAAAGTAATGCGGTTTGAAAACCCCTGTTGCCGATCCATCGTTCAGTGTGAACACAGCAGCAACTGAATACTGCCCCGAATAAATGTGCAGTGTGAAAAGAACAGTGACCCGACTACTTTAAAAATCGTGCAGTGTGAACTCGGCATAAGATGACTATGACGTGGCAGTCCATAGTGCCTCTGACACGGTCACAACCATACATTTACATTTGTAGTTTTCTAGAATAACTTTCTCCCCATTGAGAAAGCGGCTGGTGGAAAACACCAGAGTCAGATTACAGAAATCAGATTATCAAAACATTTTTATTACATTAATTACTGAAAATACTCAATACGCAAATCTCTAATCAATTAATTGAATTTTCATTCCTAAGCATGAATGCATTTTTAGACCGCTAGATACTTTTTATAATTAATTTCTCACAACTACTGACTCAGTCACAATTTATATGAGGCGTCTTTAATTACTATGTACTTACATAGATTACTTAAATATTGCAAAACACTTGTGGTGGATACGATTAAGGTTAGTGACTATCATAGAACAGAAGAGTGCAGAAATGGCGATAAAAGAGTTTATTACAGTACTGGAATGGATGCAAACAGGTGAGTAACCGGAGAGAAGACATACTATAAACACTTCTTATCTGTTCTGTTGCAGGCAGAGGTTAGGCAGTTCAAGAGAGGATTGAACAGGTATCGACAGGTGAGACCAGGGGCCTGATGTATAAACGTTGCGTACGCACAAAATAGGCATAGAAATATGCGTACGCATTTTCCCACTCACATATCGGGATTTATAAAAAATAAACTTGCCGTAAATAAGTGCGCACCGTAAGGATGCTCTTGACCGTGCGTACGCACTCTTTTAGAAGAGTATGTGTTTTGGCGACACCAATTGGCCCAAATAGCAATAACTATTTAAAATGAAAAACTTCTAAATTATCCTATTACATAACCCAATAAATCAAATTGCATCAACCTGAATTATCATTATCAGCATTCTTAACCGGGTGCAAATACTATATAAATAAAGATAATACAAACATAATTTCACTCACCAAGCCTATCACATGAAGCAAACATCCATCCCTTCTTAAATGTCCGCGCCAGCGAGCGCGTTGGGCCGTTTAGTGAAACTGACGCAGCCTATCTAAAACCATACATCTTCATTATACGTCCTAATCATAAATACAGTGCATGTTCACAATAATAATTTAAATAAATAAAAGAATGATTTAAACTATGTTTTACTTCTGATATAAACATTTAGATTAAATATGCCATTCTCATTAATGTAGTCTCATAAACTACATGAAATCATTACTGAGAAGTTACAACATTTTTATATTCAATAAATAGAAATATTTGTTGTGGATGCAATGCAACACTTTTCCTCTGGCATGCTGTGTTTTAATGTTTTAACTACAGAGATTAATTGCTTATCATGATAATAGCAGATTGTCTGAGAAAATAGTTTTGTGCAAATAATGCAAAGTCTATCTTTTTCCATTAAAAATATAAATCAATTAAAAATACTGTTTGGCCAGTGGAAAAGATTGAGAAAAACTTTCTCTGAAATGTATTTTACACTATTTTAATTATTTATTTATTTATTTATTTATTCAAAAACAAGGCAATTAGGCTATTAAATAATTTTTATTAATGACATCCGTATTTCATATTTTCCTAATGTCTGGTACCGGTCACGTGGATGAATAATAATATGCAAATGATATGCAGATGAGGACATGCATAGTAAAACTAGGCGTTGTAATCTCCATATATGGTTATATCGGGGTGGAGACGCATGGGCGCACAATCTTACACTGACTGGGATTTATAAAGTGAATTCTACGCAGATTCTGGCGTACGCACGGTTTTATAAGTCTGAATATTTTTTTGCGTACGACATTTTTGGCTTTCCGGCGTACGTACACTTTTAGTAAGGATTCTACGCAGAGTTTAATAAATGAGGCCCCTGATGATTGTGCTGTGGAAGGGTGAGATGAGAGGTGCTGATGAGGGTAATCCAAGACATGTGTGGTGATTTAGAAGTGAGTGCAGGTGATAACCAAGGAGGATTGTGGGAGATGTAGTGTGCAGAAGTGACTGAGGATGTGACAGCGACAGGTTTGGTGGTAAAGGTAGGTTTAAGGTGTAAGGGAAGGGTCAACAGTGTAATTACAGCTGTAATTGCATGCAGGTATTTAAAAAATATATATAACTACAATGTAAAAATGTAATAAGTGCATTGTATCAAATAATTTGTTTAAAAATGCATATAGTTAAAGATACCTATAAAGTGGGACCAATTACTCCATATGCAACTCTGAAATCTAAATATTATTTTACATTATTAATAAAATTAAGTAAAGTAAATATTTGGTCTTAGATTATGTTATAGTTCAATTGATTATTATTTTAAACGCTTAAAAATATTCTAGATACACACATGTAACTGAAGGGAACATTTAAACCTATGGTGGACTATTACAACTGAAAAATATCAAGATTGTGTATTAGTATAGTTGTTAAAATCAATTTTATATAATTCCATAAATAATACACTGAATTTTTCATCAATGCATTTTAACACTCATTTATTTAGTTTGCATTACTCAGAGAATAAATTTCCCTATTTACAACAATACTCTCTATTTTTATGCAAATACTAAAACTAGTCCTTTGGGATGAACTTTAGCGACTTCTGCTGAGAAAGAAAACTTCCCCTTCATAGTACTGCAGTATATTATTCAATATGCACAATTTGTTTTGTTTTTTATTGCTGCAGATAGTTCAATATATGTATTCTTATAACAATAGCTCTTTTCAAACTGTCAAGTAATATGCAGGAGAAGAATGGCCTGCACGAAAAACAAGCAGTTGCTTGTAAGGGCAGTACCATAAGAGGACAGCCAAACTCTCAGAGAACAATACGGATATGGGGCGGGGGTGAGAAAGAAGGAGCTGCATGATTTCTGCAGTGACGCAACATTAGTGCTACTCTCAACAGTGACCATATTAGGGCATGGGCGGGGGCTTCAGCGGAAACCAGGAAGTAGGGGGTCCTCTAGTGGAAATACCACATGACTTCCAGTACAATATCAAAATATCTATCTTCCACTCCCCCCTCCCTTCTGCTGTTTTTCTCTCTACAACAAAATGCAACTCTTTACTGTTTCATTAGGGCACTTATTGATCAGTTCAAATGTGAAGCCAGCAAGAGTAACATGAGGTCCGCTTCCAATCTCTATGCTAACAAATGCTGTAATCCAATTACTGGCATTTACAGCAAAAACATTGTGCAAGCAAGTGCAATCACATGCAGGTTCATAATACACTTTCTGGTAAATGAGACTGGTGCAAAAAAAAAAGAAAAAAAAGAAAAAAAAAATAGACCAGCTGTTAATATTTTCTGAAACAGGTCTATTTATTTAACAGCATTAAGAAAGGGTAAAGCGCAGCTTGCCAATAGGTATTGTGGTAATATATGTTAAATTTTGTCTTTAAAAAAGTTGTATAAAGTCTGATATCAAATACACCACACTAAAAGTAGAGGAATCACTTTGAAATTGTGATTTAGTGCCAGATTCAGCTACTGAGGAATAGCTTGCATCTACATTACAATATTTAAAGTGAATTGCACTTTTTGAATGAATGCATACAAATATATATATATATATATAACATATATATATATATATATATATATATATATATATATATATATATATATATATATATTCAGAATAGTTCTGGCACAAAATTAAACGCACACCATGAATTTGGATAAACTGACCTGTATACACTTTTGAGAATTTAGGCTCAAAAAACACTCTTCACATAAGCTTGTAGCTTCTGTGCGCTAGCTCAATTTCATTTCATTTTATTATGAAATTATTTTTACTGTTTAATTATGAAATGTTTTAGACCCTGGGAACCAGTAAAATGTTAGCCTACTGATAAATCATTTTCTGTATACTTGAATAATTTCCCCTTGAATATTTCTTTCTGTAAACCGTATTTTCCAGCAGCTGTTCAAATTCATAACTATAGCGATGCCAGATTTTAAATTAATAGGCTACTTCTTTTGATCGTTGAAAGGGGTTTGCAGAAAGGTCTGAAATTTTTGCAATTCAACTTGATCTATTCTGGCACTTGTGAATAGACTAAAGACAGTTTATTATAGGCTAGTATAAAAAAAATATTAGTGACATTTTTGAAGGGGGTCTGTTCCTCAATATGACAGGTTAGACATCCCTCTGTTAGAACAATTTAATGTGCACAAGTAGATTTTATACTTTTGGTGATGTAGCCTTGTAGTGTTGTAGATTTTGAAGAGAATCTTGCTGAGCAAGGCAACATGTTTAAATCAAGCTAAGTTACACAAATTTTGTTTTAATGGCACGGACCGTCTTGACTGACTGATAGCATCACCATTAAGCGATGTCTTCACCATATGTCAGGTTGGCTACATGTCACGAGAACAGCACAGCCGTCAACATAAGAGATACATCAACTCTTAAACCACATCGACCCCCGCACCCACAACAGAGACATACACAAACAAACCTCTGGAATCACTCCGTTTGCCTCAAACAAATACCAAACCAGAGGTCAGAATGGCGCGACAGGGCGGGAATCACCCACTCCCAGCGTCATGGCAACCGCACGAGAACGTTCCGCTACAGAGCGCGCTTCTCTGCTTGCTTTTTCGCGGTCTCAGTTTCCCGCCCCCTCACGAGGCAATCCCCCTCAGAAATGATTACACGTCACTGTCACAGCTACGCCCACACTTCAACTCAACTCAACGCAGCGAGATTCTCCGCTACGCACACAGTGGGCTGAACCGTGAACTTGACACTATAGACACACTGCTCAGCTGCGTCCGATTCACAGGGACCATACGCAATATTCATTGTTCCCTAGTCCACCTAGAGTGGAAAAAGTGAAAAGTGATAAAAACAAAAACAAAAAGGCATATAGGCAATATGACAACAATCAAATAGTAGGCCTAAACCATAGAGATCGCACTGTCAGAGTTTGGGAATATTCACACATAATTTATACACATTAAACATTATCAGAGTTTTAAAATAAAACATTTTAAAAGAGAACAATACATCACGGTTGTTTAAACCAATAAGCATTAAGCTGTCGAGTTTTTTAACATCAGTATGACATCAGAGCAAGGTGGACCGCACTGTTTCCCACAATTCTGCGCAGATTTTGCTCATCTCAAACAAGCCTATTCTCTTCCATTCGTTTATTTGAAACAGCCAGCGAGGTCATCAAGCACTTTAGAAATTGCACAAATATGATATCATCGGCTGGGATATCTGGCTACTTCAGGTATGTATAGGCTACTTTTAGGATCAATTCACGAGTTCACACTTATAAATAAGTCAAATAGAATAAATGCGTATTTGGCATGCTGTCCGAGGAGAGGGCTCTGGGCTAGGTATTCGGCCCGAACCCAGAGCACTCCCCCCGTATTTCTGGCTGTGAAGAAATAAGCCAAGAGTGAGGAGTCGGGGTGGTGGAGGGATGCTGAAAACTGTCAATGAATGTAGGTGAGTTGACAGAGTAAATATATATGCTTCCTCTTGTGCTGATAGGGTAGACATGGTAATTGTTTGATGACAAGTTGATTGTAATGATTATTTGAATGTGCTTCTCCCGAACTTTGTTTATAAAACTTAATTTAAAGTGTGTTTAAAACTATATGCAAACACACAGAATTAGCCTACTTTAGAAAATGCTTGTCAGAAGGGTGAACTGCAACAATTGCTAAAGTAGCTTAGTAATGTAAGTCTTTACACCGGTTTTTATTCAATAAAAGTGAGAATTTAACCTAAATCTGTTATCACAGTTCAGTCATTAACATAGGGCCTACTGGTTGCATCTCAATCAGCTCCAGTTCAGTAGGCCTAGTCTATTGCACTGATCAGGGAGTCAGCCATTTTAATAATACCAGTGCACTGAAACATTAGTCTTGTTTGAGATGCCTCGCCTGAAATGTAGGTGAAAGTAGGCGGCTGCAGTGAGGGGAGGAGTGAAAAAAACGCAGGCAAGATGGACAGATCTCTCTTCTCCCAGTGGATTTGACACCTGAGAGATCAAAGGCGGATATCGCGGGATTCACGTTGTTTATCAATATTGTGATCGGGTCTGCGCAGATTTTGCTCATCTCAGACAAGCCTATTCACTCAGGCTTAAACAGTTATTAACAGTTATTCACGGAATTATCAACTTTACGTGGGTTGTGCCTCGGCACGGCACAGCGCAGATGAATCCAGTGTTTTGAGGAGAATGTGCGCCTGTCAGTCACCGTGCCGGTGTGGATACTGACATTCACAATCACAGATTATACTTTTTGGAAGTATGACCAACATAAGAATTTTCACCGGTTTTCGCATGGGCCCGGTTGCAGTCTCTTTTTTTCTGAAGTCTTTTGCATTTTACAACGGGTGAATCTACAGTTGTCACTGGTGATTGTCGTTTGAACCTTTCTGAATCCGTCATCAAATTGATACGTTTTATCAATTATATCAAGTGCTGTGAGAAAAGGCTATAAATCTCCACCTCCAACATCCTCACACTCATATACTAGCCGAGGCTCCTTCTTTATGTGTACAGATGTGACGTAATGATGCAAAGACATGCTTGAATTTCCTGCGGAAATCCACCAGTACCACTGGAAATAAAAACATCATTACAAGCTTACCGTTTTGAATCGAACTACGGCAAGCATATAGTTTTGAACACTGGCTATGTACTTGCAATTTTTTTTATTTTGGATCATTTTGAACCCACAAAAGTTACAACGTTAAAGTTAATGAACAATCTAGCTAATATTTATAATGTATTTACAGCTGACATGTTGCCCATATATTTAAGCAAAATATTTATCATACTGTACTTTAAATAACATTAAAAAATAGTGTCAGAAAGAGATCAGTTAATCAATTGTCCATAAATACCAGTAATGATGTTGTACAATAAAGACGTTGTCATGTCGCTGGAAATAGAGTCATCAGTGTCCCAATGTATAGTGAGCAAGGGTCCTTACTGTCCCAGTGCCCGAATTCGTGTACACAATATAAGCTACTGATTCACAACCTAAGAAGATATGGAAGTACACACTGATTAAAGCTCATTTACTACCAATGTGGCAAATCAAAGGAGTTAGAATTGGTGGGCTGAGGACCACATGCCAATGAAAACCTAAACGTCGCAGTCATTACAGAGCTCACTGGTGTAATTTGCATAACTGTCAGTAGTGTGTCTTTGTGAGTTAACACTGCAATTAGTCAGGCACCAGGGTTCTTTGCTACCTAGCCTACATTTACACCCTGAGATTTAAATAGCATTTATATGTAGGCCTACAGCATATCAACAATTTTTCTTTAAGGTCCTGTGCATGTAAACTCTGGACATTAACGCTTTAAATGAAGCCCATCGTTCTCCAAAGCAGCTCTTTATAACACCCTCAGGGTAAAGGTGGGGGAGTGGGAGGGGGTGTCATACTCCCTCCACCACTCCATCTTAAAGCCTGACACACACTCATGAGACCTGCACTGATGAGGTCAGCAGGCTTGCTCTGATGTCATCACTGCATGTGTGATTGAGTTTGAGTGTTGTTTTATTGTTCGCCTGTGGTGTATGACTCACATCTGTGAGACCACTTGTACTCCAAACAACAAACGGAAATGCAAGTCATTAACATAAGAATATTGATGGTTTAAAATGAGAGATTTTATAGAGTTAACTATAAACTGTATACAAAGTAGGATGGGACTCACTTTATCCATCAGGAACTGATTGGATCCAGAGAAGTTGGTGTTATCTGCTATGTTGTTAAAGGACTTTATAGGGAAAACTGAAATTCGTTAATAAGTAAATAAATAAAGAAGTAGGCCTATATAAGTCATTACATTATATTAAAAGATTATGAGAACAATTCTTTCTGGAATATTGAATTTTCTGGAGCCTTTAAAAAGTAAGTAGGTTGAATTTTAATTTCATGTTGTTTAATTTAATTAATGCATGGCACATCAGTACATACTGTCAGATTACTGTTTTTCAAAGTACATATGGCTGTCCGAATCACATCATAACCATATGGCAGAAAACACATAATGTTAACTTTCTGTCACGATTTCAAAACGGAAGAACCCGATCCGTTACCATGTATCAGTGAAGAGAGCTACTGGCGCACAGAAAGCCATTTCACCTCATTATGACATAAATATGCAATTGAAAGTCAAATTGAAATGATCACTCAGATGAATAGCTCTGCAAATTACAAACATGGGGAAAATAAGTGCACATTTAATCACCAATAAACATTATTAATTCCTACAGTGAATGTCGGTCTGAACTGCTCTTATTCATCATCAGCTGCATCAGCAGACGTCACTGAGGGGGAAGACAAGTTCCCAGTTAAAAGTTCCTAGCAATAACATAACCTTGAATCATCACTGATACTGTTCTACTTAGTGCACCTGCTGTGATAAACTGAGTTTACTGATATTGCTGTTACAGAGTTCTGAATGATATCTTCCAATCCAATAAATCGCTCTGAAGGAAACAGCCTTAATTTAAGTCCTGTAACCTGAACTGTGTCTTGGAGGGAAAAAGAGTAAAATTGAGGGAAACAGATGGACAGAAGGAGGGGTGCACTCACTCGATTAGCCTTTAACCATTCTGAGTCGGCAGGTGGTGGGAAAGAGAGGGGGAAAATAACAATGAGGAAGAAAGTGAAACTGCAAGGCAAACCAAGAGATTATCTGTCTGTGTAAATGTTGGAATTTAGCCCCTTTGGCTGCACATAGCAACCGGAGATAAAACACTGTACACTTAAGTGCTGCAAACATGCCAACTGTCAAGTGTTTCGATACACAGCTGTAGATATGGGCCACTGGGTCAGTGGGTTTGTACTGTGTGAACAGGTGCCTGTTGTGAACTTCCAATGATGATGAGATTGAAGTATTGACCCTGAAGTGATTCCTGAACTGTGGAATGAAGCGACATCCAAGATGAGCCGGAACGAGAGGTGTCAATCGTCGGCACCTGTGCATTTTGAATCCGCTTTCTTTATGAATGCTTTAACATAAATGACTTTTCTGTATGCCTTGAATATGCAGCACAGGTCAAATACAAGTGCAGATCAGTAAAGTGAAATCTTCCCCCCTGAGTGGAAGTTCCCTTTACAAATCGAATGACTGATGTTTAGACTTCAAATAAGAGTCTTCTGAGATAAAGAAAAGCCCGAGCACAACACAGATTGGACACTTTTCTGTCATCAGGTTTTTTTTGATGTGTAAGATTGAAAATTCAATGACCCTGAATTCAGTGATACATTCAGATTTACACTTGATATGAGCTGTTTCAAATGACCGGGGCCCCCAAGTTTCCTGTAATATGAAAATGTCATCTCTGATTTTAAGCCAGTGAATGTCAGGGAAAAACAAGGTGCTTAACCAAATATAAACTTCTGTAGTATATAGGGACTACAGATTAAGCAGAACGAAAGCAATTCATCATGATTCAATCATTTTACAGCAATTTATGAGTTGAATATGACCGGTCTTTTTTCAACAGTAACTGTGGCATGCTGCCAGTTATCACAAAAAGTGATATGAAATGTGATATGAAACTGCAATGCACTTACAATGAAATGTAAAAGCAGTATTTTATTTTATAGATTTTAGCACTTACATGAATTATTCATTAAAATGTTCTTTGAATTATCTTTTTGTTGTGGGATTACTTTTCTATTCACTTCTAATGCATCAACTTAATTCATATGAATGGAGTTTGTCAGTATCAGGGGCGTTTTCTCTGAGGAAGCAAAGGCAGTCTCCTTAAAAAAATTGGATATTATAAAAAAAACCCCCGCAAATATTACAAAATGTGATATTTCTAAAGTAGCACTGTCCAAAAGCGCCACTAGCGGGTAAAGTTACAGCGGGACGGCGCGTCTCTCTTGCCTCCCCTGAGCCCATTGACATTCAACAGACACCCTAACGCGTGTAGTGGGTTTGGTGGGGGGTAATTGAGAATGAATTGGGGAAAGTCACATGAGAGGAGGCAATGCCTTCATCGCGCTATGATTGGATACGATCGGTTATGATTGGATATGATGGGTTTGTGCGATAAATCCCGTCTCTTTTTTTCAAACGTGTTCGCGAATCCAGTCTGAATAAAACATGATGCCGTTAATGGGAAGGCTAATTAAAAAGTAAGTAAAAAACTCAGCCACTTAGATATATCTGCTTTATGTCATGTCAAAAGCAAACTTGAAATGGCCTAAAAAACATGGTGAGTGTGTAAGGGTTTTAGTGAGCAATCAGCTTGGTGAAATTAAAGCTGGCCTACTTTTTCATGTCATCAGTGTTTACTGAGCTTGGTGAACTGCGTAAAACATTAACTTGATGAGATTTATACTTGGTTTTAATAAATAGAACATTAATTACATAGAATAAAAATTGAAATTGTAAACAAATAGAATTTGAAACAAAAGAATATTTGGTCTTTATGTAATGTTTATTTAACCAGGAAAATGTGACAACATTAAGTGTAACAGGGACATGAATTTACATTTGATAGGCTATATGTAAAAAAAATAATAATAAAAAAAAACATGACAAAAAAAGCCTGTGAGGATTTTGCCTCATTTTAAACCACCACTGCACACTACTGGTCAGTATTTAAAAATCATGAATCGTGTAAAAACTGCTTTATGGATAAATTCATAATGTCACTTTCATGTGTAAGCCAACCCTTGTGTAAAATGTGTACATGTGTAGTGTAAATTAAATGTAAAAACTGCGCTTTTAAGTAATATAAAATTACTGAAATTAAAGGCCACTCTGTATTTTAAAGGCCTTTTCACATTGCACTTAACCCAGAGTTATCATCGTTCTAAACCCCCATGGTTTCAGCGTTTGATGGGGAAAAAAAGGTGAAAATAAATGGTGAAAGAAAACGTGACAATTGGAGTGAAGAAGAGACCATTTTCATTCTTATCTTTAGTCCAAAAAGTCTATTAAAAAAAAAACGAACAAAAAAAAAAACCTTGATAGTATAGTCTGTAAATATGAGGACGTGCAATGGTTTGATATGGGCAGGTCGTGTGCTGCGTTCATCCAATCAATGACAGTGACACTGCAAAATGCAAATAAGATCTTTAAGCCAGGGTTCAGAAATGTCAATTCAGGGCAGGTTATTTAATTTTTTGAAACGTGATGCAAGATAACCCAGGATTCTGTTTACTCTGGGTTTAGAATGACCCAGGGTTACCTACTTCAAGTTTGAAAATCCCTAAAGAGAGTACAATTTCACACATACACTTTTAATGTCAAATTTATCCCCAGTTTCACAGACAAGGTTTAAGACTAGTCCCAAACTAAAACGCATGTTTGAGCTTTTTTAGAGCAACTTGCACTGACATATCTTAAAATGCACACTAGAAATGTTTCTTTTTCTAGGGCACATTTATAAAAGCTACTTAAATGTCCTAATTAAACTAAGACCTAATCCAGGGTTAATCTAAGCCCTGTCTTTGAAACCAGCCAAAATGTTTTACTTTGATCATCTTTAAGTCTTTTATCATGCTTTAAATAAGTAGGCTATACTTATTTTGATATGTTGGAATTTGCAGTATACTGTTCAGTTGCTCTGACTTCCACTGTAAATACAAATAGTCAGATTCTGAACTAGATGTTTATTAGTTGTGCAGATTGGCTGCTGAACCATCACAGTGGTCTTGTTTATCAGAAATGGAGGGCAAGAAATTAGTGAAAGTGAAAGAAGGTGGTCGAGGAGAGGGGTGGTGTTTTTGTGCACGTGGGTGCAGAAAAGAGGGCTTATGCAGGGTTAGCGCATGCTAGCGGTGTTGTGTGAGTGTGTCACTCCGGCTGGCGGATTGAAATGTGGTTGAGTCACCCTGGAGACCGCAGCTATAGAGATGAGTGTACAAGCAGATCAGTGGATTGTTTTCTCCTCGTTACTGTACACATACAACCTGCCCACTGACGCCTCTGCTTACACTCACACAAGCCAGCCCACATGCCCTCTGCCCATACAACATCTCTCTGTCTTTCTCAGGGTCGGACCTGGGGTACGTTTCCCAAAAGCATGGTTAGCAGACTATATGGTTCCATCATTACTAATATAGTTCAGCAATTCTGAAACCATAGTTCCAACGACAATTTCCAAACAGCATCACAAACTTGTGTGGTTGGAACTACAGCTCTCGACCTGTCGTTGAAAGCATAGTTTCTTGCTAGTAGGACATGTGGACTTACATATAGATCAGGCTCTTGGGTATATATCAAGCTAACATGCAGTACATTTTATATCTTTCATTACATTTAAATATATATACATTTTTTTATATATATATTCATGTCAACAATCAGCTCTGTTTTTACAGAGTGTACATGCACGTAAATGCATAAGGAAACCCCTTATGACAATCAAATAAAGTAATACGACGGGGATCAAAAATAGTGAAGTAGTCCTCAGATGCCATGTTTGTTATAATGGCATAACATTGTGAAGCTGACTGAGTGAACCCCATATACAGATTGCAGGAGTAAGCCAATTACATAGCATGTAAACGTGATTTAAAAAAAAAATGAGTGGCTTTCTGTTGTTTTGCATAAATGAAATATGACAATCTGAGAAATATTGCAATCTTGAATTGATTAATGCAACATTAACAATATCGTTGAACCAGTGTGGTTCAAATGATGGAGGTCCAACCATTACTATGGTTTTGGGAAACAATCACAATTAGCTAGTTAATTTATCCAACAATGCATCATATAATGGTAGTTAAGCAGTGAGTTACGTAGGTGCACTGGAAATGCACTCCTGCAGGTTTGGTGCATGTTTGGTTTGGTCCAGGTTTGGTGTTTGCTAAAGTAAAATGCAAATTGAGCCAGTGACGATAATGTCCATGATAAAATGTCTTGTGGTGAATGCATGCAAATGAACTCATCCTAATCATAAATTATGTTTTAATTAAAGTTTTTAAATATATATTAAAGGTTTTAAAAACACTCACCAGCCACTTAATTACACATATCCAACTGCTTGTAAATGTTAGTATCTAATCAGCCAATCACATGGCAGCAACTCAATGCATGTAGGCATGGTCAAGACAATCTACTGAAGTTCAAATTGAGCATCAGAAGAAAAGTGATTTAAAGTTGCAGTCTGTAAGAAGGCCAGCTAGAGGTCGACGACGCTCACGCGGGTTACCAGTTTGAGGACACGCAACACAGGAACGTGCACAATTGACAATGAAATCTGTGGAGACTTACACAGTTTTAGTTGATGAGTTGATTTATCCGCGTTTTAATATGCTCTTGTTCATAGAGATGTTTAGATGGATACCAATGCTTTTTAGGGTAGAATCTGCAATCTCTGACCCAGTTTGTCTGCTGGCTGCAGTGCGTTGTGTTTCCGGCCAACTGGCATCCCGGGGTGTCGAGATCACACAGACTAAAACAAAAACAGTCATTCCAACACGGAATGCACATTCCAAAGTAAAATAACTGGCTATAGAAGTGTTTTTCAGAGAAATTAGTATATTAACTAAATATCTGCAAACATATTATGGTATTTTTATGCTTTAGTAGAGTGAAAAAGTTACATACAGTACCTTTAAGTGTACTTGAACATAGTTGTTGGTGCCAGACGGGCTGGTCTGAGTATTTCATAACCTGCAGATCTAATGGGATTTTCACACATACCATCTCTAGGGTTTGCTGAGAATTGTCAGAAAAAGAAAAAGTATCCAGTGAGTGACAGTTCTGTGGGCCAAAATGCCTTGTTGAGACCAGAGGTCAGAAGAGAACGTCTAGATAGGTTCGAGCTGATAGAAAGGCAACAGTAGCTCAAATAGGCACTCGTAACAACCGAGGTCTGCAGAAGAGCATCTCAGAACACACAATTTGTTGAACCTTCAAGAAGATGGACTACAGCAGCAGAAGACACATCGGGAAATTAAGGCTACAATTCACAAAGGCTCACCAAAATTGGACAATAGAAGATTGGAAAAACGATGATTCTGATGATGGCCTCACCAGATCTCAATCCAATAGAGAAGCTTCGAGATGTGGTGATGTTCACATCATGGATGTGCAGCCGACAAAACAGTAACTGCGTGACGCTATCATGTCAATATGGACAAAAGTCTTGGAGGAAAATTTCCAGCACCTTGTTGAATCTATGCAAACAAAGGAAGGCAGTTCTGAGGGAAAAAGGGGGTCCAGCCCTTTACTAGCAAGGTGAACCTAATAAAAGGGCCTGTGAGAGTATATTTTCATGCCTCATAATCTTAAATGATATAATTTATATATCAGATAAAGGGTTCTCCCAAAAAGTCATTGACTCACCCTCCAAACCTCTAACGTTCTTTCTGTTTCAGTTTTTTTTTTTTGTCCATATAAAGTCAATGGCAACCAAAAGTGTTTGGTTATCAACATTCTTCAAAATTTCTTCTTTAGTGTTTTGTGAAGAAAGTAAGTCAGGTTAAGGTGATTAAATGATGACAGAATTATCATTTTTGGGTGAACTATCCCTTTAATTAATACATAATAATACATAAAAAAAAAAAAAAAAGGGCCACAGCTTCTGTCCAAATTGTCCTGCTCAGCAGGTCAGTAAGTTCTCATGGTCTCTTGATTAAAGGAACTCGCTCCCACCATCAGACGTTTATTTGACTGTCATTAGAGCACTTCTCGACCTCTTGCCCCCCCCAGGTCACTCAGCTGCAGAAGTGTGAAGTCTCCTCTCCCAGGGTGCAGGACTCCTCATACCAGCCTGGGAGAAAACAGACCCGCATTCACACCTCTGCTCCGCTCCCTACAGCGGAAAAACATTTAAAGAATCCATTTCAAGTCATTTTAAATTTGGGTCTCAGGAATTCTGTTGTAGTCAAAATGTATCAGATATTGATATATTTTAAATGTAATGAGAGAGTAAGGCTCACCAAAGACTAAGACTAAGGCTCACTAAGGCATATCCTGATTCTGTTTGGTCAGTCACGACATTGGTAAAATGTTGTTGCATAATGAAGATGAAAACAGCATTTTTCCTACATAGCCGTGCTGTTTTCATTTTTTTCTTTCTTCTCATATAATAAAGTACTATCAAATCAATTTTTTATGCCGATTTATTTAAGTAGCCATGCAATAGGCCTAATGCACCAAAGAAACAAGCAGACAGCCACCTTTAGAATAGTATCTTTGAACTTCAGTTTTTGCGGTATCTCTGTATATTTCTATGGCATCGCTTTCAAAGAGTAATTAGCCGGTGAAGTGGATTTACTTATTGTCGCATTAATAAAAGTTATCATAAGCATTGTAAAATTTGAAGCGGATGTCATAACAAATGCCATTAGACCGGGAAGTTTTTATAATTCGGAATCAGTAAGACCGTACTTAAATACAAACCGGAAGACAGAACACATCGAGTGCAGCGCTGAAAAGTGGTAGGGCTGCATAAGGTCCAACTTATCGCATATTAATCTGCATCGTGTTCCTGATAAATAACCCTGTCGGCTGGGATTCTTATGCATTCCAAAACGCTGGAAATCTATTGCACTAAATGTGTTTCTTCCAACAGGAAGAAAGGAAGAAGGAAATATAACATTAGCATCTCATTAAGGTGATCAAAACATGAAGCACTTAGATTTAACAGCAACACCATAAAGAATCTGTGTCAGTCATCATGATTCCAGCTGAGATGTCAGTGAAACATCAGAGGCTTTGCTGTGAATGATCTCACCTCTGACTCCTGTAAAGGAGAGCCGTTTCTCTCACCTCTCACTTTAAGAGATTAACTGAGAAGGTCAGATGGTGTATATTTCCACACAGCTACCCATAGACTGTGGCACATAACACTTCTGCCCATTAAAATGTGCCTTTAGGATGAAATATTTCTCTGAGACACCTGGATTCACCTGTCAGACTGTTAATTCCGTCTGAATAAGTAACTAAGTACATGAAATAAGATTTCACTCCATTTGGTGTTTGTATTGTTAAATGTGTGGACTGATGATCACATGCAAGGAGGCTGGAAAGATTTATCAAGAGTGTTATGCATGTTATTTTCCACCGAACAGCACTGATGAAGAGTTTCTATTTGTTCTGCAAGTACTGTAAAGCCTTTTTATTACTGTGCTGGTAAAATGCAAACTTTCACAACATAACCTTGGGCAGAATAATAATATTAAACTACCATTTAAAGGTTTGGGGTCTGCTCTATTGTTTTGCTCATACCAAAGCTGCATTATTTTTTTCCAAAATACAGTAAAATAGTAATATTATGAAATACTATTACAATTTCAAATAAATGTGTTATTTTTTTTACATTATAAAACGTAATTTGTTTCCGTGATCAAAGCTGAATTTACTATTAGTCTTCAGTGTCACATGATCCTTCAGAAATCTGATTTGCGGCTCAAGAAACATTTCTTATGATCAATGTTGAAAACAATTGTGCTGCATAATATTTGTTTGTGGAAATTGTGATAGAGTTTTTGTTGAGGATTCTTTGATTATTCTTTGAAGATTATATGTAACATTATATGTTAAATGTCTTTACACATAAATTTAATTTCATGCATCCATGCTGAATAAGAAAAATCTTTCTGAAGCTTTTGAATGGAAGTGTATTTAACATGGGTTGCAGGTTAGCAGCAGTGTAACTATAGTATATACTGTAATCTTGCATTGAGTGAGATGCTACAGATATGATGGAAACCATAAATCATGCGGCTTGTAAGGAAAGGTGTACTGCTATTAAGTGAGTGATTTCATGATTTTCATCTGCTGGATTATAAACCAGGTGAAAAAAATATTTACTAACCAAAGCAGACTCACCTAAAAACCACCCAGAACACCAAACCACTCATAACACCTTAGCAACCATGTAGCAAAACCCTAGAATCCTGGCAAGCGTTTTTGAACAGGAAAGGCAGTTTCTCTTTTCTTCAGAATTTTTTTTATTCTGGTTTACTCTTGGCACCCAGGGAACAGTTTCACATTCACTGGGATTCTTCACAAGTCATGCAAATGAGTTTATGTAAGATTCCAATCTAAAAGTTATGCAGTGCAATGAGCATTTGAGCTGTTTTGTAACATGTTCCAGTAACTGTACATCTTTGAAAAAAAGTATACAAAAGCAAATATTCGTTTTCAAATCAAAGACAGAAATTAACTAATCGAGCTGAGATACTGTATTAAAAAGGGATGTTGTTTTTGTATAATAGTTCACCTTTATAAAAAAAAATATATATTTATTTACTCACCTTACTCACCTTTATGTTGTTCCAAACACTTATGTAATTCTGTGAAACACACACACACACACACACACACACACACACACACACACACACACACACACACACACACACACACACACACACACACACACACACACACACACACACACACACACACACAGCTTTGTTTTGCTATACTTGTGAGGACATTCCATAGGCGTAATGGCTTTTATACTGTACAAACTGTATATTCTATCCCCTTACACTGCCGCTATCCCTAAACCTACCAATCACAGGAGACATTCTGCATTTTTAAATTTTTAATAAAACATTGTTTTTTTATGTTTTTTAAGCTATTTGAAATATGAGGACTCATGAAATGTCCTCATAAACGTAAGTTGTAATACCAGTGTAATATGCATGTCATTATACACATTTGTGTCCTCATAAATAACATAAACAAGAGCACACAGCCACACACTCACACACACACACACACACACACATACACACACACACACACACACACACACACAACTGAGTTTTTAAAGAATTGCCACATGCACGTTTTTTTTTTTTCATACACTGACAGCAGTGTGTCAAGTTTTAAAAAAAAATACATAAAAGAAAGAGAAAAGTGGTCCAAAACTCCTCTGTATTATTTGAAATCTTCTGAAGTCATAAACAGCTTTGTGTGAGGAACCGCTAACAGGTTAGCAAAGAAAGCCGCATGTCATGTTCTAACAGAAACTAGTAGGCTAATATATAGATAGGCTATTTCTTGAATGTCCTTAATAAAAAGCAACTAGATGTTTTTAAACTTGCATTTTCATGTCCAGAAAATGCGTATTGTGTTGTGATAATAGCTACAGCAGTTAGCATAGGCTACATATCAACACAGAAAAGCAAATAAGAATGTTGTATGAACAATCCTAATGCTACGTGGGAAGTAATAGGCTATGTGTTGTTTCTTTATCTCTCTCCACAGGGATTCTCATCATTCAGAGATGGTAGAGGGAGGCTTCAAGTCATTACAGTGTTCACACCTCAGCTAGCGCGTCTTGTCACTCTTACTGCCAACCAGGGATCAGATAAAGTGTATTGGTCTTAGCTAAAGGTGGCAGTGGGCGTGTGTGGAAGAGTGTTAGATCTATCAGTCTGTCTGAGGGGGAAGAAGCCTCCTCATGGGGGTCCAGATTTTGAGGTGTTGACACCTCCACTGCAGGTCATGAGAGTCTCTGGGGTGCAGGATAGTTGGACCAATGATGGTGCAGGAGATGTATACTGAGATAATCAGCAAAACCATTTTTTTTGAGTAAAATATTTATTTCAAAGACAAAAATCCATTTTGTGGATTTATCATGTGGTTTCTGCAGAATAGCTCTTTTAGTTTAATTCTTTGTTTGTCCCATTTGTCACGGAAAAGCTTCTCTTACAACAGCTAGTTGTAAGAGCTACAACAGTGAGTAAATATATATATATGTGACTGGTGTGTTCTTGTGCAGATAGAATCACACTGAGATCAGGTGGATGGTTACTCACAGATGCACTTTACTGGGTCTGGGACAAACACCAACAAAGGCAGGTTAACATACTGTACAATGCATCACGCTGGTCAAGCCATCAGCAGCACGAGATGTGAGAGTCTCCTGCTGGTGACGTAGCTCCGCCCATAACAGTACGCACGCTGATGCAAGAGACGTAACAGCCAATGTCGAGTTTTCCCAATTTACACATGAATTTATAAACATTATTTAAACTCCGTTACATACACCCCCCCTAAATTCTTGTTAAATTGGGCTAGAACCAGCATATGTAACAAACTAAATATACAGTAGAGATAGCACAAAAAAAAAAAAAAAAAAAGTGTGAGTAAAAGAGCTTTACAATACAGTAAGTCAGAAAACTCTCTTCTTTAAGAAGTGTGTAAGAATGAAATGGTACCAGGTTCCACACTTAACACAGACTATAGGAGGTGCAGTCTACACGCTCCTAGTAATTACAAATGTATCTCTGCTCTTTAAATATCCTTTGATGGAACAGCAAACTCTTCTCAAAGACAAGAAAAACTCACTTTAAAGTCATTCTCTAAACAGTTGACTCTCAGATATGAATCATTATTTAGACTCAGACATTTTAAACAAAAATGTTCCTTAACAATTCAACAACAAAGTTAGTTCCTTGAAAAATAACTTGTGGATCACTTTTCGAATCACTTTCCATAATTTTCTGACTGTCAATCTCACAAATAAGTCTGTTAGGGGGCTTAACTGATCTCCCTAAACGTGTAGTGACGTGGTCCCTAATTGTACTTGTGGGTTGACTGCAAATGACAGGGTCAAGTCTATTATCAGGTTCAGGCAAACAACTGGGGTACTCATTCGGTATGGTTGCAGGCAAATTTTCTGCACTTTCAGCAGGCTGAGGAACATGCACAGGTTCCGGACTGTACTGATCATTGCCAGAGCACTCAGGAGTCATCTCATCAGACATATCTGAAACACCACAACTGGCATCATGCATATCTTCACTGGCATGCGTTCCATCCATCTGAAGTAACCATTCTGATGTCTTTGAAACAGGGTCAGAATCATCCATCAGAGTGGGCTCAAGAGCACTTCCACAGGTAGCATCAGTAGAGTCTGATTGAACTGATCCTTCACCGTCATCCCATGATAAGAAATTAACTGGCAGCAATAGATTTCTGTGCACCACTTTTTCTTTGCCACTCTGAACATCCTTAATCCTGTACACATTAATCTCTGGTTTCACTGATTGAACCTCATACAAAACAGAGTCCCACTTGTCCGAGACTTTCCTCTTGCCTTTCTCTCCACGGTTAGCCAGCAAAACTCTATCTCCCACTTGCAAGGGTGAACCTCTGACTTTCCGATTGTAAAGAACGGCATGGCGGTTCTGCTCTTTGAGACTGTGTTTCCGGGCAATTTCACCAGCTGCGCTCAGATCTCTTTTCAGTGCAGTGACAAACTCATGGTGACTGACCACTTTCTCATCACAAAGGACATGCTGAAACATGATGTCGATCGGCAATCTCGGAATACGCCCAAACATGAGATAGAAAGGAGCGAACCCAGTGGTTTCATGCACAGTACAATTGTAACTGAAGGTTAAAGTTCTTAGAAGCTGTGGCCACCTCGCCTTGGATTTCTCGGGAAGAGCTCTAATCATATTACCCAACGTTCTATTGAAACGTTCTGCTATACCATTACCCATAGGGTGGTATGGTGTGGTGTGCGACTTCTGAACACCAGCCATCTCAAGCAAGTTCTTAATGATTTTACTTTCAAAGTTTGCACCTTGATCTGAATGTATTCTCTTTGGAAATCCATAGATGCAGAAGAGGTCATTCCAAAGGCGATGTGCAACTTGTTTGGCTGATTGATTGTGACAAGGAAAGGCATGTGCCATTTTAGAGAAATGATCTGTCACTACTAGGACATCGACAACCTTCCCTGAAGTCTGTTCAGCACTCCAGAAATCGATGCATACTAGTTCCATAGGTTCAGAGGTGCGAATATGCTCAAGGGGCGCACGAGCATTTGGCTCAGGGGTTTTTCCAACAACACACCTCTGGCAGTTCTTCACATAGAGCTTGATGTCTTTACTCATTCCTGGCCAAAAGAACCTTTCAGCTGCCAGAGAGAGTGTTCTTGCACCACCCTGATGTCCAGCTGCATCATGGACACCACGGAGGACGTCATGCTTTAGGCAATCTGGTACAACATACTGAAAGATTTTCTTGTTCATCAGTCGATCCCTCTTGACTCTGTACAGTACATGATTACGAACCTTCAGCTTTTTCCACTGTTTCAACAGGTCAGTCACAGAGCTAGGTTCCTTTACTTTCTCACTCTTTGAAGGACGTTTATGTCTCCGAACATAGTAGATGACTCTACCAACTACGTTGTCCAACTCTTGGAGGCTTGAGAGTCTTGAGAACGGGATTGCAACCGATGTGTCTTCATCAGGAAGCTGGAGTGACGTCGGACTTGTCACAGGCAATGGACTAACTCCACCATCGCAGTGAGCACCTAGAACAGCAGAAACTTCAGCAGCATCAACGGATCCAGGACATGAGTCATTCACGTTATCCTGTAGCTCGTTTTCAGTTCCATTACCAGTAGCTTCGACATTCTGACAGTTGTTAGTAACTCGGAAGGCATCTTGCACAGTTCCTGTAACAACTCCATTTACCTCATCCAAGAGAGAAACGTATGGTTCTTTCAACAGACGATGGCTAACACAAGACTTGACAAAGGGTTCTCTGCTCAAGGCATCTGCAACAATGTTCTTTGTGCCTGGCACATACTTCAGGTCAAAGTCGAATGCAGCAAGCTTCGCCACCCATCGCTGTTCACACGCGTCCAATCTGGGTTTGGTAAGAATATAGGTCAGTGGATTATTATCAGACCATGCAGTGAAATGTCTCCCTTTTAACCAGTGGCTAAACTTGTCACAAATAGCCCACTTTAAAGCCAGAAACTCGAGTCTATGTGCTGGGTAGTTCATCTGAGACTTGGAGAGTGTTTTGCTGGCGAAAGCAACTGGACGTGCAACCTTCTCTCCAGGCGGCACCTGAGATAACACAGCTCCTATCCCATCAAATGAAGCATCAACAGAGAGAATAAAGTCGTGACTGAAATCTGGGTGTGCTAGAGTCACACTGTGCAACAAGTCCTGCTTCAAAGACTCAAAAGCAGTTCGACACTCACTAGACCAATCCTCAGGTGAGAGTTTCACAGCACTGAGCGGCTTCTTCACACGGCTACACTTTCTCTGAGTTCTTTTCTCTGAACGATCTGATAGAAGTTTGAAAAGAGGTTTTGCCTTAGCAGAACAGTCGATAATGAAATGCTGATAATACAAGATCATGCCCAGGAAAGAACGAATCTTCTTCTGAGAAGGAGTCACGCCATCCGCTTCCATGAGGTCGGTAGTCTGGATGTCACTAATCACCTTCACCTTTTCTGGGTCAGTCTGGACACCATTCCCAGTGACAATGTGTCCCAAGAATCTGACAGATCTCCTGAGGAACATGCACTTCTTTGGCGCTAGCTTTAAGTTGTGCTTAGACAGACGAGAGAAGACCAGTTCCAATCGGTCAAGAGCTATTTGTTCACTTGGAGCAAAAACCATCAGATCGTCCAAGTAGCAGAGAAGACTCGTGAAATTCTCATCCCCGAAAATGGACATCATCATCCTCATAAAGGTAGCCGGACTATTGGTCAAACCCTGAGGTAGACGATTGTACTCATGAAGGCCAAACGGAGAGGAGAAAGCTGTGTACTTTTTATGCTCTTCGAACAAGGGAACATTATAAAAGCCAGAAGTCAAGTCCATGGTCGAAAAGAAAACGTTGCCTCCCAAAGCTGCGAGTGCATCCGCTTGATGTGGGAGTGGGTGAGCGTCCTTCACTGTCTTCGCATTCAGCCATCTGAAATCTGTACAAATACGAAGGTCACCGTTCTTTTTCCACACTAATACTAGCGGAGATGCATATTCACTCTGAGACTTCCTTATAATGCCTTTAACCTCCATCTCATTCAAGGCAGTGCGCAGCTTATCATAGTGGCTGGGGGCTACACGTCGATAAGGGAGTCGAAAGGGCTTCTCGTCCACCAAGTGGATTTTGTGAACAAAGTCAGTAGCTTCTCCACAATCCATTTTTCCACGTGAAAAGGTTGACTCGTACTTCTCAATGAGATTTAGAAGCCTATCCTTCCATTCCTCTGACACTTCACAAGCATCCAGATTCAGATCCTGCAGTCCTAATTTGTCCAGCACGTTTCTTCTCTCATCACTGGTCCGCACATGACTTGTAGAACTTGCAGCACACTGAACGTTACACTTCAAAGACTCAGCTGTAGACAACTCCTCCAGAGCAATACAAGTAAAAACATCCACAATCTTTTTGTTTTTCTTAATGACGATAACTTTGTCCGTAGGGTTCATTATCTTGAAAGGCACCCATCTACTGCCCCACATAGGTGTGATGACTCTCCCTATAATCACGTTCCTTGGACGGCATTTACACAGGGTAGGCTCGACAATGACTGTGCTCCCTACAGAAACAGAAGTTGACTCAGGAAGCTGAGCCCAAGCAAGATGTTCATGGCGTGGTTCCAGAACTATTTTCTCTTTCAACTTAGCTGTGCCCACTTTATCAGGCATGTCTTCACCCTTCCATCGTTCCATGTTAGAAAGCAGAGATAGGAATTGGTGACATTCAACATCTGCTGGGTTAGCTGTGTTGGACACAAGTCTCCAGTATCCATCCGTCTCTTTCATTTTTTGAATTAGCCACTTGATAGCATTGCTGCCCAGGATCAAATCGTCGGTTTGGCCTGGAACCACTAAAACTGGAACGACCATCTTGCAGGCATAAACTGAAAGTTCAAGCTCATACATCACTTTTGGGGTAACACGCTGTCCGCCACAACCAATTATGACAACATCACCAGCAGGGAACTTTTGTAGATTTGGCTTGTGTTGCAACAAGAGACGTTCAGCAGCTTCACTCATCGTGCACGCCATGGAGCCACTGTCAACCATAGCTTTCAATTGAAGGTCGCCCCAGAGTGTCGCTGGTGTGTAAAACAGACTATCAATTCGCTGTACTCTGTGAGTGTTCTGAAATATTACAGTTGTCCCTGCAGGCTCAACGGAACTAGAAAGACTATAAACTGAGGATGGATCATCCATACAACACTGGGTTGGAGGAATAAACTCACGATCCACGCTGTCCTCCTCTGAACGCAGATCTTCTAGTTTCCCAGCCCTTGAGAAGACGGTGATGACACCCTCTCAGGACAGACAAAGCGGGAATGATCAGGAGAGTGACACTGAAAGCACAACTTCTTGTCAAGACAATGTGTCAACCCAGAATGATCAGGGCTTGAACAGACAGTGCACGGCAGATCATTGAGGCCTTTCACTCTTGGTAGACTCACTTTGGGCTTCAAACGTGTACCTGGCTTTTTGCTGTCAGATTCTCTTAACAGGACATTTTCCAGTAAGCTCATGACACGCTCCAATGCAGATGCTTCCAGAGACTTGGACTGCTGAACATCAGAAGGAGCTGGAAGTGCTGCAGACGACAGTTCCACTTCGGTTCTGTTCACAGGAATTTTAGTGGGTGCTGTTTTTCTTACTGTAGATACAAGACTGGAATCTGAGTGATACTCATTCAAAATATCCTGAACTTCTCGCACAGTCCATGCGTCAATTGTCTTAGATCGAAAGGTGATTGCAAGCTCTCTACATGGGCAGTGTCTGATGAACATGCGGGTTACCTCTGTTCCAGGACAATCCAGTACTCTACCCTGTTCCTTCAAACGCTCAGCAGCGACGTCAACAGCACGGTTTAGCCTGATCCAGTACTCGAAGGCATCCTCATCTGGTCTCGGTAAGGTGGAATAGAAGTCAGCCAGTGGGAGAGGAGAGCAAGGAGCAGCTTCAAAGTGTTTCCTGAGAATACTGAAGATTGCATCAGGGTTATGCACAATGTCAATGTCACAGTTTCTTATGCCAAACTTGACCACATCCCTTGCTTTGCCTCTTAGGTGAACCATAATCTCTTCCGCTTGATGCTCTTTTCTCAAATTATTGCGTTTAATATAGTCTCTCATGATATCTATCCACTCATTTAAGTCAACAGCATCAGAACCTCCTCCCCTGAAGCTAGGAGGTTCTCTCACATTTTTGGAAAAAGACAACTGGCTTCGCATCAGGTCCATCATTTGTGAAGCTGCACCATCAGCAGTTACGTTTCTGGTGGAATCATCAACTGAAAGTGAGTCAACTTTATGTGTTGGGCTTAGTCTGTTGACTATGCTATCAGCAATTTGCTGACCAACCTGGCTGATTATGTCAGTCATTGCGGTGACTACATTTGGCGGCTGTGCATTAGGGTATGGAGTAGACGAAAACACACCCTGTTGCTGCCTTGGATTTTCTGAATCATAACTCGTAGATGGGCCCTCAAAACCTAATGGATCTGAAGTTGGGCTGTGACTATCTACGACTACATGAGCATCACTCTGTACATCAGGCCCACTGAACTGTAATGACTTTGGCACTTTCAATAAACCCCATCCTCTACCTTTACTTCTACAGACTGGAGTGTGACCATTATCAAAACCACTCATGATGAACAACAGTACACGTAAAAAAAATGAATACAATAAATAAAAAACTTAGAATTCGCAGTTCGCTGTATAGCAAACTGTCCTTTGCAAATGTTGCAAATCGCTTAAATGCAAATGTCTCTATATAAAAATATTGTCTTTTCTTAAAAAAAAAACCCGTTCCTGAGCAAAACTGTGTCCACCTGACTCCAGAGGAAACTTTAAGATGAACCCTCGGCCGCTTCAGGAGCCATCTTGATTGAAGAAACAACGGGTCACGGCACCAATGTGACTGGTGTGTTCTTGTGCAGATAGAATCACACTGAGATCAGGTGGATGGTTACTCACAGATGCACTTTACTGGGTCTGGGACAAACACCAACAAAGGCAGGTTAACATACTGTACAATGCATCACGCTGGTCAAGCCATCAGCAGCACGAGATGTGAGAGTCTCCTGCTGGTGACGTAGCTCCGCCCATAACAGTACGCACGCTGATGCAAGAGACGTAACAGCCAATGTCGAGTTTTCCCAATTTACACATGAATTTATAAACATTATTTAAACTCCGTTACATATATATATATATATATATATATATATATATATATTTATATATTTATAATTGTTTTTTAATAATATTTTATAATAAACATTATATATATATATATATATATTTTTTTAAAGATACTTAAATGTATTAAAGGTGCAATCACATTATTCAAATTCTGTGTGCAAAAAGGTCAGTTGCCCAATATTATAATAATTATATAATTAAATAGTATTAATACTTTTTATGCTGTGTTAGTATGCAATCATGCAATCAACAATCATGTCAATAAAGTACTCTGACAGTGAATAACTGAAACTGAGAGACAGCAGGAGTTAGAGTTTGAGAGTTTGGAGAGGAGAGAAGTGTGGGAATGTTTGCCCTGACTGCGGTCAGGAATAAAGTGGCGGCCTGAGAACAAATACCGCTGAGAGACACAGAGTTTGATGAGGCTGTTTCTGCTGTCTGTGATGATCAAACCAGAGCAAATGACCAGAAGACACTATGATCTTTCTCCGTAAAAAAAAAAAAAAAAAACAGAAAAAGAAAAGAAAAGAGAGAGATAGAGAGAAACTGGACAGAGGCCTGAGAATGGTAATACTTTATTTTGATGGTCCCTTTTGAACGTGCTATTGACTATAAGTAACTTTGCAACTATATGTCAACTAACTCTCATTGGAGTATTAGTAGACTGTCTTCTTAATATCTGCATATACTTTATTGTGATGGTCCTCCAACAGACACTCTACTGACTATAAGTAATTTTGCAACTACATGTCAACTTAATCTAACCCTAACCCTACCAGTCTATTAATACTCAACTAACACTCTAATTAGAGTTAGTAGACATGATGGAGCAACGTTACTTATAGTCAACAGAATGTGTTAAAGGGACCATCGAAATAAAGTGAAACCCTGAGAATTTGTTCTGTTTAGATTTACATATGATTTACATGCCTGCTGGTGATGAGAGGAACATTCTGCTAACATGACACATGGCATTCTTAATCACTGTAAAATTTGCAATAGGGTAATGTTATCCAAAACATGAGTAAAACTGACCAATGCTTTAGCTGACTGGAAGTGTCCACGTGACCTTTTTATACAAGATATAGACCTGCACGTTTGTTGTCAAATTACTAATGAAGAAATGTTATTGATTCAATACAAGCAAAACTCTATGGACTTTTTTTATTAATAGTTTGTGTTATAACAAAAGAGATAGGCTATTATGTGCAGACAGCAACACACTCCTTTCAGGAAGAAAGTTACTGCATTTTTTTGGCTATCCAAATGAAGGGTGTGTCAAAATAATGTTCCATGGTAAGACAACGTCATAAATGCTGTTGATTAACTTTAGCTTAATGTGTATACTTGGAACTTTCCTTTAAAAAGTGATAATCTACCTGCAAGTCAGAGTAATCTGGAGTTCATTACTGTTCAGAAGAACCTAGCGGAGAAGCCTAACACTTTCATAAACATCATGTCCTGCTGTGATGGGGCCGATTCTTAGTAATGTGAGAAATTCCTGTGAAAAAATCTTACATAATCACGGAATTGCATTAAACACAAATGGAAGTTTTATCTTCTGTTGTCAATAAAATGTATTGAAGTATATCCTGTGATATACACAGAAGGATGATGTTTTTGTTTTTTGGATCTATTCATTTATTTCAAAATGGCAGAGAGAGCCCAACATGCTGCAACTGAAGAAAAGACATGCAAAAAGAAAAAACATCAGCAAAACATCATCAGTTTGACACACGTGCTGCAAATACTCACAACGCAACCAAATACAGAAACACAATGCAAATACTCACAACACAGTGAATGCACATGAGATCAGGATGTTAAAATAGAAAAGAACAAACTCTTCTTTCAGGTCATCGACAACACCATGGACGAGTAGTCAAGTCAAGTCAAGTCACCTTTATTTATATAGCGCTTTTTACAATTCAAATTGTTTCAAAGCAGCTTTACAGAGATAACAGAAAAACAATGTTGTAATAGTATTGTTAAATTCAAAATTAAATGTTAAATGTCCCCAACTAAGCAAGCCAAAAGCCAATGGCAACAAAGGCGAAGAGAGGCGAAAAAGGCAACAGTGGCAAGGAACCAAAACTCCATCAGGTGACAGAATGGAGAAAAAAACCTTGGGAGAACCCAGGCTCAGTCAGGGGGCCAGTCCTCCTTTGGCCAACAAACGAACAGTGTATGATTATGAGTTAGGCAGCATAACGTCAGGAGTCAGATGTGATCAGAACTTTCATGATATTTATCCAGTTCATCTGGTTGGGTTGGGTCATCCGGCCGGTGAGGAGATGAGTGTGTTGAGGTGTTCATGTGCCTTCACAGTGTTGATGGGCTGGCTCATCAGGGATGCGTTGTCATCGTGTCCATGTGATGGTCCTTCCTCAGATCTGGATATGGCCTGGATCCGGCGGTTCGCGGTAAACCTCGGGATAAACAGAGACTAATATTAGCGTAGACGCCATCCTTCTTATGATGTACAAAGTACATCAGGAATTATGGGAAGTGTTCCCGGTTCCGGCTGATCTAAACTATGCAGCCTAACATTGAATTATAGAAATCTATAATGTGTTATGTGTATGCTAAGCCAAAGAGATGTGTTTTTAGTCTAGATTTAAACTGACAGACTGTATCTGCTTCCCGGACTGTGTTAGGAAGATTGTTCCAAAGTTTTGGTGCTAAATAGGAAAAGGATCTACCGCCAGCAGTCGATTTTGATATTCTAGGTATTATCAACTGGCCAGAATTTTGAGATCGCAATAGACGTGAAGGACTATAATGCGTTAAGAGCTCGCTCAAGTACTGGGGAGCTAAACCATTTAATGCTTTGTAAGTAATCAGCAATATTTTAAAATTTATACGATGTTTAATAGGCAGCCAATGCAGTGTTGACAGAACCGGGCTAATATGGTCATACTTCCTGGTTCTGGTAAGAACTCTAGCGGCTGCGTTTTGAACTAGCTGTAGTTTGTTTATTAAGCGTGCAGGGCAACCACCCAGAAGAGCATTACAATAATCTAGCCTGGATGTCATGAATGCATGAACTAATTGTTCCGCATTTGTCAGTGAGAGCATATGACGTAATTTAGATATATTTTTAAGATGGAAAAATGCGGTTTTACAGATACTAGACACGTGACTTTCAAATGAAAGATTGGTATCAAAGAGCACACCCAGGTTCCTAACCGACGACGAAGACTTAACAGAGCAGCCATCAATTGTTAGACAGTATTCTGGGTTATTACGTGTGGCAGTTTTTTGTCCAATGATTAGAATCTCTGTTTTTTCAGAATTTAGTAATAGGAAATTACTGGTCATCCAATTTTTTATATCAGCTATGCATTCCGTTAATTTTAAGAATTGGTAAGTTTCGTTAGGTTTTGAAGAAATATACAGCTGAGTATCATCAGCATAACAGTGAAAGCTAATTCCATATTTCCTAATGATATCTCCTAATGGCAGCATGTACAGAGTGAACAGCAGCGGTCCTAGTACTGAGCCTTGTGGTACGCCGTACTGAACTTGTGATCGATAAGACATCTCTTCATTTACTGCTACAAACTGAAAACGGTCAGATAAGTATGATTTAAACCATGCTAGTGCAATTCCACTAATGCCAACATAGTTTTCTAGTCTATTTAAAAGAATGTTGTGGTCGATAGTATCAAATGCAGCACTAAGATCAAGTAACACTAACAGAGAGATACAACCACGATCGGATGATAAGAGCAAATCATTTGTGACTTTAATGAGAGCAGTCTCAGTACTATGGTACGGTCTAAATCCGGACTGAAAATCCTCGCAGATATTATTTCTTTCTAAAAAGGAACACAGTTGTGATGATACTGCTTTTTCTAGTATCTTTGACAGAAAAGGCAGATTTGAGATTGGCCTGTAATTGACTAATTCTGTAGGATCAAGTTGCGGTTTTTTAACAAGCGGTTTAATCATAGCCAACTTAAAGGTTTTTGGTACGTATCCTAGAGACAAAGATGAATTAATGATATTTAGAAGAGGATCTATGACCTCTGGAAGCATCTCTTTCAGTAGCTTAGTCGGTATAGGGTCTAGCATACAAGTTGTGGATTTAGATGAATTAACAAGTTTGCAAAATTCTTCCTCTCCTATAGCAACAAATGAATCAAAATGTTCCTCACGGAGACTACAATGCACTCCCTGATGCGCTACTGTAGTAGACGGTTGCATAGTTATAATTTTGTCCCTGATATTATAGATCTTATAAGTGAAGAAGTTCATAAAGTCATTACTGCTGTGTTTCTTGGAAACTTCTGGGCTTGAAGCTTTCTTTTTCGTTAGTTTAGCCACTTGTTCAAATAAATACCTAGGATTATGTTTATTTTCTTCTAATAAGGTTGAAAAATAATCCGTTCTAGCATCTTTTAATGCCTCTCTGTAAGCAATCGAGCTCTCCTTCCATGAAATCCGAAATACCTCTAGTTTTGTTTTCTTCCAGTTTCGTTCCATTTTTCTGGCTGCTCTCTTAAGGGCCCGGGTGTGCTCGTTGTACCACGGCGTTGGACTATTTTCTTTAATCTTCTTTAAGCGCAACGGAGCAACTATGTCTAAAGTGCTGGAAAAGAGAGATTTAAACGTTTCTGTTGCAATATCAAGTTCTTCTAAGCTATCCGGGATGCTGAGATTATGAAACTGATTAGGAAGATTATTAATAAAGCCATCTTTAGTGGCAGAAGTGATAGGTCTAACATATTTATAACACGGAGTCGGCTTTGCAGCCTTGGCTAAATGTAATTTACACGAGACTAGATAATGATCTGAGATGTCGTCGCTCTGCTGCAGAATTTCAACGGCATCAACATCTATTCCATGAGATAATATTAGATCTAGAGTATGATTACGACAATGAGTAGGTTCTGACACGTGTTGTCTCACTCCAATTGAGTTTATAATGTCTTTAAATGCCAGTCCCAATGCATCTTTTTCATTATCTACATGTATATTAAAATCACCAACAATTAGGACTTTATCGGCAGCCAATACTAATTTTGATAGAAAGTCAGCAAATTCTTTGATAAAATCTTTATGGTGCCCTGGTGGCCTGTATACAGTAGCCAGCAGAATTTTCAAATGTGATTTATTGTTTACACTATGTATTTTTACATTAAGCACCAACACTTCAAAAGAAGTATATTTAAAACTAGATTTCTTAGTGGTTTTGAAAATATTACTATAAATTACAGCAACACCTCCCCCTTTGCCTTTCGGACGAGGCTCATGTTTATAACAGTAATCTTGCGGAGTGGACTCATTTAAAGTAATGTAATCGTTTGGTTTTAGCCAGGTTTCTGTCAAACACAGCACATCTAGGTTATAGTCTGTAATCTTATCATTAACTATGAGCGCTTTTGAATTAAGGGATCGAATATTCAACAACCCAAGCTTTATCGTTTGCTCATCTGTATTATATCTGTTTTTTATTTGTTGAACATCAATTAAACTTTTAACCTTAGAAAGTTTTGGCAGTTTTTTGGATTTCCAAATTCGGGGAACAGACACAGTCTCTATATGATGATATCTAGATGAAAGAGCCTCTATGTGATGGGATTTATCTGACCTTGGTGACGTGAGGCCGCTAGCAGACGGTCGGTTAAGCCAGTCTGTCTGCTTCCTGACCTGAGCCCCAGATTGTCATGTTTTATCTCTAAGACTATGAGCCAAATTACTAGAGAGAAGAGCAGCACCATCCCAGGAGGGATGAATACCATCTCTTTTCAACAGGTCAGGTTTGCCCCAAAAACTTTTCCAATTGTTTATGAATTCTATATTATTTTGCGGACACCAATTAGACAACCAGCCATTGAGTGAACACAATCTACTAACTATCTCATCACTCCTTCGAACAGGAAGGGGACCAGAGCAAATTACAGTGCCTGACATCGTACTTGCCAGTTCAAACACCTCTTTAATATTAATTTTGGTGATCTCCGACTGGCGAAGTCGAACATCATTTGTGCCGACGTGAATAACAATCTTAGAGAATTTACGATTAGCATTAGCCAGCACTTTTAAATTTGCTTTGATGTCAGGCGCTCTGGCTCCCGGCAAACATGTGACTATGGTGGCTGGTGTCTCTATTTTCACGTTCCGTGTAATAGAATCGCCAATTACCAGGGCATAATCAACATAATTCTCAGTGGGTGTTTCACTGAGTGGGGCAAATCGATTTGTTATGGTAATCGGAACAGAAGAGTGGTTTTTTGATCCGCGACTAGAGCGATCTCTCACAGTTACCCATCTGCCTGGCTGCACAGGCAATAACTCAGCCGGAACCGAATCATGTAAATGATTCACTATGCTAGGCGCATCCAAAATAGTATCTAAGGCTCGAGCACACTTACTATCCTCAATTAAAGTTTGGATGCGTGTCTCTAATTCTGAAATCTTCTCCGTCAGCCTGACTGTCTCCTTGCATTTATCACATATAAACCCTATATTGCCGACGGGGAAGGCTATAGTAAACATGTGGCATGAGGTGCAGGTGACAATAACAGGACAAGACATTACTCACCGTGTTTGTTGACTGATTCTTACTCACCTGGGCTTTTTACGAACTCAGAGTAGACATTGAACAATATGCCTTTCTCAGACAGATTTGTCACTTGTCAGGGTCCCCCTTGAAACATTTCAGCGGTGATATGTGCTATTTGCAGCACGTTTCTGTATGTGGTTGAGTTGTGAGTATTTGCAGTGTATTTCTGTATTTGGTTGTGTTGTGAGTGTTTGCAGCACCGTTTTCTGTATTGTGTTGTGAGTATTTGCAGTGTGTTACTGTATTTGGTTGTGTTGTGAGCATTTTTGTATTTGGTTTCATTATGAGTATTTACAGCACGTTTCTGTATTTGGTTTCATTATGAGTATTTGCAGTGTGTTACTGTATTTGGTTGCATTTTGAGCAGCACGTGTTGTCAAACTGATAAAGATGTTTTCTTAATTTGCTGTTTTTTTCTATTTGCTTGTGTTTTCTTCAGTTGCATCGCATTGAGCTCTCTCGGCCACCGAACAAAATTAATTTAAATTGCAATTCATAATGATGAGTTAGTCATTTGTAAATAAAATAATAAAAAAATCATTTTAATTTCTGTTTAATTTAGTTGGGGGCATAAAGTAAAAATGTCAGGGTGAAACAACTGTCCTGATTTTAAAGAAAGAAAATAATTTAATTCTTGAAAAATACTTACACTTTTTAGTCTTCATATAACTTTTATCATTACTTCTTATAATAAATAATGTAATAAAACTGCTTTACTGTTTATTAACTTTTGAAAAACCTTTGATTGCTAAATAACGTGTTGCAACCAACATGCAGAAAATACAGGATTCCAATGTAACAATAAAAATGTAACATTGTAAAAGTCTTTATTGTCACTTTTGATCAATTTTGAAGGCTAAATAAAATTTGTACTTTCTTTAAAAAAATCTTACTGACTCCATATGGTATGGGTGTATAAAGAACTATTAAGTAGTTTAAAAAAGCATAGTAAATAACTGCCTCAGCTTTCCCTTTAAATCTGATCCAGCACCAGTTTCTA
This sequence comes from Semotilus atromaculatus, assembly GCA_031834385.1. Classification (NCBI taxonomy): domain Eukaryota; kingdom Metazoa; phylum Chordata; class Actinopteri; order Cypriniformes; family Leuciscidae; genus Semotilus; species Semotilus atromaculatus. The sequence continues at coordinate 24,421,416 of JAULUF010000020.1, read as the reverse complement.
GTGTTAAAAACCAAAAACATTCTTGAATTTAAAGGTGCTCTAAGCGATGTCACGCGTTTTTTAGGCCAAAACATTTTTTGTCACATACAGCAAACATCTCCTCACTATCCGCTAGCTGCCTGTCCCCTGAACACACTGTAAAAAAACGTGGTGACTGTAGACACCACAGGCTCCACAAACGGCAACAAAAACAAACTGCGGCGACCCGCTCCACGAAACATTACAAACCGTGTTCCAGCCAATCACTGGCAAGAAGTATTTGAGGGTGGGTCTGGGGGGTTAGTGCACGTGCACATGAAGGGGGTGTGTGAACTGTGAAGGAGAGAGAAGCATCAAGAGGGAAGTCTGAATAATGGCCGACACACGACCAAAGAGACGACGTTCCGATGATCAACATACAAAGAAGAGGGAAAAGGATCAAGAACGCGCGAAGTACCGGATTTACACCGGTAAAGCATTCGAAAGATGGTGAGAACTCCGCCGGCAGAAGGGCTTTCAGTCCGACATTCAGGTAGGAAGGGAAGAGGCGGAGGAGACGAGATGCGGAGGAGGGAGGGTCTAGCTAGCCTCCGTTTTGTTTGACAATAGTTCGAACGTCAACAAGAAGTGACGTCACCCAGGATCGCTTAGAGCACCTTTAAAACATAATCTTACTTCCTTGTTTCTGCTTTATCATTCAGTGGAAGCAGCATTTTCCTGAGAAACAGGCCAGACCGTAATACAGACAGTCAAATCCAAGTCCAGCCTTTTCTGGTTAGAGCAACTGCAAGCATCGATAGACACACACTAACACAAGGCCAGATGTGAACGGATCCCACCCAGTGTGCATGATTGTACGGACAATGTGTCTCAGTGTCGTTTCCCTTTCTGCTGCTTCATCTGATAGTTGCATTCCCAGCAGTCTCTCCTTAAAACAGTCCAGACTGAAATCTTTGACAAAGTCCCTCTTGACCATAACAATTCCAATTTACTACATTTCTAGTCTAATTTCCAACACAGGACTGTTATCAGCCCTAGAACATGCCAGAATGTTGTTCGTTCATTCCATAAATATTTCACGGAAATATTCTCCTGCATTTCTCCACATTCCACACATTTTTATTGAGGGAGGATGCTGCATTCCCAAAGTATTAGTCTACATTTCCACATCTAACAATAACCTGGTGTGTACGCTGGAGGAGGGAGAGCAGAGTGTTCAGTAACTTGTCGGGAAGAGCAGAGTGTTCTGTAACTGGAATTTGTTATGAAGCGTGCTTGCGTGCTAAGCAGCTGGTCGGAACAAACTGTTTTATTGTGAAAATGAATGAAAAGTTTTAAAAGAGAATCTGCTAACTATAACTGGACATTATTAGTTTTGCTTGCTAACTTTACTATTACCGTTCAAAAGTTAAAAGAAATAAACAGTCAGTCAATAGCAGTCAGATTTATCATTTTAGCCCAATGACAATTGAAAAGTGAAAACTTCCTATAGATTTACACTAAAGAGGGATCCAAGCTATTTTTTTACATTTTGCAGATGTTTCATCTAAAGTGGCTTACAATGCATTCAGGCTATACATTTGATCAGCATGTGTTTCTTGAGAATCAAACATGACTTTTGAGTTGCTAGCACCTTCCTTTTCCAGTTGAACAAATACGTAGAGACATGATATCACAATATCATAGAGATTTTTGACTTGGGCCAGTAACAATCATCCAGAACATCTTAGCAACCTTAATATTCAACATATTGATTTGACTGCACTGACACTTGGATGTGAACGAAACGGAGCTGGATGATGACATCACTGTTTTCTGCAGAACCACTTTATTGAACTCATTTCATAATTGATTTTATAGTTATTGAGCTGAACTGAATCAACACTGAACTGATTTGAACTGAATAATAACTTTTTACTATTGTCTTTTTAGAGCTGATTTACAGCACACTAATTCTGTTTGCACCTTTGAATCATTATTATCCTATAGCTGTATAATGTTCTATATAAATAAAGGTGACTTGACTTGTCTTGAGCAGCCACCTAGTGATCACCAAGAACACCCTATCAACCAAATAGCAATGCAGTAAAATCCACTCAAAACAACCGCTTAGTAATGGTCGTGGCTACTTTTTGCACTAGAAAGAAACACGAACATTGAGAATCTCACTTGAAAATGTAAGCATTTAATTCATATATACATTTACACATCTGAAATTGACATTATGCACCAGGGAAATAATAAATGCAAATATTCCAGAAAAGCCTGTGATGTCAGAACATTCAAGGTAGATGAACGCAGTAAATTAAAGGTAATGGAGAACATTCAAAATATCTGTGCACTTTAATAATTTTTTTAAATAGAATTCATTGAGTCAACAATATAACAGCTGGATTATGATTCAAGTTCTTATTCCAGAGATACTAATATGACATTTCTATTATGCTTTACTGTAATGGTGATCTCATGAAAAATATGACCTCTGTAAGAAAGATTTTTTTTTTTTTTTTTTAAATAAGAGGCAAAGATGAAGCAGTCCAATCCAGGAGATCAGAGAAACTTCAGAGTAACCCATCAAGATGATGATTCATGTGCTGTCAGTAGTGAAAGGTTAAACGAGTAATCTCCCTTTTTTCTTTGTAGAAGCAGAGACCTCACTAAAGGTTAGACCACAAACATCCATCACACACACACACACACACACACACACACACACACACACACACAGACACACACGCACGCACGTGGGTCGCAGTGTAGGAGGGGGAGCACATGGGTACGAGACACTGTGATGCAGACGTGAAAATGAAAGTGCGAAGACAGATCACTCCTCCCTCAGACGAGAAAGATGACAAGAAAACCTGAGAAATAAAATGTAGCATTTAAAGTTAACAAGAAAACAAAATGGACGTCTTCACTTTCTAAATGCACATTCAATGTGCATCAGTGCAGGTTTTTATGAATAATAATTATTATAATATATATTTTCCTATTCAGCTGACATGACCATAATAAGTAATGCAGCCTTTCTAAAATCTAGCCAACAGTTAATGCAGTAATTTAATGCATCAGTGTTGTGATAAGACTTGTCCTATTTATTAATTTATAAATGTTTTAGCATATTTTTAACTTATATTTTACATTTCTTTTTTTGTGTGTGTGTTCCTAAAAACCGCCAGGGTGATACAACCGCAGTAATTTGGTCCAACCAACATACAGAAGAATAAACAAATAAATAATGATTGATTTCACAGAGAGTACACCTGTCGACCATCATTGTGTCAGCGACTCCTTTAAAATATCATATCACTTAACCTTTTCATGACAAGGCAAGGATAGTTGTTATGTGGTGTGACTCCCCAAAAATGCAATATTTATACGGTGACCGAGAAAACTCAATGCGTTGCAACTGAAACAAAAAAAACACATCCAAATAGTAAAAACACCAGCAAATTAAGCAAACATCTTCATCAGTTTGACAACACGTGCTGCAAATACTCACAACACAACCAAATACAGAAACGCACTGCACATACTCACAACACAATGCAATGCTAACTTTCCACAATCCACGGAATTCACAATGATTAAAACTAAGTTTTGTCTGACATTTTTCTCCTTGAATATCCTGTTTCAGAAGGATATATTTCATTGGGGAAGTAAAATGTCGACTTCAATCTGGATTTTTTTTGCTCTTTTTTTTTTTTTTTTGCAATGGCAGTTTATGTGCTGGAACAATGCAAACAGAATCAAACATCTGAGCTGCTGTGTTTATCATGGCCTGTGGTCTCTGGTCTGGTTCAACTAGAGCAATATGCAGCAGTGAGCAGGTGACAGGTGACAGATTGTGAGTTTTTGTGGGGAAAGCACCACATGAGGCAACTATACCCAAGCCTCCTCCCCTCTTGCTGGTGGACGAATTGTTTTTTAAGAAGCCCACACGTGATGGGGGGGGGGGGGGGGGGGGGGGTATACAAAACATGTTCTCACTTTGCTTTAACTTTCAAATAAGTGGAGAGGGGAGGCAGTGGGATAAGGTGGTTGTTGTTTTAGAGTGTGTTTTTGACCTCGTGCTGTTTTCTACTGGAGGGATGTTTCTCAACACAAGGTAGAAAATGCAATGCAAGTTCAAGGAAACAAGAAATGCAGAGTCACAGAGATAGAGTGTCAGGAGAAACAATGACAAAGCAAAAACACTCTCTCTTCCAGCATTAAAGAACGAAATGGCACTCAAAGGACTAAAGTCAAAAATCAAGAGAGTATGACATCTGGTTGTATGCCCTCTAAGAATAACAAAATGAATTTGAATTCAGAAATGAAAATAAATAATATATATATATATATATATATATATATATATATATATATATATTATGCCCATTATAGTAAAGGTGTTTTTAAGTATAGGTATTCATTGCATTTTGTTGTTTTTGCTGTTGAATAATTGAATTGACAAAACTACATCACTGTCAGTCTGATTTACAGGCTATGTGAACTTTCTTTGCAGACAGCACCAATGGTGGGTGACAAAACCTCCACAGACCACCAGACAGTCTGAAAGCAAACTTGCTTAACAAGTTTCTCCCCAGTTATTGCGTGCTCGAAATAAAAATAGACTCCTGCTAAAACTCCTCTACTAACAGTGATGATTTATCAGATTTGGGGATGGCCAGACACATCATATGTGGGAATCTAGACGTAGACAGCCGTCTGGACGTCCAAGCCCTCGGTTTCCTGCAGAAGCTCCTAGACGAGACCCTGAAAATCTCAGACAAATCTTTGATGAGTCAAAGTCTGCTGGCGACCTGATGTAACAGCAGAGGAATTTACCTCAGCCGCTCCTGGCTGTCTGCCCTGCACAGCAGACTAAACAACACAGACACAGGAACAGCCGGAAGACTGGTCTTGTAACGCCTCCTGCTGGTTCTTAAAGCTAAAACATTGAGTAGGATTCATGCTGGACCCTTTCAGGACGTTTAAACCCCAAAATGAAAATTTTGTCATTACTTATACTGACCCTCAAGTTGTTCAAGTTTCTTTCTTCTGTTGAACACAAAAGAAGATATTTTAAAGAATGTTGGTAATCAGACAGTTGACGGCACCCATTGACTTCCATTGTAACATAGTAAATGATGACCAAAAAAAAACTATCCCTTTAAGATGTTCTGTCAGGAAATGATCTAATAAACTCGTTTGTATTAAAAGATTGTCCAAAATTCCATATTTAATATGCATGATAGACAGAACGCGTTTTTGCGCTTACATGAGATGCAAAGCAGTGGAAAGAAGAAAATAAAATCTCGCAAGGTATAGAAGTAAGTTTTATGCTTTTATAGTCCCCATGAAATCAAAATAGTTTTTTTTTTGATGGAATATTGCAGTTTTCATTGTAAATTATTTATCCGTGCACATCATTGTTATTATTTTGAGTGTGTGTAATCAACTATGTGCCTTCTTTAATCAAAATAACTTCCCTTCCCCATTGCAGCGATTGCATCTCTTCTCTTCTCTTCTCTTCTCTTCTCTTCTCTTCTCTTCTCTTCTCTTCTCTTCTCTTCTCTTCTCTTCTCCATGAAGGTGGGACAACCTGTCAATCACACAAGATCACAGCAATAGTAAAAGACAACAGTAAGCTACTATAATCCAATCAATTCCTGAATGACACGATCGTGAAGAACAGGGAAGAAAAGACTGGCCACACACGTCTAGCGCATGTTTATAAAAAAAATTTTTTTTTAAAAAGCAGCACAATAGAATGCAGAAAAAAACATTCCCCATAAAGAAAGTTTCACACACACAAATAAATATTCTGTCACCATTTACTACTTTTTCTACTTTTCTCATACAAAATTTGCAGCTGACAGGGGTGAAAAATTACACTGTCATTTTAGAATAATATCATCACACTAGTGTCATCCTAACATGAATTATGTTAAAATCGTATAGCTATTAAACAGAGTGTGTTTTAATGTTTATACTGCTGTAATGTATTGGCTCATAGATTTCAATTGTAAGTGCAATAGACAGGACACGTGTTTGAGCGAGTCACACACTACAGAGAAAGCTGAGCTGGTGCAGACTGGCACAATAGCGCTATTCCTGTTTTTGTTTTCCTTCTGTCTGTTCTAAGAAGAGTCCAGGAACATGTTTAATGAGTAGCTACATGATACTGAAGATGCACCGCCATTCCGGAATTCTCCTGAGCTTCCCAGCATCGCCGGGCAAACAGGACAGACCATAAGCAGACCTCTTTGTCTCAGCCAATCACAGTGCCAGAGCAACTGTACATGACCAATCAGAGGATTTATCGGACACAGCCAATCAGCTGCCTTGGCACCTGATAATAATGCATGAGTTCTAGAAAAATATTCAAGGTAGGCTATATGTGAACGCTGTTGAGCTGTACACAGTGTGAATGTTTTTGGTATGTGAATGCGACATCAGATCAACTTTGAGTGTGGGTGTGTGTGTATATTTGTTTATGCTGTGACGGATGTCCCTGGATCAAAGCCAAACTTGTGTGTTGCTATTTACATCTCCGAGGAGAGGTTTTGTTTACATTTGGTTGTGATATGTTTTGGAGCTATTAAAATGACTGAGAATATGGAGTCTTTTAATTTTTGACAGAATAATTCTGTCAGAATGCTTCCTTAAAATTGTATCAGTTTCAACATAGGTCTACCGTTTCTGTGTGGTTGCTAATGGATTTTGGAGTGGTTTTAAGCACATTGCAATGGTTTTCTAGGTGATTTCTTACAGTCCTCAAAACAGTCCCCAGGACAATGTATGATTTTGGTTCCTCCTTCAATTAAAATCTTAGGAATTTTTGCAACTGTAAAATCATCTGCTAGGTAAAATTGTTTGAATCGTTTAAAAAAGTTTGATTGCTTAGAGAATTCATAACAAATCTCTTCTCAACAAGCCAAATGATTTGATTTGATGATCATTTATGAGTCACAGGTTGAGTTAAAAAATTAAATAAGGTTGGGGGTTGAAACCAAGTGCAACAAAATCCAAATTGGCTCCCACAGCTGTTAAAATAGAAGTGTTCTAATGAATTTTTCCATATAGCCATTGTTTTCAAAGTCGTTGGAAACATTTGCACTATTATCATCAAAAATGTACATGTGCATCTGCATTCCTCTGGTGGAATCAGACTGGTTGCAGAAGCGCCTGTTTCCAGGTGGGGTTCCTCTGTGGTCGCGGCGTCTGACGGTTGTTTGCCCAAATCAGTTCATGTCTGAGAGGAGGGGAGCACACAGCAGGCATAGAGATTTTTCCTGCGCCCAGACGGGGTTATTGTTGTGTGGAAACGGATTGAAAGTTCAAAAGATTTTCCTGCCTGTTCTGAACATTCCAGATTGATTTTTGAGTCCAACGTCAGTCATGTGGTTCTTGTTGTCTGTCCCCTCAGTGGAAACATTTTAGATAATACACAGCCATTACTGATTACAAAAGTCATATCAGAGACACAAAAAAATCTTGGAACTTTGCAACAGAACCAAACCTTAACTAGAATTAATGTGTCCTTCCTATGGTTTTAAGAAATGACCAGCAGCTCCTTGCCTTGGAAAAACGGACATATGTAGTTGAAGGTAAATGAAAAGACTCTGGACTACAGCATTTGGACTCCCTTTTCCACTAATGTAACCATCATGGGATGATTGAACTATACCCAGCTCTTTTGTACTGGACATGTTCAGTCAATAATGCAGTTCTTGTATTCCAGCAAAATAACTAATAACTCTTGCAAAGTTACACGATGAAAGGCTGTGGACTTTGATGTATCAATGTATATTTTACTTATTTTATTTGATGTTTTTGTTTTGTTCTAGAGATGCATTTCCTGTAATGTGTTTTTATTTTCTGTATTATTAATTAATTCATTAATGTTATTATTCTAGTGTTTAAACAAATGCCAATAAATATATTTTGGGGGAAAATAATAATAAACGTGTCCTAAAATACGAGTGAAACTCAATATATAATTACAGAGAACATCACCTTTCAAGATCAAGATTTGGATGTCTGACAGGAATTATCCCACAGAAATACAGACTTCACGCTATTGTTGTATTATGAAAAAATAAAATATATATATATATATACATATGAAATTTGAAAACTATAATAGCCTTAATGCATGAAGATATGGGCTAAATTTTAATTTGATAATCAGTACATCTTTAAAGTGGCAAATAAGGAATTATCTTACTGATGTAGTACTTTAAGTCATTTTACATTGTTGTAAAATATTCTGTACAGTAAAATTCCATGTTTCAGACTTTAATTTTGAACACATAAACATTGAACGACTTACATACTCCAGCCTATAAAACATTTTAATCAGCATGTGAAGCTCTCAGATATGTTGCAATAACCGTTAACAGGATGATCCTCCAAAAAACAGGGCTGCGTTTCCCAAAAGTATTGTAAACCAAGTTGATTGTAGAGACCATTGGCGGCAATTGTTACGATCAACTTAAGCTTACAATGCTTTTGGGAAACCCAGCCCAGGCTTTGCCCATAGGATCATAAAACTTCACATGCTCCTTAACATGTTTTACTCCATATGAAAAGCATTGCTTGTGCACGTTTACACAGTTTTTTTTTTACACAGCAACTATAAATGTATGCAAAATCTCTGAGGAACCGTCTAAACACACTTGTGAGGTTTAAAGGTGCTGTCAGTGAAAACTGGTTTGTGAAACATGGGCCTTAGGCCAAAAGCTCTCACTCACTCAAGACAGGAAGTGAGGTCAAGTTTTATCTACCACTCCTGTGACGTCAACAGACATCTCCAGGGAAAAGGAAAAACAAATGACCAGCGGTCAGTGCTGCTGACATGTTCCAGGGATACCTTGCCCTCCACAAAACAGATTAAATGGTGTGAAAATGACTGTTTGTGTTCAAGAGAGTGTTTATGGCCTAAACGTAAAACAGGCCACATACACAGCCGATGCAACAGGAATGCTTAAAACCAAAAAACAATAGATTGTATAAATCTGAGAATAAAGCCGAGAAGTGTTGATACTGACACACACACACACACACACCAGCATTATGGTTCTTACAAATGTGACCTTGGTATTGCATGCTGATTTAAAAAAATAAGGAAAAAGTATGCACATTTCTTTGTAAAATATTAGTTATTTTTTTCATTCTATTCACCTGGGAAGTCTTACCTTAAAAAATATTACATAAATAATTTGTATATAAGATATATACAAATTATTTTAGTTCAGATATTTAAACAATGACTTACAGCTCTTCTATCAATATGTTTTAAATATCTGAATTAAAATGATATATGAGTAGGCAAAATATATATATTTTTTTTTCAACTAAGATTCAGTCCACATAACCCCTCCAAGTCTCCTTTCATGTAATGTTGCACGTACAGTAGCATTGTTTTTATTACGTTTCACCTAGCCTTGCTCAGATGACGTGGTCTCTGCATCATGAAGGCCTGGATCAGCGTGGACTGAACGAACAAGCTGCTGCTCACAGTCACAGCCTTTGTTTTATCAACGTCATACATCTGGAAAGTGTGTATTCCAGCCAATGAGCACAAACAACTGCTCTTCCAGATGTTGTCTTATAATCAGTACTGACATACAAAAGAGTCATGAAAAATAGTCAGTTAAGTGCTTTGTGTAACTAAGCTTTGGAAGGAACAAAGAACTAGCAGTGATCGTTCTTATAAAACTTTTTGGAAACACTTTAGTTTGGGGTCCAGTTCCCACTATTACAGTTTTTTTTCAGTCGCTAACAAGTGTTTGTCCAATCAGTTGTCACATTTTCAAAACTCTAAGCACAATTAGCACAGCATCGGTCTTTTGTGTCCATACTCACACATTTCATGTCGTTTTCCCACAATATGCAGTCAATGAACACATTTCCACAATGCTTGCATTTTCTTAACAGACAAGCTATACCTCCCAACAAAAATATGGATTCTTTTTGTATTATTCACAAATGTTACAGTTTTTTTCAATTGGTTACACACACACAAAAAAATAAATAATCCACACAACTTGCAAAATTCTACTCCAATGAGCAAAACACCTCCACAGATTTGCACAACATTACACACAATGTCTGCTTCACCCTTTTTGCAAAACATTACACACAGTGATTTGTAAAACTCTAAACACATTTTCACACCTTAGACACAGATAAGGATTGTGAGGTTACTTCCTTGTCATTACAAAGCACTGGATTGCCAATGACCACACTAATGAACGAATTGGATAATCACAACCACCAGGTGTGGAAGCACACATGTGCTAATTTGAAAACGCAGCACTCAGTTGTGCTATAAAAGGCAGCAGGTGAGTACACCTGTCTTCAATAAAAATGGAAGGAGTTAGAAGAAGAAGAAGAAGAGAGAGAATGAGAGGGGGAGCTCAAAGAGGAGATGAAGGCGGAAGAGGAGGAGGAGAAGAAGTAGGTAGAGGAAGAGGAGAAGTAGGTAGAGAAGGAGAAGTAGGTAGAGAAGGAGAAGTAGGTAGAGGAGGAGAAGTAGGGAGAGGAGGAGACGTAGGTAGAGGAGGAGAAGTAGGTAGAGGAGGAGAAGTAGGTAGAGGAGGAGAAGTAGGTAGAGGAGGAGAAGTAGGTAGAGGAGGAGAAGTAGGTAGAGGAGGAGAAGTAGGTAGAGGAGGAGAAGTAGGTAGAGGAGGAGAAGTAGGTAGAGGAGGAGAAGTAGGTAGAGGAGGAGAAGTAGGTAGAGGAGGAGAAGTAGGTAGAGGGAGAGGCCTTGGTAGAAGAAGAGGAGGTAGAGGAAGAGAAGGAGATAGAGGAAGAGGTAGAGAAGTACTTGAAGGGTTGATTGAACCTGAACAAAGAAGACGAGGACCAAATTTGACTCGAGAAATCCGTGCAACACTTACTGACCATGTTATGAACCATGGACTGACACTGATGGAAGCTGGACAAAGAGTTCAACCAAATCTCAGCAGAAATACTGTTGCGTCAGTAATTTGGACATTTCATAGAGAAAACAGGTAAGCTAACCAAACAGTAGATTGAAACTGAAGCTTGCTGTACTTGTCATCAATAATGTTTACTGTGACATTTGACAGTAGGCTGCGTGTGCATGAAGCAACTGTATCGGGTACCATTTCACAGAAATTCAGAGAGAGTGAAACCTCTGCGCAATGAGTATGTGGAGGTATGTATTGTTCATCTTACTATGGTGTGGTATTTTGCACTGCTCATAATGTTCTGTCACAAAAAAAAATACTGTGCAATAGATATTGAATAGCATCTTATTGTCTTTAATGTGTTTCAGAGAGTCTTGCAAATGGATGCAGCAGAAATTCAACATGAATTTATTTGTGGATGAGGCTGGATTTAACCTTGCGAAAACAAGAAGAGGGAGAAATGTAATTGGACACCGGGCAATCACTAATGTGCCAGGGCAGCGAGGGGGTAACATACCATTTGTGCTGCTATCACACAAAATGGGGTCCTCCACCACCATGCAAATCTGGGACCCTATAATGCAAATCTAATTATTGCATTTCTTGACCGATTGCATGAGATTATCACAGCATTACACCAAGTGGACCAGATGCGGTACATTGTCGTTTGGGACAATGTCTCATTCCATCGGGCTGCTCTGGTCCAGAATTGGTTCCATGATCACCCTGATTTTGAAGTCTTATACCTTCCCCCATACTCCCCCTTCCTGAATCCTATAGAAGAGTTTTTTTCAGCGTGGCGGTGGAAGGTATACGACCTGCGGCCCTATGACCGTTTGCCCCTCATTCAGGCCATGGAGCAGGCCTGTGATCTTATTGAAGCAGCTTCTGTGCAGGGGTGGATTCGTCACACGGCGAATCTTCCAACGGTGCCTTGCCAATGAAGACATAGCCTGTGATGTGGATGAAATCTTATGGCCTGATCCAGCCAGACGGAGAGATGAATAGTTACAGTATTCTTGTTGGTTTTACAGTTGTTTTCTGTAATTTCTGTTTGTTTACTTTTCTTCAGAGTCAAAGTGTATGTACTGTAATTCATGCAGTAATTTTTATTTGTCTACAGATTATGTTTCATTGATTTCATTGTTGGTTGATTACTGTAACTGATTATGGTAAGACATAAATACTTAAATAAGACAAAAATAAATACTTGAAATATGAGTCTGCAGAAATCGGTGTTGTGCAGTGCTTGGTAAGTTTATAGTAGGCCTATTTGTGTACATTCTCCCTATATCTCAAAGTAATCATGAAGAATGTTGTAGGTTTGTCACTATTTTTTTTTTCATCTAAATTATCCCTTACATAATATCTGGCCAAAAATCTAGCACATGCTATTTCCTAAAAATAGTTTTTTTTACAAATGTGTTTTTTATTTATCACAGCAGTGTGAAACTGGCTGCAATAATGTCTGATCATTGAGGACTGTGTTGGTTAAATGAAAACTAATAGCATTTTCACAAATATGTGTACATCTTTTGACTGAAGTGTGTCATTTTGCAAACAATCTAGGAATTATGCAAATTGAGTGTGGTGTTTGGATAATTGTGCTTACATTTTGAAAAAAAGAACCCGGTTTTCAAAATTGCGTGTAAACAATTGAAAAACTGTAACACACACCATCCCACAATAGCAAAAACAATCCTCTGCTTCTGCAATGATATAAGTTCAAAAACAATATATCTCAGCTGATAATAAACAAACAATTGAACACAGACACACAGCTGATTTATTTTGGGTAAATTGGGCCAAGCACAGCTGATTCCAGTCTGGCTTAGTGGCAGGGGTTATTTTTTTATATTGCATTGACACTTATACAGTAAAAGGAGGACTTTGAGGAGTGATGTTTTTGGAAACATTTTGAAAATGTCTGGACGAGGAAGAGTAAAAGCAAGGGGCCCAGTGAGAGATGCAGTGAGAGGTTGCAGGAGCAGTGAGGGATCCAGTGAGAGATGCAGTGAGAGGTTGCAGGTGCAGTGAGAGATGCAGTGAGAGGAGAGATGCAGTGAGAGATGCAGTGAGAGGTGCAGTGAGAGATGCAGTGAGAGATGCAGTGAGAGGAGCAGTGAGAGGAGCAGGAGCAGTGAGAGATGCAGTTAGAGATGCAGTGAGACATGCAGTGAGAGATGCAGTGAGAGGAGGAGGAGCAGTGAGAGATGCAGTAAGAGGTTGCAGGTGCAGTGAGAGATGAAGTGAGAGAAGCAGTGAGAGGAGCAGGAGCAGTGAGAGGTTGCAGGTACAGTGAGAGATGAAGTGAGAGATGCAGTTAGAGGAGCAGGAGCAGTGAGAGATGCAATGAGAGGTTGCAGGTGCAGTGAGAGATGCAGTGAGAGATGCAGTGAGAGGAGCAGTGAGAGATGCAGGAGCAGTGAGAGATGCAGTGAGAGATGCAGTGAGAGGAGCAGGAACAGTGAGAGATGCAGTGAGAGGAGCAGGAGCATTGAGACATGCAGTGAGAGATGCAGTGAGAAATGCAGGAGCAGTGAGAGATGAAGTGAGAGGAGCAGCAGCAGTGAGAGATGCAGTGAGAGATCCAGTGAGAGATGCAGTGAGAGGTTGCAGGTGCAGTGAGAGATGCAGTGAGAGGAGCAGGTGCAGTGAGAGATGCAGTGAGAGATGCAGAGAGAGGTTGCAGGTGCAGTGAGAGATGCAGTGAGAGGAGCAGGTGGAGTGAGAGATGCAGTGAGAGATGCAATGAGAGGAGCAGGAGCAGTGAGAGATGCAGTGAGAGATCCAGTGAGAGATGCAGTGAGAGGTTGCAGGTGCAGTGAGAGATGCAGTGAGAGGAGCAGGTGCAGTGAGAGATGCAGTGAGAGATGCAGTGAGAGGTGGCAGGTGCAGTGAGAGATGCAGTGAGAGATCCAGTGAGAGATGCAGTGAGAGATGCAGTGAGACATGCAGTGAGAGGTTGCAGGTGCAGTGAGAGATGCAGTGAGAGATCCAGTGAGAGATGCAGTGAGAGGTTGCAGGTGCAGTGAGAGATGCAGTGAGAGGAGCAGGTGCAGTGAGAGATGCAGTGAGAGATGCAGTGAGAGGTGCAGTGAGAGATGCAGTGAGAGATGCAGTGAGAGGAGCAGTGAGAGGAGCAGGAGCAGTGAGAGATGCAGTGAGAGGTTGCAGGTGCAGTGAGAGATGCAGTGAGAGGAGCAGGTGCAGTGAGAGATGCAGTGAGAGATGCAGTGAGAGATGCAGTGAGAGGTGCAGTGAGAGGTGCAGTGAGAGATGCAGTGAGAGATGCAGTGAGAGGAGCAGTGAGAGGAGCAGGAGCAGTGAGAGATGCAGTGAGAGATGCAGTGAGAGGAGCAGGAGCAGTGAGAGATGCAGTGAGAGATGCAGTGAGAGGAGCAGGTACAGTGAGAGATGCAGTGAGAGGAACAGGAGCAGTGAAATATGCAGTGAGAGGAGCAGGTGCAGTGAGAGATGTAGTGAGAGGAACAGGAGCAGTGAAATATGCAGTGAGAGGAGCAGGTGCAGTGAGAGATGCAGTGAGAGGTTGCAGGTGCAGTGAGATATGCATGTGCATGGAGGTGGAAGGTTTATGACCATCAGCCACATGACCAGATGTCCTTGCTTGAAGCCATGGATGCTGGCTGCAGGAACATCACAGTTCAGGATTGCCACGGGTGGATCCAACATACCGAGAGGTTTTATCCCAGGTGCATCGCCTTGGATAATATCAGATGTGATGTTGATGAAAACATGTGGCCTAACCCTGAAGATCGCAGAGATTAGATACAGTAATTTTGTGTTAAGTCTGTACCTTGTCTCTCACCGCACCTGCTCCTCTCACTGCATCTCTCACTGCATCTCTCACTGCTCCTGCTCCTCTCACTGTGTTTCATGGATATTTTGTTCATTGTAAGCAATACTGTAAAACGTTTTCTGTTCTATCATGTGAACATTAGTGTATATGTGGACATAGAATTCCCAACCAATAAATTTATATGCATGCAAATACCTGTAAAACTGAAACATAAAAGTCTATGCAGTTTTTGTAATGTCAACAATAGCCAGTATTTTGAAACCTGGTGTACTTTGATTGACTGCATGTACTTTGTGAAGTGAAAACAAGTGTTATTCTTTGACAGAATCATTTCATTTTGAGTCAGATTTCCAGTGTTTTGGTAAAGTTAGTGTGTGCAGAGAAAGATGTGTTCTATTTTGAAATGAAGAGTTAGTATATATTTAACAAAATGTGTTTTTGAGAAGAAAATTATCCATTTGGCCAATTGTGTTTTGTAGGTGTGAGTCTGTGTTAAGAGTTTAGAAAAAGTATCTGAAGTATGGGTAAGCGCTTGTTAGCAATTTAAAAAAAAAAACTGTAACTAGTTTCTAATTAGAATGCATATTACTAGGATATTGCCTGTTTATAGTAAAGCACATATTAATAACGTATTTTGCATGACCATATTCTACATCACTACCTAAACTTACCAACTACGTTACAAACTAATAATAAGCAGTAATTAGGAGTTAATTGAGGCAGAAGTCATACTTAATAATGAGTTAATAGAGAGAATTGGACCCTAAACTAAAGTGTGACCAAACTTTCTTACCCTCATAATTTTGGGGTGAACACAGTACATCCATTTGAAATAAAATGATTTGTTTCTAGGTGTAATTTTTGTGTCACTATATTGTAAAAATGACTACTTTCAAACAAGACAGTTTCCTCTCTCAACAAACAGACAGTCCTGCGCTAAACTCACACCATTGGTTGAGTCCTTGTTGCTATGCTGAGTTGGCTGAACGAACAGAGGAATGTTTTGAGAAAAGTGCCACAAGTGTTTGCCCTGATTTTGAAATAAACCTACAAATGGCCAACTTATTGTAGACACAATAAACTGGGAATGAAGAAAGTATTTTAACACTTAAAAACAATTACCCACTTCACATTTAAGCAGAAAAGTGCTGAAAAAATGACTTGTTCCCTGCATAAACTCATTGCTTCTGTATCATGTGCTTCTAATTGAGTCATAGAGACCTATAACACACAGTTCAGTACAGAGAGGGGGCATGTCCTGACTAACAACAAATCTGGTTCACAAAGTGGGTTCAGTCAATAAAGCTGTACAAAGACTACTGGAGTGGGAGGCTTTTGTGATCATCCAAGGCTGCATGGAGAATATACTGTATGGGACGAGGGTCAGCAGAACAGATATCCTACATTATTACATCTGATTAGATTCATGAAATACATTGAATACTGAAATTGGTCCCCATGCAGACTATATAAGCTCTGTAAATAGCAAAACAATTCTGAAACGCACTTCTTTGCCAGAACTTGGAGGTGGTTCACTACCAATGGCATGAGCTTGAGAAATCTGGTCCATCCGTCAGCTTATTTGGGTGCAGAACTTCCCGCTTAGACAAGATTAGCAATCTGACTGACAATGTAAAGAAATTAACCACGGTTTGTATCTTTTCCTGTGTGGTGTTTAGGGGCAGCGATATCTGACATACAGTATGTTAGGGTTAGGGACCCTTGGCTCAGTGGACACGTGCATCTATCTAAATTTTTTTACCTAGCCTATATACAATTCACTGCAGATTCCTACTGAAATGAACACTAGAGACACTAAAATTCCTTTTTTTTTAACACAAATTATGATTATGGGGACAGACTTATTTTCTTGAGTGTTCTTGCACAATTATATGAACTTTAAACGCTATCACCATAGCATATGATTTGTAAGCGAATGCATTTTGACAACTGCAGCTCCAAATGTATGGATTTCCAACATAGTTCATCTTTTGAGTAGCTCTCCAGGTACAGCATTGTACATGTGATGAGGAGACATGGTTGCTTCAAAAAATGCATTTTTTATCTCATGTTTGCTTTAGTTAATAGGGATTAGTGTAGTTGGTCTGTTATTTTCAAATGCGATACTTCAGAGATATTTCATTTCCCAACTGCTGAATACAACTGAAAACGCCTCTAACTTTGCATTTCACTTTGAATGTCACAAAACATGCAAGAATCAACGTAAAATCAAAAAATGTCACCACAGGCACAATTCCAAAGAGCTTGGGCTGGTTATACCACACTAGTGCACTAAACAAATATTTAAGTCATTGAGCAGCTCTCTGGAATTCTCAGTTTTGATTTGTCCAACGCGGCCTTCAGTGGAAAGACATTACTAAATCTTCATCATCACCTCTGTCAACACTATATCAGGCTGCTCACCCGGATTACTGAAACTGGCTCTACTCTCTCATATCACATCATGAGTTGCGTCCCAGTTTGTGTACTCATGCTCTTATTTGGATTTTGTAGTATAAACAGTGTGAGTGCGTTCAAATACCCAGATGATGCACATAATTAACTGAAAAAAGTGGAATGTGACTCTTAAATGTGATTCTCTTTTTTGACAACTTTTTCAAAATCACTTGAAATCCTATTCATAACCCACTTATAGCCACTTACAGTTAGAAGCACTGAAATGAAAATCAAATCAATTTAATCATCTGTGGAATGGGCAGAACTCGAAAAACTCCAGCCAATCATTTCCAAGACCACCTAGAATCATTGGACAGTAAGTCCGTCAATCAAATGGTTGTACCATACCCCCATTCCCCCTCACACGTGTGCTGTGACACCTTCGTGCGCATACTCAAAGCACATTGCTATGAATCCTGCTTTAAATAGAAGACCACTGTACGCTGTACAAGACCGTAGAAGAACGCTCCGCTCCCGCCGATCACTCTCCGAGGAGAGTGGTTCTGTTCGCGCTCCCGCGGCTCGGGTCCCACTTCTGTCTGCGCTTGTCGTGGGGATCGCAAATGGATCTGTCAGCGGGGTTTGAGATGGGCTCTGCCTTATCTCAGCCTTTACCTGCCAGTTCCAGTGCCTCGGTCCCGGGTGTGGAAGCACGCATTGCGGTTTCTTCCCCCCAGGCTGAGGCACCAATACTGCAGCTATGTTGTCAGTATTGAGACAGGGGAACTTGAGGACTCGTCACCTCATTCCCCTGAACATGAGGAGCTTATGGATGTGCTCACTCGTGATGTTTCAAAACTAAGCATTGAGTGGCCAGCTTTTAGTCAGGAGTATGTTTCTAAAAGCAAGCTTGACGAACGATTTTTGCCTTCCCACGTTCAGCCTCCACGGCGGTGCCTACCGTTTCTTCCCGACCTCCACATTGAGGTGTCGAGGTCGTGGAAGAGACCCCCCTCTTATTGTGTGTTTAGCCCCCAGTCTTCTACATATTCTAATATCTCTGGGGCTAAGTTATATGGTTATGGGGCGATGCCCAAGGCGGAGGAGACTCTAGCTAGCCATCTTTCTGCTGAGTCTTCCTCGTCTCTTAAGGCACCAGCTTTACCCACCAAGCCTCTCAGAAATACTTCGGCTTTGGTGGGTAAGGCTTATTTGGCGGCCGGTCAGGCTTCAGCGTGTCTGCATACTATGTCGATATTGCAGGCATACCAAGCTGATCTTTTAAAGGATATGAGTGAGAGTGAGGAGGTCAGCACTGACGTGGTTCGCGAACTGCGTCAGGCTGCAGATTTATCTCTGCGTGCCACCAAGGAGTCGGCTAAATTAATGGGCCGTACTATGGCAGCTCTGGTGGCCGCAGAGAGACATTTGTGGTTAAATCTTTCTGATATGAAGGATAAGGAGACAGCTTTTCTTTTGGATGCTCCACTTTCTCCGTCTGGTTTGTTCAGTGATGCGGTAAATACGGTCATAGATAAATTTGAGGAAGAAAAGAAACAAGCTGCGGCTTTTCAAAAGTTCCTCCCATTTAAAGTGCATATCCCAGGGTCCTGCTGGGCGAGGGCAGACCAAGCCGTCGACGAGCTCCTCACATAGGGCGCAACAAAAGCAGAGTGTCACGTCTCGTGGCCCCCCTTCTAGACAGTGGGAACAGACGCGGCAGTCTCAGGCGAAGCCTTCTAGTGGTAGGACTGATCTGAGGATAGTCATTATGGCTAAGAAAGCTTCGTCTAAGAAGAAGTCCTGACGCCACTGGCGATGCTGAGGGTGGTCCCCGCCGTGAGAGGAAGGTGTTCACCGCTTCAGACGGTGCCCGTTCTCTCGCGGTGCCCTCAGGGGTCCCTTCTGCCAACCCCACCACCGTGTCGGTGCATTCCCGAGGGATGCTCGCCCCCTCTGAGGAGTGGTTTAGAGCAGCCAGACCAGTTGTTCTCTGCCGGTGCGCCGGTACAGGGCGCTGTGTCTGTTGCTCGAAATATTCCAGAGGCTAGCCTCCAGAGGCTGGTACCCTTAGTAGATTTTCTGGCAGAGTGGAAAAGCCTTCCAAAAATATCTCAGTGGGCTCAGTGGTTTGTCACGATAGATCTAAAGGACGCGTACTTCCACATATCCATCCTTCCGGAACACAGGAAGTTCCTGAGGTTGGCTTTCGGGGGCGAAGCGTACCAATATCGTGTTCTTCCGTTCGGTCTAGCTTTATCTCCCCGCACGTTCACGAAGTGCATGGACGCAGCGCTAGTCCCGCTGTGGCTCCAGGGCATTCACATATTGAACTACATAGACGATTGGTTGATTCTGGCTCAATCGCTGTCGATTGAGATGTCGTCCTCGCGCACATCAAAAAATTGGGGTTGAGGCTGAATGCCAAGAAGAATGCTCTATCTCCATCACAGAAGACATCTTTTCTGGGGGTATTATGGGATTTAGTAGCGATGCAGGCTCGCCTGTCACCTGCCCGCATCACTTCGATTCTCTCAGCTGTAAAACAAGTAAAGCTAGGCCAGTTGCTCACTGTAAAGTTCCAGAGACTGCTGGGTCTGATTGCAGCAGCGTCCAACGTTATACCTTGCGGCCTGCTGTACATGAGACCATTACAGTGGTGGCTCAGAACCAAGGGGTTCTCCCCAAGGGGAAACCCCCTCCGCACGATCAAAGTTACGCGGCGTTGCCTACGTGCTCTGGTCATGTGGAGGGATCCTTGGTTTCTGTCCCAGGGACCTGTGCTGGGAGCTCTTTGTCGTTGTGTAACGCTAACGACAGACGCTTCCCTCACAGGCTGGGGGGCGATCGTGAGTGGTCGCCCAGCCCAGGGTCTGTGGCAGGACCATCATCGATTCTGGCATATAAATTGTCTAGAGATGTTGGCAGTGTTTCAGGCTCTGAAACACTTCCTACCAGACCTGAGAGGTCATCATGTTCTTGTCCGGTCCGACAACACATCGGTGGTCTCTTACATAAACCATCAGGGGGGTCTGCGCTCTCGCCCGATCCTTCTATGGTCCCAGGGGAAGCTCCTCTCATTGAGGGCGATTTATCTCCCGGGGTATTTAAATCAGGGAGCGAACATCCTGTCGAGGCAGGGGCCGAGGCCCGGGGAATGGAGACTCCACCCCGAGGTGGTGGAGCTCCTTTGGATGCAGTATGGTCGTGCCGAGGTAGACCTATTTGCGTCCAGGGAGACATCACACTGTCCACTGTGGTTCTCAGCCCCGCTGGGGTTGGACGCTATGGTGCAGGTGTGGCCGAGGTCACGCCTGTACGCCTTTCCCCCGATTGCTCTGCTCCCAGGAGTTCTGGAGAGGGTTTACCGGGACGGGGTCAGTCTATTATTGGTAGCCCCGTACTGGCCGGCCCGAGTATGGTTTGCGGACCTTGTGTCTCTCCTAGACGGCTCTCCTCTGGAGATCCCGATCAGGAGGGACCTTCTCTCTCAGGCGTGCGGGTTGATTCATCACCCCCGCCCAGAGTTGTGGAAGCTATGGGCTTGGCCCCTGAGGGGGCCCAGCTCGTAGGTGCTGGTCTCTCAACCGAGGTTGTTAAGACCATCCTTCGCTCCAGAGCTCCTTCTACGAGGAGGTTATACGCCTTGAAGTGGAGGCTCTTCACTTCTTGGTGTGGAGAACACCTGTTTGGCCCAGTTAACGGCTGAATTTAATCCTTGATTCACACAGTCGGTCACTTGCTCTTATGGCGACGTGGGTATTGGCGTTCCCGCAGCGTTTTCACGCAGCTCGAGTTCCTGATAGGGAACGTCCCGGGTTATGTATGTAACCCTAGTTCCCTGAAGGAATGAGACGCTGCGTGTCGTTGCCATACTACCAGCATTCCCTTGATCGACTTGCTTCAGACTTTTCCAGAAGCTTTCGCCATTGTGTTTTGGGAGTGCTTTATAGTTTCCTGGTCGATGACGTAACTCGTGACGTTCCGTCTCGCCATTGGGCTGATTCCATACGTGCTTCACGACACACAACGCTATAAGCGTTCCCGCAGCGTTCCCGCAGCGTTTTTACGCAGCGTCTCGTTCCTTCAGGGAACTAGGGTTACACACTTAACCCGGGACGTTTTCGTGCATGATTGCACGTCCATGTTCTTCGAATGGGTGGAGTCAGGGCCAGTTGGAGGAAAGAAGGTAGGACCTTTTGAGTTGTGTATTTTCAAAATCTGCCGGCCGTTTTGAAAATCACATACCCCACCTTTAATGCACTCAACTGTTAAAACTGGAAGGGGAAGGGCTATCTGACTACGATGTTGGATGACAACATTACCTTATCAAATTCATACACTACAGACGACTGAGTACATAGTGCATATAATAAGTGCATAGTGTACACTAAAAAAGATTAGCTGGTAGGCCTTCATGTAAATACACCAGTCTGAAGGCAAAAAGTCAATTTCTGATCTCCCTTCCAAAAAAAGTCATGCATTCTGGTGGAATAAGTTGTTTTGCAACAATATATATCAATCATAAAAAAATATTACATTACAGTAGATCAGTAGAGGTTCTTGAGATGAACTTGCTGGATTTTTGCTATTGAAGGGCTTGGAACTGAGCAGCCGAACCTGAGGCTGTTCGTTCAGACTCTGAGTGATCCAGAGATGTAATCCATTTAGAGGCTTAGAGATCTGCTGTGTCACGCTGACACGTAACCAGTGCACAAGGGATCAAACATGTACATAAACAAGAGTTTTCTTCTAGTGTTCCTGTCAGGATGCATGTTGCAGTGTCACGTCTTCATCTACAGCATTTTGCCTGGGGCTTGACACCGACTCGGCGTCCTTAGATTGGCCACGAAAACAAAACGACACTTCTTTTTTTTTTTTTTTGAGATGTTAAGAGAATAATGACCCAACAATGAAATGTGCTGACTATTTCAAAACATTTCTTTCTCCTGCATAATTTGTTATGCTTGTTATGCTTCTTTATGCTTCTTAACACTTTTTAAAAAATGTTTAGGAGACTTTTTCTGGTCACAAGATCTTGTTTGCATTATGGATAAAAATGAAGGATGCATACAGAGTTTCTGGCTTTAAGGGATAATTCATCCAAAAATGAAAAGACAGTTGACGTCACCCATTCATGCCTACCATAGGATTTTTTTCCTACTATGGAAGTCAATGAGTGCTGTCAATAGTCGGGTTACCAACATTCTTTAAAATATCTTCTTTTGTGAAGATAGAATCAGAAGAAAGACACTCATACTGGTTTGGAACAACATGAGGATGAGTAAACACTCTTAGAAGAAAAGGTTCTATATAGAACCTTAAAAGGTTCTATCAGCGCTACGTATTTGGAACCTTTAAAAGGTTCTAAACAGAACCCTTTTTAAGGGTTCAATAAAAATAACCCTTTAGGGTTCTTTGTAACCAGGAAAAAGGTTCTATATGGAACCTTTTAGGGGTTCATTCATTATCATTTGTTTTGTCCTTTCCGGATTAAATATTTAATATTATTGACAAACATCAAGACCCTAAAATGTATTTATGAATGCATGTGAATGATCACAAAATTCAAGATATGGGGGTTCGAAAATTTATATATTTATATGATTTTATGTAGTTAATCAATATTACACGAAGAGTGCCATTTCAGTTGTTCTCCTCCAAAAATCAGCATGATTAAAATGTGATATTAACTTACTACAACAGTTTAATAAACAATAATTTAATTACAACTACAAAATGTTGCAGAATAATGTAATATATGAATGAATAATAGCCTATAAAGAACCTTTGTGCCAAAAGGGTTCTTTCTTGTCATTATAGAACCTCTTTAGCATAAAAGGTTCTTTGGAGATTAGTAAAGAACCCTATGCTTCATATATAGAACCCCAATGAACCCTTTTTTCTAAGAGTGATGGATGAAAAATTTAAATTATTAAAAATTAGGTGAACTATGCCTTTAAATCAATTTCTGACACCTTTGAAATATTGTGCAACAGGCATTTGGATGGACTGGGGCTAGTTTAAAAAGCAGTCAAACACTGACAGTGTCAGATACAAATGACATTCTGGCAAAGACAAATACATCTTTTAAAGAACAATAATAGATTCCCAAGATGTTCAAAAATATATATTTTCTTGCTGCATTTAGGGAATGTGGAATTATAATAAAAGTATAATAAAAGAAAAAAAAAAGAAAAAAAAAGGAATGATTATAGAAAGTTTATTACACTATAATGTTCTAAATATTACAAATGTCTTTAGTTGATATATATTAAATATATATTAAAACACTCTCCCCTAATTTTACAGGTACAGGGAGTCGTATTCAGGTAAACATTCACAAATAAAATCATCTCAAAGCCCTCTTAGCAATAATAATTTATTGCACATTTCATTGCCTCAACACTGACACTTTGAGTGCTCATAAATAAGGTTAATCGGGTGAAGGGGGAGTTCAGTCTAGAACACAAGCCTGTTTAATGTCGATGAATGAACTCCACCTTGTGGTGACTGTGAGAAAAAACATCACACATAAATTACTTTTTTTTTAAAATCTGCTGTGGAATTAAAGTTTATATAGCTGTTTTGTTTGGAGTCACCATTAGAGTTAATGATTTGTATTTGTCTGTGAGTTTACCTTAATTAAAATTTTCCCTATTTAGGGAAGTATTAGAGTTCATGTTTGGTTACACTGTGTTCAGGGAGAAAATTAAATTTCACTCTTAGTTTCTTTGTTTTTTTTAGTCTATGGGCAACCAATCAGATTCAAGGACCAGAACTATCCGTTTTATAATCTCTGATAGATCATATTAGAGCATTTTAGTGGCCTTTTGACCTCATTATAGACCACAATTAGTTCATGTTAATTGGTGTTGTCAGCATGATTTAGCATGTTTACTGGATGTCACTAACATGTTTTAACATGTTACAGTTTCATGTTTGCTAGCATATTTCTAGCATGTTTTCATGTTTCTAACATGTTCCCAATATGTTTTAGCATGCTGATAGCATGGTTTTAGCATGTTGTTAGTACATTGCCAGAATGTTCCTAACGGGTTTTAGCACATTGTTGGCATGTTTAGCACAGTGACTGCATTGTTCGATGTTGTTTTAACATGATAGCATTGTTGCATAGCAGAATGGACATCAAACTAGTATAGCCTACAATTATAATGTGTGACCATATAAGAGATTACTGTAGGCCTAATGCTTCAATAACATTAATAGGTTTGGTCACAGATCTGTCATTCAACTGTAATAAACTGTAGAACTACATCAGATTTAAACCAGAACACAATGAATTATTAAATCCAGCTTTATTCGCCTACAGTATAATCACACAAAGCTATATGTTATGGCAAATCTCAACTATTCCGTTTAAAGGTGCCATATGTAAAAATTGAGGTAAAAATATAAAAAAAAAATGAGCTACACGTATCAAAAGAAAGAAGAAATAAGTGCAATGATGTCATTAAAAAAATGACAAGTTATAGTGCTGCCGAGATATAAACCTGAATTAGCATGCTAAATTACTAGCCCCGGCCCAGCCGGTGTCATTATACCAGTTTCGGCCATGGGAGGCGGTATGCGGGCAACATACATAACCACCAGCCAAACTGCAACACACAAATAACTCGCACGGCTTGTGGGCGGACTTGAACCTGATGTCAATCGTGTAAAGGACAAAAAAGAACTTTGGTACAGCCCACTACTACATTTCAGTTCAGGGAAGAGTTAAAAAAAAATGATTGGTCGATATTATGTATGAGGAATACATTTTGGTAAGTTGCAGCATACTGTATCTTTCAACAGTGTTCGTGTTTTTGTACTATTAGCTAGTAGAGATGATCGGTTCACGTGCGCTAATTTAGTATTGAGATGTTGTTCATTGAGTGTCTAATCTCTAAAAATCTCCAAATGATCCAAGTGAAACTGCGGTCTTACTATCGTGTCAATTGATTCGATTAATATGCGCGAGGGAGAGAGAGGAGGACCACGCTCGTGTTGTTTGAAGACGTGAGAGTGCGCGCGCGCGGCCGGGGCTCGCTCTCTCTCTCTCTGCTCGTAACGCCCCCTGTCAAGCGCAGCAGCAGCAGTCATTCTATTCTACATCCCTCACCGATCAAAATAAGCTTTGGCGGGACAAAGCGGACTATTTGACGGTTTTAGAAGATTAAAAACAGACTGGAGTAGGCCAACTTTCTGGAGGTATACTGCCCCCATCTGGTATGGAATATGTGGAGTATGAATTGATTTTTTTACATAAGGCACCTTTAAATCACCATATGTAAACTATTGCACATCTTTAACTGCTAAATGTGGAAAATCAGGCATTAAAGTATTATAAACATAATGAATTTCTGTAAAGCTGGCATATGAAATAATGCTATTGTGAAAAGCGTTAACTAAATTGACGTGACTTCACTACAGTAAAAAGTGTGTACTACTAGGCCTAACCAGGAAAATACTGCACACACATTCTTTACAGTGCACCTTGTGCAAATAACAAACACCACTGTTTGCAGATGTAATATTATATTTGACATTTGCAATATGAAGCTGTGGCAGCATTTTTAGTACGTCATGGCAGGTGTATACTATACAAGAGCAAACAATTCTGAAACAATTGAGCAATTATTCATCCTATCGGATGACAGAAACCACCCCCTCTGCCACACGTCCACATCCTGCTACTCAGGATATGTTGTGTGTCTGTGCTGGGAGCTCAGCTGTACTTTTGACCTGTGCTGTTTTATTTTTATGCCTCACAGCATCACTAAAATGATCTTCTCAATACTTATTCTTTTGCTTATTTCTGTCAAGGCATTACAAGGTAAGACAAAGTGCATGTAACTTGTAATTTTCAAGTTTTTTCTGTTGATTTAACTTAATATTATTATAATTTAATATTCAATTAAAAATAACAGGCCTACATAAGAGAAGTGTTTGATTATGTATTAATTAATTAGCAATACAAAATAGAATGTTTTTGTTTCGGTATTCAAATGTGAATCTTGCAGATGATTCTACATTTGTTTATTTATTGTTATTTTAAAAATCAATTTATGATTCAAGTCAACTAAAGAACACACTCAAATGAAAGAAAGAAAGAAAGAAAGAAAGAAAGAAAGAAAGAAAGAAAGAAAGAAAGAAGGAAAGAAAGAAAGAAAGAATCATGCTTGGAATAGTTTATCATTAAATACTTGCATTCATTTTCTTTATAATCATATATTCAAAATGTATTCATTCATTCATCTTTAAATTGTGAAAACATGAATTTAAATGAATTTAGCTAATGGTGGAACAAGCTATATTTAAGTTGGTAAAATGTATGATAGTATGATTTATTGATGGTTAATATATAAACCTGGATATTTGGTTTTCAGAACAAATTCAGTTTATTAATAGTAAATAAAGTAAATCTCATTCTTGTTGTATGACTGACAAATTTGCATCACATTAAATGTATTAGTTAATATTAAAACTGCGTAATCGGAATGGAAGGGAACTTTACGTGCAATTAAAATATGTAAATCTTGAAAATAGGCCTATTTTTTGAGTGAATACTGATTTGATTTTTGAGGGTTGTTTTTAAAAATTGGTTGTTTTTTTACATTTAAAATGTCAAAAAAGATAAATATAGTACTGTTTACTGCACTTTCAGATATTTTTTACAGAAGCATTTACACTACTCTTTGCAATGTTTTTGATAAGAATACAATTAAGCCTCCTTCAGAGTTATACAAAACCGAGATAACACACACTTACTGTAGCCTATACAAGGAATAGTTTACCAAGAAAATTACTTTTAGAAATAATATTATAGATTTTAATATTAAAAACAAATACTGTTACAATAACTAATGTTATTTTTCCCCAATGGAACACAAAATAATTGCTACACATATCACAAATTCTCATAAAACAAGCCCATATTACTGGAACACTATCTTCAAAGTCTCCTGGAGCTATATGATAGCTTTTGTGTTAGAAAGAACCCAAAATTTAACATCCAGTTTCCAAATTGATATGGTTATACTATGCAATTGTGGTCACTATGAACTGTTGTTCTATGTCAATAACTGTGCAAATATTCTTCAACAAAGTCTCCTTTAGTATTCCACTCCTAAATAACGTCTCTGGTTACGTATGTAACCTTAGTTCCCTGAGAGGGAACGAGTGCTGCGTTTTCACGCTATGGGAACACCCCTGTGTTTGCGTCGTAAAGCACATGTATAATCAGTCCAATGGAAGAGCGAGATGTCATAGGCGGGTGACGTCATAGACCAGGAAACTATAAAGCACCCCTGAGAACAGACCGCGTCAGCTTCTGATAAGCCTGAAGCAAGACGATCAGGGCATGCAGGAAGTATGGCAGGCGAACGCAGCGCTCGTTCCCTCTCAGGGAACTAAGGTTACATACGTAACCAGAGACGTTCCCTATCAAGGGAACTCCAGCTGCGTTTTCACGCTATGGGAACCCCATACCCACTACGCCATAATGACAAGTACCCATTCTGTGTGAAGTCCCTTGCGCACACTAAGAAGCAAGCAACCTAGCCCCAGGAGTGGAGCTAAGGTCAAGGTTATA
The DNA here is from genome assembly GCA_031834385.1 of Semotilus atromaculatus. NCBI lineage: Eukaryota > Metazoa > Chordata > Actinopteri > Cypriniformes > Leuciscidae > Semotilus > Semotilus atromaculatus. Next base: position 24,393,701 of record JAULUF010000020.1, on the reverse strand, counting down.
AAACCTGACAAATGTAAGCGGCCAAGACCAGCCTGCCGCATAACAAATGTCATGAAAGGAAACTCCCGAGATTAATGCCATAGAGGCAGCCATACTCCTCATAGAATGAGCCTGGGCAGCCAAAGGTGAAGGCTGTCCGGCCACTTCATAAGCAAGTGAGATAGCCTCAGCCACCCACTTGCTCATCATCTGTTTTAGAAGCAGGGCAACCTAACTTAGGTGACCTGAAGCAGACAAATAATTGCTCTGATATATGTCACAGAGCAGCTCTGTGGACATAAGCATCCAAAGCCCAGACAGGGCATAACAGATTAAGTTTTTCCTGATCTGGGGTTTCCTTGAAGGTGGAGGACAGAAGACCTGCAGCACAAATGACCCACAAATTTAGTTGGGACCTAGGAATACAACCCGACCTGGGGTGAAGAAATACTGTCACCATACAAGATGCAAATCCAAGTACGTGCAGGCCTCAGCCTCATGCACCACAGAGAAAGCAAAATTAAGGATCTCTCCTCAGAGATAACCCAGCAAAGAAACATTCATTACAGAAATCAAGTATTGTACCAACAGGGCAGAAACAAGATTCAAAAAGCGTTCTCCGCACCAGGCAGAGAAAAGATTTCATTTCAATGCATATTTAGTCTTCTCGTGGAGGGAGCTCTAGACTGGAGTATGGTCTCCACGACCTCAGTCGAGAGACCTGAATCTATGAGCTGGGCCCCCTCAGAGGCCGAGCCCACAGTATCCAAAACTCCAGATGAGGGTGAAATATTGTATCCCATGATTGGGACAGCAAGTCCCTCCTGATCGGAATCTCCAAGGGAGAGCCATCTAGAAGGGACGGTAGGTCCGAGAAACACATTCGGGCTGGCCAGAACGGGGATACTAATAATCTTTTTCTAGACGAGCCCCTACCCGGCGAACCCTCTACAGAACTCCCGGGAGCAAAGATATCGGGAAATGCGTACAGGTGTAGCGTCAACCACACCTAATACACATCACATCCTGTCCAAGCGGAGCTAGATGCGTGAGGGAGATGCAGTTCAAACCGAGCATCAGTATGGGGAAGAAAGGTGATTTGAGTGACTTTGAACGTGGCATGATTGTTGGTGCCAGAAGGGCTGGTCTGAGTATTTCAGAAACTGCTAATTTACTGGGATTTTCACGCACAACCATCTCTAGGGTTTACAGAGAATGGTCCGAAAAAGAAAAAACATCCAGTGAGCGGCAGTTCTGTGGGCGGAAATGCCTTGTTGATGCCAGAGGTCAGAGGAGAATGGCCAGACTGGTTCGAGCTGATAGAAGGGCAACAGTGACTCAAATAACCACCCGTTACAACCAAGGTGGGCAGAAGAGCATCTCTGAACGCACAGTACGTCAAACTTTGAGGCAGATGGGCTACAGCAGCAGAAGACCACACCGGGTGCCACTCCTTTCAGCTAAGAACAGGAAACTGAGGCTACAATTTGCACAAGCTCATCGAAATTGGACAATAGAAGATTGGAAAAACGTTGCCTGGTCTGATGAGTCTCGATTTCTGCTGCGACATTCGGATGGTAGGGTCAGAATTTGGCGTCTACAACATGAAAGCATGGATCCATCCTGCCTTGTATCAACGGTTCAGGCTGGTGGTGGTGGTGTCATGGTGTGGGGAATATTTTCTTGGCACTCTTTGGGCCCCTTGGTACCAATTGAGCATCGTTGCAACGCCACAGCCTACCTGAGTATTGTTGCTGACCATGTCCATCCCTTTATGACCACAATGTACCCAACTTCTGATGGCTACTTTCAGCAGGATAATGCGCCATGTCATAAAGCTGGAATCATCTCAGACTGGTTTCTTGAACATGACAATGAGTTCGCTGTACTCAAATGGCCTCCACAGTCACCAGATCTCAATCCAATAGAGCATCTTTGGGATGTGGTGGAACGGGAGATTCACATCATGGATGTGCAGCCGACAAATCTGCGGCAACTGTGTGATGCCATCATGTCAATATGGACCAAACTCCCTGAGGAATGCTTCCAGCACCTTGTTGAATCTATGCCACGAAGAATTGAGGCAGTTCTGAAGGTAAAAGGGGGTCCAACCCGTTACTAGCATGGGGTACCTAATAAAGTGGCCGGTGAGTGTACGAGACCATCAGTGTGTTGTCCGAAAGGATGAGCACATGGTGACCTCTCGGGTCTGGCAGGAAGAATTGAGATTCTCGGGAATATGCCATAATCTTTAGCCAATTATGTGCTAAAAAGGCAGATGGACCTGCCAAACACCCTTCGCCAAGCGACCGCTCATGATCACCCCCGACTTGTGAGAGAAGCATCCGTCGATAGCATTATGCGTCGACAAGAAGCCCCTAAACACTGGGCCTGGGCGAGGAACCAAGGTTCTTTCACATGACCGAGGCACGTAGGCATAGCCGCGTGGCCTTGATCATGCGAAAATGGATTTCCCCTCAGAGAAAACCGCTTGGTCCTGAGCCACCACTGCAGGGTCCTCATGTACAGAAGGCCAAAAGTAATTACGTTGGACGAAGCTGTCATGAGACACACCAGTCTGAAACTGCTACACAGTGAGTGACTAGCCTAGATTTACCCCAATTAGGGCTGTGAGAACCGCAGAAATACGTACTGGAGACAATCGTACCCGCATCATTGTCGAATCCCATAATACACCTAGAAAAGCGGTCCTCAGGCTGGGAGGAGCCGCAACCCCAACATCTTTAAATGAGACAGAATGACATCTCGATGCCGAACTGCCATATGCTCAGATTGAGCTAGGATCAACCAATCGTCGATATAATAGAATACGCGAATGCCCTGGAGTCTCAGAGGAGCCAGAGCTGCATCCACGCATTTTGTACAGGTGTGGGGTGATAAACCTAGGCCGAATGGAAGAACCCGATACTGGTATGCTTCGCCCCCGAAAGCAAACCTCAGGAACCTCCTGTGATGAGGATGGGTAAATAAGTAAGCGTCCTTCAAGTCTATTGAGAAGAATTCCTACATCGATACAGCGGTCCAGAAGGGAGGAATCCCAGAGGTACCTGGATGTCTGGAGCATACAGGTGTGGTCACTCAGCTTATCAGGGAAGCCAGGGAGAACAAGGGGGACCTGGCTGTGCTGTGGCTGGACCTCTTGAATGCCTATGGATCCATACCCCATAAACTAGTCGAAGAGGCACTGAACCGGCATCATAACCCGAAGAAGTTCAGAGACTTCATCCTGGACTACTATACCAACTTCCATATGAGAGTCACCTCCAGAACAACAACCTCAGACTGGCACAAGCTTGAGAAGGGAATCATCACTGGCTGTACAATCTCAGTCATCCTTTTTGCACTCGCCATGAACATGCTGGTGAAATCTGCGGAAATGCAGTGTAGGGGGGCCCCTCTCGAAGTCTGGAGTTAGACAGCCATCCATCCAAGCCTTCATGGATGATCTGACAGTGACCACAACATCTGTCCCAGGCTGTAGGTGGATCTTGAATGGCCTTCAGGAGCTGATGTCCTGGGCTCGCATGAACTTCAAACCGGCTAAGTCAATGTCCCTCGTGCTGAAGAAAGGGAAGGTCACTGACAAGTTCCACTTCTCATTTGGCACCACCAAGATACCATCACTGACAGAGGAACCTGTGAAGACCCTGGGGAAGGTGTTCAATTGTAGCCTGAGAGATGCAGCTTCCACAAAAGCGACCAACCAAGACCTGGAGACCTGGATGGCCGCGGTGGACAAGTCTGGCCTTCCTGGCAAGTTCAAGGCCTGGATCCTCTGGCCCCTCCTGGTGTATGAAGTTCCCATTTCAACGGTGGAAGGCTTCGAGATGAGGATTAGCAGGTTTCTGCGCAGGTGGCTGGGACTGCCTCGAAGCCAGAGCAGCATCGCACTATATGGGCAGAACAACAATCTGAAGCTTCCCATGAGCAGCCTGAGCGAGGAGTTCATGGTAGGAGGTCCTACAGTATCGGGATTCCAGTGATCCAAAGGTTACCCAGGCTGGGATTGAGGCAGAAGTGGAGGGCTGCCGTGGCAGTGGACGACGCAGAGTCAAGGCTACGGCAAAGGGTGTTGGTGGGCTCAGTGGCACATGGGAGAGCTGGCCTGGGCAGCAGAAGAACTCCTCGCTACGACAAGGCAGAAGGGAAAGAGAGGAGGTCCCTGATCCTGGAGGAGGTGCGTGCAGGAGTTGAGGAGAAGCGAGCTTGCCAGATGGCTGGGATGCGGCAACAAGGCGCCTGGACAAGATGGGAGCGAACAGTGGAGCGTAAAGTCACATGGACTGAACTTTGGAAGGCTGAACCCTACAGGATAAAATTCCTGATCCAGGCGGTCTATGACGTGTTGCCAAGTCCATCCAACCTCTTTTCCTGGGGAAAGGTGGAGACACCAGCATGCCCCCTCTGCCAGAGGAGAGGAACGTTGGAACACATCCTGAGCTGCTGTACAAAAGCCCTGGGCGAAGGGCGTTAACGCTGGCGGCATGACCAGGTCCTAAAAGCCGTAGCGGATTCTATCTGCAGTGGAATCAGCCACAGCAAGAGCCTTCGCCCAGTGAAGACCACAGCCTTTGTCAGAGCTGGGGAGAAGTCAATACCAGCTGCCAGGGGCACCTCCTCTGGCCTGTTGGCAACGGCGCGTGACTGGGAGCTAGCAGTTGATCTGGGCAAGCAGCTGAAGTTCCCTGAAGCAGTTGCCATAACAACATTAAGGCCTGACATTGTGCTCACCTCAGCGGCCTCCAAGCAGGTAATTTTCTTGGAGCTAACAGTGCCTTGGGAGGACCATATGTGCCTAAAGTACTCCCAGCTTATGGAGGGTTGCCGGAGCAATGGTCGACTCAACTTAAAACACCGTCGACTCAACTTAAACAACATTTTCAGAAAAACCAAACAGCAGTCACAGTTACACATTCAACAGACACACTGGATTGACTGTGACAAGATCAAGGTCATTTGCACAGTTTCCAGTGCTGTGCTGTATTAGCGCATAATTTCAGGTTTCATTTTAGGCTCTAGTATATCTTGGTTTTGTAAAGGCTGGGACTTCCCTGGTTACAAAGACATAGAAGCATGAATACTTTCTGTATTTATGGGAGATAATGGCTTAGGGGATGCTACAACTCGATGGTTTATGTACTTCTTTTTATGGATGCGCCCTGGGTTGACGCTCTGTCTCCGGCTAAAGTAATCTGTTGAGTCAATGTATGCTATGCCTACTATGCTTGTGCATATTCTCACCTAGTGAGGCAGGTATTCCCACGGCACCTATCTGCATGTCTCCTTCAGACAAAAACATTGCTGACAAATATTCAGGCGCCCCCTTTATACTGACGTCATGGACTGCCGTTTGCCAAGGGTTTATTTGCATGTGACGTTCTATTAACCCTTTCATGCATGAATTATGATAACCTCAGTCAGGATTTTTTTTCCTATGTCATTTTATTGCTCTTAGGGCATGAAAAACAAGATCTGATTTTTAAATTTTTTTTAAACAATTTTTCCAAAGAGATTTTCAGGTGTCCACTTGAGTGGACAGCATGCATTTATGGTTTAAACTGAAGAGATACTATATTAAACATAATACAATAATCAAACAGATAAAGTATGTGTATTTAACAAACTAATCAATACAATTATATCAAATCATGTGAAAACTATAAAATATATACAATATATAAATATAAATATAAATCTGAAATATTGCAAAGGCAATTGAACTTCATACAAGTTGCACTTCGTGTATCTTTGATATCAGAACATGAGGACGTGATTCCATCAGAAATTTCTACTGCCTGTCAAGGTACAAATGTGGAAACACTCAGATGCTCTCTCCAGTGTGCCGGAGTATGGAGATTTACCTTTATTAGCTGATCATTCTGATTATGTTCAAGATAGACACATTTCTAGCATAGCCTCTTCTGAGAAAACCTAGCGATACGTATTTTTCAATCTCATCTGAAATTAGCAGTGTTGGGGCATGCATAACAAATTCAGATTACTTTTTTGATGTTACAAGTAAAGTAATTTGTTACAAGTAACATGCATTACATAATCAGATTTGTTTTAATGTTACGAGTAAAGTAATGTATTACAAGTAACATGTATTACCTAATCAGATGACTTTTTGATCTAACAAGTAAAGTAATTAATTACAAGTAATGTGCATTATGTAATCAGATTACTTTTTGTTGTTACGAGTAAAGTAACGCATTACAAGTAACATGCATTACGTAATCAGATTACTTTTTGGTGTTACGAGTAAAGAAAAGCATTACAATATCGTACATTACGAAATCAGATTACAGGTGATTAATCAGATTTTTCTCCCAATCTAAAATCAAAACTTGGAAAATTTTACTGTCATATGACTCATTAGATATTGCTTGATGCTGCAATATTTTTTTTACCTACAAGAGTCTCCTAGGATAGAAGGAATGGGTGGATATTCCGGAGCAACTTGGCTTTTTTGACCGACCATTGGCCATCTTGGTTTGGAGGGGGAAAAACTCGAAACACAACGGCTTTCAACTTGGTTGCAATGTATAGGATGATGCACCAGGGTCCACTGAAGAGATTGATGTGCAACTTTGCCATCAAAACCCTTGCAAATTCAAGAAAATGCTTTTTTAATAGCTGTCCACTGTAGTGACCTCTATGCGTGAAAGGGTTAACATGTCACAAATGGTTGCAGTAACATGCATGACAAAAAAGATAAGTAATAAACATACTCTTTATTAAAGGGTACCTATTATGGCATTTAAAATGTTCCTAATATTGTTCTGGGAGTCCCCAACAACAGTTTTACAAGCATGAAATGACAAAAAACACTTTTGTTGTCTTATAATATGCATTTATTTTTACCTGATTTGCTCACCGACTCCCATATGAATCGTTTAGCGAGTCATTTTTCCAAACCCCGCCTTTGCGTGACGCTAATCTGCGGTGATATGTTAGCTACCAAAGCCCAAAGGAGTGACACCGAGCCGACGGGGTGTCATTGGTTGTTGCGTTAAATCTTACCCAGGTACAATAGTGCTATTTTCTGATTGGCTAACAACACCAGACGAACAACACCAGAGGAGACGCACTTGATTCCTGTCGGTTCCACAGTGAGAGCGAGTGAGAGCGGCGCGGCCAGAGTTTTGGGCGCTGCGGCATATTAAATATATTACAAATAGTTTTTCAGCGTGAGAAATACAATGTGTGGCGGGAGAGCGTGACAAAAGACCGAAATGAGTGACTGTCACGTTCAATGCGTGACACTTGAGAGCCCTGCACATATTTCAATACAATTGACATTGAAGACCTAGAAGCTGCGCTGTGCGTACACAACACACAAAATAATTATTGAGCATGATACATAAAACATAAAAGCAACAATTAATATTAATAATACTTACAGGTTGTGATTCGGAGAAGGAAGCTGATCCAAATAAACTCGGTACTGAACCTCCTTCAGTATCAGCCGGCTCGCAAATCCATACTTTATAGCATTTAGGTTTCTGAAGCAATCATCTTCAAAATGACGCGAACACAGAACAAGGTTCGGGCTATACTTCTGTGGTATAGTTGTATATTAGAGGATGGATACCCGACCCGAGCCCGACGGGACCCGCCGGTACCCGACGGGCCGGGCCGGGTTCGGACAGATATTTAGAAATTATGTTCGGGTTCGGGTCGGGCTCGGTCACATCAGCGCGATAAGGCATTGAACATTTTTTATTTAAAACAGCTTATGTAGGTAGCAAATGTGCCTGATGCTTTCGCTTGATGCAAACGTTCGTTTTTGTGATTAAAATACATGTAAAATATTACCATAACATCTGTCTTCCTGTGTGCGGAAATTTGTTTATGTAGCCGTGACAACGAAACACGTGCATGCGCGCCTGTGTTAAGTGCGCTTGTTTCTGCGTACGCGCTGATGTGCTCGTCCTGTTGACATTTCCGAATGCCTTCCTACATTTGCTTAATAAAAAGCGGGCTTTCCACACAAACAAACGTACATGTGTCATTAGTATGAGAAAAAAATGGGATTTTAACTGTCGGTCTCGGGTCGGGCTCGGACATAAATATCTTTATGCCTGTCGGGCTCGGGTCGGGCTCGGTTACTGCTCTGTCGGACGCGGGCCGGGCTCGGACAGAAAAATTCGGCCCGATCCGCACTCTATTGTATATATGAACTGTAGCCACTTAGTCTTCAAATGCTCCTCACTGGGCAGATGAAAAAAGTTTGCTTTTGCGTCGCACTTCAAAACACAGCGTCTCGTCGACATGATGTTAGTTTTCCCTGGCGTCTCCGAACGCAATAAGTGGGCGTGGCCAATTTGATAATTTTGCTTCTTGATGTCATAAAGCTAGAGAAAAAGCATCGTTCGTCTATCGATTCATATCAGCGACTCAGAGTCGACTCTTACTTTTAAGAGACAATAACTTTGTATACGGTGAACTTTCATATTTAAAACTTTGCAGGATGTTTTCGTTCACTTAGATCTATGTTACACACGACATGAAGGGCAATTTTCAAAAATCCATAATAGGTACCCTTTAAATCCAACTAAGGAAACACAGGGCTTAAATACACAAAGTGAGTACTCAATGTAAACAGAAACAGTGTTAACAGTGTTAAGTGTGTGGAACTTATTAACAAACAAGGATACTAACTAGCTAACACAGACAGGCAAACCAAAATACCATGATAATAGCACAGAACAAAACAGAACATTTTGGTTATTCGAAATTATTCGCCCCTTCCGGAAGGCAAATCCCCGCACAGTCAAAAAGAAGAGGGAGGGATGAACCATGATGGGAGTGGGAGGAGTCAGGGAGGAGCAAGGAGCAGGACTAGCCAGACGGTGACCCAGAGGGCAACAAGGAGCATGGAAGTGTCGAAGGAGGGAGAAGCCATGCTGGAGACTTGGCTGTTGACACCAGGGGGATGATGGACGGAGATGGAGCCGATAGACATGAAGACCTGGGCGCAGGCGAAGAGCCATGGAGACTCGGTGACATGATGTTCCTGAAGGCCGAGACGAAGCCAGAGTGACGACTTCTCTGAGGTGGAGCCGGGGTGCCAGAGGGCTGAGGTGGAGCTGGAGGCTGAATCAGATAGAGCCGAAGGGCTGGAGAGACGGAGCACGCATTTCCTCAAAAAAACAGTGGCCAGCTGCAGCTCATTATCAGATGCGGGAGTGTGGGCAGGGCTTTCCTCCATGCCCTCTCACTCCACGAGCAGCCCCATGGTGATGCACGGTGTTGCCACATCACGCACCTGGTCAGACTCACCGTGGGGCTCGGACTCCGAGGAGATGTATTGCTCAGTCCTTGTTTCTGCCACTGGCTCGTGCATCGTGGCAGGCTCGGGCTCTCCGTCTGCGGTGGGCTCAAGCATCATGTCCGTGCAGCCGGGTGATGGCTGGCTGGACTCTGGGTCCGGAGTGGGGCTGGTGATGTCGTCCTCAGCAGAGCAGATGTTGAATGCCGAACTGTTATTCACCAGCACCCACTCCACAAATGCAGCAAAATCCTCTCTGGGCCTGTTCACTGGCAGCCATGCCTTGCCTTGGAGACTGATGTGGTAAAAAAAAAAAACCCACAAGTGTGAGTGGTCCAGATACTGCATTAGGTCCAAAATCCAGATCTAAAAAAAAGTCCCTTGAATGGTACTCCAAGGATCGGTCCTTCGTCTCCAGGCATAGTAGTTGGTCAATGGTCCATTGAGGGGGAGAGAAAAATTTTTTTGCAAAAAAGAAACTACTTTAGGTCTGGTATTCTGTCAATAATGGCTGTAGTAACTGCACGGCGAAGGAACTAAGCAATACAGTCTATTTTAAATCCACAATGGAAAAGTCAGAAGATCATAGGAGTAAACACAATCACTTTTAACATAGACGATACTGGATAAAGGAACTAAGGAAACACAGGGCTTAAATATATGAGGAGAGTAATCAATGTGAACAGAAACAGGTGTGAGGAACTAAGTAACAAACAAGGTAAACGAACTAGGGAACACAGGCAGGCAAACTGGGAAACCAAAACACAGACCAAACCATTATACTAACACAGAACAAAGCAGAAAATAACTGCTATACATTAAGGAAAATAAACATTATAATGTTCTTGAAATGCTACAAATCAACATTGAGTTGTTATCAAAAAAATAAGTTAAAAGAATGTTTCAGGAACACCATAATAACATTAAAATCATGAAATCAAAATTGACCCTATTTACTTTGTTAGTGCACATTACTAGTCTTGTGGTGAACAATTAATCTGTGCAAAAAATTGTTTTGTTGTGGTAATCTGAGCGAGGGATGGAGAGGAGGTGCGCTAAAATAAAACCCTGCCTCTATTCAGTATTCAATTTCACTTGGATATATGTCACAACACTGAAGTAAAGTCAGTTTACTGTTATTACGGTTATAGTAAAATTACGGTTCATGGGGACTTTAAAGCTGCTGTCCGCAACTTTTTTTAAGTTAAAAATAATCCAAAATAATTATTTAAAAAACAAACATCTTCAGCCAGTGTTCAAAACTATCTGCTTGCCGTAGCTAGATTCAAAACGGTTAGCTTGTAATAATGATTTTAATTCCAGTGGTACTGGTGTAGCCTAGAAATCTAGACTCCACCTAGCGGCTGCAAATTTTTTTTCGCAGCGAGAGTGTAGTCTAGCAACTCTCCATAGACGTTTTAGCTGGAAAAACCAAACTCTGGTCAGGCCAATCACATCGTGTATAGAGTCGGCGGGCGGGCTTAACATAATGACGACAGAGTTGCGACGGTTCACTGGTACTTGAAAACAAAGAATGGCTCCTGCTGCTGGCGAACATATGTATTTCAAATCGGCTTTGACCGCGACTCAGGAGGATTTAAAGTTAAACTTTTCTTTGAAACATGAACAAAGAACATCACTTGAGTCATTTTAATAAAAGGAAGATACAAAAGACGTCGACTTCTTCATTGCTCTGGTTGGTTGTAGCGCTGTCCTATTGCATGCAGGGGGAATTTGAAAGACAACCGTTAATCCCGCCCCTCGTATTGAGCCCAGTCAACGGAGAGTTCCCAGACCTAACATCGTGATGTAGGTCTGGCATGCCAGGCTAGTACTGGTGGGTTTCCGCGGGAAATTCGAGCATGTCTTTGCGTCATTACGTCACATCTGTACACATAAAGAAGGTGTTTCGGCTCGTCGGCTATACTGCGCGTGAGGAGATGTAGAGATGTATAGGCTTTTCTCTCAGCACTTTACATAATTAAACTTATGGCGGATCCAGAAAGATCCAAACAACAATCATCAGTGTCAACTGGAGATTCACCAGTTATAAAACACAAAAGACTTCATACTTCGGATTTAAGGTGGCTAGAGAAAGAGAAAGAAACCATCTCATGCGAACACACGGATAAACATCGGCGGGGCTTTTGAAAGGTGTGTGAACTGCGTGTTTTGAAGGGGTTCGAAACGGAAGAAGAGACGGCTTTTTAAACCAGATTTACACATCACAGTACAATGTATTATTAACACTTTTATACTATACAGGGACAGAAGAACCTAGCTCTCCAAGAACCCAGACAGCCATTGACATGACTTCCGGAGATACTTCTGAGACACTGACTACAACACAACAAATCATAATTCAACAAACAACAACTGATGTAACAAACAACACTCAGACAACCTCTTCCCAATCTACGTGGATGCCCCAGAAATCTCTTCTGACAACGTCCGAATCTGCAATCACCACCGTCAACTCAACTGAAACATTTTCAGAAAAATCAAACAGCACAGTCACAGGTACAAGATTCAACAGCAACACTGTATAGACTGAGATAAGGTCATTTGCACAGTTTCCAGTGCTGTGCTGGATTAGCACATCATTTCAGGTTTCATATCAGCTCAAGTATACCTCTGTGTTTGTTGATTTATATATTAATGTGGTTGATTTATCTCTGTCTTTCATAGCTCTGGATGACAGAGAAGGACAAGATGTGGCAGTAAACCCTGGGCTCATTGCAGTTCTGTGTATTTTCTGCATTGTGATGGCTGTAGTTGTTGTGGTTGTGATAGTGAAGGCTGTTCGCTCCAGAAGGCAACATTTTGAGAGGCTTGATGATGTATCAATGGTAAGTCTCAAATGTGGTTCTGTACAAACACCAAAGTTTCCATATTATTCTGCATTTTCTTCTGGCTGTGAATTTTTGGCAGCCTATGGTAAAAGGTTTATCACACTAATGGTAAAGTTCTCAATATACTATGATTTGGAGCCAGTCTGTCAAACCCTTACAATTTCAAATATGTTTTAGCCAATGACTTTTGAACCAAATAGTCTAGAATCAAAACTCCTTCAACAAAATGGGTTAATATCTTCTTACAAACAATCTTCACAACCTGGACATTATAATGTACTGGTATTGGTGTGTTTGGCACCAATAAATAAATAACAATTTAGTAATTTAGTTTCATATATATGTATATATATATAAATTATAATCATCATTCAAAGTTTGGGGTAGCTATTTTTTTATGTTTTTGAAAGAAGTGTTTTATGCTCACCAAGGCTGCAATTATTTGATCAAAAAGACAGTAGAAACAGTAATATTGTGAAATATTTCAAATAGCTGATTTCGATTTTAATATATTTTAAAAAGTAATTTATTCCTGTGATGTCAAAGCTGTACTTTCAGCATCAGTCACATGTGTGTGTGTGTGTGTGTGTGTGTGTGTGTGTGTGTGCGTGAGTGACTTTAAAATTATTATTATGGTTGGGAGGATATAATACGGTAACTTATTTTTACTTGAAAGATTTTATCTTTTTCTTTTAACAGGGAAAGTTAAGTGAGGACGCACCATTTGCCCACTACCCTCCAAAATGAACGGCATTTTTTATCTCAGTAAACTGCATAGTTATGCCTCTAATAGGTTTCTTGTTTGTTTTGAAATGAAATGCAACATTGTAATCTATAGACTTGATGTGCAATACCCAGTGTATTTAGGGAATATGGTAATGATGTGCTTGATGATTAATGATGTGCCACAGCCCACAAAAAAAACTTTATTCAAATGAAGAAATCAACGTTATGTCCTAAAATTATTTTTCTTTTTTTTTCTTTTTTTTGTTAATTAAATGCCCTTTGCTATTCCTTTTGATAAAAGCTATACGTTATGTTAAATGAATACATGTCATTTTTATGTAAAATGTAAATAAGGATACCGCACTCTGAAGGCCACCTCTGGTTGTGTCAAGAAAATTTGTGACATTTTCAGCTCGTCCTCCAGATGGCGACCAAATTGCTTGCAAGCTGTTGTGTATAATGTGGTTATAAAGACATGATCTTTTAATATTATTTGAGAACTGAGAGTTAATTATTTTGTTTAAAAGTCCAAGTCAAATAACAAATATATTTTAATGGAAGTATTGGCAAGGGACCAACTACCATCAATTTAACCCTGTAAAGACTGAAATAGGAAAATACTATATCAATTTATTTAAAATATTTATATTATATAGTTTATTGAACCTTTAGGCAATGTAGGTTTGTGGGGTTTTTTATGTTTTGTATCATATTTGATACATCAGGCTTTTTATGGTCCATATGCTATGATGATAGAGCTCACACTCAGGGGGAAAAAAAAGGAGGGAAAAAAACATCTAAAATAATTTCGGGGACCAAACTGAATGAAAATATCCAGTTTGTTGCAGACTGTATTTATATTATATTGCCAAAAAGTAAGATGAAATTATGTAATGTAAAACAATTATATTTTCAGATTCCTCACTTAAAGTTACTTTTCTAAAAAAGAAAGAAAGAAAAAGATGAATGATCAAGACACTTGTGCATGTACAACCTGAAAGTGGACATTTTTAAAAGTATAATAAAAAGCCTTTAACTTGCTAAAGATCATGTAAAACTGTTTTTTTTTTCCAGCAAAGTTTTGCTCATGTTGACAATTAAGAGGCTTAAGAAATTTGAATTTGAAATAAGATAGGCATTAACTTTTTTCAACTAAAATTTTGTCAAATTAAAAAGTAGTTTCATTTACAATTTTCAGCATTTTTAGAGGTTTGTTTTAGATCACTCATGGTGTGACAACTAAAAGTTCTGTGTAGTAACAACTATACAGAGAGATTAGACAAATGTTACAGTACAGTTATCTTGGCATCTCGTGCTGTTTATGGCAGCATGCTCTCATTGTTTACATCAAGACTTTCTTACCATGTGACTAGATCAGCGTCACTGAAAGTGGTTCAGAGTTTGAAGTCTAAAACCTTTCACCTCGAATATAAACTGAAGTATTGTGAACAGATCTGCAGAACAGACACACCTGTGTGACACTCCCCTCCTACTGCACAGGAATCCACACGTAAGGCCTTTTCTTCTTTCTTTACGTCTTCTTCTGCTGCATTTACAGATGTTGTATTCCCAGACGGTTTCATTGTATATTTAACATATTATTACCAAGTTCAGGGTCTTAGTGAAATATTTCACTTCACTGGCTCTATGAAAGTTTCAGTTTATTATACGATTTTAAACTGTCTAAATCAGGACTCAAGGGGCCACTTGTAAAACGTTTTATGATTGCAAGGGTATATTTATATGACCTTTTTCTTTTTTTTTTCTGGCTCATTATTCAGCGGAAGGTCTTTACATGTGTTCTTTAATATAAGAACAAGGTTTAGTGATTTCAATTGGTACTGTATTCAGAAAATCATGGTAAATGTAAAATTATTATAAATTCTATACAAGAAAGTTACACATATGAAGTTAAAACTTGTTTCAGTAGAGTCCTTAAAGAAAAACTCTTTAAAAACTTTTAGTTTCAGTTCAGTTCTCATGAAAGAGTTGCCATGCACTTACACCGATCTAAATCTAATAAACCCAGAGCAGTCAAACAGTGAATTTTTATTGACCAATGTTTGTCACCATAGCATTGTAATTTTGGCATGGAATACTACTTTACTTCAAGTACTGTGCAGTATGAACTGTATATTATATGCTTTTTTTATTTGATTTTTTAAGAAAAACAGAACATATAATTCTTTGATAAACGTTTCATACGGTAGCAT
Organism: Semotilus atromaculatus; assembly: GCA_031834385.1. NCBI lineage: Eukaryota > Metazoa > Chordata > Actinopteri > Cypriniformes > Leuciscidae > Semotilus > Semotilus atromaculatus. The sequence goes on along the minus strand of JAULUF010000020.1, from coordinate 24,378,636 downwards.
TCATGTTACATTCTTTTGGCATGACCTCATCATGGCACATGGCCGAAATCTTTTAGCATTCCCATTCATCACAATAAAAGATGCTGTCGATGTATATTAATAATAATAAATCGTTAGGAACCCCCTACAAGATGTTCACAGGACCACAGAAGACTTTTAGCTGGCAGTAAATGCCACTCTGAGGCCATTGATGGCATTTAGCCATGTATTATGATTAAATACATTTTTTGTAAATTAGCAACATACTGAAATTATAGGAGATGTTTATCAGTATTTTTCCAGGTCAGTGGGACAAAAACTATTTTGGTGTCCAGAACTAAGTGATTATGAACAAAGATTCACGTACAGTGTAATGATATAGTGTACATATATACTGCATCAAGGATTTTAACCCTAACCCTAACCCTAACCTTAACCTTAACCCTAAACCTAACCCTAACCCTAACCCACTCATTAAGAGAATAGGGACAACCCTTTTAGACCATGCGCGCCGAACATATTTGCCGTCATTAAACAAGCAAAAAGGGATTCGGACACGCACTAAGTGCACTTGCGCCGTGCGCCTTAGACCATGCGCTTAGATCGTTAAAATAGGGCCCAACAGCCTCTGACGTCAGTCGCTAATGCACCTCTCGAGGCCAGGGGAGTGAGGTTTAACTGCCCAGCTCTTTAGTTGGCCTCGATCTGTTACACTTACATAATGTCTAAAAGTTTAATAACAAGTCATTTGCATAACGACTGTGGTTTTGTCTATTTTTTGCTTATGTTACACAATTCATTTTTGGTCTTAACAGTGTTGCCATAGAAATGCATTATTCAGAGTCAGACGAAGTGAACAGTTAGTAGAACGTCCAGGTTATCATTTAATAATTACAGCATGGCATGAACACATTCTTTTTATTGAGGAGATGACTAACGCCCAAAAAAAAAAAAAAAGTATTGTTGCTCAAATTAAATAATTTTCAGTAAAGCTGCAGCTGCAGTGTGTAAACTAGGTAATAGTGCTTTGCCAACAGTTTGTCCAGGATTCTATTTCATCTATTTCATTGTGAAGATAATCTGGGCATTGGCTTTAGACTGCTTCAAAAACAGCATAATCACTCAGAATGACTGTATTCAGTCAAAGTGCTTAGGCAGGAGCGATACTCAAGTGTTTAGTTCAGACGCAGTATGTTCCCTTATGGGTGCATGCAATAAACAGGCACAAAGTGCATGGAAATATGAGTCTTAAGCATTAGCCAATGAGAAAGAGTGTATGTTAATGATCAATCAGGGGCAAATGTGTAGAGCAAAATGTCAATCATCATGGCATAACCGCTTTGAAGTTTTGCCGATATGCTATTTTAATTGAATGCATGTATGATGCATATAGAGTATGAGTGATCATGAGTAACGTTATAAGTGAATGAGAGGCAAAATGTAAAGCGCTTTGGTGGCCGTTGGGTCTATGAAAGCGCTATATAAATGCAGTCCATTTACCATTTACCATTTATTATGAAATGTTTTTTCCTCCTTACACGTTGTGTATCTGTATTTTGTCTTTGATAAGCCACTGAAATTTGGGTGAGATTTGCATCAAGGGTACTTTAAGTAGATTAAAGCCTGTGAGGGAAACTGTTCCTGAGGGATTTGTGGATATGCCATTTGGTTTTTATAAAGGTCATACTGTCCTCGAAATAGATTATGCTGAAATGTCATAATGAAATAACTAGGCTTTAAGAGTTATAATATAAGTGTTGTTTGTCCTTTCAAACCTTTCTGCTATGATGAAAGCAAAAACTAGAACAGGTAAGCTAAACCAAACAATTCAAACTTGAGCAGACAGACAGTGATGGTCACATACTCCAATTTGTTTTTGATCTTCAGACTTGAACTGATGATCAGTTTTTCTCTGCAATCACTTGCAAAGTCAGCATGACGTATGATAGTTATTGTTTTCAACTAGATATGCGTGAGGTTCTTTATCGAGTTGTCTTTAGGATTTTTCATCCATTTTGTTTTAGCTCTATGGAATAAAATCAAAGGTATAATTCATTATTTTTTGGCAGTGTGCTGTATCATATTTATGGCCCTGCATTATATAATACACTACACTACACTTCAACAATGTATTATACTACTACTAATAATAATAATAATAATAATAACAATAATAACAATAATAATCATACATCACCTTTGATTTCATATAGACTGTATATTATTTATAGTTTACTATTTAATTTAATTATTGAAATTAATTAATTAATTAATTAATTAATTGAAATCGGCTAATAAACAACTTAGAGTATTTCATTGTTTCTGATCAGCCGTGTCTAATGGATTTATTATGGTGTGTTCCATCAAAAACCTTTTTTCTTTTTTTTTAAATCCAAATACTGAAAAACAAACTTGCTTTATTTCTTTTGAGCCTCACAAAATCTAGCAAACCTGTAAGGGAATTTCATCAGTCTATAAAATATAACTGCACTTGTGATTAAGCTAACCCAAGAAAAGCAGTATTTCTCCATTGTTTTACCTGTTTTCAAATACTGTGATGTTCCTTTTCTAAATTTGGTTGAATTTCAACACAGTTTGGATATCTGTACGTGTGCAGAATGGTCTAAATAGACGTCAGTGACACGTAAATCTGACTGTGGTCCACGTACAGGTGCTGATTAAAAGGTGCTGGCGTAACACAGACACATTTTATCACAAATCGGGCTCTAAAACTATTTTATTGCCTTTTGTTGCAAGGAAGAAAGAAAAATCACGAAACAGCATGAGTATGAGAAAAGATGGGTGTTCTAAGGTATAGATGTGATTAATTAAGACATGACTAAAAAAATGTGATCGAATAATGTGACATTTTAGTTGCTTAGTGTAAATGAATGTAACGAATGCTTGATGCTCGTCTCGCTTGTTTAGCTCTTTCAGTGGTACCTTGAAATGTTAGTTCAGGACAAGAAAGAGATTTATGATTTAATGAAAGTGTTTCTTTAATTAAAGTGCTTTATACTAATCTGTCACAGAACTTATTAAAGTTTTTTTTTTCTCTCTGTGCATCCAGTCATGAAGAAACTCATTGCTCAGATCTGAGCTACGATGAAACAGCAGATATGTTTGTCATCTGCCATATTTCAGCGTCTGTCTCTCAGAGGCATTTTGCCACCTTTTGTGTTTGTACACATCTCTTATTGCATTAACACACTATTGATTTAGACTACTGAAAAAAAAATATATTCTCAGCCCTTGTAAATGTTACATGTTTTTATCTGGTTAATTTCACCGATTTTAATGTGTTATTTAATCCTACCTATTTTTTATTATTAATTTTGAAATTCACTGCCCTTATTTAAAACAAGTTAATTTCATTCAATTAAAAGTAATAAGAATTTTTTTAATTTAATTTCCATATACACTGTAAAATGAACTCTTTATTTTCTATTGCCAACATTGAAGAAACCTGATGTTAACAAGCAGAATCACTGAAGGAGAAAACCGTAATTTTAAGTCACCATTATGAACATCAGACAGTGTGTGTTTTAGTTGGGCTCTTTATCCTTAACCCGTCAACTTTAGTTTTTGTTTGGCTGCTGTAAGTTATAACAGCCAGATGAACAAATAGAAAAGGTGATCTGATGGTGTTGGTTGTGACTTAACATAATCATTATTTCACAATCATTTGACCTGAATCATTGAATTCATATAGAGCCCAATATCCGAGTTAGGTTTACTTTATTAATTATAAAAGCACTGGCCTTGTACAGCATCATATTTTTAGCCTTTTCAATGAAATCCAAATGATCAAATCAATAAAAAAAATTAAAAAAACCTTCAACATTTTCTTTTTATGTAGGCACACACAGACATCAATAATTAGCGTATGAATCTCAGCAATGGTGACAAACAGATCACCTCTGATCATAAGCTCATTATTTATTTATGCAGCAATGCATGATGGGAGCCATGAATGAGTTTTGATTGGTGGCACCCAGAATGCACTGCAACATGCTTTATAATTGTCACCATTTTTGAGATTCACAGGCTGATTCTTGATGTCTGTGTGTCAAAAAAAACATTATATTTAATATATATATTACTATTTAAAACATTATAAAAAAGGCCAGTGCAATTTAATTTTATTTAAATTTTTTTTATATACAAGAAACTTTTAAGAAATTGTTTAGATTACATTGTATAACTTAAAAAAAAATATTATGCTGTACAATGCCAGTGCTGCTATAATTAATATGATTAATTTTACTATGTAGAAATTAAACCATTAAATTGATGCACATAATTTATTTTAGGGTACTGAACATAAAATAATTAGTAAATTCAACTAAAAATAGTTTAGCTAAAATTATGAATGTAATTAATCTGAAATTACTTACAACCAATGAAATATAAGTACAACCAATTTACAAAATATAAGTACACTCAACTTATAAAATATAAGCACACTCAACTTACAAATAATACGTACACTCAACTTAAAAAAATATATCTGGATTTAGATTAATTTATTTCGTGCAACCCCTTGACATAATAAAATTAAGTAAAGTCAACATATTTTTTTTTTTCCAGTGTACAGATTATTTTCAGTCCTTGAATAGCAAACAATAGATTTGATCTGGACTTTTGGCCTATTGTTGAAACAGATAAACTCATTTGATTACTCATTTGAAGGTGAGCACCGTCGCAATCCCACCAACTTTTACGCAGGACATATTTTAGTCTGCGTCACACTTTTTCAAAGGAAATGCTTTTTTATTTCAAGGAGTAATAAAGCACAGATTGTAGATTGTAGACTTGCGTAATCTGACTGAGCATTCAAATCATAAATGAATTGTGGACTGAATTGCATTATTTACTCATCCCCAAGTCGTTTTATAAACAAGAAAATATTCTGTGAAACAAAGTTAGATGTTTTGCTTATTGTTCAAGCTGATCTTTTCCATAGAACTAAAATGGATGGGGACTGAGAATATCAAGCTCCAAAAAGGGCAAAAAGAACTGAAGCAACACCATAAAAGTACCTACAATTGACTGCAGTTTCCAGCTGAACACCATCAACTTTTATTTCTTTTTACAGAAATTATTATTACAAAAATTATTATTACAGTAGCAGATTATTTATTCTTAAAAATGTTTTTTTTTTTATTATTATATTTTGAATATCACCATTCACTTAAAAATAAAGGTTCCAAACGTGGGTTTTTACAGCGATGCCACAGAAGAACCAAAGAACCTGTCAGTGAACAGTTCTTAAAATAACCTTTTTTATTATTATTATTGTGAAGAACATTTTAATAATCTGAAGAATCTTGTAAACTGTACAGAACCTGTGGAGTGGAAATGTTCCAATTATATTACATTTTTATTTCATCAAACCAAATGCTGTTCTTTTTAAGTGTTTATGTCTTTCTATATCAAGGTATCTCTCGAATTTGTATCAGCTGACAACGACACTCAATCCTCTCAATGACTATTTTCTTTTGATAACATTACAACTGTCATTCTGTGTTTAGTGCATGTACTGTAAGTGTGAGTGAACTGTAAATGCAGGAAACACATCCTTACACACACTTAATTAACACTTAAAAAATCACACTATTTTTGGAGGTGTAAAAAAAGAGGTGAGAAACAGCAGCTATTTGGTGTAGATTTGAATGTGCAAACTGTTAAAGAAGACTCAGACACGCATGGTGTAGATTTGAATTAACATCTTTGTTTACTGAATTGCATTACGTTTTCTGCATAACAAACACACCCGGCTTGTTGCCATGTATCGCTCGTACTCTGTATGCTTACCGCACATGTGCATTAGGAACCACATTGATGCTCAGAACGCCTTGCATAAGGGCAAGATAAATCGTTCAGCGGAACCATTTGCCTGTAGCCTGAATGGTGGGATTTTACGGTAATGACATCCAAGGTACAAGGTAATTTGCTAAACTGATTGCTTTTAAAGGGAGGTCCATTATCTATCTTCACTACTTTTGGGATGCCAAACATTGAGAAAACTTTATCCATTACAGGGATCACAGCATTGCCTGTGATGGACTGAATAATCTCTACCACTGGGTAGCGTGAATTTTCACCTATGATGAGAAGCATGTATTCTCCTGTTTGTAGCGGACCATATATATCAGCACTGACTTCTTGCCAGGCATTTTCAGGAAGCCTAGAGATTTGCAATGGCTCAGAATGTGTCACAGGTGTGTTGGCTTGACAGACAAGACAGCTTGCTACCATAACTTCAGCTTATTTATCCATGTCAGGCAACCAGACCTTATCTCTTAGGAGTTTCTATATTTTCACAATGCCTGAAGAAGTTGAAAACTGAGACACTGAAGAAGTTGGTGCTCTAATGAAGGTGGAATGACAATTCTAGAGAATCTGGTGATTAGGTTGTCATTAGGCTGGGCAGTGAGTTAACTGCTGATGCTTTTATATTTTAGAAGTGTTTAGAACCCCAGGAATTAGTGCGAATGAGTGAGCAGGCTATGGGGTGTAGAAACAGGGTGACGAGACATGTAATACGCCGCGTTGTCTGCGCCGTTCCTGTACTTTACTCTAAAGTTGTAAGGTTGAAGTTCCCAACGCTCAATTTGAGCGGGTGGTTTGGAGCATGGATTGTTCTACAGTAGGTGAGCTCAAAGGTTTTGTGATCTGTTATCAGTGTGAACAGATTTCCATAAATGTAAAGGGGAAAATGTTCGCAACTCGCAATTGTGAGTGCTTCAAGCTCTGTTTGACTGTACCGTCTTTCAAAATCAGTGAGAGCCTTGCTGGCGTATACAATGATAGACCACTGTCCGTTTTGGTTCTGAATAAGAATTGCACCCAGACCCACAGTGCTAGCATCAAATATGAGATCTTTTTTAGGATCAAAGTAGGCCATCACTGTGTTACTGGTAAGGCTCTATTTGAGGTGCTTGAATAATGACTCTTGTTCAGTAACCTATTCCCAGTGTTTGCCTTTCCTTGTGAGCCTTCTTAACTGTTATGTCACGGTTGCAAAGTCAGGAATGAAACGTGAGCAATAGTGTGCCATACAGACAACGCATTTCAGTAACAAGTGGAGCGCTGGCGTGTTGGACCGCAAGCACTTTTTTGAAGTCACACTTGCTCAGAATTCAAATCCGAAAAAATCAAGCTTAGACTTGTTGAACTCACATGTGCTGTGATTGAGCTCGAGACCCTTTTCTTTGAGTCATTGGAATTGTGCAGTCAGGTTGCTGTCATGGTCCACTTGTGTTGATTTATACACTATAATGTCATCACTAAAGTTCTTGACACCAGGAATGCCTCGAATCGTTTGCCTATTGCATTCTGAAATACTTCATCACTCCTGGACTGCTGATCGATTGCTCATGTCTGCCTTACTGCCTGCTGTGAGTTTGTTTGCTTCGAGGCTGTAAGCTCCGTCTAAGCCTTGTATTAGCGTTGTATTTCTTTCTGTTTTGAACCATCATTTACTATAAATTCTGGTTGTTTATACTACTAAATACAGCTTACCCAACATATCAGATTAACCTGACATCGCTAGCTTCTGTTTTTGTTAGCACAACACGCTAGTAACTCGCTAGCCTTATTTATTCATTTATTTTTCTCTTGCGCGCCCGTGCCTTTGATTTCATAAAAAGCCCAGTTGAGTAAAAATCAGTCAACAAACACGGTGAGTAATACGTAATAACCTAGAATACTGTCTAACACTTGATGGATGCTCTGTTAAGTCTTTGTAGTTGGTTAGGAACCTGGGTGTGCTCTTTGAAACCAATCTTTCATTTGAAAGTCACGTGTCTAGTATCTATAAAACCAAATTTTTCTATCTTAAAAATATATCTAACTTACGCCATATGCTCTCACTGACAAATGCGGAAACAATTAGTTCATTCGTTCATTAACTCAAGGCTAGATTATTGTAATGCTCTACTGGGTGGTTGCCCTGCATGCTTAATAACAAACTACAGATAGTTCAAAAGTAGCTAGAACAAAACTAGTTAGAACAAAAGAGTTCTAACCAGAACCAGGAAGCATGACCATATTAGCCCGGTTCTGTCAACACTGCATTGGCTGCCTAATAAACATTGTATATATTTTAAAATATTGTTGATTACTTACAAAGCACTAAATAGTTTAGCTCTGCAGTACTTGAGCGAGCCCTTAACGCATTATAGTCCTTCACGTCTATTGCGATCTCAAAATTCCGGCCAGTTAAAAATACCAAGAATATCAAAATCGACTGCTGGCGGTAGATCCTTTTCCCCTCTAGTACCAAAAAATTGGAACAGTCTTCCTACCATTGTCCGGGAATCAGACACACTCCGTCAGTTCAAAGCTAGATTAAAGACACATCTCTTTGACCTAGCATTCACATAATACATTATCGACTTCTAAAATTCAACGTTAGGCTGCATAGATTAGGTCAGCCGGAACTGGGAACACTTCCCTTAAATCCTGATGCACTCGTTACATCATACCTAGAATGGCATCTACGTTAATTTTAGTGTCTTTGTTTATCCCAAGGTTTTCCCACAGCCTGCCGGATCTAGGCTGTATCCAGATGTGACTAGGACCTTCGCCTGGAGCCAATCACAATGCAGTGCTGAAGTGCCAACTATCCTCTCCCTATGGAGAATCCCTCTACCACTCTACAGATAAAGCGTTTTGGGGAAATTCGTTTTGCGCACCTACCCTGAAGTGATAAAATAAAATTCTCTATCAAAATTTATAGACAAGACAAGTAGTTTGTTTGGGCATGGTTTGTAGGGAATTACAAACCTGCGCACATATTTTCAAACGCACATAACTATAGAATCAATTCTTAATGTGCATGTGAACGCCATCAGCGTTTATCACAGGTTCGCCTTTTAAAATCTGTTTAAGAGAGAACGGCGTCGCCTTAGCGGCCCCTAATTTAATAACAAATGATAATTTCGCCGTAAGTGAATCAATCAAAAACTTGGAAGAAGTCTGGATGATGTGCAGCCCTGAACAAATCACTCAAAAACTTGGAAGAAGTCTGGATGATGTGCAGCCCTGAACAATAAATTTTTTTTATATCTCGATTGATGTGTGTGAATTCACAGTTCTTAGCAAGCATCTTAAGTCTTAAGTGAAATGTGTCTAGATTTTCTTCTGGCTGTTGGTTTGCGTTTCTGAATACATATTACATACATATTGCACGTTTTTCTTTGGTGCAAAGTAGTTGGTAAGTTTAGTCTTTACATCTGTCAATTTCTCTGCTGCTTCAGTGAGTGTGTCATATACAGTATGTCGCGTACCTTTTCTCCAGCCAGATGCAACGGAAGGGCCTTGAGTCTTGTGCCGACACTAATGTTCCTTGCAGTAACGTAGTTCTCGAATCTTTGCAACCATTTGTTCCAACTGTCACACATACAAAGATTTGTTGTTCTTATTTATTGTTTTCACTGACTTTAGGTTTGTTATTTTCAATCACATTTCTTTGTCTTAGTTTCCCACCAGTCATCATTTGTCATGGACAATCTTCTAATCATCACAACTGTGCGTTATCATCTCATTATCACTGTTTCGTCTTGTAACACCAACAAAGTCTGCCAGAGTGTGGTTCACTTTCTATATTGCGCGCTGGAAATGAATGCTGGGTAATCGCCATTTCATCGTCTTCATTACTCTCGTTATCGTTGTGCTTCCCTTGCAAAAAAATATGTATACTTCAAGTTCAAGTATATTTTTAAGTAGTATACTTGAAGTAATATACTTGTAGTTAATACATACTTTATGTAGGAAGTATACTAATATCAGTATACTCAAAGTATACTTGTAAGTGTACTGTTTCAATACTACTTAGGACTAAACTGGTCCATGTTTTAGTGTGTAAAAGTATACTTTTAAGTACATAAAGTGTAACAGTAGTAAACTTTGAGTACACTACTACTAGTTTATAATTAAGTTTTTAGTTTTTTAGTTAAGGAAAGTACACTTTGATGTATACTCTCAGTAAACTACTAGTTCCCCTTCGTTGTCACTCCGAGTTCCGTCGAGTGACGACGAATGGGGTTTTGCTTAGAAGCCTATCAACTTCGAGTATTACAAAACGAGCCAATGGCAAAGAAATGCCATGGGTCTGCGGAATTTGCATAGCGTAACTCCGCCCCAACTTGTGGGTATATAAGGAAGTACGCCGCAACATACAGATATGTTTTTGCTTCGGAGCCAAGAGGTCCTCTTCACTCCGCAGTCTATTCTCTGACTATCTTCGAGAATCTTCTAGACGAGCAGCTTCCAGTTGGTGTTGGTGTGATGGCGTGTTCCAGCGAGTTCTGTTCTGTGCAGTGATCTGCAACAGTGTGTGTGTTTCTCCCTGGGCGCTTCAGCACTGTTGCGAGCTTTTCTCTCATAAAAAGAGCTTTCTTTCACAAAAAGAGCTTGCATGCGGCACGTCTTTTTAAAGACGCTCTGCCCGTGTATTTCTGAGTGTGATGGTCTGATAGATTCAGCTGATGGGCGCGATCGCTGTTTGTTGTGTTTGGGCTGCGCTCAGACAGCGATCGCGGATGCGTCTATGTTCATCTTCACCCCAATTTTCTCCTCTAGAGGGAATACTTTGGCTGGTGGCCAGGGTGAACTGAGGCAGCTGGTGTGGAACTATACCAACGATTTATCCTTGGTCCACACCCCCCTCTTACACATTGCAACCCGTGTGGTGTCCGGATGAGTTCGCTGACCGCCCACGTTCAGAAGGACGCCGGTGGCTCCAGCAGCTCATCCGGCACCCCGGCTGATGAAATCATGTCTATCGCCGCATCACAAGGTGAGCTGGATCTTCTGGAGATGAGGGTTCTTGCTGTGCTGCCACCTCCCGGTGCGCAGCCTGTCGAGTCTGATCCAGAGTTGACAGCTATGCTTTCCCAGGCAGCCGCGAGTATCGGGCTTGTGTGGACATCTGCCATGTCCCGAGTACTCAAGGCTGATGATTGGTTTTGGGGGTACCGACCCCAATTCCTTTCTTCCCGGACGTGCATGAAGAGGTCATGAGCTTGTGGGAGTCTCTTTTGACTTTCGTGACTGCTCAGCGGCCTCTTACGCCTTCTCTGCCCTCATAGAGGCCGCGGCCAAGGGTACACTGGGGTTCCCCCCGTGGAGTGTTCTGTGGCGACACTTATATGACCCCACAGCGCCTCCACCTGGCGTGGCGTCCTTAAGCACCCCACCACCCCCCCTCCCCCCAAGGCCTGTAGGTTTTGTCTACTCCGGTGGCAAACACCTATAGAGCTGCGGGGCTGGCTGCCGCCTCACTGCATATATCATGCTCGAGGGTAGGGCTGATTCAGGGCTCATACAGAGCTGCGTGCCGCCACTGACCTTGTTCTATGAGCGACGAAGGTGACCGCACGCTCCCTGGGTCAGGTGATGTCCACATACGTGGTCAGGCTTCTAAGAAGGCTTAACCTGGTTGAAATGCGCGAGGCTCAGTGAACCCGCTTCCTCAACTCCCCCATTTCCCAGGCTGGCCTTTTCGGCGGCGCTGTCGAGAACTCTGCCCAATAGTTCTCGGCCACCCAGAAGCAGACTGAGGCTGACCCCGCGGCCAGCTGCTGCCATCGACTCAGCTGCTGCTGCCGCGGGCGGAGCTCCTGCGACTCCGCCCCCTCCTGCCCGGCCCCAGCAGCAGCCTTCACCGGGGCGCACCATGGAGGTGGTCGCAGGAAGGCGCCCCAGCCTGTACCAGAATGCTGGTCCTTCCCTGGGCTCCTCTGTCAGGATGTGGTTTTTGACCGTGCCCCCACACCGGGCCGCTATGCCGTCCACGTCCGGGCCGGTCATTCCGCTTCGCTGCCCCATCGTGGGTACGTCTGTAGTTCACATGTCCCCGCTGGTTCAGTCTTGGAGCTTTCCAGTCAGTCCCGCCGGCTCACGAGAACCATCAGGCTCGGCTATGCGATTCCGTTCACATGGTCTCCTCCCCGCTTCCGGGGAGTCTGCTTACCGTGTTGGGTGGCTATGTCCCTGTCACACGTGCGGAGGTCGTCACCTTACTGGCGAAGGGTACGATCGAGACCACCCCTCCAGCCGAAGTGAAGTCCGGCTTCTACAGCCCCTACTTTATTGTACCCAAGAAGAGCGGTGGGTTATGACCTATCCTGGACCTGCGCATCTTGAACCGTTCCCTTCACACGCTTCCGTTCAAGCTGCGCATGGCCAAACACATTTTCGAATGTGTGCGGCCACAGGATTAGGTTGCAGCGATCGACCTGAAGGACGCCTACTTTTATGTCTCCATTTTTCCTCGACAAAAAACATTTAACGGTTTGCTTTCCAGGAGCGGGCATACTAGTACGCGGTTCTCCCATTCGGGTTAGCCCTGTCTCCTCGCGTCTTCACGAAGGTCGTCGAGGTAGCCCTTGTGCCGCTACGGCAACACAGGGTTCGCATCCTGAACTATCTCGATGACTGGCTGTTCCTAGCTCACTCTCGAGTCCAGGTTTGCGAACACAGGGACCTTGTGCTCCGGCACCTAGCCCGTGTGGGCCTTCGGGTCAACTGGGAGAAGAGCAAACTTTGCCCTGTGCAGAGGATCTCTTTTCTCAGTATGGACTCGGTTGCCATGTGTGCGCAGCTTATGAGCGAGCGCACGCAGTCACTGCTGACTTGCCTGAGGCAATTTGAGGGCAAGAGTGCGGTTCCACTGAAACTATTTCAGAGGCTCCTGGGGCATATGGCATCTGCAGCCGTGGCAACACCGCTCGGATTGCTTCATTTGAGACCGCTTCAGCTCTGGCTTCGCGACCGAGTCCCGAGGTGGGCATGGCAACACGGCACAATTCCTCTGAGGAAGGACCTCCTTTCTCAGGGACAGGGCACCCTGTGGCACCCACGTCCCGATCATGGAGCCTCCATGTGTGGCGCCTGGACGGGTCGAGGCAGATTTGAGTACCCTATCACCAGCGGTGGTGGCTACCATCACTTCCACTAGAGCATCGTCCATGTGACATGCCTATCCGTCGAAGTGGAACCTCTTCGTCAGCTGGTGCTCCTCTCACCGAGAAGACCCCCGGAGATGTTCGATCGGTGTCGTGCTTTCCTTCCTTCAAGTGGGTCGAAGCGAAGGCTGTCTCCCTCCACCCTCAAAGTATACGTTGCCGCTATTGCCGCACACCATGTTACAGCGGAAGGTAAGTCCGTAGGGAAGCACGACCTGATCGTCAGGTTCCTGAGAGGAGCGAGGAGACTGATTCCTCCTCGCCTCCTCTCGTTCCCTCTTGGGACCTCTCAGTGGTTTTAACTGCCCTGCAGAGTGCTCCTTTGAGCCTTTGCAATCAGTGGATCTTAAGTTCCTGTCAGTTATGACAGCGCTCCTGGTTGCATTTGCCTCCATTAAGAGGGTAGGGGACCTGCATGCATTTCCGTTGACGATGCGTGCCTGGAATTCGGGCCGGCTTACTCTCACGTGTTCCTGAGACCCCGGCCTGGATACGTGCCCGAGGTTCCTACCACTCCCTTCCGGGACCAGGTGGTGAACCTGCAAGCGCTGCCCCTGGAGGAGGCAGACTCAGCCTTGGCACTGCTTTTTTGTAGTTTTATACTGCAAGTATACTTTTTATCTAGTTCACGTTGGCCACAATTATTGACACCCAATTAAAAGACACTGCAACGTTCTTTCCCAAGATAACAGCTCTGAGTCTTCTTCTATAATGCCGGATGAGTTTGGAGAACACCTGACAAGAGATCAGAGACCATTCCTCTATACAGAATCTCTCCAGATCCTTCAGATTCCCAGATCCATGTTGGCGCTTCTTCTCTTCAGTTCACCCCACTCATTTCTATAGGGTTCAGGTCAGGAAACTGGGATGGCCATGACAATAGCTTCATTTTGTGTTCAGTGACACATTTTTGTGTTGATTTTTTTTTTAGTTTGGATCATTGTCCTGATGGAGGATCCAACCATGGGCCATTATAGGATTTAGCAGAAACGGTCAGGTTTAGATTTTTTATCTGTTGATATTAGTCAGAATCCATGATACCATGTATCTGAACAAGGTGTCCAGGAATTCCCAGCAAATAGGCCCACAATATTAAATATCCAACAGTGTATTTAACCGTGGGCATGGGGTACTTTTATCCCTGTTTGCACCAAAACCATCTGGTTCGTTTGCTGCCAAAAAGCTTTTTTTTCTTTCTTTTCATCTGACCATAGAACCAGGTCCCTTTTGAAGTTCCAGTCGTGTCTGACAACTGAAAATGGTGGAGTTTGATTTTGGATGAGTGAGGTGGATTTTTCTTGAAACCCTCTCAAGCACTTGTGGTGATGTAGGTGCTGTTTGATTTTTTTTTTTTTAAACTTTCTGACCCCAAGACTCAACTAATCTCTGCAATTCTACAGCTGTGATCCTTCGAGAGTCTTTGACCACTTGAATTATCCTCCTCACCGTGCATTAGGACGCTACAGACACATGTCCTCTTCTAGGCAGATTTATAACATCTTTAGTTGATTGGAACTTCTTAATTACTGTACTGATGGTAGAAACTGAGGATTTTCAATGCTAAAGCTATTTTCTTACAGCCATTTTCAATTTTGTGAAATTCAACATTCTTTTGCTGCACATCAGAACTATATTCTTTGGTTTTACTCATTGTGGTGAATGATTAATGAGTAAAATATCTCTGAAGTATATTCTCATTCATATTCCCATTCAATTATTTTTAACACACCATGGTGACTAGGAGCATGGAATTGTCCAGCCATGATTTCATGTTTCACAGGAGTATAAATATGGGGAAACACAAAGTCCAACATCCCTTAACATTTCTAGGCGTGCCAATAATTGTGGTCAACATGCATTGGAGAAAAAAACCCTTATTTCATAATGTCAAAAAAACACTTTTTCACTCCCTCATCCCCGACCACACACTTTCAATTGTTTCACTTCAATGAAAGGTCACAATTTTGGGATTTTTTTTTAATGAAAGATCAAAAGGATAAACAATGCAGATTTAATTTCACAGCCACCTTTGCTCATATTTACCAAGGGTGACAATATGGAGGGCACTGTATATATTATTTTTGCACTTTAAGTAGGCTATACTACTATGTTTTTATTTAGGTATTAATATTTTATACTTAAAATTTACCTTTAACTATACTTTAATTCTTTCTATTTTAAAAACATTTTATTCTAGCTTTATGGATCATTTTTTATCAACACTTGAATGTGGGTAAGTTTCATTTAAAAAAAAAAATATATATTTAAAAACAAAAAGCTGAGAAAATAGCTTTTTTGTCAAAAACTACGTCCGGATGGGATTCAGAACGATGATCAAAACATATATGGAGTAGATGAGAACCACCCCTAAAGCTTCACAGTCTTTAACCCTTCCTGGGTCGACATTTCATTCTTCTTCTGATCTTCTTTTTTTTGCTGCATTCAAATTTGCCTACATATACTACGCCCTAAAAGTATGTATTCTTTTTGTGAAGAAAAAGTAGATACTTTTCAGTGTGTAGTAAAATATTTGGGACATACTATCACGTCATACAATTGCATCTTTGTCGGTTACTCTCTGTCGTGTCCTGTCACAGTAAACTAGCCTGTCAATCATCTTGTCACAGTTAAAATCCTCCACATTTCATTTCATTTCCTACCGAATCGGAGAGATTTAATTTCCTACCGAACACGTTGCTCTGCAGTCACTGGTCTTTCATGCGGAGAACTCTCCTCGTATTATTAATGCATAATGGTAAATTTAAAAGTTAATGGCCCAACGGATCTTTATAAAAGTCCACATTGTTATTGTAGATGAAATATAACACGGACAACATTAAATAAATATATATTTTTTTATCAGGTTAAACTTTGATTAGTCACCCAAACCTTTATCTAAACCTCTCACCATCGGTTGCGCATATCCGCCATGTTTTGTAGTTTTTTGACACTTTTTACTCATGTTTGTAGTTCCTTCTCCAAAGCGCAATTGGTTGTGGGCAATATTAGTGTGTATAGTGTGCATGGATCAACACTTCGAAAATCTATCGGAAATAGTAGGCCATCCAGGGACTTTTGACATACTCTTTTCAACATAATATGCTTTGGGACATACTTATTCTAATCTCACATACACTGTAAATATATTCCTGTAAAAAAATGGTAAACTACTGGCAGCTGGGGTTGCCAGCATCATACCGTAAAAATATGGTATGTTACCATTTTTTAAATTAACAGCTACCGTTTTGTCAGCTACAGCTATATGTTGTTAAATTACAGTTTTATACATACTGTACATACCTTAACTTTTCATAAAATACAAATATACTCTTAAGTCAGGCTTCAGTGAACACTAGCCCATTATTTTATATCAAAACAAATAGTTTATAAAATATATATCAGCATTTGATACTTTTGGGCTGGTGGTTAAAGTTAAAGTATTTTTCTGCACAGTTTTACCAGTAATTTTACACACCTCTTTTCTCTATACAGCTTTAGTCCTCTTTTCCGGATTTATTCCAATAAAATATCTCAAAAATAAGAGGAGAACATTTTCAATTAAAATTATTTCTAACCAAAAACTACCGGATAATTCACTGAAGACTTCATACAGAGGTCAGGGGTCAGAGGTCATACAGATTACATGTATAGTCAGTAGATTCTAGCATAAGGCACATAAATGTGGATATTCTCCTGATAAACAAAAGTTATGTGTCAGTCTGGAGTGTGAGCTTTGTTTTAGTGAAACAAAATGTTGACATGTCTAATATGACATACCAAGAAGGATCAAACAAGAAGACACAGGCAAGCATTTTCTCAAGGTCAGCAGGTGTGGCAGACATCTATTGGTAAAGAAAACAGTTTAAGATGACTGACAGTATCTGCAATTTTTTTTTAAACTTAATTTGCAACTTGTTGCTTAAATTCTACAGAGGCAACAGGCCTAACATATTGAATGATTTATGAATGATTTATGTAAAGTGGCAGTGGTTTTTGAGGGGTTATCCCTGGCACCCTTCGAACCCTTGGATGAGGTGTCTGAGAAATGTTTATCTTTAAAGGTAGCCTTCCTGCTCGCTATTACGTCTCTGAAAAGAGTAGGGGACCTGCAGATGTTATCTGTGGCTCCCTCTTGCCTCAAGTTTGCTCCTGGCAGAGTAAGGGCCATTCTCCAATCTATGTGCCTAAAGGGCACGGCCTGTAATTCTTCAGGCATTCCATCCTACACCGTATGTGTCGGATGAGCAAGCTAGACAACATCTATTGTGCCCGGTCTGAGCCCTGGAGGCCTATGTTCAGAGAACCTCGGGCTGGAGGAAGTCGGACCAGCTACTTTGTGTGTTTTGGGTCACCTAAGAAGGGTTCCCCTGCTTCAAAGGAAACTATCAGCAGATGGATATATTTTCACGTTTTCTCAACTATTTTTTTTTTTACAGTGTAGAAACTATTTCTTCAGCTTACGGGCACGCAGCTTGCCTTCGCCTCTCCTGATAAGAGCCCACTAAACCAGAGGAGTTGCTTCCTCTAAATCTCTGCTAGCAGGAGTGTCCCTTCAAGAGGCCTGTGATGCCGCAGGCTGGGCCTCCCCACACACCTTCATAAGACATTATAGTTTGGATCTGCCCTATACACCGGGTTCACAAGTTCTCTCGTCTTGAGTGTGCCAGATTGTTTCACACCAGGGCGTATATCTCTCAGTGTGGCGCAGTGGGCATTTTGTTCCCCAATGTGTTGATTCTCAACACAGCGTGAGTTCCCTCGAAAGGGAACGTCTCGGGTTACGACTGCCACGGCCACACTTCTCGCGCTCCTGAGAACGATTTTCTTCGACCAATCAGAAGCTGACGCTGTTATGATCCGCTGTCCTTTTATAGCTTCCGCATCGCCATCACATGCAACGTCCCCTCAATGTTTCGATTCTTGACGCAGCGTCTCAGTCGTAACCCGAGACATTCTCCTTACCAACTTTCAGCTTGGCAGAGCAGTTCATTTCAGGATTAAAACTACCAAAACATTTCATACATGAACATGTCTCAAATCAACTCACTCTTCCATTAAACTAGCAGACATAACAAAAAGACTGTCACTCATAAAACAATGACCTAAAAAGCACTAACAACAGGCAGCATTACACAACAATTAATTCTGTGACATTTCTTTACAAAAAAAGAAAGACACTCTCAACTGTTTGTAATTCGCTGCAGTTTATGTTACATTATCCATGTTTACATTCCAGTACAAAATTATTCTCCTAGAAAAAAAAATTTCCCCTCCTTTTGCCTGGAGGGTGATGAAATTGAAAGTATAACAGCTGTAGGTGTTCAGCTACATCTAATTATTTTTATAGTATACCATTTTTTTTTTTAGATTGAGAATGTATTTCAATATGGTATTACTGTAGAAATGTAGCATATTGCTGTCCTCTTCAGTTTTTTGTATTATATTAGTTTTGAACTTAAGTTAACTTTAAGAATATTTTGAATTTGTATTTTAAAAATAGGCAAATTGGCTTATCGGTACATGGAATTTTGGTGGTGGTTGTGTTCGAGTGAGAAAATAATTCATGTAATTTGAAAGATGTTGTCATTCAATGCCTTTCGTGCCAAAGCAATGATAAAAGAGCCACAGTTTAGCCCACATAGTTGTGCTCGCTGTGTGAAGAGTTTTGAAAGTGATCCAAGTTTTGACAAATTGGTCCTAGCAATTGTAAAAAATAATACAAAAAGATTATGTTTTAGGAATGATAATATAAATTCAAGCAAAAATAAAATAAAATGACATATTTCTGTTATCAGGTTGAAATGGAGCTATTGTCAAAAACTAATGACGTATAATTGTGGGACATTTTGCTCCTATTAGCTTAGCAGAGTTAGCATGTTAACACATTGAAGCATCTTATGTTCCATCTTTAAATCATCTGTCTGTGGCGTATTGTTAGGCTGAGAGGGGCAGAATGCTATGGGGACTTAAGTACTCAATACAAACAAGCATTGATCTACATTCAATCTACTGTACATATTACCAACCGTAGCAGAGAGAGATCTGACTGACAGTGAAATAATGAGACTATTCTTCCATCTTTGGCTGTGATAAATCATTGTTAATCAACTGACCCAGAACCATTCATCACAGTGGCAATCTTCCGATATTACATTGTCTATTCGAGAGCTTCCCTGTAGTTCAGAGACTGAGTCATTGTAGCTATCACAGATTCACAGCTTACGTGAAGCAATTAACACACAAAGCCCACAGTTTGTCAACCGATGTCCTACGGCGTCCTGCTCTTCACATTTGTCACTGCAGCTCTTAACTTTTTGTCTCAAGTGCAACAGATTCGAGGATAAAACCTGATTCCAGCTCAACTGGACTTTTAGAGAAGAGACTGCTTGGTCGATATGAGGGCCTGTTTGTACTCCTCACTGACGACTGATCAATGTTCCTTGATTCTTGATAATAGGACAATCCTCATGACATCTTTAAGAAGCTCTGGGAAGTCGTGTTGTTTAACTGTGAAAACTGAGCTGTGAGATCAAGTTCATTTTCACACTTATGAAACAGTCTTACACCTCACAGTGTGTTTTGACTTCATTCTTTTGGCTTTAGTGGCTAGTGACTTTATACATATATATAGGCCTATTAGTTTTGCTTTTGCTGTTGCTTATAGTATCAGGGATTTTAACAAACCCTTACAGGGATAGTTCACCCAAAAATTCTGTCATTAATTACTCACCCTCATGTCGTTCCAAACCCGTAAGACTTTCTTTCATCTTCAGAACACAAATAAAGATCTTTTTGATGAAATTTGAGCGATTTCTGAACTACCACTTTGACACTTCAAAAAGCTTATAAAGAGATCATACAACTAATCCACATGAATTTAGTCAAAATTTTCTGAAAAGACTCGATAGCTTTATATGATGAACAGATTGAATTTAGGCTTTTATTCATAACATAAACAGAAGTTCAACCGAACCTGCTTGACGCGCGAGAACAAACCTCTTGCGGAAACTCAAACGTGTATAACACGAGAACGAACCTCATTGTTTCTTGCTGAAGCTCAAACATGCTGCGTAACATGAGAATGAACCTCATTGTTTCTCGCAGGTTCAGAGAACATGCTTGAGTTTCCGTTTACCACAACTGATTGAACTTTGAGTTGATGAATATATGTGAATAAAAGCCTGAATTCAATCTGTGCATAATATAAAGTGATCGAGTATGGTAAAAAGTAATATTAAATTCATATGGATTAGTTATACGATCTCTTTATGAACTTTTTGAAGAGTCAAAGTGGTATTTTTGTAACCGTCAACGGAGTGAAAGAAATCTCTAATTTCTGTTCTGAAGATGAACGAAAGTCTTGCAGCTTTGGAATGACATGAGTGTGAGTAATTAATGAAACAATTTTTGGGTGAACTATCCCTTTAAGATTAAATATTAGACTTTAAGAATGTATCTAGTCCCACACCACTTACAGACATGAGTGATACTTGCTGAGGAAAGGTGTGCTATTACATTTCTAAGCAATCAGACTTGTGATTTTCACCTTGTGGATGATTTTTAAAGGTGCAAAACTTCATAAAAGACCGGTGCTGAGTCATATCAAGATCCCAGAATATCATAAAGACTAGGGCTCTTTCAAATTAGGTTAATAAACAACTTCACAGGATAGCCACCAGCAAACAAGGGCCTGGCAACCACCAAATCAGCAGTGGAGTATTGCATTGAGGCATGCGGAAAACCTTATAAATACCGTAGACCTAAAATAGTTTTTATTTTGATTTCATGCGGACTTTAAAGAAAATATTCAAGACTGAATACTAAATCTCTCTTAAATAATCAGTGAAGTATCTAGTGTATATTACCTAAAAAGTCACTTTCAGATCATAGGAAGAATATTTATTAGAGATGAAAAGTTCTCAAAGATCAATACTATTAGTGAACAGTGTTTTTTTTTAAATTATTATTATTGAT
Organism: Semotilus atromaculatus; assembly: GCA_031834385.1. Lineage (NCBI taxonomy): Eukaryota > Metazoa > Chordata > Actinopteri > Cypriniformes > Leuciscidae > Semotilus > Semotilus atromaculatus. The sequence continues at coordinate 24,357,706 of JAULUF010000020.1, read as the reverse complement.
TTAATAGACCTAATTTTATTGAGGTTCATTGTGAATTTAATGATTACACTTAATAATGTCCAGTAATGGGTGTCCCCCTTTTATGGTTCTCAATCAGAAGTCTGTGTACTAGTAAAGGTATATATCCTTTGAAGGCTGCCTTCATTTTGTGTCCTTCATTCAGCCTGGATGAGGCAAGTTTTTATTTATTTATTGTAAATGAATCACAGAATGCAAATCTGTGCACAATGTAAACCACTGGGAGACCTCAAATGGTTGTCATTAGCTGTGCTGCATTAAAGGTAGGGTAGGCATTTTTATATAAACACTTTTTGTTATTCTGGTTGAAACTCTCTTCACATCCTGATAGCAATCAATAATAGAAGTGGTCTTAAATATTATTACATGTACATATATCTTCTGTGGAAATCTCGGGACCAAACATTTTTTTTCCTCCAATCATTGCATTCGGTCTGAATTGTACTGTATGTCAAGTATTTCCATACCTCCACTCACCCTGTTCACGCAGACATCACACGTCATCAGCGCGTTCTGTGAAGCTGTCCAGAATTGTAGACAGATAGACAGTCACTGAGCGCCACAAACAGACAGCAGCCATCTTTTATAGCTTCTCCCGAACCAAAATAACGAGTTTATGCTGCATTCATGCCATGTCATAACTGGGATTACCAGATGGCAAGCCGGAGCTGTTCACATCCTTAGTTCACATCCTTTCTGAAAAAATCCTACCTTTAAAAGAATAGCAGTTAAAATGAAATTGTTTTAATGTAAAGTATTTTTCAAATTATAATTGTAATAGTATTTTTGCACCTTGCCAGCGGGGTGGAAACATTTATGATGTAGCCATGTGCACTTAGACGAGGGATGTCCAAACTTGGTCCTGGAGGGCCACTGTCCTGCAGAGTTTAGCTACAACTAACCTCAACACACCAGTTTCTAGTTTCTAGTATGCCTAGTAAGATATTGATTAGCTGGTTCAGGTTTAATATGGTTTGGAGTTCAACTCTGCAGGACAGTGGCTCTCCAGCAGCAGGATTGGACACCCCTGTACTAGACCGTCTGATTATAGCATTTAATTCTGAGGAGGACTCTAGCCCAGTGGTTCTCAAACTCAACAGGAGGCCCGCTTGTGTAGGGTAAATCAATCATCAAAAAATACCTTTCAGAAAACCTTAGCAACTGCATAGCAATACCCTGACAACCACCCACCACACCCTGGCATAGAGACTGTGAGTTTAGGCAGAATTATAGATTTTTTAATTATGATATACTTCATAAGGAAAATAAGTGCATTTTTATTCTTGTTCATTTATTTTTTACATTTGTGTTGGCAGTTCACTCATGGATAATTAAAAGTATCATCAAGATGTGGTTCTGAAGTTGTCCTACTGTGAGCTGTAGACATGGAAAACATGGTATGTGTTTTTACCTAGGTAAATGACAAAAAAAATTCTCCATAACAGCTGTTATTTTTGCACTTCAATCTAACACTGTAAAACATTTTGCTTATCCGACTTATTGATCATTAAATATTGATTATTCTTTTACTCAGAGACGAAGAGACTCCCTGGTCTCCAACCCACTGGAGCTTCAGTCCAAAACCAACAATGCCGTTCGCCGCAGGTTCTCTGGGCCACTGCTGCTTCCCCCTGTGGCCCGCAGACACTCAACTCTGGATGCAAAGAAATTAAAGGACCTTGAAGCGCTTTATAAATCAGCCCTGGCCTGCGCGGATGCCCAAAAAGTGTGAGTCAGCCAAGTAGATTTAGGTGTCTGATAAAAGTGTGCAATATGTTGTCTTATGTGATCATAGCTGCTCTTCTATAGAACTCTGTTGATTGAATCACATCCTCAGAAATCAAACACAGATTGCTGCTGTCACGTGTAGTGAGGTTTCCATAATGGACACTGAGTGTTCAGTTACTGACACTGTGAGCAAAATGTGACTCAGTTCAATCATGATGCTTATTGTATTTCTATGTATAAGCCGGCATGGCATGGTGTGCACCACAGTGAGTGTGTTTGTGTTAAATGTCACCCGAAAACGTACAAAGATCTAATCTGACAGGTGTTATATGACGTGAAGGGATGTACAGTAGCAACAATACGGGCAGATTTTTTGAAGTGGCACTTTTACTTTGAATATCTTTCCCCTTCTCCATCTAATGTAGTCACTTGTTAGTTAATATGACGTGGGAAAGCAAATGAAAGAAAGGTCATGGAGATTGGAGCAGAGGGTGGGAACAACTCCCGGGTGCTTCTACTCTGTTTACTGATCTGGTGAAAGGGCACAATGACTTGAAATGAGATCATATGAATACAGAGACATAAGTTCAAGACATTCAGCATGTTATTAAGAACACACTAACATGATAGATTAAAAATGTTGGTGAGCATAATAACAAAAATAACATTTGTGCATTTTTTTTATTTATTATTGGAACACCTTATAAAGCTTTTGTGCTGCCACAGCTTGTCAGATTAGTTTTGTTCCTGCTGGGGGAAAAACAACATGTTATATCAGCTTATAAGGTGGTCAAGTTGTTTTTTTGGAACATGGCAGCTGGTTTGTTACTGGAAGGTGGTGTACCAGCTCTAACCAGATTGATCAAGGTCTATCAGGTTGATTGTGGTCCCACCGGCTGTTCAATACTCTTGAAGTAGTGAATGATCCACATAAAGCCATGGAAAAACTCCTAGAAGACACAACACACTACCATACATTAATGAGAACCCAATTATTAAATGCAGTCACATTACTAGAAAGATTAATACAAATCAGTGTGTTGCATAGTGTCTCCACAAATTTTATTCAACCCTTATACACACGTGTGTTTGTGTGTGTGCCTGTGTGTACTCAGTTTGGGAGTGTGTGAAGCACCTGGTGATGTAATGCACACTGGGCGTCACTGTATGGCGTCGCTCTGCTTGATCTTTATATCCGCCTCAGCGCGCACTCTCACATTCACTTCAGCCGGATACAAGCGGCATATGTGCGCCCGACGCTGGACGTTTCGATTTTTTGTTTGCTGTGAGACGGCCATATGTCTCAGTTTCACTCCGTCTCCATCTGTACCACCTTTATTGCTTCTGAACGATGCGGAGAGAGACTGAGCGAGTGTAAACTTGAAAGAGCTTTGCTTCTGCAAACACGCTGTTTTAATATACTGAGAGTTTAATTTGCCGTACAATTTATAAACTTGAACTTAACGGGCGAGCGGTTTTCGGTTTCAGCACCACTGACCGCTGGATAGCTCTTCTGACGTTGAGGAACTATATGAGACTGCAAACTTCGACAATTAAAAATTCCTGACTTTGGACAGTAGACACGGAGCTGAACTTCTGCACTGATGGAGTGCTCGGCGCTGAGCAGGGAAGGTGCTGGTTTGGCCAAACCGCCTAAGCATCTTTGGAGGCAGCCCCGAACTCACATCCGAATCAAACAGCGGTACCACTCCGACAACGAGCGGTACCTGTGTTGTAACAAAGCCACTGAGCAACACCGCCCAGGGCTGAAAAAACCGAGAATGTCCTGGCCGTCTTCCTTTAACAAACGGTAATTCGTACTTTAAATATGTGTCAAATGTCACTTTGTACGTGCAATAGGAGAGCTTCCTCAAGTGAAATGACAACTTCCCCATAGGATGAGAATGCGTTGGATAGTTGACAATATCTCAGTGACTGTGAAGTTTTCAATGAAACATTACAAAAATGTTTGGTATAAAACATTTAATTACATATTATTATTTTTGTGAATTCTATTCTTTTGAACAGAATGAAGTTGAAACTATATAATTTATTAATTTAATTATTAATTTAGTTAAATCTCCGAGCACAAATAAGATAGAACTGTTCTCAGGATTAGAGTTTGCTCACAGATGTCCAGTCGGGGCAAGAAGACACATTGATATTGATAAGTTGTCACAAACCTTTAGAATATTGTAATTGTATATAAATCATTAATATCTATTTTTGTTAGCCAAACTATGGTTTAATTATTTTGTTTGCAGTTGTTGTTTTTTGTGTGTTTTTTTACTAAAATGTTTCAGATCTGTTTTAAATTTAGCAGAAAATACATTATAAAAGATACAAATACAGAGAGTATTGCTTTTTATACATTATATATAGGTACATGTCATGAACCAGACTTGGACCAGTCGTCAGACTTGAGGTTTGCAAATGGATTTGTCAGGTTAGAGACATGCCCAGCCTTATCTCTGCCCTCACCTGACAGATCTAGTGTATTGTATCAGGGTTCGGTAGCACGCACGCACTACGCCCAGATACAAGCGCCAATACTGCAACTATCTACTTCCGAGGAACTAGATGCTGTCAGTGTTAACTCACGTGAAACTGAGGATTCGCCACTTCAGTCTCATGCATTTGAGGAGCTTATTGAGGTTGTAACGAGAGTGGTCGAAAGATTAAATATCGATTGACCTGCAGAATGCTTCCTGCACTCTTGTTCACAACCTCAACGCCGGGGCCTTCTGTTTTTCCCAGATCTCCACACCGAGGTGTGGGAGAAACCAGTGTCATATAGAGCAGTGGTTCCCAAACCTGTCCTGGCGACCCACCAACACTGCACGTTTACTTTGTCTCCCTAATCAAACACACCTGATTCAACTCATCAGCTCATTATCACATGGGTTAATGAGCTAATGAGTTGAATCAGGTGTGTTTGATTAGGGAGACAAAGAAAACGTGCAGTGTTGGTGGGTCGCCAGGACAGGTTTGGGAACCACTGATATAGAGTATACAGTGCACAAACATCTCACTACTCATTTATATCACAATATAAAGAGCACGGTTATTGGGAGATGCCGAAGGTGGAGGAGGCGCTTGCGGGCTAGCTCTCTCCTTAAGCTGCATCTTCCCTCAAGGCTGAGATTTCTGAAGTTTAAAATCATTGGTTACCCGTAAGCCAATCAGATAAGTTTATTTATGACGTATGTTATGCGCCGACACAGCCGCATCGAACCACAGACATCATGCATCGAACTCAAATCTATGATCGAACATCCACTGTAAACCTGCTGTAAACACTTAATGATGCGAGCGAAATACCGGAGTGAACATGGCTGTAAACGACTTTTTTGATCGGTGAGTGATGTAATAGAATGACTGCTGCGAGAGAGAGAGAGAGAGAGAGAGAGAGAGAGAGATAGAGAGAGAGCCCCGGCCTCACGTTTTCAAACAACACGAGCACTGTCTTACTCTCTCTCCCTCGCGCATATTAATCAAAATCAATCGACAAGATAGTAAAAGGTCGGAAGACCGCGGTTTCACGTGGAGCATTTGGAGATTTTTAGAGATTAGAGACATTAGGAACAACATCTCAATGAACAACATCTCAACACTAAATTATAAAGGCCTGTCTCATAGACGCCTGTCTCAAATACAAGCCGGTGCAGTTCGACGATTTGGGCAAATAAAAGCCCGGGCTATTATTTGAAGTTTTATGGTATTTAAGACCTGGAAAAGAAAGGAGACACTGACCTGTCAAAAGGCTCCCCAGTTTCTCGCTGACGATCGGTAATATTAAACTTTTCCCAAAGGGAGTAGGGCCACAACATCACCTCCATTCAAAATGTTTAATACACACTCTTCTTGTTCTGGCTTCAGTTTGCTAATGCCGGGAATATTCTCCACAACAGAGCGAATTGCATTCGCGTCTCCATATCCGCGGTCGTTTTCGATTTCCCTGACCTAATCTTAAACTCGGCGCTTAGCAACTACGTCACGGCTTTCAGCCCGCCCTCTGTTCGTTGATTGGCCCGGCTGTTTTCAGGCCGGAGGAAAACTGAAAGATAGGCTGCTATCTCAGACTGACTACAGGAGCGAAATGAAATTAGCGGCAGTAGGAAGTCTGACGTAGTCAGGCTAGGCTTCCCATGCTCCCCCACAAAAAGACTGGGGACACGCAAAGCGCGCTCAGCAGCAGCCTTCAAGGGGTAAGATGGATCTGAGGACTGTCATTATTGCAAAAGAAAAGGCAAAGAAAAGGTCTTGATGTCCGAGGGCTCAGACCATCGAGGGCAGTTCCCCTCCGAAGCAGAGCGGTTAACACCTCATTCTACGGTTCCCGTCTCCCTTCGGTGCCCTCGGGGGACCGTTATGCTAACCCTGCCACCTCGTGTGCTTCAGGGCGCAGCAGTCTCCAGCGAGCACATATCTCAGGTGCCACCCAGCAACGTAGTGGCTCTGGGATGCCCGCCCCCTCTGAGGAGGGTCCTCGAGCAGTCAGTTCAGTCGTTCCCTGCCGGTTCGCTGTTACAGGGCGACGGGCTGATTGCTCAACAACAACTAAATCCAGAAACCAGTCTTGAGAGGCTGGTACCTCAAGTAGAATTTTTGACAGCATGGAAGCTACTGCCAAATATTTCTTGTTGGGTCCTGCAGACCATAGAAAAGGGTTATCAAATACAGTTCGGGTCTCGCACGCCCAGTTTTATGGGGCTCCTATCTACCGTGGTGGGCTTTGAGCAGGTTCTGGTAATGGAACAAGAAGTGAAAACCCTTTTGGACAAAGGGGCCATAGAATATGTACCTCTCTCCAGCAGGGACACCGGGTTCTACAGCCGGTACTTCATCGTTCCAAAGAAGGATGGGGGGTTGTGTCCCATTTTGGATCTAAGAGTTCTGAACGAATCAGTCATGCAACTAAAATTCAAAATGTTAATGTTGAGACAAATTGTGCCACAGATCAGATCCGAGGATTGGTTTGTCACGATAGATCTCAAGGACGCATACTTCCATATTTCCATCCTTCCATATCACAGGAAGTTCCTAAGTTGCTTGTGTGGATGCAGCCCTGGCGCCACTGCGTCTTCAGGGCATTCGCATCCTGAACGGCATCGAGATGTCGGCCTCGCCCACATGAAAGAGTTGGGGTTACGGCTAAACGCCAAGAAGAGTGGGCTTTCTCCAGTACAGAGGACCATTTTTCTAGGGGTAGTGTGGGATTCTTTAGTGATGCGGGCACGGTTGTCTCCCGCACGCATAGAGTCCATCCTCTCAGCTGTGAAAAGAATAAAGCTAGGCCAGTCACTCACTGTAAAACAGTTTCATAGACTCTTGGGTATGATGGCAGCAGCGTCCAATGTGATACCTTTTGGCCTGCTGTACATGAGACCATTGCAGTGGTGGCTCAGGACCAAAGGGTTTTCCCCTAGGGGCAACCCTTTTCTCATAATCAGGGTTACGCAGCGATGCCTACGTGCCCTGGTTACGTGGAAGAAACCTTGGTTCCTGTCCCAGGGCCCCGTGTTGGGAGCTTCTTGTCGTCGCAGGATGCTTACGACAGATGCCTCCCTCATGAGATGGGGAGCGATCCTGAAAGGACGCTCGGCTCAGGGTCTATGGGGGGACCATCACCTCTCCTGGCATATCAATCGCCTAGAGATGTTGGCTGTATTTCTTGCTCTCAGGAATTTCCTTTCAGACCTCAGGGGCCACCATGTGCTAGTCCACACATATAACACATCGGTGGTCGCCTATATAAATCATTGGGGGGTTTGCGCTCGCGCCCGCTATGCAAACTGGCACACCAAATCCTCCTGTGGTCTCAGGGGAAGCTGCTCTCACTCAGAGCGGCTTAAATCCCTGGGGCCCAGAACGTAGGAGCAGGTTGTGGTTTTGGAGACTATTCTACAATCCAGAGCTCCCTCCACGAGGAAACTTTATGCCTTGAAGTGGAAGGTTTTCACTTCATGGTGTAGTGACCGTCAGCTATACCCAGTTAACTGCCCGGTTGGGACAGTGCTGGAGTTTCTGCAGGAGCGGTTCACTGCAGGTCTATCCCCGTCCACTTTAAAGGTTTATGTGATGGCCATAGGTGCTTACCACATTCCTTTGGGTGAAATATCTGTGGGTAAAGACCCCTTGGTATCTCGTTTCCTCTGTGGCACTTTAAGGCTTAGGCCTGCGGCACGCGCTATGATTCCTGACGATTGTTCCTTCATCCTAGACCAGGTTATGTTCCCAAGGTCCCCACTAATGTGGCCCGATCTATAGTTCTTTAGCCCTTCTGTCCTCCCCCTTTTCAGGATTCGGACCAGGAAAATTATAACTTTTTGTTTTGGGCAGGTTTTATAATTTCCTGGTTCATGACGTCACCCGCCTCTGACGTTCCATCACACCATTGGACTGATTTTACATGTGCTTCAATACATCATTACGCAAAGCGTTTCCTTAGCGTCAATCGACGCAGCGTCTCGTTCCCTCTTCAGGGAACCGGCGTTACAGTCGTAACCGAGGCGTTTTATTCTCCAATCAGTGTCAATAAACAGCAGGTTCTCAATGTGTCAACCCAACCCATAAGGTGTGATTACATGCCCTGTCTGTATTTTTTCATGGAATAAAATAAACCATTAGAAATATTCACTGGAAATTGTGAAAACAGGACCCTGGTCTCCCCAACACAAAAAAGTTAAATCAGCATGTTGAGCACAGATACACACACCTATATATGTATATACTGTATGTATATATATATATATATATATATATATATATATACACACATACATATACATATATATATATATACATATACACTCACCTAAAGGATTATTAGGAACACCATACTAATACTGTGTTTGACCCCCTTTCGCCTTCAGAACTGCCTTAATTCTATGTGACATTGAACAAGGTGCTGAAAGCATTCTTTAGAAATGTTGGCCCATAGGATAGCATCTTGCAGTTGATGGAGATTTGTGGGATGCACATCCAGGGCACAAAGCTCCCATTCCACCACATCCCAAAGATGCTCTACTGGGTTGAGATCTGGTGATTGTGGGACTGTGAGTACAGTGAACTCATTGTCATGTTCAAGAAACCAATTTGAAATGATTCGAGCTTTGTGACATGGTGCATTATCCTGCTGGAAGTAGCCATCAGAGGATGGGTACATGGTGGCCATAAAGGGATGGACATGGTCAGAAACGATGCTCAGGTAGGCCGTGGCATTTAAACGCTGCCCAATTGGCACTAAGGGGCCTAAAGTGTGCCAAGAAAACATCCCCACACCATTACACCACCACCACCAGCCTGCACAGTGGTAACAAGGCATGATGGATCCATGTTCTCATTCTGTTTACGCCAAATTCTGATTCCATCTGAATGTCTCAACAGAAATCAAGACTCATCAGACCAGGCAACATTTTTCCAGTCTTCAACTGTCCAATTTTGGTGAGCTCTTGCAAATTGTAGCCTCTTTTTCCTATTTGTAGTGGAGATGAGTGGTACCCGGTGGGGTCTTCTGCTGTTGTAGCCCATCAGCCTCAAGGTTGTGCGTGTTGTGGCTTCACAAATGCTTTGCTGCATACCTCGGTTATAACGAGTGGTTAACGAGTGGCATACTGGATGTTTTTCCCTTTTCATACCATTCTTTGTAAACCCTAGAAATGGTTGTGCTTGAAAATCTCAGTAACTGAGCAGATTGTGAAATACTCAGACCGGCCCGTCTGGCACCAACAACCATGCCATGCTCAAAATTGCTTAAATCACCTTTCTTTCCCATTCTGACATTCAGTTTGGAGTTCAGGAGATTGTCTTGACCAGGACCACACCCACTAATTGCATTAATGAGAAATTGAACAGGTGTTCCTAATAATCCTTTAGATGAGTGTATATATATATATATATATATATAGCCTATATATATATATATATATACACACACATATATGAAATTACACCAGTACATTTCATTTAAACCCCATTCGATTAAGCGACATTTTCACCAGTCACCCACACTGTGATTTTCTTACAATGAAAGCACAAGTTATGCACAACTTGGCCATGAGATGTTGCATTAAAAATATCTGATGGTAAGGCAGCGTATGGGCAGTAAACTCTGATTGTTTGGCATTGAGTTTTAAATAGCACTGAATCACAGAGAGTCAGAAGTAGGTGTAAAGTGACTCATAGCTCTGTTTTTACTTGTTTATTGAAGCATCTAATTTTCCAGATATTAATACTATCAGGGAGTTCTACGACATTCGTGTCCTCCACATTACACTTTCCTAAGTATGTGGATCTGCTTTACATCCTGTGTGTTATCCAGAGATTCTGATTCCTCAGGGTATCATCTGCTTGTGATGATTCTCTTATAGATGGAAGTGAAGAGTGATGAGTTAAGAGTGAAGATTAATTATGTATCATGGTGCAATTGCACAATTCTGGTGATTTTTGGTACTGTGCACAAAGCTATCATATTCAGAAGTCTTGGAATATAGCGCACAAGTCTTATTAACTACTTTTCTAATACTTTTATGTTGGTTCTGCATCCTGTTTTGAAGCTTGAAAGCCTGTTTCATTGTAATTAGTTGAAAACAGCAACCAGTTTTTTAAGTTTAATAGTCATTTTATTTAGCTGTGGAATCTGTTGATAGGTTGTACAAGATTTATGTGATTTTGTCTTTCTCCATCTGTTCTTGCATCAATGGTTATCAACATTAAAGGTTCTGTAAACAGTTGTCCACACTTTTTTTTTTTGGCAAGTCTTCTATAATTTAAACAAGTGTGAAAGAATTGAAGCAGCAATTATTTAGGTTTTTATAATAAGGATGAGTAGATGGTTTATAGCTTTATAACCCTTGGACCTTTATGTAAATGTATGTGGCATTCTTAGGGAAATTTGACAATGATAGATAGAATTTTTGAGTCTGCAAAAGCATTGATACAATAATGACTCACTTTGTGTTGGCATCTTCGCTACCAAGTTCATTATGTTTTTTTCTAAAGAAGTGTCGAACACAAAAGGTTCAATATGTGAAAAAGACATTTAAAAAAATGTGACTGTTCAGCAATACCCAGAAATATATGCAGCAAAAAAACAAACAAACAAACAAAAACAAGCATGCCTGGCAGGGCCGAGGCTTGGGTATGCGGGGCCCCGGTGCAGGTTGTACCTGTCGGCCTCGGTTGAAATCGAGTTCCGTGGGGTGGGGGATGGGGGGTAGGTTCCCAAGGCAAGTTATTTAAAAAGTCTATGTGTTTGCACTTTGGCCTCTAGGTGACACATGAATAAAAAATCATAGGCTAAAATGTAGACGAAATTGTTTTCTGTCTGTGGTGCTAATGGGTTTGAGTCATAAAAGTTTTGCAAAATCATCTTTAGCTTTAGCAGTTATTATATTTACTTGTTTTTAACTCTATATACAACAAAGTACAGATTTTTTTCGCTAACTCGTGGATTTCTTCCACCTCTTGCATCGGTTGTATCACTGTCTATAGATGTGCAGATGTCTTGGATGAAGCAGTCATTTACACATTTAAAAAACATTATGCTGCTGTTAGAGGGCTAATGGCAAGGATGTGTTTGAAGACAGATTTTAGTTGCTTTTGACTCAGAGGTAATCTTGCCATCACATATAATAGAGATGTACTGTACTCCACTCCAAAACTGCTACGTAGAGAGCATTTCAAATCCAAAAGCTAGTGACCCTGATAAATATTTTTTTGTAGGCCAAAAAATGCAGCTTTCCATGTAATGTTTATGGTTAAAACAGAAAGCATTGTGACAGGCTCAGTGGAAAAATATAAATCCAAGATGGTGGACAAAACCCCTTCAGACGGGACTAGTTTTCTGGGGGGACATTAGAGAAATTCATCTTTCACTGACATACTTTGAGATTTTAATCTCGTCTGAATCTGCCAGTCAGTGTTTTTCAGTGAACCTTTGTGAAAATTCCCAATGGCAAATGACTGTTTTTCACCAAACTCAACGGTCCTCTGAGAAATCTAATCCTTTCCAAATGTCGTAACTGAACTACCGTTTCTACACCAATCGGCATGCTTTAATTTTATTTCAATATGGATGGTACCCGATTAAAAAATAATACATACAATCAATAAAAAGAGCCAAATCGCGGAAACTGCGAAGACTGCCCATTTTAATATCAGTGTCAGGTAGAGTCAGATAGGACTTGTCTACATATCTCTGCTCACTTAGGCAAGTTTATTATAAACAGCCGCTGCTAAAAACGTGTGAAGTTTACTTAAATAGGGTTTTATAATCAATTAAAATAATATTAATAAATAACAAATTAAAATATATATGTCATACGTGATGCATGCAAGCACAGCATATGATCTTCGGTAACAGCCATGTCTAGACCTTGTGAAGTAATCCCAGAAGGTCCTCTTTGTTTGGGTTTCAAACTTATTTTTAGAAAAAGAGATCTAAAGGCACTTCTTCCAGTCCAAAAAAAGTTAAAAAGCCTTTATTCACATCATGGCTCACATTATAAACATTAAAAACGACTGAAACACAAGGATGCATTAATAGTCCCACTATATGGCCAAAGCCTCAGTCTTTGAGTGCCGCCAAGAAACACACAGACTAAACCCTGTAATAAACACAAAACTCAGGAATAATCTGTTTATTATAGTGAATTGACAGAATTAAACCATTTATAATCACTCATCTCAAGCGTCATTCCAGCTTTTTTAGACCACTAGTCACTGCTCACAGATTGAGTGAGAGGAAACACTCCAACAAAACTAAACATAAAAAAAAAAGTTTTAAAAGAATGATCCTTACTGCAGGCAGTTTTAAAGTTCTCTCTCCACTTTATTCTATTTCTGTCATAAGTGCTGTGAACAAGAATAGTTGAAGTGGTATTGAGACTCAGAGAACTTGCATGGTGTGCATGCGGTGACGGTGAGTTACTGATTATGAATGATTATTAACCCAAATTGGGTCAAATCAACCCAGCTTCCTTTCTTAACATTCTCAAATCAGCATTTGTGTTGAAAGAATAAACTAGAGTCTTTTTTTGGTTTTAGAATTTTGAGTTAAATTCTCTTGATTTAACTGTAGCTCACACAATAGAGCGTTGGCGCTTGTAACGACAAGGTCATGGGTTCGATTCTCAGGGAAAGCAAGAACTGATAAGAATGTAAACGTGTACCTTGAAATACAAAGTATGTCGCTTTGGATAAAAGTGTCTATCAAATGCATTAATGTTTCTGTATCTGCAATCTAAAACTGAAGGAAAAGATGGCAAAAGAGCCTGTTTCTTTATATCTAATCACCATAAAATGACTCCAGATCCTGACTATTGTCTAGTTATCATAATCCTATTATTATAATTGATTTGGTGGCTTAATTTCTCTTTCTAGGCTGAAGTGATTGTGAATTTTTAATGGCTAAAGGGCTGATGATACTGCAATTGCATTGTATGCAATTATATTAAGCCATACTTAATTACTTTTCAACCAATATTCCCATTAATATTCTTCACACTGCATTAATGAAGCGCTGCTTTCGACTGTAATTTGGCCCCAAGCACAGACACATTTCAAGTCTGCTTTTTGTCCTTTGGAAAGAAATGCAATCTAAAGTCTAGTCAAATAAGACGCCCATTTTGCTTTTAAGTTCTTCATATTTTGTGGTCAATGCCATGTTGAGGTTTCACCCTCAGGGGAAAAATACAGTATATAGGTCAGAGAAGAGAAAAACACTATACCTTCTGTTCTGGATCAGACCAGGACATGCTTCAACATGCCACCCTTGAAGTACTGAAGAACTCTTTAAAGCTTGTTCTTCACCTTTTTACTTTATTAAAAATATAAATGTATAGTAGTAGATAAAATGAATAAGACAAACCTGTGATAATAGACTGAGCTGTTTCTGTGCCTTCATGTGAGCAGAGAGGAACTGAATGTTTTCTGTCCTATTGAAAAAAAGGCCATTTTGTTCTCCAGCAGAATGTTATTTGTCCATTTTGTATCATAGAACATGATGAATAGAAGAGCATTCATTTCAGAGTGTAATCTTTACACAAAGTGCTGGAGTCACTGGAGATTGTGTCATTTAAATTCTACTAGCTGTACTTTTTCTGAATGCTTAATATTCTCATCTCTGTTCAGCTTGCAGTGAAACTGCAGAAATGCATTTATCTGTCAGTGACTGACCATCTGAAAGTGGGTCATTATCTGTCTGGCTTCCCTGTGGTATATTTGTGAGGACCCATAAGAACTGATGACTGTGTTCCGTGCTTTATCTCTGACTTGCTGCAGTTTTCACACTTTGCTGTGTGGTGTTTCTCAGACATCACTTTGAGGTTTTCATTTAATGGCGGTGCTTGCTAAAACAAGCTATTACTATTGTTCATCCTTAGGGCTATGATTTCTTCTTCTCAAAGTTTTTATTGTTTTTTTCGCAACAAATCAGATTCAACAAAATTTCTTAACCCTCACCAACTCTTACCTGGAATAACACCATAATTACCAAGGTGATCTCATGAGAATACGTGTGTATTTTTTAATGTAAAGTGTAGTTCTACCACACGTATTCATTTACTTATTTTATACACACAGAAACATATAATACTGACGTATTGACAGAACTAAAACGTAAAATATTTCTGTATTGACAGCACTAAAACATAAATAATTATCATACTAACAACTTTACCATGGTACAAAGTTGTACGTATTCCTATCTATGCATATTCAAATCGTGCCACTAATGTTTTGACTCTCATGTATTCAATTGTCTTATTAATTACTTATTTATTTAAATAATAACATTTTACACTGTTCGACTTCTGCTGCAAACTTGTTTCGGAGGATTACATGATGTTAATCAAGACTGCACTTTAAAACATTAAAATTAATAACATTTCTTTAATCGTTTAACCATTTTGTAATATTTAGTTTGTTTGCAGTGAGACACAAAGACACACTTTCTCCTATGAAACAGTAGTTGACAGTAGAAATATAAAATACACCAAAAAGGTAAAAGAGATCTTAAAAATATGTTTTTCAAATCCTCTTATCGAGTATCTGATCTTTTCAAGGTGGAGGTTTACTAATAGGCTAATTATGTTCCCATTCACTGATGAAGTTCATGTTCACCTCGAGCATTTGATCTTAATTCTTAGTTTTAAGTATTTTAACTACTGAAATAGTTTAGTTATTAACGTAACTGTGGGAACTGTGGCTGTGTTAGGCAGAGAACGCTTCTATGGATGGCTACGTCATATGCGGCAAATGTACCATGCAATCTTACCTCATCCAGTGCAACCATGAAACTATTTTAAAAAATCCTCAACTTTGGACTGCTTTAAGAGGTCTTTAAAGACCCATGTTTATTGTCTTTGAAGTGTATTTTGTTTGGTATTATCTCGTATATTGTTGTTTTACTCTGTTTTTAATTATTGTTTAATTATCTTATATTTGTGTATCATACTGTGTAGCGCTTTGGGTTGGAGAAAAGCGCATTATAAATAAAATGCAGCATTAGTGTATAAGTAGAAGAATTGGATCAGGATCATTTTCTTGTGTCTCATAAATATTCTAGATTCATTCTTTGTCTTCAGACAGCACTTTCCACTTCTTCATGCTCAGCTTTGCCCTTTTATTTCTAAGAATCGAGATGGGGAGGGAACATTTAGATTTATTTTGAGTCAGAACAAAGTCATGTAAAATCTCACACAGCATGCCATATGTATCCTGTTTTATTTAAACAAACGGCTTTGTCTTAAATTGAATGAAATGAAAAGTGTTTTTACATGAGTGGAATATGATTACCCGATTTTATCAAGAAGGCAGATGATGCCATTGGGTAAACTCCATATTACTCAAATATAAATTGTGGCCATTTCAAAGTGGGTTCAAATTGATAACTGATGCTTCTGCAGAGTGTTCGTCTGCCGTCTCCGGAACCCAAACACAGCTTTGGTCTCTGATCTTCCCCTCTACCCATCACATGGTGTCTCATCTGTGAAATTAAACTAATTTCTCATTTGGGAGGTTAGGATGGGGAGCTGTTGGCAGACACCTCTCTCCACAGGCCACAAGGAAACTAATGGCCAACTCATGTCACGACCAGATCTCCAAGCAACATCTGCTCACTGAGGTTCACCTGACCCGACAGCACCGCTACGACTCACCGTTATTAGATCATTAATTCTGTTCGTATTTCCTTCCTCTCATTGCAGACACTCACTGGCAATCTCTCTCCCATTGCTGTCCAACTGAACATGCCATTTTTCCCTCTGTGGATTTCTTCAAAGCTTTGATGTTCCTCTCTGCTCTGTCTTTTATCAGTGTGTCTGGTGTCCTACCGCCTTCTAGACATACACTACCCATCAACATTTTGGATTAGATTAAGATTTTTTGATGTTCTCTTATGCTCACCAGTTCTGCATTAATATGACCAAAAATACATATTGTGAAATATTATAAAAGAGCTGTCAACTGTTTTTTACATTTTAAAATGTAATTTATTCCTGTGATGACAAAGCTGAATTTTCAGCACATTACTCCATTCTTCAGTGTCACATGATCCTTCAGATACTATTCTAATATACTGATTTGATGCTCCACAAAAAAGTTTTCGCTGCTTAATATTTGTTTTTGTGGAAACTGCGAAACAATACCATTCAAAAGATTGGGATCAGTAAGATAAAAAAAGACAGAAATAAACTTTTTTTAGTTTGGGTAGTGCAACACATGGAAGTGCAACAACACATGGGTAGTGCAACACATGGAAGTCTCTGGGGTGGTTTCAGCCTAATCCTAGGGGGGAAGCACACCGGCAGAGACGGCAGTGCGGGCTCTGCCAAGGGAAAGACACTGGCTAGCCGACAAGGTAGCCGTATGTTGTAGCAAGCCAACACTTGAGTGGGTTCCTCGCGCTACTGGCCACTTGGGGCGAGTATACGGCAGGATACCGGCTCTACATGAAGGCTCTAAAATCTAGCGAACGTGTTGGGTGTCTCCCAGCCCGCAGCTCTACGCTCTCTGCGTTTCTGCGAGATCATTTTGAATAGGAGCTTGTGTAGGGCCCGATTCAAAACCCACCGCCTTTCTTGGGTGCAATGAAGTAGAGGCTGTAGAACCCTGACTTTATATCGGTTGGAGGGACCGGCTCAATCGGTCGGACTTCGATCTCTGCCCGTAAGACAGGAGCACCAGTAGCTATCACTGTGGTAAACCGGATGCCCCTCATCTTGGGAAGGCGCTGGGCAAACTGAATCACATAGTCGAGTCTGATGGTGCGAATGAGCCAGCGGGATGGTCTGGGGAGCACTAGCCAGGCTCCAAGAAACCGTACCACGGGACCAACGGAACCACAGACGTACTGCAGAGGGGCAGCGAGGTGGAGAACAGTCACCCGACCAGAGAGGCACTGACGGTGTGCGGTGCAACACTCACCTGGCACCACGGGTGGACAGAGGATGCGTGAGAAGGCTTGACTGCGTTCTCGAAACGCATGCTGCTGTACGCTGGCGATTGCAGAAGGGTATGAGAGTGACGAGGTTTCGTAACGGCGCACACTGTCGACCTCACCCTGTTGCCAAGAGGGGAACGAGAGCTACGAGGCATAGCATCGCAAGCTGCCATTATGGTCCTCTTGGGGAGAGGGGAACGAGAGCGGCAAGGCATGGTGGCGCACGCTGTTGTCCCCACCCTCTTGGCACCCAGAGATTTCAGAAACTGCTCTTTGTTGAAGGTGTGGCTGATATGCCAGAGGCGGAAACAATTAGTTAAATTCTGCACCCGGCCCTCCTCCGGGGGAAAGAGCAGCTTCATCCCGGTCCGGGTTGTCCATCTCGGAGGTGATTTTTCACTGACCGCTCGGCGGCTGAGAAAAAGGGAAGACGAACAACGTGCCGACGTGGTCATGTTCTCCTGAGAGAACATGAACCACCCACGAATACAGTTTCAGCATGCTTAAGCCCAAGCATGTGAGACAGTGTTTGTGGCCATCACATGAGGACAGGGAACGACTGCATCCAGAAACACACAAGTGGAATGTCACACTTGTGTAAGCTCTTAGGAACATTTACTCTCTCTCTCTGACACGCAACACGAAGGTGAAGGCTTCTTCCAAAAAGAACACTCGAAAAGTTGTCCCTTCTTTAGAAGTAAGACTGCTGGAACAGAACATGAATCAGCTCGGCTTCGAAACGAAATGCAAAGATGCGTTGCACCTCCTGCTCATTATATACCCACACTGCGTGATAGAAGCCGCTGGCGCAATTATCGCAGGCCAATGTGCATTGGCTCGTTTAGTTTCTCACGAAGTAGACTGGTCTCTCTGCGAAGATCCCATTTCTCTGGGTTCGGGCCAAACTCCGAGCTCGGAGCCCTCCCCCCGGACAGCATGCCAAATACGCATTAAACCTTACCCACTCTAATTGTATGTAAGTGTGAACTCGTGAAATAATATTTCACAATATTACAGTTTGTACTTTTGATCAAATTAATTTAGCCTTTGTGAGTAAGACACTTATTTCAAATACATAAGTTATTAAACATTTTTGACAGATATAGTGTACTATACATGTTTTATAACCCCATTTTCAAGGTTTTCTCATAATAACATTTAGGTGACTGAACTACTCTCTATGAAGGAGCACTTGGCACCGCAGTACTTTTAAAATCACTGCAATCTCATAATGCCTGTTCTGAACGCAGCGGTAATGATTGCTAAGATGCCGTGTGCTCTTAAGAGTTTCGATGGTGTTGTGATTATAAGCGGTTTTGTTTGCCTTAATAATGATTCATGTTCAGACTTGGGTAAAAGGTGCTGTTGCCAGATCAGAACTAATTATCTGAGCAAACAGGACAGTGTTTGTTCACTAACCCATCATGCCAGATGCCAAACAGTCTCTTAATCAATTATTTAAGCACAATTACTCTTGTTCATATTTAGGGTTAGTGATTTAGCCCATGTATTATGTTGCAGGTCAACTTGCAACATATGTGAAACACAAAATTGAGTTGGAATTATTATTTTTTATTTTTTTTTTGTGAAATTTTTTAATTTAGAGTCTTGAACATGCCTGCAAAATGAGCATTGTGGAATGTGTGTACAAAATGTCTTACGATTTTGGTGCTCGAGGGTCAGTTTGACCCACAGGTTAACTGCAGCTGCACAGACAAAAAAAAAAAAAAAAAAAAAACCTTTCTGACCTACCCTGTGAGGGTATTTAAATTTACATTTATGCATTTGCCAGACACTTTTATCCATAGAAATGTACACTGTAATGTGCATTTGCACAAATAACAAATGCACACATTTTTATCAGTTCAAGAATGTTAATTTCACAGGGAATCAAACACATGATTTTTGCGTAGGTAGCATCATGCTCTACTGTTTGAGCTTCCAGAAAGCACAAAAAACTAAAACAAAAGTGTTAAAATAATAATAACAATAAAAAATAAAAAAAATAGTTACAATACTGTTTATAAAATTCATAAAAAAGCAATGATTAAAACATTGTTAAATACACTTTTAAAAATGATTTGTTCACATGTTTGTTTTCGTTGTTTATTGTTTGTGTGTTGTTTTTCATAGTGTGATTTTAAGTGAATAATATTGAATCCATTTAGAGTCAATTTGACCCGCAACAAAAATTGTACACTGAATGCAAACATAAAAGGCTTAAACAAACGTCTTAAACAGCTTTGGTGCATAACTCAGGACTGTTGGTCCTAATGTAAATGTTTCCAAAAAATCAAGTGGTTTATTGAGAGGTCAAGTCAAGTCAAGTCAAGTCACCTTTATTTATATAGCGCTTTTTACAATACAGATTGTATCAAAGCAGCTTCACTGTGATAACATGAAAATAATACAACAAAGTTTGTTTCTAGAAGAAAATCTTTAAAAAATATTACGTTATCATCCACCTTAAGTAAGGCAGATCAATAATATTGTCAGAGGTGTCAAAAGTATTCACATTCATTACTCAAGTAGAAGTATAGAAACTAGGGTTTAAAAAGACTTCTGTAGAAGTTGAAGTATTAACTCGAGCTTTTTACTCAAGTAAAAGTGTAAAAGTAATGGTTTCAAAACTACTTAAAGTATAAAAATAAAAATAATGCGAGTAAAAAATGGCATTAATGACAAAAGCTTAGGCCGCGCCACAGGGTCTATAGTGCACTACACCTCCTCAAAAAACATTTTTCTAACGGTCATAATGACTATGTTATATATTAAAATGTTAATGTTGAAAAATTTGGGATGCACTAGGCTCCCTGTTTCAGCCGCATATATGACCATAGAAAATGAATTTCAGTTTTATTTCAATTTCAATTTTGTACAACGCAAATACATTAAATAACCATAATTGTGTACTACTGAGCATTAACATGCGTTTCATGAAGCGGAAGATAGAATCACCTATCACAGAAAACGTTCTCCATTTTTATATTTTCACTTAGTCTGTTAAGCTGTTAAAAAAAAAAAAAAAAAAATCCCCACAAGGATTTCGGATATTGACATCTCTGTGGGGATATTTTGACCCCATAATGTAAGGTTACACACACACGCGCACACACACACTCTCTCTCTCTCTCTCTCTCTCACACACACACACACACACTCTCTCGCACTCTCTCTCTCTCTCTCACACACACACTCACTCACACACACACACACACACACACACACACACACACACACACACACACACACACACACACACACACACACACACACACACACACACACACACACACACACACACACACACACACACACACACACACACACACACACACACACACACACACACTCTCTCTCTCTCTCTCTCTCTCTCTCTCTCTCTCTCTCTCACACACACACTCACTCACTCACTCTCTCTCACACACTCACACTCACACTGTTCAGGAGGCGGGACTCCAATCTATTAGGTGTGTGTGTTATTGGTCATTTTTTTGAACGATGACAAGCCGGAATGACAACAAGCCGAAATGAAATAGGAGTAACGAGGCTATTTTTTTAAATGTAATGAGTAGAAAGTACAGATAATTGCGTGAAAATATAAGGAGTAGAAGTAAAAAGTCGGCTGAAAAATAATTACTCAAGTAAAGTATAGATACCCAAAATTTCTACTTAAGTAAGGTAACGAAGTATTTGCACTTCGTTACTTGACACTGAATATTGTTGAGTATTTAAATGTCCCCAACTAAGCAAGCCAAGAGCCAATGCAACAGTGGCAAGGCACCAAATCTCAGGTGACAGAATGGAGAACAAAACCTTGGGAGAAACCAGGCTCAGTCGGAGGGCCAGTTCTCCTCTGGCCAACCAATGAACAGTGTATGATTATGATTCAGGCAGAATTACAGGTCAGATGTCAGATTTGATCAGAACATTCAGAACATTATCCAGTTTCATCTGGTTGTAATTTGAATTGAGGCCTTCATGAGGCCTTCACAGGGCTGATGAGGCTGGCACTTCAGGGATGCGTTGAGCATGGGTCCAGGCACAGGTCCACCATCTGATCTGGATATGGCCCGGATCCGGCTGACTTCACAGGGAGCGACTAGTTGACACTTCAGGACTGTGTTGTCGTTGTGTCCAGGCGCAGGTCTTTCACCAGATCTGGATACGGCCTGGATCCGGCGGACAGCGGTAAACCTCGTGATAAACAGAGAGACTAATATTAGCGTAGATGCCATTCTTCTTATGATGTAACAAGTACATCAGGATTAAGGGAAGTGTTCCCAGTTCCGGCTGACCTAATCTATGCAGCCTAGCATTGAGTTATAGAAGTCGATAATGTATTATGTGTATGCTAGGTCAAAGAGATGTGTCTTTGAACTAGCTTTGAACTGACAGAGTGTGTCTGCTTCCCGGACAATGGTAGGAAGACTGTTCCAAAGTTTTGGGGCTAGAGTGGAAAAGGATCTACCGCCAGATCGCAATAGACGTGAAGGACTATATTGCGTTAAGAGCTCGCTCAAGTACTGCGGAGTTAAACCATTTAGTGCTTTGTAAGTAATCAACAATATTTTAAAATGTATACGTTGTTTAATAGGCAGCCAATGCAGTGTTGACCGAACCGGGCTAATTCCTGGTTCTGGTAAGAACTCGAGCTGTTGCGTTTTGAACTAGCTGTAGTTTGTTTATTAAGCGTGCAGGGCAACCACCCAGTAGAGCATTACAATAATCTAGTCTTGATGTCATGAACGCATTAACTAATTGTTCTGCATTTGTCAATGAGAGCATATGACAAAATTTAGATATATTTTTAATTTATATATGGAAAAATGCGGTTTTACGGATACTAGACACGTGACTTTCAAATGAAAGATTGTGTCAAAGAGCACACCCAGGTTCCTAACCGCCGACGAAGACTTAGAGCAGCCATCAAGTGTTAGACAGTATTCTAGGTTATTACGTGTGGAAGTTTTTTGTCCAATAATTAGAATCTCTGTTTTTTTCAGAATTTAGTAGTAGGAAATTACTAGTCATCCATTTTTTTATATCAGCTATGCATTCATTTAATTTTGTTTCATAATGATATCTCCTAATGGTAGCATCTACAGAGTGAACAGCAGCGGTCCTAGTACTGAGCCTTGCGGTACACCATACTGAACTTTTGATCGATAAGACATCTCTTCATTTACTGCTACAAACGGATAATGATCAGATAAGCATGATTTAAACCATGCTAGTGCAATTCCACTAATGTCAACATAGTTTTCTAGTCTATTTAAATGAATGTTGTGGTCAATTGTGTCAAATGCAGCACTAAGATCAAGTAACACTCATAAAGAGATACAACCACGATCAGATGATAAAAGCAAATCATTTGTGACTCTAATGAGAGCGGTCTCGGTACTATGGTACGGTCTACATCCGGACTTAAACTCCTTGCAGATATCATTTCTTTCAAGAAAGGAATACAGTTGTGAGGATACTGCTTTTCTAATTTCTTTGACAGAAAAGGCAGATTCGAGATTGGGCTGTAATTGACTAATTTTGTAAGATCCAGTTGCGTTTTTTTAACAAGCGGTTTGATCATAGCCAGCTTAAAGGTTTTTGGTACGTATCCTAGAGACAAAGACGAATGAATGATATTTAGAAGATCTATGACATCTGGAAGCAACTCTTTCAGTAGCTTAGTCGGTATATAAATCCGAAATACCTCTAGTTTTGTTTTCTTCCAGTTGTGCTCCATTTTTCTGGCTGCTCTCTTAAGGGCCTGAGTGTGCTCGTTGTACCACGCCATTGGACTATTTTCTTTAATCTTCTTTAAGCACAACTGTGTCTAAAGTGCTGGAAAAGAGAGAGTTAAAAGTTTCTGTTGCAATATCATTGTTGAGAGGTGTGCTATTCTCTTTCTAAAATAATAAATAGGGGGAAAAAATGACTAGGTGCTTGAAACAAAACGTAAATCTCGCAAAACCTATCTGTGTATCATAAAAACGAATTAATATTCAACTTATGAAATGAAAGTTAATGTCACTATACAAAAAAAATGTTAATGGTGTCACGGCTTGCCAGGAACGAACCCAATCGCTGACAGTCGCAGACACACAAGGTTTATTGATGACAAAAACGGGAAAACAAAACCCCACGAGGGAGGAAAAACAGCACAAACAAAGCAAAAGACTACCAACACTAGACTAAGACTTAGACATAAAACTTCACAGGAACAAAATAACTATTACAAGAAAACTTCTTTGATTAGACAGAACTCAGACAAGGTACTCACAAGTATTAACGTGTATGGATTCACACATACAATCACAATCAATGAACAAGGGGATAATTTAGGGAGAACAGATAACGACAGCAGGTGACACTGATCAGGCAATGAAGACAAGATGAGGATAACAAGGGGGCGGGGTGAGAGAATGAGACAACACAAGCACACAGCCCAAACACAAGGCCATGTGCTTGCACACAAAACATGGGTCTGTCATGATCCTGCCTCAAGACTAGAGAAAGAAAATCTTTTCATGAGATTCCTCCAGCATTTTTACTGATCGAATAGCCATCCAATCATTAAAAGACCATGTGTACAGTAAATGCCCTCCAGAACACATTTATGATTGCTTTTTGAGGGTATTCCTGGTTGTTCAGGCCACAGACTCCATTATTCAACCTCCAACATAAGAACGTCAGCATATGGAAGTTTGGAAGCAACTACAATCCACACATGAGCGAGCAATCAGGAGTGAGAGTGAGTGTATGGGGCAGACGCGAAACACAAACACTAATTGCCATATGGTCTGAAGTGTTTTGCTACTAGAATCATGGAATTTATATTCATTCTGCAGAGACACATTTATATTCGTTCTGCAGAGACACATTTATATTTCTTCTACAGAGACACATTTATAGGCCAACTGACACTTCTGTTGTCAGTTCAGTGTGTTACCTGTCGGTGTCTATTGTCATTGGTCAGTGCTTGATTTTGCTGATTGAACATGTTGAATCGGAATTGGTCGTGTCGTGGAATGTCTGAGAAATGACATACTGTAATCTGGTGATTGTCCAAGTTAGTCGGCGTCTGTCGGTGCAGTGTGAATTGACCTTATGTGTCCAAATGTAATTGGAGAATGCATGCAGAAACAGTCCTGTCGAAACGTAAATACACTGCCATTATGCAAATTACTTGCAAATTATTATTCCACACACTACTGATTTGAGTATGCAGCCACCTAGCAACTACACGCAAATACCAGAAATGCTCTCAAAAGCACTCAGAACACCCAAGCAATTGCATAGTAACACCCTAGCAACCAGCCACCACTCACTAGCATTGTGATGAAGAATTTTGGGTAACACTTTAGAATAATGGTCGACATTAATTGTTACCTACGCAGGAAGTAATGGAGGACAAATTATTACTACTACATTAACACTTCAGCTTTACTATTAACTAATATAGAAACAAAATGAATAACGCAGGAAGTATAATGCAGGACAAATTATTACTTCTACATTAACACTTCAGCTATACCATTAACTAATATAGAAACAAAATGAACTAATCAGTAATGAATGGCAAATTTAGGTTAATTTTATTTAATAGTTCCTTATTAGGTAATCAATACCGAATGAGATTAGCCTTATTAAGAAATTAATGAGAAAAAATAATAATTAATAATTAATAAGAACTTATTAAGAAAAAAGAGTCACCAAGTAATTACTAATCACAATATTATCGTGTCTGAGATATGAGCAGTTTTGTTTACTCAGAACATGGTTATAAAATGCATTGCTAATCACTCAAGTGTTACCTAATCACTCTAAAAACAACTAGTGATCTGAAACATTATTTTAAAGTGAAAAGCATGTTTTTTTTTCAATTTAAAATAATGGTCTGGGTCACTGGTAGTTCATGAAGATTGTCTTTTTTACTTTAAACATGCATAAAATGCATCATGATTCTTGAAGTATTCCTGAAGAGGTCTCTAATGTCCAGATTACCAGTAGGCCTTGAAGATTGACTAGGTAACACTTGAGTAATTAGTGAGTCATTTTATGATCATGTTCTGAGTAAAAAGGGCAATTACTCATGTCTCAGGCACTGCACACCCTGATTTTGCCGAGTTAGACACATTCCTGTGTCAACATATTTCGTTGATCCTGGAACAACATTCCTATTTGAAAATGTTATCCTACCCCTTAACCTAAACCTAATTCTACCCATAAGTTATCCCTACAATCAGAGGGAAAGGATCAGTGAATAACACTGATGTACAGAAGCACCTAACCCTGGTTGTAAACCTAAAATTAACATAAACTGTATACTTGTCCCTCAAACCTGATTGGTTGATTGAATGTTGTTCCAGGATCAACAAAGATGTTGATCAAGGAACATGTTGCACTTGGTGAAACCACGAGATGCCATTCAACTCAACCAATCAGATTTGAGGGACAAGTGTGCAGTATGACAAATTTAAGCTTATTAATCAGGGTTAGGTGCTTCTACAGCAGTGTTATTCACCTATCATTTCCCTCTGATTTAAGGAATAATTTATGGGCAGGATTAGGTTTAGGGGTAGAGATATGGTTATGAATACATTTTCGGACAGGATAAAACAAAATATGTTGACCCAGGAAGACGTCTAACTTAGGAAAATCAGGACGTACATTTGAATGTTGTTCAAGGATCAAAAAAGACGTTGATCCAGGAACATGTTGCACTTGGTGAAATCAATTTCTGCTCTCAGTCAGGACACATTAATGTTGTGATTAGCAATTAATTGTAATTGGTAATTCTTTACTCTTTATCATAGTTAATATTTCTTAAAGGACAACTCCGGCGCTAAATTAACCTTTGGTCTAATTACACATTGGGAAATAGTCAACCGTTCTCTGAGATTTGTTTTCATGATTGTCGAATGTAACGAGTTTTATCTCTAAAAACTGTTTAGCCTATAACGCTAGTATATTGGGCATAGAGTAATGAAAATAAAAATCGCTAGTTAATACCACTAAAAAGGCTCAAAATAGCCCAACACGAACACGGTAGCATAATGAGGGTCCCTACCTGCAAACTGAAGCATTGAGAAAGTTGTAAGTGTACAGACAGTTTAATAAGAAGATATTTTATAAAGACAGTCCACTTCGCTAACACAGACAGGAGCCGTCTTTGGAAAACAGTCTCGACCAATCGAATCATGAACGCCGAGCCGAACAACGGACCATATGAGATTCCAAGACAGTTCAGCGCACTCGGCTCAGCGTTCATGATTCGACTGATCGAGACTGTTTTCCACAGTGGAAAGTGCGAAGTATTAAAGTTGTTTCCAAACTTTGCACAGGCAAGTACAACTTGTTCTTTAGATAGTGTACAAATCTAGATTGGATGATACTTAACATTGCATACAGTGGAATGTTAAATACAATTTAATACAAAAAATCACTAATTACACCCAAGGATCATTGTTTTCCCCATTTGCTCAGTGGTGGTGGATCAGTGATTTGATCAGTAAATGTTTTCTGGGTCTCTCAGAAAGAAGCTGAATCTGCAACCGTTGCATTAGCAACTCAGATCCCGAACCTTCAGGCCACTATTACATACATTTCCTAAAATATTTTCAGGTGCACAAAGGATTGTTGAAAATGCTGTATTAAATTTCAATTAGTTCATTTCAAAGAAAAAACAATGTTTTCTCAATATCCACAGGCGTCTCCCTGAGATGTCAGCAGAGAGACAGATTTTAGGTTAAAAATACAGAGAGACAGGTTTTTATCTTTTTTTCCCTCAGTCCCAATTATATAATATGATCTTGTGGTCTGTATAATGAGCACACTCTCTATGTTTCAGTCCAATCTGCCATATGTTGTGTGCATCTCAGACATGGTTATTTTCGACAGCGTTCTTCTCATTTACACACACATATGCCTCTAATTTTTCCCAGCAGAGCTCAGGTGTGTGCATGTAATGCTGAAGCCTCAGAAACAAACCTGCTGTGATGGTGATTATTTTTCAAATCAATGCCATCAAGAATTGTTACTCATCCTATATCAAAGAAAAAATCTTAAAGCAATAGGTCACTCAAAAATTAAACCTGTCATTATTCACTCACTCTCATGTCATTCCAAACCTGTATGCTGTTTTTTAGTGGAAATAAAAAGGAGAAATTCAGAAGAATATTTATGCAGCTCTTTTAAAGACAAGTAAAAAAAAAAAAAAAAAAAAATCACAAATGTATTCCTTATGAAGTGTTCTGAAGCCATAATATTCTGTAGCTTTTATAATGACCAGAAATTTAAGTTGCTATTGATCTTTGGCAAAACTTTAAAACGTTCAAAATAATATTTACATCATTGACACCAAATGTCATTGGTTTTTGCAAGTGTCACAACTTATTTATTTTTTATTTTTAGTGTAACTAACCCTTCAAAAACTACTAACATACATGTATATGAAAATGAATTAAATACTTGAATTACTACTTTAGTCACTGTAAAATTGGAAATGTATTTGCAGAGACCTGATTCATCACCTTCTACCGCACTGATTTTCAACTTTTTTGGGTTAAAGGTTGAGGACCAATTTATTTGGATTAAAGAAAACTGTTGCAAATATCCAGCACTTTCTTTCCATTTTTATTCAACACCAGCGTGACAGAAGATCTGATCAATGGATCTAGCAGCAGTTCAGTTTTTGAACTCTCTGCCTGCTATGCCACGGCCAAGGAGGTCATCTCGTAACCTTCTGTCCGTGCTAACCAGTTCTTCTGCCCTGTGTTCACTGGCTCCCTTCAGCCCTATGGCGACTCCTTCGCTGGCTCCTGTCAGCAGCTTGGATCCACCTTGGGTTTCCAGTACGCCAGCTCCACCCTAGTGTGTTGACCCTTTGGCTCCACCTCGTATCACCAAGCCTGTCATTCCACCTTGGCCCATCGACCATTCGGCTTCGCCCTGGCTTCTCACTCCCTGTGTTCTGCCTGGGACTGTCATCCTTCTGACTCCACAGGGCTTCCTCGTCCCTCCAACTCGCCTTGTTCAGTCATTGCCCTGCCTCCGGCATGGTCTCCCAGGCCATCAGCTATTCCTTGTCCTTCCAACGCTTTGGCTCCGTTTGGCTCCTCCCTCCCTCTGGCTCTGCCTCAGTCTTCAGGAACTATGGGACCTCCTTGGCCGCTCGTCACTACGGCTCCAGCTTGGACTCCAGGATCTTTGGTGTGTAGTGAATTAGCTCTATGAAATATTAATAACCAATCATAACTTATTATAATTGATTATGAATATTTGGATCAGTTAATCTTTGATTAACTTGATGTAGCTATATTAACATTACAACTAATTACTCAGTTCATCCTGTGAAGTATCCTCAATATTGGTTATTAATTGATTAATAGAAATGTACATTTCCGGGGCATGGTAAATGTCTTTCTTACTCAGTACTACTAAGAGCAAGTAGTCAAAATTGAAATGATTAGTGACTCTGGATATGAGCTTGAGACACAGACAACTTTACTTGTGATATGAACAAGACTTTATTAACTAGACTAAACATTTAACCATTTTACTCTAACATACTCATACATGCATACAGTTTACCAAGGGAAAGAGAGATGAAGCAGAATACAGGAAAGCAAGGAGTTATAGCATTGTTTGAAGTTCAGCACATGAGCAATGAACAGCCTGAGCAAACCATCAGTTTAGTTCTAAAACGCCCTTCTTAAAAAGGGGTAAGGATACTTAATGTGTCCTTATAATGAGACTAAGTTTGATACTTGCATGTCTCGCCCATTTGAATTAAACTGTCCTGATGCAATTTGTTGACGCTCCAGTTGATCTTTGCTGGTGTGGTCTTGATGAGAGAGAACCAGTGTGAGTCAGAGGATCTTTGGTGAATGGAAAGACAAGGCTCCAGCCTGGCACAAGCTTGGGGGTCCTTAGAAAAAGCCTAGTTCAGCATCATCTTTACATCAGGATTATTTTAAAGGGACTAAGGGAGGTGATCTTGTGATCAGTGATTTTTAAAGCGTAAAGATGTCACACCCTCGGGAGATGTTTGAGCCAATAAGAAGTTGTCCCTTTGGAGGGAGATTTTACGACCCTTTGTTTTCTAGCAGGGCATTTGAATCTGTAATTTCATTGGGTGTTTTAGAGAAAGAACCTTCAAGATTCTTATAATACCCATGTATCACAAAGTTAGCAAAATGTAATGTAAATTAACAAATGGGGAATGAAGATTGGAGTTTAGAGCCGCAGTTTCATAGACCTTTGTTGGGAGAGTGAGTTTGCTGGATAATTCATTAAATATAATGTATAATTAGTGTGTGTCTGATTGGTCCAGACTATACAGGTGTCAACTAGTCTCTTCGGCTCCGGCTGAGTCTCCACTGTATCCGCTTCTGACAGTTGTCCCTTTAGTTCTGCCTGGCCTATCCACCAAGGCTCTATCATGTCTCCTCCCTCTATTGACACCACCATGGGCATTCAACCTGCTAGCACTGTTTTGCGTTCACTCCCTGGCTTCTCCCACTGTCATTTCTTCCCTAGCTTCTCCCTCATCCTGGGTTGTCTAGTCTGTTAGCTCTATGCACAGTACTCCTCCAAAAATAATTATCTGGTTTAGTCCCTAAAGTGTTCCTGTGTATTTATAGCCCTGTGTTATGTTCAGTCTTTGTCAGATCTCATCATTATGTTGGTGGTTGTTCTGTGCATCCTGTTTTGTTTCCTAAGAGCCTAAGAAGTGTAATCCTGAGTTTATTTTGATTAAAGAAAACTGCTTGCAAAGAGATCCAGCGCTTTTATTTCCTAATTCAACCCCAGCATGACAGAATATGTGACCTGAACCAATGGATCTAGCAGCAGATCAGAGCGTCCTCCTCTCCCAGGGGAATCGGCCCCTCGAGGAGCACACACAGATGTTTAGAGATCTGGTCCCCTTTGTGCAATACGATGACATCAGCCTCTTTGTAGGTTGACGGCCCTCGAGGGACGTCCCACGATTACGTCGAGTGGGTATTAGATTAGTGCAGATCCCCTTTCATGAACAGAAAGTGTGAGGAGGATCAAAACTGCAAAACATTAAACATGATTCATACCAATCAACTAATTGCCAATCTTTGTTCTTTTGTCCATTCTACAATTGTTTCCCCATAATTTTCCAATGTCAGACATACCTTTTTTTAAACTCTTCCTAAATGGCCAACAGCAATCCAGAGTCTTCTTTTTTGCCAGATGGAACTCCTGTTCAGTGACGCTGCCAGCTGAACACTAGCGATAAGACTGTTTCTTAAACTAGAGACTGATGTTTTTGTACTTGTGTTTATTTTTGTGCATGGGATGACCATTTCTTTCTCAGATCCAGTTTGTTTTCTTCTTTCAAGACAGGAGTTTATTGAATAAGTTCCCTCAAAAGAATTTCTTTAGAAGTGTTTGTGATTTTTTTTTTTAAATAAAACAACCTGAGATGTGTACACAATATGTCAACTGAAACATATTAAAATGTGTTACAGAAAACAGTTATTTTAACCAGTATGTATTTATTTTATTATTTTTGATTAATCAAATGCTACAGGGGTAAACAGACCCCCCAATTTCATTAAAAAATGCCTAGGCTTTAGTTGTGAGTTTGTGTAAAATCAGAACCAGAACCAAAACCAGCCTATGATGAGCTGGTTTTATATGTCTAGCTGGATCAGGATAGTAATTTATAGCCATTAGCTGGTCTATAATATTGATTAGTTGGACTACTAGTGGGTGGGGCTGACATTGACGTGGAAGACCATCTTAGTTAGACCGGTTTGGACTAGTTACAAATCAGCTACTGTGTTCCAACAACCAGCTTGAGCAATTCAAGCTTATATCACTATGTTTTATTCTACCAGAACCAACTAAATTCATAATTTGGCCCTTTTTAATAGATGGGAATGGCTCTAAAGAAAATAAATTTGTTCTACCATGAAAAAAAAAGATAACCATCAACAACAACAACAACCTTCTTTCTCTGTATCCCATTCTTAATTTATCAAACACTTTCCACTCTTGCATAGTTTATCATAAGGCCACCATAGTTTACAATAATCACAATGTGCTGTCATTGTGTGCATTATTTTCCCATTTCACCAGAGGGCAGTGTTTTTTTTTTAATAACGTTACACATTATACACTGGAGATAGGGGTAAATTAAGCACCCTTTTGATTTAATTATTGCTAGTCATGGAGGCTCTTTTGGTCTGGGTCTGTACCTTCTTGTTATTTTCTTCAATACAATTTGTCAGATTAGTTGTTGCTCAGAAAGGATTTATGGTGAGGAATTATTATAGGAATGGTAATGTAAGTTGCCATGTCTACAGGGCCTATATACACCAGTGCTGGAAATGTAGCTTTTCTTCTTATATCTGGCTGCTAATTGAAATTATGTTAAAAGCT
Organism: Semotilus atromaculatus; assembly: GCA_031834385.1. Classification (NCBI taxonomy): domain Eukaryota; kingdom Metazoa; phylum Chordata; class Actinopteri; order Cypriniformes; family Leuciscidae; genus Semotilus; species Semotilus atromaculatus. Next base: position 24,326,097 of record JAULUF010000020.1, on the reverse strand, counting down.
TTTATAGCATTTGCTTGGTTAGGGTCACGATGTCATCAGAAACACACTGGGACAAAATCCAGCTTTATCTGAAGGGGGATGGGGCCATCACAGTGTCTCACGACGGTAGCAGATGGCTTGACGGTACAAAACAAATGGTCCAGCCGGACTTCTCCATGACAGAAGCAATGTCCACCTGTTCTCCAAAGCACAAATCATCAGTTTCTCTTTCCCAACAGAACATAGCAAAGTGTGAAAAAGGATAAATATCTAAATATAAATGTTCACAGGTCTCTTTAGCAGAGTGTCTGTGACTAGCTTTTACCACATATTTATTGTTAGACTGTCTGAATCGAATGCTGGGCAGGATAAAAGAACATGTTTCTACGGTGATGGCCTTGAACGGAACATTTCAGGTGGCGTATGACTGGAAAAGTCCTTTGTTACGTCCTGACATAATTCAGGAGGCTTGTCTGTGACCTAAAGCAGGGTTACAATCTAGACGTTTAAATTTTCTGAATAATCTGTGACCACCACAATGCTAAGGTTTTGTGGGTGGTTTCTGTAGGGGTGTGGGTATGTGGTTGGTGCTTAAAAGAGCCCACTCCCAAGTTCCTAGATATGGCACTGTTCTTGTTCACACTATGAATATTCAACATGAAAATTTGGATTGATTTTCATATGCAATCTGAATGAAACCGGAAATCTGGAAGTCTCTCTGACAGTAGGTGGCGCATATTTAAAAGCAGAAATATTCCGGTTAACCCACAACTTTCTGCTTCTGACATCCAGTTTTCACAGAAAAGAAAGGAAGTCAAAGACAAAGAGTACTGAATGAAAGAGTTTTCATTTAGCTGAAGATTTTTGTATTCACTGATGGTGTTTATTAAACAACACCAAATACAGAGTACAGAGATAAGAGAACTGGTTTTGGGATTCTTACTCTGCTATTCACTGGTGCGTTGCAAAATAGTCTATTCATGAGACCAACAAGTTGTAGTTTTATATAACAGCAGCGCTCTGTGGCCAGCTTTCTTCGCAGTGTGATAAAAAGAGATTTGAACACCTCTCCTTTGCATTAATGGCATACAAATGTTTGTGTCGGCCTGCAACAGATGCATTAAAGCTGCTGTCCGTAACTTTTTTAAGTTAAAAATAATCCAAAATAATTATTAAAAAAAATAAATAATCTTCAGCCAGTGTTCAAAACTATCTGCTTGCCATAGCTAGATTCAAAACGGTTAGCTTGTAATAATGATTTTAATTCCAGTGGTACTGGTGGGTTTCCGCGGGAAATTCGAGCATGTCTTTGCGTCATTACGTCACATCCGTACACATAAAGAAGGCGTTTCGGCTAGCCGGCTATACTGCGCGTGAGGAGATGTAGAGATGTATAGGCTTTTCTCTCAGCACTTTACATAATTAAACTTATGGCAGATCCAGAAAGATTCAAACAACAATCATCAGTGTCAACTGGAGATTCACCAGTTATAAAACACAAAAGACTTCATACTTCGGATTTAAGGTGGCTAGAGAAAGAGAAAGAAACCGCCTCATGCGAACACAAGGATAAACATCAGTGGGACTTTTGAAAGGTGTGTTGAAAGGTTTTGAACTCCGTGTTTTGAAGGGGTTCGAAACAGAAGAAGAGACGGCTTTTTTCTGCTTTACAAGTAAAACATTTCAATAGTTCAATCGTGTAACAGTACGTTTTCTTAATTCACACAGTTATGGAGTTTTCTTTGTTGTGCCTTTCTCGTTTAGCTATTATGGAGAATATTAATTCTGAACTACACAGGTAACCATAAAACACATTAAATGTAACATTAGTCACGCAATGCTGATGTTGTTAACATGAACAATTTGAGAACAAAGTATAATTTGCACGGTTGCTGTAAATCGCGTTGATTAAATCTAACGATCGCTTGTCATGTCGAATGCTTTTTCCCCCTTAGTTGATCAGAACAAAAATGGATGTTACTTACTTGTTCAGAAGACATTTTCTGGTGAAAATTCTTATGTTGGAGATGATAATGATGATAATTCCGCAAATAACTGCAATTGCAGATTTCGAACAGAGATGGTGACAAAGAGGAAAAGCTATGGACTGCAGCTTTAATAAACAAACTCAAATTGAAATGTTTAGTGCACCAAATATTCATCTTGGTGTGAACAGGTCTTAGGTCTATAGGATTTATCAGCTTATATAAGTTATCGTCCACCATGCAAACATCATCTGATTTCTTAGAAATGTGAGCCGTTTCCTAATAATCAAGGTAGTGATAGAATGCTTTACATAGGCAACAGCTTTGTGTGGCACAAACATATTCCTCCACACACAAATGACTCCAATAGATTTTGATGTTAGCATGTTGCTAAGCTAACAATATAATCCAATAAACAAATAAGAAGCACACATGGGCAGTTTACATTTTAATAATAATTTAAAAACTGTTATAGTTACTTTACATTTTTTGAATGAAATGCACACATATATATTTATAGTTAACATTTATCTTGCATTATCCGCTATCTTGGATTAACTTTTCATTGAGCTTGTTGAAATACACTGTGCAATGCTGCCTTCAAATTTAAAGAAATAAATGGAACTGGAGTCCTATCTAAAGCATGGCTTTGATGCCTTAAAACAGTGTTTCCCAGCCAAACACACCTGATTCAACTCAAAACTAGAAATAGATGATTCAGATAAGGGAGACATCCAAAATGTAAATGGTCGGGGTGCCTCCAGGAACAAGGTTGGGAAACATTGCCTTAAAATGGTTTATGTAGGCAGCTCACTATAGTACTGAGCAATGGAGTCAGTGAAGGTCTCCGTGAGCCCCATCTGCTGGTGATATTTAGTGAGAACAGCTGTGTTTATGCATATGAGAGTTGTAGTTGCTGTAAAATCATAGTGTGACAGTTAATGGTGTACAGATGATGGTGTACGGATATGGTGTTGAACACCAGCTGTTATGAAGCTGATGGTGAAGATGATTATAATGAGGATGGAGGTCAAGATAATCTCTACAGGTCACCATCTCGCTATTCCATAAAAAAAATAAAAATAAAAAAAAACAGCTTAAACTGTTCTGTAACACCACTGATGGGCTACTGAAACCAGGTTGACTTTTTTTTTTTTTTTTTATTGAAAAGATGCTGTTGTTTGTGCTGACAAATGACAAATGAACGGTTGTCGTTTATATGGATGAATAATCTCCACAAACAGTCTTTTCAACCACATATGCCTATCTTTTATTTTTTATTTTATAAACATTTTAAACATTTGAAAGTATTAGGTAACTATACAGTATATCTATCTCTCAGTTCAGCAATCACTAATTCCGGGACAACAAGTGATTGCGCTATTTATTAATTATAAATACCAAAGCCAGTCTACGGAGAGCCTGGCCACTCCCTATTAAGTCCTATTGTACCGAATTTTGGTTGTAGTTCCACCAGAGTTCCACTGGGGGCGATCGCCCATGAGTGCAAAATGAATGGGAGTCTATGGAGTTAGACGGCTAAATTTGTCTCTTTCACCCGATTGCCGTTGAGAAATCTCAGATTTGATTCAACTTGGGTGTGTTGCCATTATTAACAAATGTTAGGGACTTTTCATTTGATACGATGTAAACCGGGAGTTCGGGGTTAGATGTTATTTCCTGTATAGAAGAAAGGAAGCTGACAGTATGTGTGTACATTTAATCCATCTGTTGTTAGAACTAGAGGCAATGTCTTAAGTACAAAATTCCTTGTTATGTTAATAAGTTAATGTTACAAAAAGGAAAGACTTCACATAGTTGCAATGTTTATTTACATCTATATTCAGGTATATTTCATTTGACAAGATTTATGTTAAAACAGTCGAACTTTATTCTTTTGTTACAGTTTTCACTCTGTCATGTAAGATGATGTTGGAAGCGACAGTAAACAGCAAGAAATCACTCACTACGACTTGTTGTCATTTTGCATTAGAGTTAGCTGGTTGTATAGCTACAGTTGCTACACTTTAGTGAGGACAACACAATGGGTTATAGGTCGAAAGTTGAATGAACGAGTACTTATGTCCTTTCGATTTCTTACAGGTTGAGTTGTTGTTGCCCCTAACATGCTGATTGGTCAATGAAGGATTGATTACGACCAGAGATACCGCTTGATGGCATCGTGGCATCCGAAGTGGGACCAGAATGTAAAGGAGTGGTCTTTTAAAACAACAAAACAAAAACTCTTATAGCATGTATATTTACCTGTGTCAGCTGTGTTGTGGATGCCTCGAGAGAACAGAAAGTGCAGAGCGTGAAAGCACCAAAGTGACTGAAGGATTGCCGTAAAGCAGTATCTCTGGTCGTGCGATGTGTATGACGTCATTGACATTTTAAAAGACTTTATAAAGCAAATAAGTGACTCTAAAAAATCCTACATCCAGCAAAAATGGATTTTGAGGGGTATAGCTCCGTAGACCTCCATTCATTCTGCACTCGTCCTGTGAGCGCCCTCAAATGGAACCAGAGTGGAACTGCAACCAGTTCAGTAGCCGGAAGTTTTCTGAGAGTGGAAGATCTCCCCTTATTAGAGATTCTCTGGAAATACTGTCACGCAAATAAATGATAATCCAAAAGCAGAGATGACAGGAATAACAGTCTTTAATGAAGAAATGTCAACAAAGGCAGTCTGTCGTTAGTGAACACAGAACTGGAGAAAAATAACTAAAGAGAGAGAAAACTCCTGTCACGATGCGCAGAACGGGTCTCCCTTAGCGCAGGCTTGAGGTACAGGAGACGTCTCAGACACGGAGAGAGGACCAATGAGAATCTCATGCAGCAGCAACAGCAGGGCACGGAAAATACTTAGTAGCTAGACTGATGCAAATAAACAAGACAAGACAGGGTAAGCACTTAACTGTTCAGAGCAGGACGCAATAGACGTAACGTGACTTGCCACAATGATCCGACAAAGAGACTACTAGAACAAACACCAGATAAAGGGTGAACACTTGGGGATAGGTAGAAACAGGTGTCAAAGCAAATCAGCGCGAGCGCTGATTGCAATGACTAACAGGTGCCGAAAGAGAGAAAGAGTGTGTGCGAGTGAGTGTGTGCGAGTGTGTGTGTATATAGATAAGAAAAACCTGACTCATGACAGTACCCCTCCCTCAACGAGCGCCTCTAGGCGCTCGAGGAAGGAGCCTGACGGGACCGGTAGAAGTCATCAATCATTGAATGGTCCAGGATGTCCCGGGCTGGAATCCACCGCCTCTCCTCAGGACCGTACCCCTCCCAGTCCACCAAAAACTGGTGACCACGCCCCCGAGGACGAACGTCGAGGAGCCTGCGGACTCTGTAGATAGAAGCCCCCTCGTCAATAGGAGGAGGGGGAAGAGAGGGGCGGGTGGGCGCACGAATAATGGGTTTAATGCAAGACACATGAAAGACCGGATGGACACGGCGCATCTGACCGGACAATCTAAGCTTAACAGCAACTGGGCTGATAACCTTTACAATAGAAAAGGGCCCGATAAAACGAGGCATGAGCTTGCGAGACATCTCCCGAACAGGTAAATTGCGGGTGGATAACCACACCCTCTGACCGCAAACATATCTGGGAGGTCTAATTCTGCGGCGATTGGCGGTTCGACGAGTACGTTCCCTAGTCTGACATAAAGCAGATCTCACCCTCCTCCAAGTACGTTTACACCTCTGAATAAAAGCTTCGACGGACGGAACTGAGGCCTGAGACTCTTGAGAAGAAAAAACAGGCGGCTGGTAACCGAGACAACCCTCAAACGGAGAAAAACCAGTAGCGGACGATGGAAGGGAATTATGGGCATATTCGGCCCAGGATAACTGATCGCACCATGACACGGGATTCTGAGAGGTGAGACTACGCAACATGCGACCAAGGATCTGATTGGTCCTTTCGGCTTGCCCATTGGTCTGAGGATGGAATGCTGACGACAGACTGGGGGAAGCCCCTATCTGACGACAGAATTCACTCCAGACTTTAGAGGTGAACTGAGGACCTCTGTCAGACACAATGTCTGAAGGAAGACCATGGATCTTGAAAACGTGATCCACCATAATCTGTGCGGTCTCCTGAGCCGACGGTAATTTAGGGAGCGGAATAAAATGCGCAGCCTTAGAAAAACGGTCCACGACGGTGAGAATGACCCTATTACCAGCCGAACGAGGAAGCCCGGTAACAAAATCCAACGCAATATGAGACCAGGGCCGCGAAGGGATGGGAAGAGGTCTGAGAAGACCCGCCGGAGACTTGTTACTAGATTTGGTCTGTGCGCAGATAGAACAAGCAGCAACAAAACGCCGAATATCGCGCTCACGAGTGGGCCACCAGAATCTCTGACGGATAACTGATAGCGTGCCTCTTACACCGGGGTGCGCGACTAATTTAGAAGAGTGCCCCCAGCGAAGAACCGTCAAACAAGCAGCCTCGGGTACATACAACATTCCCTCAGGAGCTCGCGGAGATCGCGTAATGTGCGAAAGTGCACGCTTAACCGCTTGTTCCACTCCCCAGACGGCCACCCCGACCATACAGCGTTGAGGTAACACCCTCTCAACGGTCGAGGCACCCTCTGAAGAGTCGAACTGACGAGAAAGAGCATCTGGTTTGAGGTTTTCGGAACCGGGTCTAAACGAAATAGAAAAATCGAAACGATCGAAAAATAATGCCCAGCGAGCCTGACGAGCGTTAAGACGTTTCGCAGAACGAATGTATTCCAGATTGCGATGATCCGTCCAGACAATGAATGGTACACTGGCTCCCTCTAACCAGTGTCGCCACTCACCAAGTGCCAGACGGATCGCAAGGTGTTCTCGGTTACCAACGTCATAGTTGCGCTCCGCGGGCGAAAGACGGTGGGAGAAAAACGCGCACGGATGAACCTTGTCATCCTGGCAAGAGCGTTGCGACAAGACAAGCTCCTACCCCAATGTCGGAGGCATCGACCTCAACGATAAACTGACGTTTAGTATCAGGAGTGATCAGGATGGGCGCTGAAGTAAAAAGCTTCTTAAGACGGTCAAAGGCATCCTGAGCATTCCTTGACCAAACAAACCTGGTCTTGGACGAGGTGAGAGCGGTAAGAGGAGAGGCAACCTGGCTAAAGTTTCGAATAAAGCGCCGGTAAAAATTTGCAAACCCCAGAAACCGTTGGAGCGCGACTCGAGAATCAGGGACAGCCCAATCGAGAACTGCTCGAACCTTGTCAGGGTCCATACTAATCCCCTCCGTAGAAACAACCGAGCCGAGAAAAGTAACCGATTGGGCGTGAAAGACGCATTTCTCAGCCTTAACGAAATTGCAATTCTCTAATAAGCGCTGCAGGAGTCGGCCACAGTCGGCCACAGATCTTCTGCCTTGGCGTAAAACAGCAAGAAGACGTGAAGCCTCACTGCCGAAGACGGATCTATCGAAGACCTTAATCATCTCATCCTTAAAGGACCCGTACTTGCTGCAGCATGCAAATTGTGTCTCCCAAACAGATGTTCCCCACTCCCGTGCGCGTCCCGTGAGAAGAGAGAGAACATATGCAATGCGAGCCCGGTCCTCCGCATACGTCTGAGGCTGAAGAGAAAAAACAATTTCACATTGAATGAGAAAGGCTCTACATTGAGTAGGCTCTCCAGCGTAACAGGAAGGATTGTTTATTCGTGGCTCTGGAAGCAGCTGACGGTTATGAGATGTGGAAGATTCCTGATGAAGTAAACGAGCAGACAAATCAGACACTTGAGCAGCAAGACTCCTCACAGCCTGATGAGCTGCGGCCAGCTCCTCCTCGTGTCTGCCGAGCATGGCTCCCTGGATCTCAACCGCCGCCCGGACGGGCATCTCGTCTGCTGAATCATCGTCTGGTCGGATCATTCTGTCACGTAAATAAATGATAATCCAAAAGCAGAGATGACAGGAATAACAGTCTTTAATGAAGAAATGTCAACAAAGGCAGTCTGTCGTTAGTGAAGACAGAACTGGAGAAAAATAACTGAAGAGAGAGAAAACTCCTGTCACGATGCGCAGAACAGGTCTCCCTTAGCGCAGGCTTGAGGTACAGGAGACGTCTCAGACACGGAGAGAGGACCAATGAGAATCTCATGCAGCAGCAACAGCAGGGCACGGAAAATACTTAGTAGCTAGACTGATGCAGATAAACAAGACAAGACAGGGTAAGCACTTAACTGTTCAGAGCAGGACGCAATAGAAGCAACGTGACTTGCCACAATGATCCGACAAAAGAGACTACTAGAACAAACACCAGATAAAGGGTGAACACTTAGGGATAGGTAGAAACAGGTGTCAAAGCAAATCAGCGCGAGCGCTGATTGCAATGACTAACAGGTGCCGAAAGAGAGAAATAGTGCGTGCGAGTGAGTGTGTGCGAGTGTGTGTGTATATAGATAAGAAAAACCTGACTCATGACAAATACAGTATATTTGCTCTGACAGACTCTCCCACAATGCACTGCAGTGTAAACAAACATTGTGTCACACATACAAGTAAGCTCTTATCTTAAAGTACTAAAATCCCATGGTTATTAAACATATTCAAGAATGACAATATTAGATATTTCCAGATGTAATGAAAAAGTTTATCATTTTATGTTCAAATAGTTTTAAAATAATGGTCCATTTCAAGGCAACTCTCGCTGCGTTATAAGTTTTACGACACCATGGGAATGCCTCAGCGTTATTGTGTTCTGAAACACATGTGAAATCATTCCAATGGTATGATGGAACATCATAGGCGGGTGATGTCACGACAAGGAAGGTATAAAGCACCCCTGAACAAAACAATATCAGCTTCTGTCTTCAGCAAGCGATCTGTGTCACTCTCTCTCTCTATATATGTTATGATGAACTATGTAGAGTGTTTCCAGACCCTAAGTGGGCCCAAGTTATAGAAGATGGTCTTTCAACTGAGGTTGTTGAGACCATTCTTCACTCCAGAGCTCCTTCCACGGGGAAACGTTATGCCTTTAAATGGAGATTATTCTCTTCATTGTGTGAGATTCATAATTTCCATAGTGAAAAAAAAAAAAGCTAAGTATACTTGACTAATTATCAGTATACTTCAAGTGTGTTAATGATTAGTTAACTTGATGTGTGCTATTTTGAAACAACTCATTTTGTACTAAGTATATTTTAGTTTTAATTAAATTGTAGCAAAGTGTATTTAGTGTACTTTTGTGTACTAAATTGGACCAACTTAAAGGGAGGTTCCCCTTTTAGTAGGATAGGACAGTAGCTAGACAGGAAGCGAGGTGGGAGAGAGGGAGAGAGAGAACAGGATCAGGACAGGTCCACGAGCCGGGACTCGAACTCAGGTCTCCCGAAGCACATGATGGCGCAGTTGCCCACAAGGATATCGTGGTGTGATATATTTGATAAAAAAGTATAGACTCATCGATACCTTTGCAGGGGCGTAGCAACCGGGGGGGACGGGGGGGACACGTCCCCCGCACTTTTAGAAACAGGTGATTCTGTCCCCCGCATTTTTTTTTTACTCAGCACCAATATTTCCGCCCGTGTCTGTGAGGCGAGTAGGCCTAGGCTATAGCCTACCTTATACGCTGAGTTTCAGTTCATTATGAGACGAGCTCCAGATCACGCGCCGGTGCCTCCGTTTCGTGATTATCTATCGTCTGCTATATTTACTTCTTATTTATAAAATCCAGGCAATTGGTTGATGAAACATTGATTAAAATTAAGATACAATTAATACAAAACGAAATCCACTTTAAAGAAAGGTTTTGTGCTTTCTGTTGGTCTCTGTGAAAGTTTTAAAGCATCTTTTAGTGCCGCTTTCAGAGCGCTCACGTCCGTAACATTGTTTTTTCCTCATAAATGCAAACACGAAAAATAAAATGGATAGAAGTTCCATAAGTGGGAACTTATGGTTATTATTTACATCTCCTTTTTCCAGGTACTTTGAATGAGTGTTTATGCTTTCGAGGTTTTTAAATAAGCTTGATATGTGTTTGGGAAGATGTTATGTTTATATTTTGTTGGCATGTTGAGTGTTTTCGGTATTATATTTCGTTTTTTTGGCTAAACAGCACAAGACTTTAATTAAGTAACGTTAGGCATTCTGTTTGTGCTGTGTGATTTAAAGAAAAGTGCGCTCTTTGCTCACACGATCAGCATGGCGATCTGGTGTTTTCTCCTAAATAAAAGCTCAAGGGTTTATTTCTTAAAAGTGAAGAAATTAGGACAAAAGTATTGTAATTTTCCCATTCTATAGCGTAATATAAAATATAATGTAATGTAGACTGAGACTCGATATCATATAACAAGATGTTTGAGCTCTCTTTAGGTACAAATCAATGCTTTTTCTTTGTTCAATGTGCACAGTTCATGGGTCGAAGCCGGTTGAAGCTCTTAATTTTAAGCTCTCAAAGTGCACCAGAGTGATGCATTTAACCTTAAAATGTAAAAAAAAATATTGCGGGGGAGCATGCCCCCGAACCCCCCTAGAGGGACAGGGGTCCACACAACATGCCAAAATTTGAATGTCACATCCATCCACCGCACTTTTGAAATGCTTGCTACGCCACTGCCTTTGGCTTAATCCAAATACTACAAATTGCATACTTTGTCTTCAATAACAAATGTATATTATTAGACAAATAAAAACGTTTTACTTTTAACTTTAAACTTTGTACAAAATACTATGGTATAGTATAATGTATTTTGAAAGTATACTTTCAAAGCATTGTTACAATGATCATTTCCAGCACAGTTAAAATATACCTAAAATATATTTTTAATAAAGTGCAAATAAATACACTTTTTTTTTAAATAATCAGAATTTTCCCTTCAAGTATATTTTTCTAAAATAAATATTTTCTAAGTCTTTTTTTTTTAAGTGTGTTAAAAGTTATATTGTGAAAATAGGTAAAAACATGATGCTAATATACTTTTAATATATTTAAAGATAGTAAAATTTTTGTTAGTATATTTGCAATATACTATTGAAAAAGGGAATATATTTCAAATACAATAAAGTATACTTTTTTTTCATTAAGGTTAGACCCAGTTTACTACCCAGTTGGTACAGTGCTGGTATTTGCAAGAACGTTATCTGCAGGGTTATCCCCTTCTACGTTAACGGTGTATGTGGTGGCCATACTTGCTTACCACACTCCTTTGGGTGGTGTATCTTTGGGGAGGAACCAATAAAGTGGTTCCCTCGACAAAAACCCAATAGGATTTTCCCATAGGCTTTCGGATTATCACTAATTCACGAGATCACACTTACATCAAATTCAACAGAGTAAAGATTATGCATAGTTGGCGTGCTGTCTTGGGGGGAGGGCTACAAGCTCAGAAAATTTTGTAAAAGTAGTTAGAGCTAGAAGTGAGGAGATGGTGTGGTGGAGAGATGCTGTAAACTGTAGACGAACAGAGGAAAGTCTGCTGTGTATATACACCTCTTAATTCGTTGATTAGGTTGATTAACTGAATGTGCTCCACTCGTTCTCTCCGTGGCCCTTTGAGGCTCAGGCATGCAGCTCACACGAGGGGTTAAGGCTTGGGATTTGGCCTTAGTTCTGGAGGGCCATTTGGCTGCTCCCTTTGAGCCTATCGAGGAGGTTTTAATTAGGGAAAAGTTTCTGAACTTGAAGGTGTTATTTCTGTTGGCCATTACATCTCTCAAAAGAATTGGAGATTTACAAGCCCTTTCGGTTTTCCCTTCGTGTTTTGGAATTCGCATCTGGCATGGTGATGGCTTTTCTTCAACCTAGGCCGGGTTATGTTCCTAATGTGGCCAGATCTATAGTGTTGCAGGCCTTCTGTCCTCCGCCCCTTCGTACGTCAGACCAGGAAAAATTCAATATGAGCAGTGGAGATGGAAAATTGCAATGTTTATGTTTTGTCCTGAGTGTATGGAATAGGGTAAATTGTTAATTCATCTAATTTATGCTTGAGGTACAGTATGTGGAAGTTTTGCACTCAAGATCAACACTTTTATTCACCTTTCACTTTCCCAACCTGTCCCCTTTCTGCAGTTCTTTTTTACCCAAAAAAAAGACGGTTCTGTTCTAGAAAAATTGCTCCGCACCAGCCCCTTGCTTGTCTCAAACCAGGCCCCACTAAAATCAGTGGCCAAGGGATTGGACAAGGCTTTTTACCATATACTGTATATAGAGAGATTTTTACTCATTTGTCTAAGTATTAGAATTATTTTTAATAGATGATTTGCTAAAGATTGTTTAACAGTGTTAATACACTATTGATGATCAAGATTAACTTTAAGTGAGTGTTAGAGGAGCATGTACAATTAAATGTTCAATATCGGCTGATAAAAAAGAAAAACTCTCTAAATTGATAATAATCCAGAGTTTCTGTATCCCAAACCGTTCTAATTTAGTGCTAAACTCTTATACTTTACCACCTTCTAAATCATATTGGAGAAGACACTTTACTCGGTGCACTGACAGTGTTTGGTTTTATCATAGCACCTGGCCTTTTCTCTGCTTAGACTGTCTCTGTTACAGGTACAATGTTTTTTTTATGCTGATGGTCACATTATTGTTTGAATGCATCATCCACCTCAGGAGATCACGCGGAGTCCTCCAGACTAAAGAGTTGGATGTTTTTTTTTCCAGGTTAACCAGGGTTTAAATGATAAAATATGCCAGAAAACACAGTTCTGAAGAGAGCAGCCACATGTAGGCTTTGAAAGGAGGCTTTTGTTGGTTTCAGGTTTAGATCTTCTCTGCCTCAGGTGCTGTGTCTCGCACCCTATTACTCCTGGCCAGGACATTTCTCTGAGACTTTTTTGAAAGACAACATAACAATCTCTTTCTTCTAGGGTTTGTTTGTTCTGTTTCATTCTTTGTTTTTTTCCTTCTCTTTTACTGGGATCCATATGTGAGACATCCAATGAATTCTGATTAATTTCATCAAGCAGTACATGCATGGAAATAGTCAGCCATCAGACAGTACAACATCTGTTGGGATGAGTGAGCTGTGCACATATTAGTGACTCCATTGCCCCAATCTGCCGAAACAGAGTGCACAAATTCTTTGTAGATTCTGACGTCAGACTATTTTCTATATAAAGGTCATGACCAGCTGAAGAAAACTTACTCCAGAGCTTATTATTCTGTCTGATGAAGCAATGTTTCATTCTTATTTTTTTAGATCTATGTTGTTCATTCTTAACTGTCGTTAGAAGGAATGGATTTTTTTCTTCTTAAAACTGAACTGATTTGAATGACTTTTGCTCACCGGACCATCCATCCAGGGTGTTTCCCCCGCCTACAGCCCGAGACACTATAAGCTCCAGCATTCCCGTGACCACATAGGACAAACCGCTTGAAAATGAATGGACAGATGCATGGATGGATGGATAGATGGTTCCCCTTACAGAACAAAAATAAATTTCCTATTAATTAATTAATATATATTAATATATTAAATGGTTTAACAGTATATTTGAAAATATACAGAAAAATATATTGTGTTAATATATTACAATATATTAAATAATACCTAAGGAATTGCCACTTTTCATATATTGAAAAATATAAGACAATATATACATTCACATTTATATGGGAACATGTATGTGCAATATATGTACACAATAAAGGATAAATCTTTGTGAATATTACATGTAATGCTATTTTTGTCTTCGTTTATAAATATTTTATATTCATTAATGTATAGCCATGGTCAATGCATATATTGCAGTATATTGAAAAATATAAGCACTAGTTTCCCATATATGGGAATGTATTAAGTAATATATCGCATTATATTTTGCAGTACTATATTCCCATATATTTTTGTTACTTAAGGGTCACTATATGATTAAATAAATGCTGTTATTATTTAGCTTGATATTACTTCATTGCAAACCCTTCAAAACAATCTGTACATTCCAGTCTCTGTGAGAAAGAGGAAATCTAAAAATTACCGATCAGAAAAGTGGGCAGATTTAGGCCTGACTCTTAGATGGCTCTAATCCAGGCGTTGGAGTCATGTTCCTACAGGAATCACTGCATGCTTGATGACACATAACTGTGGCGATAACAAAACTGATTGCCAGATCAGACATACTGTTATAAGGAAGTTATTGGACAGGATATTGAACCAAACTGAAAGTAGTGATGAAACCCAGTACTGGACTGAAGTTTTTATTAGACACAATTTTAAACTGACCAAAATGAAATTCTAAATGGTCACTTCTAAACACTAAACTAAAGTCGAACACAGTGTCAAAAGAAGTTACACTCAGACACAGGACTGGACTGAAATTCAGATCAGACTGTAGCATACGACAGTTGGACACAATGCCAAAAAAGTTCCAAATGGAGACGGTACTGACAGATCTGACTACTATTTGAATGCGGTTCTGGACTGTAGTTTTGATCGGACACATTACTGGACTGAATTTGCGATCGGACATAATTTTGAACTGAATTTTGTAGCAAACAAACATTGTAGCCAATGAATGATTGGGCACTTGGACACAGTACTGAATTGAAGTCCTGATCAGACCTGCAACCAAACTTAAGTTCTGATTGGACGCTTTGCAAGGCTGAAGTTCCAAACGTTTAGATCAGGTCATTCACTTGCTAAATGGGAGAAATGAGTGTTCAATGAAAATGAAGTATGTAGACAATAGCATAGGCATGTCAGAACAGCACCCGCTCCAAGAGTGTGTTGTTTTCACTTCATGCTGTGTGTGTGTGTGTGTGTGTTCGCGCCTTATTCTGATGTTGGCAGGCAAACAGGAGCCACCCATCGCAGACAATTCACAATACACATGTATATGAAATGCTGCAGCGTGTGACCGGACACCACCCTCCAGGCTCAGTGTACTGCACCTCCCCCTCTCTCTCTCTCTTTCTTTTCTCTTCTCTTGCTTCTTCCCGCCCATCTAACATTTAGCCAAGAAACACTCATATGGAAACTTAGCGAGACCTTGAACCTCTAAACTGTGTCCCTAGGGAGTCCCTAAAGTTAAATAAAGAGTTTTATGATTGAATTATGAAAGGAAGTTTTTGAAAGTAGATAGAGTTTCTGATTAACCTTATTTGGCATGTTTCAGAAGATATTTATCAGCTTTGGATGATGATCTACATGAGCTAGTCATCACATTCTTGTTCAGTAGACCCTGAGGATGAGGTTCTTTAAATGGAGACAAGACGTCCTGGACTAAGGTGTCAGATTTTTGCTTTGGCTCTTTCGATCTTTACGTTTCTGAACATGGTTTTACCTGTCTGCCCAATTGGTTGAGCTTTAAAATAGACTGAAACTCTAAGGATGTTTCTTTTTACTAAGTGCTGGTAAAAGACCAAGACTTAAAAGTTGTTTCCACAGCTTTTTGAAATGACGCACAGGGATCCTCGAATCCTCAGGAGGAATTCACTCTTTAATTGTGGCTCAACTCGGAGACGACACTCTTGCATTGGGTATGTTTGGACATCTACTGTACATTACGTCAGTTACATAGGATATGCTTTGTCAAAGTTTATTTTGATTGCTGAAGTCAGATCAGGCAGGTCAACTGCAGTATGAATGGAATAACTAAGAGTTGTTTGCCGCTGCAGGGCTGAAAAAACTGAGTTCTTCCATGAAGTGCAGTTCAGATTTATTACTTTGGCACACTTCACAGGAGATGGAAAGTCTCAACAGCTGTATAGACTTTCCGCCTTGGATGTCTCATGTCCAGATTGGCTCATGTCAAGACCTGTTTTGGAGAAACATGTTTAAAATGTTAACATTTCAAAGTTTAAAGTAGTTCAACAACTATGAGGATATCAATGTAATAATATAAGTATATATCAGAATGAACTGATTAATTCAATTTAAATCGGACTACCACAGAGGTATTCGATTATTACCTCAGTTCACTTGGTTTTAATCCTGTATGATGTGCAATATAATATGACAAACAATTTTTTTTTTTTTTTTTTAAAAGGCTACACTATTTTGAAGTTACTGAGCCACTTTCAGTTCAGTTAGTAGCATCACTTTTAGCTACAGTAGTTACTCCCAAAATTGGTTCGCCTACTTGATATTATTTGCATATATGTGAGTATCATATATCTCTGTAAATATTTGTCTGTATTTTAGGGTTGGTGCATGCAATGCAAAACAAATGCAAATTTGGGCTTTGTGGTCCACGTGTGCTGGAAACATGTAAACAAATGAATTAACATCAACATCATTCATATTTGGCTGTCTATACTCATCACATTAAAACCCTTTACACCGGACTCACATTTGTAATGCACTGAACGCTTTAATATTATGTGACTTTGGCCAGTTATTGCTTAAACAGCAGATCGCTTATCTATTTTTAGGTGGAGTGATTCTAAACTCTGTGAACTTAAATTTTTTCCAGATGTGCAAACGTCACAATGCACGTGCCTGTGTTTAAGGACTCCATGATTTAATAACGTTATCATATCATATCTGAATTCTCAAACATCCTAAAGACATCAGTGAAACTGTGTTCAAACCAAAGTTTGTAACCATACAAACAAAGCAGCACAAAAATAATTGTTATTGTTGAAAGTGCTGTCACTATCCGACCACAATTGTGTCACTCCAGTGTTTATGTGTATTGTGTCCATTCCATGTTTTCCGTTTGGTTTTTAATTGTGTTGGCGTAAGCACGTACAACATAAATGATGTGCTGTAGGAGAGTACAACCATGCACAATTAATCCTCAAATTTAGAACTGCACCACACTGTGCAACATATAGGGTCCTATCATACACCCGGCGCAATGCAGCGCTAGGCACGACTGTTGTGTTTGATAATGATCACACTGACACAGGGAGTAGCGTCAACTTATCTTCACTTTTACTTTATCACAACTGTCTGTCAAGACCCAAGTAAATGAACACATCGATTCGTCAGGCATAACCGAATGATTCAGCACAGTCAAACTCTAAGCATCACTGAACACTAACTCAATGCATTAATAAACCCCACTTGAGAGAACACAACATTTCCCCCCCTCCTACGGGTTTTCAAACATGAAATGTTGACACAAAGTCCTGTAGGTGCCCAGGCCGAGAACGAGTGCGGACAGGCCGTGGTGAAAAATGAGGATGAGGCTGGGCAGTCTGTGATGGACAAGCACACATCTCAGCTGGCAGGGTGATAGGGATGTCTGGAGCCTGTGCAGGAGCTATCTGAGGTCTTGGCTGAAGCACCGGGTTATCCTGCCAAGCTGAGGGAGTTGTTTGAGATGTGACACCTGTTGTATGTGCCGGGGCCGGCACTTTGCGGAGACGGCTTGCATGCCACCGTGTGCCATCACTGAGCAAGAAGGTGGCTGGGCCCAGCTGATGACTAACTTTAAGAGGGGAAGACCAATACGAAGCGAGCTTGTGGTCTCTGTGGGGCCTGCGAACCCTGACCCAATCTGCGCCCTGTATGTCCGGGACCTTTGCGTGTGCTGAGAGATCGAATTTCTGCTTCATGAGCCTTTGCTGGCGTTCAACTGAGGCCCTGACCTTTGGTAGTGGCCCCTGAGGAAGTGCTGGGCTGAGCCTGTCGAGGGGAAGGTGGAGCTCACGGCCGAGCATGAGGAAAGCTGGCGAGATCCCTGTTGTAGAGTGTTGGGTGGCCCTGTAGTGCAGCAGTGTGTGGCGGATGGCCTGTTCGAAGGTCCATCCTTGGAACAGGTGGGCTCTGAGGCTGTTTTTCAGCGACTGGTGAAAGCGTTCAACGCCACCGTTAGCTTGGGGGTGATAGTATGCCGTGCGGATGTGGCGAATACCCTTGTTTTTGAGGTATGTGATGAACTCAGCCGAGATCAGCTGCGGGCCATTGTCCGTAGTGATAGTATTTGGGAGGCCCCAGCGGGAGAACAGAGAGTCCAGAAAGTTGATTATGACCAGAGAGGTCACAGAGCCGGTGGTAATGAGCTCGGGCCATTTCGAGTGCAGGTCATAGACAACCACTAGGAAGCGTTGGTGATGAGGAACTCCCTGTATCTCACCACATATGTCCAGCTGCAGATGATCCCAAGGCTGTGATGGCCAAGCAAGAGGTTGTAAGGGTGGGGGGGCCTGGTGACCCGTCTTCCCGCTCAAGAGACAGGCGGCACAGTCTTTCACCAGGGCCTCAATGTCTTTATCTATCCCTGGCCACCAAACCCGGTCTCTGCAGCGCTGTTTCAGCTTCACAATACCAAGGTGGCCTTCATGAGCCATTGCCAAGACACGTGCACGTAGGGTGCTGGGGATGACTGTGCAGAGGCCGCGTGCCACACAGGTGTCGTTCCAGCAGGACAACTCCTGCTTTATTCTGGAAAATGCTGCAAGCCCCTCCGATATCTCGTGAGGCCAGCCGTTCAGGATATAGACACGGAGTTGAGAAAGAATCGGGTCCTGTTCAGATGCGTCCTTCAGTTCTTGTAACGATACGACGGCCTGGAGGGGTGTGTGTAACATCTGAACAATGTCCCGTTCCCCCTGGTCCGTGTCGGTGTGTGTGTGTATGGCAGGGTGGGGTGGAGTAGCGCGGGACAGTAAGTCAGCCACAACATTGTCTCTGCCAGGGGTGAACTTCAGGTCAAAGTTATACTGGCGAAGACGGTCGGACCAGCGGTGTAGCCGCAGTGGTCTGTGGCCTGTCCCAGATGTAGAAAGCAGTGCAGTCAGGGCCTGGTGATCAGTCCTCAGGGTGAAGGCGCGACCATAGAGATACAAGTGCCACCTCTCGCAGGCCCAGATGCAGGCTAATGCTTCACGTTCCCCCACCGAGTACCGCTGCTCCGTCTGATTGAGGGCCCGCGACGCAAAGGCGATGGGCTTCTCCACGCCCCGCTGAGTCTGTGACAGCACTGCTCCTATGGCTGTAGCCGACGCATCGCAGGTCACCAAGGTGGGACTAGAGATATCGAAATGAGCCAACACTGGAGCTGTGGTGAGCTGCACCTTGAGCGCCTGCACTGCCTCAGAGCATGCCCGTGACCATATCCAAGGCTCATCCTTACGCAGCAGATGCCGTAGTGGGGCAGTGGTAGCAGAATAATGGGGGAGGAACTTCAGATAGTAACCTGTCATGCCCAAGAAGGAGGCGACCTGTGCAGCCGAGCTGGGTTCGGGAATTGCCAGTATAGCGTCTACATTTGACTGAAGTGGTGTGATGCCATCCGCCGACAGTCGGAAACCCACATACTCAATGGTCGGTGCAGAGAAAACACATTTTTCGGCATTGAGGGTTAGTTTGTGTTCAGCTAGGGCTGCAAAAACTCTGCTGAGGCGTTCATCATGACTCACCGGAGAAGGCCCATGGATAACCACATCATCCAGGTAAATGGCCACCCCCGGTATACCAGCCAATACCGACACCATGATTTTTTGAAAGCAGCTGGGGGCGGAGCTAAGTCCAAACGGCATGCGCGTGTAACGAAACACACCTGCATGGGTCACAAAGGCTGTGAGGTTTCTACTGCTCGGGTGGAGAGGCACTTGTAGGTAGCCCTGTCTGAGATCCAGTTTAGAGAACACGGTTGAGACATGGAACTGAGCAGTGAGCTCTTCAGAGGTAGGCAGTGGGAACCTGTCCGGGATCACTGCCTTATTCACTGCTCGTAGGTCGACACACACCCGTAGGGCCCCTGATTTCTTCTGAGCTACCACCAGGTTTGAGACCCAGGGCGATGCATCCACTGGTTCGATAATGCCAGCGTCCAGCAGCTGCTTAAGTTCAGCTGAGACACCATCACGGAAAGCGAGAGGAATGCGGCGAAGTGGTTGAATGACTGGTTTAACGGCAGGGTTCAGGAGAGGTTGGTGGGCAAAAGCAGTGAGGCACCCCAAGCCTTCAAACAGGGACGGCCATTTTTGCTGCCAAGGCGTGGAGACTGTCAGGATCGCAGCACCCTTTGTGTCCACCAGGGAGAATCCCAGAGCCGAGAACAAATCCAGGCCCATCAGATTGGCCCCGCGACGGGCAACATGGAAGGTAAAGCCGGGTACCAATTTGTTGCCATACCGAACAGTCACTTGCAGGGAACCCACTAGGTCAATCTTTGAGTCGCCATAGCCACAGAGTGAAGCAGAGGGTGGAGAAAGTAGCAGCGCACTGAAAAAACAACTGTATGTGTGCATGTTCAAGAGGGACACACTGGCACCAGTGTCCAAAAGCAGTGGGATACACACATAATTTAGGCGCACTGAGCATGCTTTAAATGAGACTGGCCCAGAGTAGACATTGTGAATGATAGTGGGTGACTCAGTTGGAGCAGAGCGGCAGACTGAAGCAAAATGATTGCGTTTGCCACAGTTGCGACACGTTTGGCCACGGGCTGGGCAGTTCTTTGCGCTCTAGACGGATGAGATGATGATCCACAGTTATCACAGGGCCGTGACGCTAGTGTTTGTGGGCGTGGCCGAGACCGCTGCGGGTGTCTCAGTAGCATAACTGCAGAGGAGTCTGCTGCTGCCAATGTGTCGTTCTGACTAGGCTGTAATATTGATGTGGGCATGGGGGAGGGGGCTGGGTAGTCCGTGATTGTTTGCTGTTTAGTCAGCGCCGACGCACATGCAGCTGCACTCTCTATTTGTAATGCAATCGTGATTGCTCGGGACAGTGATAAATCATCCGGTTCTAATAGCAGAGTTTCACGTACTTTTGCGTTGTTTGTATGTTCAATTAACTGGTCGCGAATCATTTCGTCCTGCAACGCACCGAACTTGCATGTGCTGGCCATTCCACGCAAGTTAGCTACATACTGTTGCACTGGCTCACCGGGCAGCTGTTGTCTTTGGCGAAACAGAAAACGGCGCAAGAGCGCGCTCTGTGGGGGCGCAAAGTGTGCGGTCAGTAGTTCCACGGCTGCGTCATAATCGCTTGTGGCGCCTGACTCAAGCGTTCCCAGCACACGCTGACCCTCGGCTCCCAAGCAATGCAGTAACAGCGCCTTTTTGCGGGCTGTGCTCACATCAGTCAGCCCCACTGCCACTTACCAGCGAGTCCAGGGAATCGGAGGCTCACCAGGTAGTGCGAGGAAAGGAGCAGGCGGTGGTAGTGCGATATCAGCCATCCTCGTCGCCAAATGTTGTGTTTGATAATGATCACACTGACACAGGGAGTAGCGTCAACTTATCTACACTTTTACTTTATCACAACTGTCTGTCAAGACCCAAGTAAATGAACACATCGATTCGTCAGGCATAACCGAATGATTCAGCACAGTCAAACTCTAAGCATCACTGAACACTAACTCAATGCATTAATAAACCCCACTTGAGAGAACACAACAACGACGCAAGCAGTTTTTGCTAGTTTCAGCCCTACGCAGTTATCATTTTCACGTCCTGCGCCACGTTGATTAAATAGCAAATGCATTTGTGTGCCCATGGGCGTGCTGGTCTGAAAACGAGGTGTGTTCAGGTGCATTGTTGGCGCGTCGCAACTGAAACAAAAACCTGGTCTAATGTATTTTATTGTATGATTTCAAGATCAATGACAGTGCCGACTTTCAATTAAAAATTTCAAATAGTTGAAATAAAGTCGTTATTTTTGTTCGTTTTTGCGCAAAAAAAGTATTCTCGTCGCTTAATAAACTGAAGATTGAGCCACTGTAGTCACTTGGACTATTTTAACAATGTCTTTAATAACTTTTCGGGGGAACAAGTTTCAGTCCCTTAGAAGCCAATGAGGAGTGATCCAGCTCTCAGATTTAATCAAAAATATCTTAATTCGTGTTCCGAAGATGAACGAAAGTCTTACATCTTGGAAACAACATGAGGGTGAGTAATTACTGACAGAATTTTCATTTTTGGGTGAACTAACCCTTTAAACTCTTCCCGTCTGGTGATGAGTCCCACTTTTCCATTGATCCTCCAGATAATTTCATCAGTCCAAGGAGCACCAGTTCTTCACCTGACACCTCAACCTAACCTAATGTCTTCTGTGTCCACGATTACCTGAATGTCTTCTTACAATCAATGAATCCTTCTTGTAAACCCACTCCACTCTCTAAGGTGCTAATAAAGCGAGCAAGACCCGTAGGGCCCTGACTCATGTCCCTTACAAGACTGGGCCCTCTTCGAGCATTGGGCCGTGGCAGTTGGCCTTCAGCTGGTCTGGCCCAGCAGAGCTTACATGTCTGAAGCTGTGAGTATCGAACTCTTGTCCGATGATGCGCGAGCCCTCTCGGTCCAGCAACCAACCCCTTGCCACAAATGGTGCACCAACAGCCTTGCGCTCCGCAATTCTTGGGGGTTGACTGTACCATTTCCTGGCTGCTGTCCCACGTCTGTTTTGCATCTTTTTCAGGGGAGTATTCTAGGTTCAGGCCAAATTCCGAGCTGATTTTCAGCATGTTCCTTTCAAAATTTGACATGTTTATGTTTTACATGGCATAAGAAAGTGACTTAGGCAGAAAAGCTATGCAAAATTCAAGCAGAGCGATCTGACTGAAACTGATTTCCAGAAATTCTGACATGACATTCTTACTTGCTAATTATGATTGGATTCCAATCAGATCTGCACAAAAATCAGATTTGGACTGACAGTCTGAACAAGGCTTTATTTTAGAATTAAATTTTTCAGATGAACTCAGCCCTTAACAGCAAAGGGTTTCTTGGTCAGTAAGTCCCTTGCTGTCTAAGTGGGTGGTTCTTAGCCTAAACAAGCCACCAATGTGGGCCAGACTTTATTCTGCCAGTCAGAGGTCTTGCCATGTGAGACTAGTGTTTGAGAAAAATAATGTTTAGAGACTACAATGCTTATTTCTTGGTAGAAATTTAGTCATAAGTTGGAAAAAGGGGCTACTACTCTGTCCTTGGGGTCAAGAAATGAAAACAAAACAAAAAAGTATCTAGAAATGATCGTCCATCAGCAAAGATGGCAGAATTTAATTCAAGGGTGCCAGCTGAGCAGTTGCCGTTGAGATGAATGGGAATGCTACCGGTTAGCTCTAACTAGTATTGTCAGAAAGAGATGTAAATTCTCAGGACACTTATTTCTGTGGTATTGGTGTTGAAGTAGGGATATTTTATGAAAGATATTCAAAAGACTCCTGTAGAACTTTTGTTTTTCTTTTCATCCTGATTCACTCTCCACACAAACCTTTTTGTCCTGTTGCAAACAGTGAATATATCTTTTCCTGATCATGCTCTGTGTGTAGGTTTCTTTGGTGAACTGGTGGAAATAACTTCCCTAGCAGTTTTCAGTTTGTGGCTGCCCCCATCTGGCTGAAAGGTGAATTTTTGCTTTGTGTGAACTGCCAGGACTTGATGATTTGTTTTGAGAATTTCGGCCACCATTCATCCATAAAGAATAGCATGCAAACACACACACATACTTGCAGAAACAGCCTTTGGAAATTTATTGCATGTGAAAAGATAAACAAATTAATTAATTTGAGAAAAATAAGTTCAGAAGAAGTATGCAGAATACATCACCGATTGTGCTCTGGACTTGAATGTTATCTGAAATTATGGAAGGAGAGGTGAGCTATTTTTTCTTATAAACAAATGGACTTTGTGTGTGAGATCTGTTCGAGATCTGTAATGAGAAGTTCGATACTCCTGTCTTGTGTGCTTTATTGCTGCTCACTAACTCCTGACAGACACCACACACATACTATTTTGTCATGGCAATACATTGTCAAAGAATTTTTAATAAAAAAGCAATACATTGTGTGTATAAGTAATCATTGTGTATATTCACACCAAGAACACTAAAAATAACCTCACTGACAACTATATAGCATCCACAACAATGCATGGTAACGTTCTGTTCATTATGAGCATGTGCTTAAGTTACGTCATCTGCTGCTTTAAATGCTCAAGCTCTTTGAAACAGGATGGATTCTGATTGGCTGTCAATGTTGTAATCATTCATCAGCTGGAAAAAAAAAATTCTCTGAAAGTGATTCCAATAATGTCGTTCCTCTGTGTTGTTATTGTTATTTGTGGTGTGGACCTCCCTATTTTCATATTCTATTCATTCTCATATACAATTCCTACTCATACTCATATCCCTATTCTCTTTAAACTTATCATTATCATCATAATTAGTGTCCTTGTTATGAACTGGCCTTAAAGGGATAGTTCACCGCCCCCAAAAAAATACATTTTACTCACACTTAAGCCATCCTAGGTGTACATGACATTCCTCTTTCAGACGAATACAATCTGAGTTATATTAAAACATGTCCTGGCTCTTCCAAGCTTTATAATGGCCGTGAATGGCCATTAATCCACAAGGCTCTGGGGGTTAATAAAGGCCATCTGAAGCGAAGCGATGCGTTGCGTTTGTGTAAGAAAAAAATCCATATTTAAAACTTTTTATTTGACTAAAATAACTAGCTTCTGGCAGACGGCCTACACAAGTCGACTTACGCCAAAGAAGTAACACTTGACGATGTATGACGTATGACGTAGGATGTAGGAGTAGAGTAAGCTTTGACGCTTCTCACGGTTCAAACAAACAGGGCTGGGCAACAAACTCAAGCTCCTCCAACATTTCTCTTTAAAAATTCTAAAATCTAAAATTTCAACTAAAAGTTCAATGCGTCGTGCGTTAGAGTCACAGCTCTGTAAAAATGAATTTTGATGATTTGTTATCACAACTTTTTATATTTTGTCAAATCAACTTAGATAATTAATGTAGTTCAGATAACATAATATTTTGAGTTTCTATTTATTAAACCAATCTCCTTTGTTGTATTAACTAAAAAAAATTATTTCAATGAACTTTAAGGCAACCAGGTAACTTACTTTTTTAAGTTAATCCAACTTTTTTTTTTTTTTACAGTGAGGTTACTCTTTCGCCATGAATCGATGTGTACGGCTGTCTGCCGGAAGCAAACATATACAGATACAGCACATACAGAAACATTCTGGAGCACAGAAACTTATAAACGCTGTCCAGCTTATTTTTCAGCAGCAAGGGGGTTGTCAGTTGTAAGTAATTAAACTCACAGATTCATTGCTAGTATAGAGACCCTTCCCGTTAACTATTGCACTGCAAACATCAACAACAGCTTTAATTTGTCAGTGCTTTAAAATGACCATGGTATAAGCAGGTTAATTCACAGCTAGCTGTGCATTAAATGTTTTGAATGTTTTTTTTGTTTTTTTCTCCACGCCATGCATTAATATTGTTGAATGCACAGGATTTTCCTTTACTTATAGCAATAATAATATATTTATTTAAGTCATAAATGGATGCTGCCTTTTTGGGACATTACTTGTCCCTGTCCCTAAAGCCATCCCCTACACCTACCACTAAACCTACCCATTATATACTTTATTTGCACTTTATTTGCACTTTTTTATTATTTTCTCCCTTTTTATTAAAAATAAACGAGCTGATATGAAATGGGAAAAGCTTGAACAATGCTTTCAGAAAAGGCGGATAAAAGCTTTTACTTAAAGGAGAACTCCGGTCAATTTTAACATTGAGCTCATTTTTTTGTAAATTTGGAGTGCTGTCAGCACAGAGAACAACGACAAAAATCGGTGTTGCCTACACCGTGTTATTTTCTTTTTTTAAAGAAAAAAGATTATCGAGTTCAATTATCGAGTTCGCACGCGCAACCAGGCTGAATGAGATCCCATTCTCCCAACTCGATAATCGACTACTTTGGACTTCGACCGAAAACAGGAAGAAAATACAGGTATGCATGAGCTGGCTGAATTAACATCATTTTTATTAATATCTTTCACATCTACTGCAGTCAGATTGACCGTGTTCACTCTTAATAACATCAGGCACATGGCTTTGCACTTGTAATGACACATCAAGGATGTTAAGAGGCTAAAATCAGGTTTAAAACTTGCCCCATTGAAGTCAACAGGGTGCAAATTTTAAAAAGAAGATAACACGGTGTAGGCAACACCGATTTTTGTCGTTGTTCTCTGTACTGACAGCACTCCAAATTTAAAAAAAAATCAGCTCAATGTTAAAATTGACCGGAGTTCTCCTTTAACCCAGAATATTCTTAGCTACGCTCGTGTTCTCCTAACACTAACAATCAATACAATTTGTCTTCATTTTGAAAAGTGTATTTGCTGTCATTTCAAATTAAAAACCTAATAGACATCTAAGAAAAAAAGAAATTCCTAATTATTTCAATTTACCATGCAGTACATTTGACAGTACAAAAAACACAGTTCAAAGTGAATAGAAATAATTATGAAATTATATAAGCATATACTTAAGTCCTACTTAATTGGGTCAAAAAAGGACTCTAAAGTTCAGCTAATTGCATTTAATATAAATGTTATCTATACCTACATTATATCACACTTAAACATATTTTCATTAATAAGTATTCTTTTTGAAAGTATGCTACTAGCCTAGAAGTCCGTAACCATTTTCAAGAAACGGTTGAAGACGCATCTCTTTCGGCAGCACTTGTTCCAGTAATACTAACACTTTCTCTTCCTTTCTATAAAAATAAATAAAAATTACGGGTTCTACGTTGGATTAAACTGTGAAAGGTTATAGCACCTACATTTTGTTGTCCTGCTGTTAGTTTAACTGCTTCTATGGTTCTCATTTGTAAGTCGCTTTGGATAAAAGCGTCTGCTAAATGAATAAATGTAATTTAATGTAATGCTACTACTTAAGTAAGTGTAATTCTTTATCACAAGTAATGTTTTGTTTAAAACATGGCACTTGGTTTGATATTTTAATGTAGTGACATTCATACCTTTTAAGAATGAGATAATTGTACAGGGGCATAGCCTACTATAAAAACACTAAAAACACTTGCGTTATTGCTCGCTTTAAGGGGAGTCTGCAGTAAAGGGTTAATGTTGAGACAGTCAGCTGGTGGTTCCGTCCTCTCCATAGGCTGTGACTCACTAATCAGCTGCCAGTCCCACAAACACACATAAACACAAATGCACACACACACACCCATATGAGGCCAGCATGCTGGTGTAAACTCATGTACATCAGAGTTCAGCTGTCTGAGCTGCAGGGGGAGAGAGAGTTTACTTTGGTGCTTGGTGACACTGGAAGTTTGTTTGTTTGTGTATTATCCTTGTATTTAACAGCAGCATTCAAGACTATAAAAATATTTTTTATGAGGATTACAAGGAGTCAATGTGATTTTAAACTGAAGCATGCCAACTAGGCTAATACAAGATGTCTGGGTGAACTCTGTCATGTCAGCGTGGCTCCATGTGTTCATCACTCTTCTACGACAGTAACTCAGCGGTGGGGAAGCATGTGTTTCAGACTACATAAAAGGAAGAGCTGATTTCTGGAGGGAGACAGCAAAAAGAACCAGCGAGAGACACGGACGGAAATATGAGTTTGCCAACTGGCTGTGTCTTTCTTCCACCCACTGACCACACTTTTAAAGTTCGAAACGTCAGTCTTTGCAGCTCTCCGTGTCCAATTGACATTGTGCTGAAACGCAGGCGGTAATTGAATTTCATATTATTTTGCTTCTGTTGTGTCTAGAATCAGTTATGCATGCAAAATAGCTTTGGTTCTTCTAAAAAGTAATGTTTTCCCGATGTTAAAATACCTTTCCCCCAGTTTAACAGGACTTTAACTGTAAGCCAATTAAGCAGTTTGGTTTCTTCAAAAATTGAGAAACTGAGGCTCTTTGGTGCTATCAAATATTTGTTTGAGCGGTCAGTCTTGTCAACTTATGGCTCAACCAATAGCATATGTTTGGGGTGGGGCAACTTGTTTGCCTGACCAATAGAAGATAGGGGCAGAGGTTGAAGGGGTGGTAGGAGTGTTTGGGAAAACCTGTTTGAAACCAATTATTGTTTTTGAAGGTCAGACAGGTGAAGTAGAAATGTCTGATTTAGAACAGTTTATTTATATTGGCATTTCTGTCAGGACCACTATCGTCAAGTACGATTGACAATTAGCATACAGTTAGGATTGGCGGTATGGTTCTGATGAGTGCAGGGAGAGCAGCAATAAACCCCCCCTTAGGGTAAACAGAACAGAACCAACATGAATGTATTGCAGATATAATTTATTCAAGATTTCAAGTACAACATAATTCGAGAATTTATTGGGTTCAAGGGGAATCAGCAAACTAATGTTATGCTTAATTTTGGTCATTTCCAATATGCTGAAAAGTGACAATTTGTTATGCAAAGTGACCTATCTCTTTTTTCTTATACTTGCTGCCAATACCATCGTGACATATAGTAAAAAGATATGTTTACTGTGCAGTTTCTAGCTTGAAGTTAACTGAAACAGATTTTTTTTTTATATATATATATAAAAAAAAAAAAACATTTCAAAGATATGTAGGCTACTGTGTGTGATAACTTTCTTATGCAGTGAAAGTGAAAGACTTTTTTAGTTGTTCTTCATGGAAACCTGTCAATTGTAATTTAATAGACACTACTTGATGCCTTTAATTCAGAAATGCATACAGAACAATAAAAAAGCTGTCTACTGAAAATAACCATAAGAAACATCCAACACTAAATAATTAGAAAACATAACTATTTTACAAGATTTTGTATAGATTTGTACAATATGATTCATCAAAAAGTAAGGTCCACCCATAACTCTAAACATCAGTGGGGCATAAACGGATTGTACTAAAAGATACGATTGAGGTCATACAAATTTTATGTGAATTAGCCACAAATTGAGGTAAGAATTGCTTTGAGATTGTTTTGGAAATAACTATTGTTTACCTTTGGACAGTTTTTTTTGTAGGCGTCAGTTTCTGTGTAGCAATTTGCGTGACTCAAATAAGAACTAAACGGTATATTCTTGAACCACATATGCTGAAAACATTACAGAAATGAACCATAGGCTGGGGGGGGGAACCATAGGCTGCCATTTGGCAAATTTGTTCCAAACCTACACAGGTTTGTGCAAGAAGTAACTGTCATTTCTGAACTGTTCAGTTCTTTCTTTTGGGAGACAATAACTTCTATTATTTTGCACTTTGACCTTTGAAACTTTGCAGACTTTTTAAATTCACAAACACTTCCATGAAATGTAATACCTGAAAAAGCATAACAGGGGCACTTTAAGCACACTTTTATCTCAAATGTTATATACTGTAATGTGTGTGTAACCATTGTGTGTATGGTTGTTCTGGTTGAGAACTTCTTTTAAAAAAACGCTGACGGGGAAACGGGGATTAATATGATAATCATTTAGTACGATGATATGTACGATTTATGATTTCACAGGGCAATGTGTGAAGGGCCACATTGTCACTGCCTACTGCTTTTCTCTGAAAACTGGTAATAAGAAGAGAAACTAAAAGATGAGCTTAGGGTTTCAATTACAGTAGCCATAGCCTGTGCTGAAGCTGTAATGCAGATATAAATATAATATGATGCAGTTTTGTATAGGGTCAGGTCTATCTAAAACACATCAACCGCCCTGTCTTTTATCTCAGAGCAAATTTCACATAGGCCTAATTTCAGGGCTGTGCACAGCAACACAGTCTGCCGTGATCTGCCTGTTATTGACCTGAAAGAAGTGAGTGTGTATTTAGTGTGTGCACATGGAATATTTCTGAATCTACAATATAAACTCTTGTTTCAATGGTAATTTAAAGAGATAGTTCTACAGTTTTACAGAAGGGATGCTTTTTGTAATTTTTTATAACAAGGGAGGCTTCATCCCTCCGCATTCCCCCTCAAATGGAGTCCTGGCTATGTGGGGACTCAGTTTTTTTCGGTCATTATTTTGGCCAAAATCTCATGTTATAAAATATGAAGTGCTACGACTATTTTACAATACCGTATTGGCTATGAACCTACGACAAATGCTAGACTAAGATACTCTTCTCCTCTCCTCAAATACGTAAAACATCAGCCTTTATATATAGCCTAGTGTTTCTTGAGTAAGAAAAAAGCTGCACTTATTCAAACAACCTGTTCTTTATTTACCCTTGCACTGCAAACAAGCAGAGATGGTCCAAAATGTGTGTGGCATTTCTTTCCCAATTGAGGCGGGGTGGAGTTATGAGATTTTATTGACAGCTTGATGATCCAGTGGTACATTGGTTAAATATTTTCAAAACCTACAGACAGACTTAAAGGTTGACCAAAAGAAATAAATTGTGGAAAAAAAAATTAATAATGGAGATTGTTTTTTCACCAGACAGCGACGGAACATTTAATGTTCCTTTTTGTGTTAGTTTAGCAAAAAGCTGTAAGTGGTAAATGTCTTGATGATTATTATTATTATCTTTTTTAACTAGTAGTGCTGATTTTGCAGTAAACTTGAACAGGTGAAACTCGAAAAATTTGAATATCGTGCAAAAGTTATCATTTTGATGATTATGTCTTACAGCTTATGAAAACCTCAAATTCAAAATCTCAGAAAATTAGAATATTACATGCAATCAATAAAAAAAAGGATTTTACACACAGAAATGTCAGCCCTCTGAAAAGTATAATCATGCATATGTATGTACTAAATATATTAGTTTCACCTTTTTAATTTGAATTACTGAATACATTAACTTTTGCACGATATTCTAATTTTTCGAGTTTCACCGGTACTTGTATGTGCTATGCAACAATAGATGTTCTATCCAGATCATATCTTTTTTCGAATGGGCCAACATTTTTATTTATTTTGTAAAAAAAAATTATACCAAATGCATGTGCAAAAAAAGAGAAGATATTTATGTTCTGAATTTGTTCCAAATTTGAAAAATAAATAAAAATTAAATAATGTTTAGCTACATTACCCAGCATATATCTATCTATCTGTCTGTCTTATTTGGGGTTATTACCTAATTTGAGCAGGAACTGGCATCAGCCATGCTTACTCATTTATTGAAACATTTTGATTTAAGCCACATCTGCACCTCTAATCAGGGTCCATCCCTCTGGCCTTGCCCATCATGCATTGAGTCTTTATATGACTGGCCACTGTGCACTTTAATTGCCTCTGCTCGGTAACTGATGTATCCTGTCGTGTCACGATCGAAGCAATGTTCCAAATTAAGACCGATTCCTAATCGGACCCAGCAGAGAGACTAGAGCTCTGGAATAGCTGGTGTGCAGGTGAACAAGTGCACGAGTGCATTGTGGGAGAAGAGCAGTCCTCTATTACTGCAGACCTCTCATCGTGCTTATTGATCCCACCATTCCAGATCCCCACTCATAACATGAGCACCTGGACGGATTGGTCAAATCTGTCTCCGTGTTTGCCTGTTCAGAGCCACCAGGGTCATACATGAACAGGACAACAGAACAATGATGACTTGAAGAGTGTCACAACTGGTGCAGTTTAGTTCATTCTACTATTTATAAATGTGTAGTGGAGTTTACAATGTACTTTAGTAAGGGTTGGGCAAAATTATGAGTTAAGCATATCTCTAATTAAAATGAAACATTTCTCTTATTAAAATAGTCCTGCAATATTCTACTAATATCACACAGACACAGACCCGACACCAGGACTCAAGACTTGGGGGGGCTTTTATAATTCTCAGGGGGGTTTGAGGTAGATTGCTTTCTGGTTTAAATTGTGTTTCAGGGGTGGCGTTCAGATCATCGCCAACAGCCATTTCTCCAGGTTCTAAAAAAAATATTAAGCAGCACAAGTTACTGATTCCAACATTAATAAAAATAAAAAAAATCAGCATATTAGAATGATTTCTGAAGGATCATGTGACACTGAAGACTGGAGTAATGCCTGATGGAAATTCAGCTGTGCATCACAAAAGTAAATTCTATTTTAAAGTATATTCATTTAACTTTTCATTTTTTTTATCAAATAAATGTAATATAATGTATAATGAAGTGCAGTTCCATGTCCTCTCTGCTATCTCACTTCAGATTCAGTAATTGACCTGAACACAACCCTGAATGTAATCTAGTAAAAATCTGTTACTTGCTTGCGTTAAGATTACCAAATAATTACATGCGCTATGAGTGTTGAATTGTGAAACATGTAATTCACTGGAATAACTCAGATTTATGACGATCTGGATGACTGAGAATCGACACTACATATTGCTTCATTTCACTTCCACGTACAATATTTGTACAAGCAGCTTGCTTTATACCTTGAGTAAACAACGTGTGCTAACGTTCTACTTGGGACAGTAATCATTCTCACTAATCTTGCTCTTTACCATAGACGATACTCAGAATTTATGACCTGTGAATCTGCCTTCACTTTTAAACCAAAACAAATAAGAATAAAACTAAATAATACATAATTTTGCATTTACGAAGATATAAATCATATGTTAACTTTAAATAATTAAAGTGATAATGATTTTCATTATTGTATTACATTTCATGAATATATATATATGTATTTATATTGAAAAGGAGCTATTTACATGGGGTAATTTTTAATTGTCTTTAATTGTAGCAAAATTATTTACAATGAAAAAAAAATCATAATACTCCTAAAAATCGGCTTTATTCTCTTTGTGCAAAGTACACTTTCTTTTTTTCCTCTAAAGCGTGTCTGATCCTGAAGCTGTCTGACGTGCGTTATTGTGGTATTCTACAAATCTGTCAGCTCTGCTGGCGTGTTGCGACTTGTGTGTTGGCAAAGAGAAGTTACGTGTGTGCGTGCGGTCAGAATACAAGAGAAAAGGAGAGGACTGGATGTATTTATGGTAAAACACTGAATTTAGATTAAAGGCTTACAGATTTTGATCTCTGGATTTAAACAATGCGAGATATTTTAAATAAATATCAAATCAAATTAGGAAACCAAATGTAAGAAATGTATCTCTTTATTTGGTAAGAAATGTGTTATATGGTAAGATTGGCATTGGATTGGTCTCCAAGGTTCCTTACTAAAGTCTTGAGTTAGAATGGCAATCTGCTTGCAGACAAGACCAAGATCTGCTGAAAAGCACGTACTGTGGTAAGTTCACTGTTGACATTTGCCACATTATATAAACTGAGGCGTACTGTCAGCTCTTCAGAACTCGTAATTTGTACTTTGCTCTTTTTCTTCTCTGTTGAAATATATGGAGTTTGCTTCACTCTGTAATTTTATTTTTTGCACTATTATACATAGTTTCCCCCCAAATCCACATAATTTTACCTGTTGTCATGACACTGGTTCTCTGGTTTCTCTGATAACATATGCATGTTGAAAAGACATATATTTGATATCTGTGTGTTTTAGTCTTGGAAATGTCATTTTCCTATAGTATAGTGAGCATTTTCTCACCTATAGTATGCATTTAAAGAAAACAGAAGATTTTGTTGAGACATTGATTTTTTAGAATGGATGTGAATCATATGCTTATTAGATAAAATATAAACAAACATTTTGATAAGATCTTTAATAGATGTTTGTACACAATAATTAATTCTAGATTATTTCCAGACATTTTAAATGTATCTGTTTACAGTTTACTGGAAAAATCTGCACACTTATTAAGTAATGTGTCATTACTGTAATGATTTTAATGTAAAACCGTAAAACAAGCTGATTTAAGTAATTATGACTGCATCTTATTATACGGTATAGAATGTTCACAAAATTTGCAATGATTTTGCTGCCGATAAAATTAAGACTTAAATGTGAAATTATTTAAATAGCATGGTTTAAACTTCACTTTAGCATCAATGGTGTTAAAGTAATTAAGTAAAAATCCATAATCTGCTCAAATGTCACAGAATCAATTCAGAATGTTGATTCAGAATTTGCATCACCACTTAAAATTATTATTATTAAACATGAGAATAATTCATTTAGTAGACAAACAGCAGAAATAGCCTTTTTAAAACTTAAAATTTTCTTTATCGTTCCCATTACATATTTTTAATTCACTTTCCTGTGAGTACAGTCCACCCTTTTAGCCGTTTTAGAACAAATACTAATAATTATTTAGATAAAAATATTCTGTTTATAGAGAATGCAGTTCTTTTTCTTGCTGCCTGCCTGCCTTCTTATTTTCTAAAGGGTCATATGTGCAGGCACCAACCAACACTTTATAACACTTTATTATTTTTACTTTTTTCCTGTGGCACATGTTTTTCATCTGGGCCCCCGTCTCTAAAGTGCCAAGGTCAGGCTACGAGACTCACCAGGACAAATGTATACAACCTGTTTTTCACTCTACATAAAAGAAAGAATGGGGTCATGCTTGGCCTTTATTTCCAGAGAAGCTCTCTGTTGTTCCAGTGACAGTGATCTTTAATGATAACATCTGTGTCTCAGTGCCAAACCACCATTCTGGGGTTCTCATAAATGCTTTTGTGTAGGCCAGCTGCTTAGAGTCGACCCAAAACATCAGGAGGACGGTTAGCTTGAAAAGATAAAACTGATGTTTTCCCTAGAATAATCTTGAAATCATTCAAATGTAAAGGTAATGTGCAATTCTGTAAAGGTTTGAAAAAAAATATTGAAAAAAAGGAAGGAAGGAAGGAAGGAAGGAAGGAAGGAAGGAAGGGGGTTGTCAACATAAATTCAACATAAAGTCAACATAAATTTAGAAATATCCAAATGTAATCGCTTAATGTATCCATTTCATCATGTTTTGCCTTTTAATGATACAGTCACTTGATTCAGTCACTAGATTCTGATTCTGAATCAATTAAATTAAATCTCAGATTATGGCATAATTTAAAGGCTGTGTTCAGAGTAGCTTTATAGAATGTACGGTTTATGAAAAAAAGAAGATGGAGACAGTAAAGGCTTTATTTGTAACAGGACATTTCTGCAAGATAACAAAAATATGCAAAATAGCTGCCATTTACAGTATTACTGAATGTGAAAATACAAAATATACAAACAGAAAAAGCCATCTTCTTATCTGCCCCATCTTCTGCATTTGGCCATGGCCACATGTTCTCATCCACATCACACCTGATATCTTCTCTGGCAAGGCATCTTCATCTTGAACTTCATCTTGGGAAGAATCATTTGGCATGCCGCCGTCGACAAAGCAGCGAGCGAGGAGGCGTCGTATGATCATTTAAACGGATTTTATGATGAGGTCGGTGAGGATGGGAAAAATCTTACATTTCTGTGCAAACTGCCCGTCGCTAAAATAATTGTTGTCTGTGGTTGTATATGGGCTGTGGCAATAAAATAAAAAAAAGCTTGCAAAATATGGAAAAAAGAACTATAAATGACCTAGTTAATTTTTTTAAGTATGAACTATGACCTGAACTAGTTCATTTTAAAATGTGTGAACTGAACTTTGAACTAGTTCATGTAGAAAGTGCACTTTCCCAACACTGACTTTAACCTATACTGTAAGTTAGGTTTAGAACATGATGTTATCTGTTCTGACATACTGTGTGAAACCATTTGTAAAATTGGCAGGAAAAATACATTGTTTTGGTCTTAGTTGAGCTTGTGCATAAAAAAAGTTGTGTTAACTGTATGCATTTTGTGTCAAAACAACAATAAATGTGTTGACTTAAGAGTTAAGAGTTTAGGAAAATTGTTAAACATTTTTTTACTAATTGTCATAGCGATTGTAAAAAACTGCTTGTTTATCACTGCAAAGCTTCTTTGAAACAATCTGCATTGTATAAAGCGCTATCAAATTAAAGGTGACGTGACTTGACTTGTCTTCTAGGATATTACTAGGTGCTGATAAGGTTTCTGGGGGAGGGGGGGTTTTCATTCTATCACAAAAGCCCACCATCTCTATTTTGGATTCTAGATATGGCTCAGGTACCTCTTTCACTGTAAATTTATGGGATTTCTTTTTATTCGTTTTATAATCTACCACGAGAAAAAATGTAGGTTTGATTACCTAGAAATCTAATAGAATGACCTGATGTTACATTCATATTTTACAAGTGATGCTACTGTACAGTATGTGCTAAGTTTTTTACTTAAGATTGGAAATTTGACCAAACCCTTAAATTAACGAACAGTAATAATGATAATAACTTGAAACACCAGTAAACACCAATACTTGTCATAAAGGGTGCTGAGTAACAGAGGATTTTTTGTTTTCATGAGAATGTGTTCATATTTCTGAATGGAGAGAGGCGATATTTTACCTTAGAAACTAAAAATAGACCCTCAGCCACTGAACCTTTACCACAGATATAAATAAACCAGAAGCCCTGGCTCACTATCTCTTCAAGTCCGTCTGAATCAGAGCAGAGAGTCCTTGAATTCAGACCTACAGACAGTCTAGCGAGGCCTGTTACTTCTCTTTTTGAGCTTGTAGGCCAGAGGGCTTCATTCACTAGAAATCACGAATGAAACCATTTCATTCAGAACATAAACTTGTGTCTTCTGTCTTCATCACAGACTTAACATAAAAAAATTAATTTGTGCTTGCTTTTTTAACTGAGTTGAGTTTAACTGAGTTGCTAGAATACCAGTGTCAGAACATCTTTTTGAAACGAAAGATAATTGCATCTATGTTGCAATTCTCAGTATTCCTTTGATCAAATGTTGGGCAGTTTCTTCTTTTTAGTTGTCAAAATGTTTTATTCAGATAACTAATTTCCCATCACCTGTATGTATGTTGCAGTTTCGATGTGGAAAATGGGTTGTCGATCGGACGCAGTCCAGTGGACCCCAGTCCAAGCTCTGGTCTGGTCCTCCAAGCAAACAGCCAGAGGCGAGAGTCTTTCCTTTACCGCTCGGACTCGGATTTCGACATCTCGCCCAAGACGATGTCCAGAAACTCGTCGACTGCCAGCGAGCTGTGAGCTTTTATCACATACTAAAGCAAAATATGTCATAGTACTCTGTCATTGAACTGGCTCAACTCATTTTATGTTCAGTGATTTCATGCTTAATTATTACTTCATCTTTTGGCATGTAGCTCTCGAGAGTAGCTCTCTAGAAGCTCTCTAGAAGCAAGTGTGGGATAGATGTTGTAATAGTGTAAATATAAAGTCAGTGTGAAATACCACTCACAACCTGAATACAAAAATACAATGTATTTATAAGTAAAACAAGAAATGCTTAAAAAAGCAAGATGTAAGATGGGATTGGGAGTGCAGAATTAAGAAACAAACCTTTCATTAAAAATGTAAATCAATAAAGTGTGTGTGTGTGTGTGTGTGTGTGTGTGTGTGTGTGTGTGTGTGTGTGTGTGTGTGTGTGTGTGTGTGTATTGATGATATATGAAACAAAGACAACACTTGACTTGGGATTATCAGTTTCTAGGTTGCTAGTTGCTTTCTAGGCAGCTGAGAGGAGCACATGTGGAGACCACACCGAGTAAACAGTGGAACAATGAAGTAGCAGACAGACTATGGAGAACAGATGATGTAGAAATCCAGGTAAGTATTTCCAACAGGTAAGATCAACACAAGTGTCTGAACAGTCTTTGGTAAACAATGACAAAACCAAACAAAGATTGTGTGTACATGTGAACAGAGTATGAATGCTGTCGTTGATGAGCAGGTAAATGGTGACCAGGTGCTTTCAAAATTAGAATGCAGGGGAGATTGCGTTTCTGACAGAGGATAGTGAGGGAAAGCTTGGTGTAGCCATGGCCCAAGGTGGAGTAGGGGACCAAGGCAGAGCAGGAAGTGCCGTGATCCACCAAGGCGGAGCAAAAGACCTGAGGGAGGTTGGCTAAGTGGGAGACCTCAGGGATGCTGGCTGAACAGGGAAACTCTGGGATGAGGAAGACTTGAAAGTGCCGGCAGGGACTATGAGGGATGATGGACCATGGCTACCATGTCCATGACGAAAGAGAGGGACACAGTTTTTTTGGATGAGGAAGATGAAGATGAGCATGAGAGAGTGGGGAGTGGCCTCCATGGCCGAGATTGTCACAGTGTCTGGTGGTGGTTCCCTGGGAGGTCACTAGAGGTCCTCAGTTTCACGGTGTCTATGCATTTTCACTGACTATGATTTTGGATTGCCCTCATTATTACTGCAATTGGATCTTTTGCTTCCCGTGTGTGGTATCGTGACAGAAGGACTCCGTCAACAACCAAGATCCAGGGGTATGTTTTCTAATATCTCTTCCCCAGCCACCGAGCGGGAGAGAAGGGAGTTTTTTGAGGGAACCCGGTTGGTCAAGTTTTGCGGGACCCGTGGAGGTCGGAGTGGAGGAGGCGGTCGAGAGGAATCTCAACACCATTATTCACTCAGGCCCCTCTTCGACCCTGGGCTGGTGAGATCCAGTCCAGAGTTTCATCCGGCGCTGTTTCCGTCCAGCCCAGAGCGTGCACTTCACGTCACGTCTGCCCAGTCGGAGAATGTTCACGTCCCGTCTGCCCAGTCAGGGACTGTTCAGGTCACGTCGGCCCAGCCTGAGAAGGTTCATGTCCCATCTGCCCAGTCAGAGATGGTTCATGTCACGTCTGCCCAGCCAGAGAATGTTCACGTCCCGTCTGCCCAGTCAGAGACTGTTCAGGTCACGTCTGCCCAGCCAGAGATGGTTCATGTCACGTCTGCCCAGCCAGAGAAGGTTCATGTCCCGTCTGCCCAGTCAGAGATGGTTCATGTCACGTCTGCCCAGCCAGAGAAGGTTCATGTCCCGTCTGCCCAGTCAGAGAATGTTCACGTCCCGTCTGCCCAGTCAGAGACTGTTCAGGTCACGTCTGCCCAGCCAGAGACTGTTCACTTCCCGTCTGCCCAGCCAGAGACTGTTCACTTCCCGTCTGCCCAGTCAGAGACTGTTCACGTCCCG
Source organism: Semotilus atromaculatus (assembly GCA_031834385.1). Classification (NCBI taxonomy): domain Eukaryota; kingdom Metazoa; phylum Chordata; class Actinopteri; order Cypriniformes; family Leuciscidae; genus Semotilus; species Semotilus atromaculatus. The sequence continues at coordinate 24,287,589 of JAULUF010000020.1, read as the reverse complement.
TCTGCCCAGTCAGAGACGGTTCATGTCACGTCTGCTCAGCCAGAGACTGTTCACGCCACGTCTGCCCGGTCAGAGACGGATCAGGAGATGCCCATTTGCGTGGCCGCGAGGGAACTGATGGACTATTTGGAGCGTCTGGCTCGGATCCTGGACATGCCTGTGTCTGCTGTTCCTGAGCCGGAGCCAGTGTCTGCTGTTCCTGAGCCGGAGCCAGTGTCTGCTGTTCCTGAGCCGGAGCCAGTGTCTGCTGTTCCTGAGCCGGAGCCAGTCTCTGCTGCTGTTGTTCCTGAGCCGGAGCCAGTCTGAGCCGGAGCCAGTCTCTGCTGCTGTTGTTCCTGAGCCGGAGCCGGTCTCTGCTGCTGTTGTTCCTGAGCCGGAGCCGGTCTCTGCTGCTGTTCCTGAGCCGGAGCCAGTGTCTGCTGCTGTTCCTGAGCCGGAGCCGGTGTCTGCTGCTGTTCCTGAGCTGGAGCCGGTCTCTGCTGCTGTTCCTGAGCCGGAGCCGGTGTCTGCTGGTGTTTCTGAGCCGGTGTCTGCTGGTGTTTCTGAGCCGGTGTCTGCTGCTGTTCCTGAGCTGGAGCCGGTCTCTGCTGCTGTTCCTGAGCCGGAGCCGGTGTCTGCTGGTGTTTCTGAGCCGGTGTCTGCTGGTGTTTCTGAGCCGGTGTCTGCTGCTGTTCCTGAGCCGGAGCCAGTGTCTGCTGCTGTTCCTGAGCCGGAGCCGGTGTCTGCTGCTGTTCCTGAGCCGGAGCCGGTCTCTGCTGCTGTTCCTGAGCCGGAGCCGGTGTCTGCTGGTGTTTCTGAGCCGGTGTCTGCTGGTGTTTCTGAGCCGGTGTCTGCTGGTGTTTCTGAGCCGGTGTCTGCTGGTGTTTCTGAGCCGGTGTCTGCTGGTGTTTCTGAGCCGGTGTCTGCTGGTGTTTCTGAGCCGGAGTCTGCTGCTGTTCCTGAGCCGGTGTCTGCTGCTGTTCCTGAGCCGGTGTCTGCTGGTGTTTCTGAGCCGGTGTCTGCTGGTGTTTCTGAGCCGGTGTCTGCTGGTGTTTCTGAGCCGGTGTCTGCTGGTGTTTCTGAGCCGGTGTCTGCTGGTGTTTCTGAGCCGGTGTCTGCGGCTGTTTCTGAGCCGGTGTCTGCTGCTGTTTCTGAGCCGGTGTCTGTTCCTGAGCCTCCGCCCTGGCCACCCGAGGTGACGTCTCCACCCTGGCTGCTGTTTCTGAGCCGGTGTCAGAATTTATTACTTGTATTTATTTATTGACACCATACATAAATTAAAACCATACTAAATCATAAAATTTGTTTATACATTAAGAAATAACATGTAAATTATATTCCATTGGACTTAGATGCAAACATACTGTTTATTTATTTACTGACACATGTTATTTATTTATTGATGATTTTAATGAAGAATGTGTTTATTAATATGGCACTCCCAATCTCCAAAATACATAGATTTATCCATCAGGAAATTATGTTGTTGTTTATTGGAGGGAAATTGATTAAAGGGGATTTTTTACATCAATGGCATTGCAGTGTTTTAGAGTCGGAGCGAATTATTACATGTGCACAGGTCAATCATTTACAATAAGAGGCAAGTGCTTTAAGAAAGTAAATTTGGTCAATATTGATTTCTTGTTAAATATTAATTAAATAAATTAATCTGATCATGACTGTTGACTTCTCTTTTGCAGTCATGGGGAGGACATGATTGTAACACCTTTTGCGCAGGTCAGTTGGGGGCAAATTTGGTAAATGTGTAATATATATTTGTAATTTCACAAAGGTTCCAAATAACTGTGCAAGGCACTATTCCGCAGATTAATGTGTAACACTTACACATAATGTCTTACAAGTGGTGTAACAGCTCTTCACTGTGTACGTGTGTGTGTGTCAAACCTACAAGTGAATTAATCGATAAATAATATATATTTGTGTGTGTGTGTAACAGCTCTTCACTGTGTGTGTGTGTCAAACCTACAACAAGTGAATTAATCGATAAATTATATATATTTGTGTGTGTGCGTGTAACAGCTCTTCACTGTGTGTGTGTGTGTCAAACCTACAACAAGTGAATTAATCGATAAATTATATATGTGTGTGCGTGTGACCTACAACAACTGAATTAATCGATAAATTATATATATATTTGTGTGTGTAACAGCTCTTCACTGTGTACGTGTGTGTGTGTCAAACCTACAACAAGTGAATTAATCGATAAATTATATATATGTGTGTGTGTGTAACAGCTCTTCACTGTGTGTGTGTGTCAAAGCTACAACAAGTGAATTAATCGATAAATTATATATATTTGTGTGTGTGTGTGTGTGTGTGTAACAGCTCTTCACTGTGTGTCAAACCTACAACAAGTGAATTAATCGATAAATTATATATATTTGTGTGTGTGTGTAACAGCTCTTCACTGTGTGTGTGTCAAACCTACAAGTGAATTAATCGATAAATTGTGTGTGTGTATGTGTGTGTAACAGCTCTTCACTGTGTACGTGTGTCTGTGTGTCAAACCTACAACAAGTGAATTAATCGATAAATTATATATATTTGTGTGTGTGTGTAACAGCTCTTCACTGTGTGTGTGTGTGTGTGTGTGTGTGTTTTTATGTGTCAAACCTACAACAAGTGAATTAATCGATAAATTATATATATTTGTGTGTGTGTGTAACAGCTCTTCACTGTGTGTGTCAAACCTACAACAAGTGAATTAATCAATAAATTGTGTGTGTGTGTGTGTGTGTGTGTGTGTGTGTGTGTGTGTGTGTGTGTGTGTGTGTGTGTGTGAAAACTACAACAAGTGAATTAATCGATAAATTATATATATTTGTGTGTGTGTGTACTATAGGTTCTTGCCAGTCTGCGTACAGTGAGGGGTAACGTTGCAGCTTTAACCCACATGCAAGATAAAAGCAACAAGTGAGTCTGTAGTCAAAACATCTTCAGATTGTCAACGAATTAAATGATTATAACAATTGTCACATGAGGTCTCTTAAATCTTGTTTTTTTATATATATATCAGGAGACCGTCATGCACTAACCCTCAATCTGCCTGTAAAACAAATCAGACTGGTGAGTGGAAGAACATGAGCTGGTCTAGCCAAAGATGAGGATTTTTTTTCTTGCTGTAAACCTGTAGAAGTAAAGGTTTGACCATCTGAGCAGTCAAATGAAAATGATGTATTTGAGGCTTATTCTAACATTATTTAAAAGAACCAGGACTCCCACTGAGCAAGCGACGTCTGTGGACATACAAAACAGGTTGATATCCCGTCCGTCCGTCCAGGCCGTGATCTGAACGTCCATTGACAGCCAGAATTAGTCGATTAATGACACTGAGAAATTATGTCTAATCTGGCCATAATCTAAACGTCCACTGACAGCCTGAACTAGTTGAGAAAAGACGTTCATACTGACTATAATCTGGACGTCCGTTGACATCCAAAAACAGTCCATAAATGACGTGAATAAAGATGTCCAATCTGGCCATTATCTAAACGTCCACTGACAGCCAGAACTAGTTGAGAAAAGACGTTCATACTGACTATAATCTGGACGTCTGTTGACATCCAAAAACAGTCCATAAATGACGTGAATAAAGATGTCCAATCTGGCCATTATCTAAACGTCCACTGACAGCCAGAACTAGTTGAGAAAAGACGTTCATACTGACTATAATCTGGACGTCTGTTGACATCCAAAAACAGTCCATAAATGACGTGAATAAAGATGTCCAATCTGGCCATAATCTAAACGTCCACTGACAGCCTGAACTAGTTGAGAAAAGACGTTCATACTGACTATAATCTGGACGTCCGTTGACATCCAAAAACAGTCCATAAATGACGTGAATAAAGATGTCCAATCTGGCCATTATCTAAACGTCCACTGACAGCCAGAACTAGTTGAGAAAAGACGTTCATACTGACTATAATCTGGACGTCTGTTGACATCCAAAAACAGTCCATAAATGACGTGAATAAAGATGTCCAATCTGGCCATTATCTAAACGTCCACTGACAGCCAGAACTAGTTGAGAAAAGACGTTCATACTGACTATAATCTGGACGTCTGTTGACATCCAAAAACAGTCCATAAATGACGTGAATAAAGATGTCCAATCTGGCCATAATCTAAACGTCCACTGACAGCCTGAACTAGTTGAGAAAAGACGTTCATACTGACTATAATCTGGACGTCCGTTGACATCCAGAAACAGTCCATAAATGACGTGAATAAAGATGTCCAATCTGGCCATTATCTAAACGTCCACTGACAGCCAGAACTAGTTGAGAAAAGACGTTCGTACTGAATATAATCTGGACGTCTGTTGACATCCAAAAACAGTCCATAAATGACGTGAATAAAGATGTCCAATCTGGCCATAATCTAAACGCCCACTGACAGCCAGAACTAGTTGAGAAAAGACGTTCATACTGACTACAATCTGGACGTCCGTTGACATCCAGAAACAGTCCATAAATGACGTGAATAAAGATGTCCAATCTGGCCATAATCTAAACGCCCACTGACAGCCAGAACTAGTTGAGAAAAGACGTTCATACTGATTATAATCTGGACGTCCGTTGACATCCAGAAACAGTCAATGAATTACGTAAATAAAAGATGTCTAATCTGGCCATAATCTAAACGCCCACTGACAGCCAGAACTAGTTGAGAAAAGACGTTCATACTGATTATAATCTGGACGTCCGTTGACATCCAGAAACAGTCCATAAATGACGTGAATAAAGATGTCCAATCTGGCCATAATCTAAACGTCCACTGACAGCCAGAACTAGTTCAGAACAGATGTTCATACTGCACTGTAAAACAAAATCCAAATTTTACAGTAAATAACTTCCTATTTTCATCATTGTGGTGGCGTTCATGTGTGTTCAATTAGGGACAATCCATACAAACAATCATTGCTAAAATACAGACTGTCACAGTGAGAAGATCTTTGTCCTTTATCAATGCTATACCTAACCACTGCAGTCAACACTTTGGAGTATCCATGCTGTTAAATAAAAGTCTGTAGACAAGGGTTAAGGTTAGGGTTAACCCCTTAATTTCTAACCCAGACCCGGTTTCACAGACAGGGTTTAGATATAAAGCCAGGATTAGGCCTTAAATTTGGGCATTCAATTATAGCTTTTAAAAATGTACCTTAGAAAAGAAAAACATTACTGTTGTGCATCTTGAGACAAAACAATGGCACTGACATATGTCAGTACAAGTTGCTTTCAGGTAATATACAGCTCAAACGTGCATTTTAGTCTGGACTACAGGTTTAAGCCTTGCCTGTGAAACCCGGGGTATTATGTTGTAACTTAATTATGCCAATGTTAGCAAAGTGTTGCGTTGGACAGAGGGATTAACCCTAAACCAACAGGTTGTGTAACAGTACCACACAGGGTGAAAAAGCATGTTGACATTTATTAGGCATTAGAGTGTTTCTAAAGGAAAGGTCAAGAATTTGTGAAAGTGGAAAAGGGTCATTAGGGGGTCACATGAAGTAACTCTAATGTCACCACCATGATACCAATCCATTAGTTTTTCACATAGGTCTACATACAGAATTATATGAATACATGTTTGCTCTGTTTAATATACTGTTTGCTCTATTAAATTGCTGTTTATCAGAACAGTGATAAATAAATGTTATTATGTTATACAAGTTACTGTAAGTTTAATCTTTCATTTTTTATCTTTCATTTTTAATCATGCACTGCAATGAAAACACATTAAACCAATTGATTAAATATAACAGCCAGCCTACAAATACAAATACAAAAGAAATAGCACGTGTATTTTTTTTCCTATTCTTTCTTTTAAAACATTTCATATTGTCCTGTAATTGCAATGTTTTCACACTATTGGCTGTCTCTACGAGTTGTTTTGAGCATGATTGGTTATTCTGACTGTCATCCAGGAATCTGGCCAATGACAACTATGCGCGCCTTTACGAGTCAAGTTTGAAAATACGTCAGTTGAAGTGAGTGGGTGTGTGTGCTGCTGCTCGGGACCTACTTCGGTTTTTGTGGCTTTTTTACATTGTTTAAAACATGGATTATTTTACATCGGACTGCTAAATGTTTATTTTGAGCGAGTTGCGGGATGTAAATGAAGAACAAACAAGGATGGACAACGGACATATTGCAATCTACGGAAGGTAACGTAAATAACTTTTTATTTTATACAAATTCTAATACATCAAAATATAGTGTATTAAATTGAGAATCTAAACGCGATTAGAGCAATATTTATATTAGTACGGTATTCCAATGTATTAGACTAATTATGTGCTGAGCTAGCATGTGTATTGTCAGCTAACTAGTTTATGATAAAAAATAAAATAAAACTCAGCATTGGAGCTTTACAATGAGTGAACTGAGAACATTCTCTTTAGACAGAGAAACTCGAACCACACTCCTTGACTCTAGAAGAATCTGCAAACTAACTTTAGGCTTTTATTATTGTTGATCGCGGGATTTAACGTTAGGTCTAACGTTATCGATCAGTCAAAATAACGAGTGATTGTATGTTTTGGAGCTGGTGAGTCAATTTTGCAAGCTTTTGCAAATGTCTCTGTTAGTAGCCTAAGTAAAAACAAATAGGCCTAGCTAATATTGCTGTGTGTGTTTCCTTCATGATCCAGGCATTTTGGGAGTAAATATTATCCAGCCACACGATCTTCAGATGGTGAGTATTGTCATAAAATACACGTGAAATAGAGGCAGACGTACACTCTGCTCAAAGGCACACTGGTTCAAACCCTCCAGACAATGTTTTATCTTCCATCTTCTTGTGTTTACAGGCCTAGCTGACCCAAAAATAAATGTCTTACTTTTGTGAAACACAAGAATGTTGGGAATAAAACAACTGTATGTTCCATTGCATGAGAAAACAAAAACAAAGGCATTTCTCAAGATATCTTAATTATTGTTCTACATAAGAAACTCATACATTTTCAACATGAGGGTGAGTAGGTTAAATAATGACAGAACTCTTCTTTTTTTTTGGATGAGCTATTCTTTTAAGGACATTTGCTAAATTAACCATGGTTTTTATTATAGTAAAGGTGTAGAAACCATGTTTTTTATGGTGGATTGATTACAATAATTTATTACCATTTGGTTAGTGTCGCAAAACATTGTTAATTTTAGTAAGGGTTCTCCAGATTTATATAACACTTAAGGAACACATTCAAAATGGTCCTATGTCACTCAGATCAATAATCTATGAACACACTTTTTAACTTTTTTTTTTTTAGATCAAGCATTGGAAAAATGTTTACGGAGCAGAACAGGCACCAACAGAGAAACAAGTCCATCACTATAGTAAGTATCCACTGCAGTATCTAAAACCGTAGTCAATTTTAAAGGCACAGTGCACTCCAAAATAAAAAAAATCTATTTTTTTCCCCATGCCATTCCAGATGTATATGACTGACTTTCCACAAAGATTTATTAAAAAATTATCCTTTATTGTAAGCCAATATAATGCAAGTGCATGCACCAGAAACTTCATACAGTACAGCCTGCTGTGTTGTTCACACAAGATGTTTTCTGCATTTATCATGTGAGCTTTACAATGCTCTTGGACTTTTTGACCTTCAGCATTTTGGTGTCTATTCACTTGCAGTATTTGACACACGAACACAAGAGATGGATAATTTTTCTAAAAGTCTAGTTTAATTTTTCTAAAATGTGTCCATCTGAAGTTAGAAAATCACATACCTTTTCGGACGGCATAAGGTAGAGAAAATAAAGGGGGTATCAGTTTACTCTCCTTTAGCTACTATTTATAAACCTTACATGTGATTTCATGAATTTACAATTAAAGGGGTGTTCCAAGCAAACAGCTGTGTGTTTATATTAGGAGTGTACGATTCAGAAAATGTCACGATTCCGATTTTTAGGCTCACGATTCGATTCAATAGCGATTTTCGATGCAAAAACGATTCACAGTATGTAAATGTAGTTACTTTTCCTATGTAGGTATTAGGGATGTGCATCTCCATAACTGAGGCCGATGCGATATGCATCTCGATGCATAGCCAACGATACGATACATTAAAGATAGGCTACATATAAGCAGCTACCGATGCAATGCAATGCGATTCACTATTATTAAGATGCGGTGCGATTCGATTTCAATTCAACGCGATGCGATTCAATGTAATACGATGCAATGGAGAAAAATATGATGCTATGCAATTCAATATGGTATAGATAGTTATAGACTTTTATTTATTTTGTTCAAACATAGAGCAAATCATAAAGTAGCTTTAAGTGCCATCTGACTTTTAACGCATGGCTCTTTCACATACAAAAGATTTGGTTTTCACAAAAAAAAAAACATCGCGTTGCGACGTTCGTCTGTTATAGGACAACTTAGTTTGAATAAATTTTATTTTGAATTTGAATTTGCTCTACGTTTATTTAAAATTAACAGCCAGACAACTAGCAGTGACTGAGCTTTCCATTAAATGAATCACACACAGTAAACAAATCCTTAACAAAAAAAAAACAACAGGCCTATTCTGGTGGGTGCGGTGATGCAGTGGTGACGCATTCATGTAACGTGTAAGGGAGGCGCTGCCAATAAGCACCTAAAATCTGTCACAAAGAACCAGCAAAAGTAATGATTATGAATATGTAAAATATAGCAATGAGATATTTTAATTATTAATAAACAAGTGTTTTCTTTGCCAGTGTCGGCTGCAAAGATGAAGTTGACGATGCTGACTCGCGATCTTCGCAGTAGTCAACGCGCCAGAGAGAAATGCACAATTCATACGGATTATCTGCTTATTACATAAGCAGAGAGCAGTCTGTAGTCTTGTTTTCTTACGTTTTGAATTGTTCTGTTTAAAAGTAGACATGTCTGTGAGGCAAGGAGGCTACCTTATACGCTGAGTTTCGGTTCATTTATGAGACGAGCTCCAGTTCACGCGCCAGCGCCTCCGTGTTTATCGTCTGTTATATTTAAGATATTTTAATAACACGGTTTTGGCGGTAATAGAGTTCTAATGACGGTGTTCAACTATAACCGTCGGTCTCACGGTTATATAATAACGGTCACACCCCTAGTTTTAACAAACAATAATAAAAATAAAAAAACCTTTCACAAACATATATTTATTTACATTTGAATACAGTTATTAAAGACCTATGTTAGGGGTGTAACGGTTCACAAAATTCACAGGTCGGTTCAATACGATACACTTGTGTCACGGTTCGGTACGTTTTTGATACAGCAAAAAGAAAGAAAAGCCAGAGAAATTTCCTTGATTTAATTTTTTTAATTAAAACTAACATCATAAAGTATGTGTGTGTGGAATGCTTTATATCAGGCTTGATGTAATTTTACTTGATTTGTGATTTAATAACTATCTTATTTTATTGATTCGAGTACTCAAATTTTCTATGCATCTCTGCTGCAAGCTAAACCACAACAGTGGCGTTTGCATTTATTTATTTTACATGTTTATTTTTTTGCTTTGATTGTAGCTGCTGTCATGAAATGGGACCCAGCTGCAACAGAGGCCCAAATAAAGTCTGCAGCCGATCATCTGAAACATGCCCCCGGGAGAGTCGGGGCGTGCTGCTATAAATGAAGCTTGTGAAGCTTATAGCAGCCACATTTTGTTAATTGATATGTTATACTGTTTTAACAACATTTTATAGATTGTTTAAAGGGAAATTGTGTTCATTTATACCTTTACTGTTCTGGCTTTTAAGTTTTATTGTGTTTATTTATACTTTAATGTTCTGGCTGTTAAGTTTTGGTCCAGCAGAAAAAAATAGTAATAAAATATTTATTTTGAGATTTAAATAGTTGATTTCTTGGAGTGATCAGTTTGGTTTACAGGCAAATGGTAAGCAGTTTATTACAATTATATTGATAAGATATACAAATGCAAGACTTGTATATACACTACACAGTTGCCGTATTCAATTGAGTATTCAATATTATTAATATTCTTTAAAATCTTATTTAGGTCTGTGTGTCTGCAGTTTCATGACACGACAACTATTAACAATGAGTAACTGGGTTTTTCTCAGTGAGAACTAACTCACTGCCACTGTTTTGTACAACTTTTATTCTGGCTGCCTTTAGATGTCTAACAATTACGTCTGTAGCACGTCTTTAATTTACGTCTAAACAATGTCCTGAAAATACGTATAAAAAACTTTCATTCTGGCTCCTGTGAGGATGTCTTCTGGATGTCTAACAATTACGTCTGTAGCACGTCTTTAATTTACGTCTATACAATGTCCAGAAAAGACGTATAAAAAACTTTCATTCTGGCTCCTGTGAGGACGTCTTCTGGATGTCTAACAATTACGTCTGTAGCATGTCTTTAATTTACGTCTATACAATGTCCAGAAAAGACGTATAAAAAACTTTCATTCTGGCTCCTGTAAGGACGTCTTCTGGATGTCTAACAATTACGTCTGTAGCACGTCTTTAATTTACGTCTATACAATGTCCAGAAAAGACGTATAAAAAAATTTCATTCTGGCTCCTGTGAGGACGTCTTCTGGATGTCTAACAATTACGTCTGTAGCACGTCTTTAATTTACGTCTACACAATGTCCAGAAAAGACGTATAAAAAACTTTCATTCTGGCTCCTGTGAGGACGTCTTCTGGATGTCTAACAATTACGTCTGTAGCACGTCTTTAATTTACGTCTATACAATGTCCAGAAAAGACGTATAAAAAACTTTCATTCTGGCTCCTGTGAGGACGTCTTCTGGATGTCTAACAATTACGTCTTTTAGACGTGTTCTAGACGACTTTTTGCTCGCTGGGCTGTTTTGACATCTAAGGTTTTTTTTTTTTTTAGATGAATCATATCAAAAACTCGCTGTCGAGACTCTTGAAGAGCTGGACTGGTGTTTGGACCAGCTGGAGACCCTGCAAACACGTCACTCTGTCAGTGAAATGGCCTCCAATAAGGTATTTAAAGCAATATTTCATCCAAAAAAAATAAAAAATAATTATAATAATTTACTCTCCTTAAAATATGAAAATATAATAAAACTGGCCATGCAGCACAGCTTTACACTATATTAGAATACTGAATACAATATGTCCATTTTAAAGCATTGTGAAAATGAAAGCTGTTTTGAAATAAAGCTGAAATAAAATAATGTTGCCTTGGCAACCTACTGAAAAAAAAAACAATTTTAATTGAAGTACTCAAATTACAAAAATACATTAAAGTTTAACATAAAATACATACAAATATATAAATAAAAGCTAATTTTAAATATTTCTTTAATATTATAATAGTATATAAATAATACTAAAATAAACACTGCACACAATGCAATCATATGACTTCAGAAGACTTGGAATATATAAGTGCATGAGTAATATGAATTATGATATTTTACTAGTTATCAGAATTTAGTCGTTTTTATTGGTTATTGATAGGTTTTGGGTACAGGAAGGAGGTACATTTTAATTAAGGTTTTTTGATTATAATAACATTTAAGTAACATGAATTCAATTCACATTTGATGTTGTGCATGTTCCATGCCCAAAGCCATGCATAAAGTCAGCAACAAGATAATACAAAACCAACACATTTCAGTAGAAATGTATTCAACAGAAACTACAGTACATGAGACACACTGTAAATTTGACTGTACTGTCATGTACTATATCGTCAAAAGGCTCATGCTTCAGTGCTTGAAATGAGTTTTTCTGACATTTTGGTCTTTTATTGCAATGCATCATATTCAGTTTATTATGTGTTAATCAGAGCTGTAAATCATTTTTCTGATGCATGATTACATAACCCCACCATGCACTGTAGAGTCTGAATGAGTGTTTCCTCACTGGCCTTTTGGTATGGACCCAGTTACCATAGTAACTATGTAACATGTTGAATATTGTGCTGTAGGGTTCTGATGGCTGATCAGTGGCAATGTTCATAACACTAGTTTTCTTCCGGACTGTGTATATCATCACAGTTACATACAGGTCCTTCTCAAAAAATTAGCATATTGTGATAAAGTTAATTATTTTCCATAATGTAATGATAAAAATTAAACTTTCATATATTTTAGATTCATTGCACACCAACTGAAATATTTCAGGTCTTTTATTGTTTTAATACTGATGATTTTGGCATACAGCTCATGAAAATCTCAAAAAATTTGCATATTTCATCCGAACAAATAAAAGAAGTGCTTTTAATACAAAAAAAGTCAACCTTCAAATAATTATGTTCAGTTATGCACTCAATACTTGGTCGGGAATCCTTTTGCAGAAATGACTGCTTCAATGCGGTGTGGCATGGAGGCAATCAGCCTGTGGCACTGCTGAGGTGTTATGGAGGCCCAGGATGCTTTGATAGCGGCCTTAAGCTCATCCAGAGTGTTGGGTCTTGCGTCTCTCAACTTTCTCTTCACAATATCCCACAGATTCTCTATGGGGTTCAGGTCAGGAGAGTTGGCAGGCCAATTGAGCACAGTAAACCATTTACCAGTGGTTTTGGCACTGTGAGCAGGTGCCAGGTCGTGCTGAAAAATGAAATCTTCATCTCCATAAAGCTTTTCAGCAGATGGAAGCATGAAGTGCTCCAAAATCTCCTGATAGCTAGCTGCATTGACCCTGCCCTTGATAAAACACAGTGGACCAACACCAGCAGCTGACATGGCACCCCAGACCATCACTGACTGTGGGTACTTGACACTGGACTTCAGGCATTTTGGCATTTCCTTCTCCCCAGTCTTCCTCCAGACTCTGGCACCTTGATTTCCGAATGACATGCAAAATTTGCTTTCATCCGAAAAAAGTACTTTGGACCACTGAGCAACAGTCCAGTGCTGCTTCTCTGTAGCCCAGGTCAGGCGCTTCTGCCGCTGTTTCTGGTTCAAAAGTGGCTTCCGCAGGTCCCCCAAGGTCTTGAATCGGTCCTTCTCCACAATCTTCCTCAGGGTCCGGTCACCTCTTCTCGTTGTGCACCGTTTTTTGCCACACTTTTTCCTTCCCACAAACTTCCCACTGAGGTGCCTTGATACAGCACTCTGGGAACAGCCTATTTGTTCAGAAATCTCTTTCTGTGTCTTACCCTCTTGCTTGAGGGTGTCAATGATGGCCTTCTGGACAGCAGTCAGGTCGGCAGTCTTACCCATGATTGCGGTTTTGAGTAATGAAACAGGCTGGGAGTTTTTAAAAGCCTCAGGAATCTTTTGCAGGTGTTTAGAGTTAATTAGTTGATTCAGATGATTAGGTTAATAGCTCGTTTAGAGAACCTTTTCATGATATGCTAATTTTTTTTGATAGGAATTTGGGGTTTTCATGAGCTGTATGCCAAAATCATCAGTATTAAAACAATAAAAGACCTGACATATTTCAGTTGGTGTGCAATGATTCTAAAATATATGAAAGTTTATTTTTTATCATTACATTATGGAAAATAATTAACTTTATCACAATATGCTCATTTTTTTAGAAGGACCTGTATATTGTATCATTTGCTGTCGGTATTACACTGAAATTAGTTTCATAATGCAATAAATGGAGTTTTGTGATTAGAATATAATGTTTCACTTTTATTTGTTGTATTATTTTAGTTTAAAAGAATGCTCAACAGGGAGCTAACTCAGCTATCTGAGACCAGCCGGTCAGGAAACCAGGTGTCGGAATTCATAGCAAGCGCAATTTTACGTGAGTGACTACTTAATGTAATTTAAATGTAATTTTGAGACAGGATTTGTAATAACATGGTGTGTTCACTATTAACTCTTTCCCCGCCAAACACAGAATTTTTATGATACTATATAGAACATAGCCTACTTTTTAAGCAGCCCTGAAGTAATTACTCAAATTCAAAATAAGTACCTACTCAAGAGAGTATGTGATTTCGGACACAGCCCAAGTGTGCCGCACAAGTCCTGAAGAGTGAAACCTAAAACACTTTGATCGCCCCCCGGTGGCTGGATGCAGTATAGGTCATAAACCCCGCCCTCTCCATGTAATCGAACAGGACGTGAGACAACTAAACAATCAAATTTCACTTCAAAAAATTTTTTTCAAAGATGGTTTCTATAATTTAGGACTTTTTTTATCACGCTGATGTAAGTTCAAGTGTTTGTTTTTTAAATAAGTTTGGTTTTAGTTAGTTAATTGATGCTATAAAAACAGGGTTTGATGTCATGATTGACAGCTGAGATTGACAGCTTCTCTGAGCGAGGTAGTGACCAGTCACCAGCTGACTTTTTTTGGGATCTTTGGGTGGAGATTGGAGCTCCAACTTTAATTTCTACATATCCATAACTGTTTATTTCGCACCCACATTATGAGTTGTTCTGCAGTAAACTTTTAAGATGCAGAAGCAACAATCTCATATGTAATCATATCATGCATAATGTAAAATAACACGATCATCAACATTAAGCAGCATGTAAATCAAAACTGCCTAATGTTACTGAATGAAATGTCGACCCAGGATGAGTTACAGGACTATGCAAGATTTAGGGGTGTTAATGGACTCCATCTACTCCATGTATGTTTCAATCATCATTCTGAATCCGATCTGGATGTAGTCTTTGACAAAAATGTTTTCTCAGCTTTTTGCTCAAAATTTTGCTTTTTTATGAAACTTACCTATATTCAATTGTAAAAAAGAAAAAGAAAAAAAAAGAATGCATTTTTTTGTTTGTTTTTTTAAAGCTCAGGGTCTGTTCTTTCTTTTGATATATTGCATGTTCAGATATTCATACAACAAAATATTCTGGGGGCCATAAAACTTTTGTGAAAATAATCAAAAATACTGCCGGCGCCTGGCAACTTTATTTTTCTTTTTTTTTAAACGCTGGCGGGGAAAGATTTAATTCAGATTTTTAAACTCTGTTTTCCTTTCAGTCTGAATGTAGCTCAGGGCTTTTCACATGCTTTTTGTTTGTGTTGCAGAAAAACAGCATGATGTGGAGATTTTGTCAGCAGCTTGTAAGGAGGAGAAAAAACGGCGTCCAATGTCTCAGATAAGTGGAGTGAGAAAACTGAGCCCCAGTCCGAGTCTCCCACCAACATGCATCCCACGATTTGGTGTCAACACGCAGCACGAAAGCCTCCTGGCCAAGGTATCCATTCATTTCATTTTATGTCTATTGTTAATATTATTATTAGAGCTATTCATTGGAGAAAAAAAATACCATATTTTTTACTCCAGGGGCTTGAGGACATGGATCGATGGGGTATAGATATTTTTAAGATAGCGGAGTATTCTGGGAATCGGCCCCTGACAGTCATAATGTACACCATTTTTCAGGTAAGGTTGTTTAATGTTTTGCTGCTTTGCTGTTAAATTTCCTACTATATATATATAGGCTAGCCTTGAAAGAAAAATACAGTAGATAAAGCCGTTGTTGAAAACTTCCAAAAGAAAAAGCTCATAGTTTGATCATTGGTGTGAAGCATTAACTGGAAATAGCTTTCCGTTGTATTTTTTTATGTTGATTTTAACTGCAGTTTTTACTCTTTATGTACTCTGTAATTCTCAGGAGCGAGATTTGCTCAAAACCTTTCAAATCCCATCGGACACCTTCTTAACTTTTCTGATGACTTTGGAAGACCACTACCATGCAGACGTGGCCTACCATAACAACATCCACGCAGCAGACGTTGTACAGTCTACACACGTTCTTCTCTCCACACCTGCCCTAGAGGTCTGCATGGATGTGTACACACATACACAGTGCTCATGGGAATTACCCTAAAAAACAAACATATCCCGGTATTGACAATGGTTTGTTTATTTATTTATTACTTTCAGGATGTGTTCACAGATCTTGAGATCATGGCTGCTCTGTTTGCCAGTGCTATTCATGATGTGGATCATCCAGGAGTGTCCAACCAGTTTCTCATTAACACAAGTATGACTCTGACAAACCATTAAAATGACTCCCATATTCATTCACTTAGGCTCTCTCCCCAACACAAATACATGGTAGACTATCTAAAAACCTAGCTGGACCTTAGTATGCTGTTTTTCTCTTTATTCTTTCAGACTCTGAACTGGCTCTCATGTATAATGACGCCTCAGTGTTGGAGAATCATCACTTGGCTGTCGGCTTCAAGCTTCTACAGGAAGAAAACTGTGATATCTTTCGTAATCTCAGCAAGAAACAAAAACAGTCCCTGCGACAGTTGACTATAGATATGGTGAGTCTTTCTGATATATTTGTGTATATCATCATTAAAGTTGCAAACGACTTTTCTCCAGTGTTGTGACGTATTTCCGAGAGAAACAGAATACTAAATGAGGCAAAATAGTGGGCGTGGCTTTTTTTCCAACTAGCGCCTGATTGGATCTAGAAAAGTAGGTGTTTCTAGTAGCCTGTCTACTGTCAGTTGGACGGGCGTGGTTACGGATGTTAAGCAGACACCCAAACCGTCAAACCTACATCATCAGTGAAGGTCCTCCAAGGCAGAGGGGAGGGGCATTTTCAGATTTTGATTAAAGATTACGAAGCCAAAAAAATTTTTTTGTGTGGATTGACATGCATGGATGAATTGTTCACCACAAAACGATCAATTTAGGCAAACAAAGTAAGTATGGTCAATTTTGAATTCATGGGAACTTTAAAAGTTAGAGTAAAGGCCCTGATATACTCACAGCAAAGTTTTTTTCCGTTCTTCGCTTAGGGGTAAAACGAAGATCGACCAATGGTAGTACAAAGATGTTTACCAGCCGTAGCAAACTTTTCCAGAAAGTTTGCTTTGGCAAGCTGTTTCGCACTCCCAGAACGAACTCCAAACAAATTTTGTTTTGGCTTGATTTTGTTCGAAAAGACATCACAGCAGTTTGTTCTTCAATTTAGCTTGAAGTATATCGGGGCGTTAATACTATTCATACCATAGTCTGGGTGAATACTCGATTCTGATTGGCTGCAGTGTGTCCATTAAAAAGTGATAGAGGACACCTAGTAAAGGAGTTCTGGTGAAACTGACTGTTTACCGTTCGAAATTAATAAATAAATGCCCTGGCTACATCAGCTCTGAGTAACCATAGAAAAAGGCAGTCAAAGTATCCGTTTACAATTTATTGTATCAAAACAAACATCTAGTTAGCCATTATACATAGCCTACTAATACAACAATGAGCGACTTTGTTATTTCTTTTAACCTTTTTGGAGAATTTGACAACTTTAATGACTGGGATGCTGCTGAAGAAAGAAAAATTGTAAATAAACGTAGAAAAGTTCGTAGTAAGTTAGCTAAACTGAAGGGTTCTACGAGCTGAGCGGACTATAAATATCTCCGGTTGCTAAATAAACCGTCAGGCGTAAACGGGAAAACCAAGTTAAATACTAATTAAAATAAAACTAATTAAAATATTAACTAATGTTTTAAAAATGTGTTTTTGTATGTGTTAAGTGACCATGGTATAAGCAGGTTAATGCCCTTTGAGGTGTCCATTGTCTAGGTATTAATGATCTCCGGGTCTGGCGGTAGCACTTTTAGCATAGCTTAACATAGATCATTGAATCTGCTTAGACCGTTAGCATCTCTCTCAAAAAAATGACCAGAGAGTTTCTATATTTTTCCCATTTAAAACTCGCCTCTTCTGTAGTTACATCGTGAACTAAGACTGACGGAAACTATACTCCCATTCCTGTGTAATATCATTGCGTCTGCTGCACCCATGGGACGGTAGCAATGTTCCTTGATTATTACGGAGAAATGAGAGTATAGTTCCTAGCCATATTGTCCTAGAAAATCGCAACTTTTCATTTTCCGTCGGTCTTAGTTCACGATGTCACAAAAGAAGAGGCAAGTTTTAAATAGGAAAAATATTGAAACTCTTTGGTAATTTTTTGAGAGAGATGCTAATGGTCTAATCAGATTCAATGATCTATGCTAAGCTATGCTAAAAGTGCTACCGCCAGACCCGGAGATCGGCTGAATGGATTCGAAAATGGTCAAACTCAACTGTTTAACTCTAGGGGAGTTGGAAAATGAGCCTATTTCCAAAAAAGTAGAGTGTTCCTTTAAGGAAAACATAACAGTGAAATATCGTAACCAGATCTGTCAGATACTAATGATGTTTCAGTGAGTGAGTCAGATTTAGTAACTGGTCCAAATGATTCCGAGAGGTAATGAGTGATTTAGACCGATGAGTTGACTCCATCTGTGAATCAGACTACCACTACTGACTGTTTGTTATTTTACAACATGCATTTCATCCAGACGGTTAATTAAACTGAATAACATAAAACAATTACAAAGTTTCCAACCCTAATAAAACATGAAGACAAAACCTTTTTAAGAAAACCTTTAACACTGTTTTTAATACTCATGGGTCGAATACCAAATTTCCTGTTGTCTTTTCAGGTATTAGCCACTGATATGTCCAAACACATGAATTTCCTGGCTGACCTGAAGACAATGGTGGAAACTAAAAAAGTGACCAGTCTAGGAGTCTTACTGCTGGACAACTACTCAGACCGTATACAGGTATTGCAGGTCTTACTTTACCAAATACAAAGTACAATACCAGTATTAAGGATGTGAGGCCCTGTATAAGTTACTGATAGCATCACCCCTGATAGCATCACTAAATTCAGCCCATTTAAAGCACCACAGCCACACACACACACACAAAAAAAATAATATTCAAAGAGAGTAAACAACTCACTAAACAACACCATTTAGATCTTTTTTGGGATTAACTAGTCAACCATCATGATCCACCCCTAGCTATTACTGACTTTTTAGCGCTATTTGCACAGCTAAATTGCTAGTCAGATGTAAAACTTCTTATTCTTTCCTTGTAAAGGTGCTCCAGAACATGGTCCATTGTGCTGACCTCAGCAACCCCACAAAACCCTTGGAGCTCTATCGACTGTGGACAGATCGCATCATGGTGGAGCTCTTCAGTCAGGGTGACCGTGAGCGTGACAAGGGCATAGAAATCAGCCCCATGTGTGACAAACACACGGCTTCGGTGGAAAAAACTCAGGTATCCTGTAAAAATATGATTATGTCTCCCATTATGGGGGGTTTCAAAACAGTAGGGGGTTAATAAAAAAAAGAGAGTGAAAGAGAGTTTTTTAAAAAATGATTATTATTGCAATATTTATTTTTAGGGCTGTCAAAGTTCATTTGTGCTCTTGAGATATTAATAAATTATGTTAAGTATAATGATTTTAACATTCACTAAATTTGATTAATGAAATCATGAGATAAATTATGATTTTTTTATTCTATAAATATCAATATTTTTAACTGTTTGTTAATAAATAAGTAGTAGAAAATATGTGTAAATAATAATTATTTGTATAAAATGACTCTTAATATTATCACATATTGTATAAATGAATTTTTATACATAAAACATATATATTGCTGTCTTTGTATTTTAGGAAGAGGGTACCTTGCAAAACAAGTTAGAAAAACCCTGTCCTATACTATACTAATGATCACTGTGTTTGATTATTGTTTCTTAAGGTGGGATTCATTGATTACATTGTCCACCCTCTATGGGAGACATGGGCTGATCTGGTCCACCCAGATGCTCAGGATATTCTAGATACATTAGAGGACAATCGAGAATGGTACCAGAGCATGATCCCACGCAGCCCGTCGCCCACCCCCGAAGAGCAGGACTCACGGGCCAGGGTGGGCTCAGCCGGGGAGAAGTTCCAGTTCGAGCTGACTCTGGAGGAAGAGGATGGAGAGTTAGAGGCTGAAGAGGAGCACATGGATTCAGAAGGATCAGGGACTATGACGGACACTAGGCATCCACAAATGTCCCCACTTCGAGTCACTCCCATTTTAGACAGCAGTGAAAGAGAACTGGACCAAGAAATGACCAGTGCATCCATGTTGGAAACTTAACATGGCCCAGTACAAACCGCAGCACTGTTCATTTGTGTTTCTAAGTTGCACTTATTAGTTTAGGGTTGAGTAGAACAACCATTCACTAAAAAAGACATTAGACCCAAGGTTTATCTGACCAAATAACCTGTATTTTAAAGCTATATTTGTGTCCCAGACACAAACTTTTCCAAAAGGACTGAGGCCGAAGTTGTAGATGAATGTTTTTGTGGTCTCATGTCGTATGGAGAAACATGAGTCTTCCCTTGAGTGACTGTCATGCCAATTGCAGAGGAAAGCTGATCTACTCATTATGTGAACTTTTTCACTGGACTGTAGTATATTTAATATCCTGAACATTTTTTATAATGGATAAATTAATGTTTTTGCCACTGAAATGAAACGGGACAGTTGTGAGAAATATTTAAGGCAAGACACCACAGGTGAATTGGGAAAACATTTTAACTAATATATCACTACAGTTCCCCAGTTTATTAAATACATTAAGACCAGTTTTGGAACACTTTATTTTACAGTGTCTTTTACGCGTTACATGTACTTTATGCATAAATTATGCAGAATTACAAGCAACAAACCTTAAACCAAACCCTTATCCTAACCCTATAGAAAGTTATTATTTCTCAGTATGTAAAGGTATAATTACACTGTAACACGGTCACATCAAAATAAGGTGTAATCCTTTATTTTAAAGTGTCTGCGTTACAGTGCAATAATAATTAACTACATGAACTTACTATAGGGTCAGGGTTGTTAGAATTAGGGTTAGTTGCAAGTAATGATGCACAATTTATATTCATTACTATAGTAACTACATGTGACGTGTAACAAGGACACAAAGATAAAGTGTTCCTAAATAAAGATAAACCCATTTTTTTGTATTACACATTTGCTTCAATATTCAAATGAGGCATTATCTAATTCAATATGCACTAATTTGCATACATTTTTAGAACAGACATCTGTACATAGGTTCCAAAATATTTTATTTTGTTGACATATTAGAGATAAAGGTTTTTACAGAGGGAGTTTTGGTTATCT
Source organism: Semotilus atromaculatus (assembly GCA_031834385.1). Taxonomy (NCBI): domain Eukaryota; kingdom Metazoa; phylum Chordata; class Actinopteri; order Cypriniformes; family Leuciscidae; genus Semotilus; species Semotilus atromaculatus. Next base: position 24,266,687 of record JAULUF010000020.1, on the reverse strand, counting down.
TTTAATCATTCCAAAGAATATTGTCAGTAGCCAGAAAAAAAAAAAAAAACTATTAATCATGCGAATGGAAGTTTTGCTTGTAGTGTCTTGCCTTAACAGGTCAGCGATACGATTGTGATTGCTAACAACCTCAGGATAATATTGATTTCATTTTAATGTAGCAAGACCAAAGTGCAGTCACTAAACTGTTTATAATCTTGTTTTGAACAAATAAGAAAAAAAAAAGAAACATTTAATCTAAAGGCCAAATTTATGGGCTCAAGACCACCATACGGAGAATCCCTTTACATGTGTCTTTGTACTGAAATACCTTTATACCTCTTAAACATTAGCACTATGTAGACATAATGATTATATAAATAGAAACAGGGTTGATGTTTTATCTGATTTATGAATGAATTCAAATGGTGACAGATCTTCTCATGTTTGCAAATCTAAACTCACCTAAACTTGCGAATCAGTGTTTTACGGCGTGTGTCCATGTTAGACATTGTCAAATTGAAGATTGCCTCTGGCTGAAGTGAAAGCTGGAATGGATCTGATATCTTTCGTGGTTTCATGGTTACAGGTGGATTTAAACAGTAAGTTCTGATCCCAGACCAGCGCAGACAACCCTTACTCCAAACGCATGTCCACCTCACATAAAGGGCTTTGACAAAAATGATCCTTAAGATCCTGCTCTGATATTGCCATCATTTTCAGAGCTTTTTGCCTCAAAATATTCCATAGATATCTGGTTATATACAATCAGAAGCATGCTATGAAATTCCAGATGAATTTTGAAGGTGAAGTGTGCAATTTAAATATATAAATAGTTTTTCCAGTAAAGGCAACTAAAAGTAAGTCATTTGCATGTTGATATCCCTGAAAAGGATAAACCAAACTAGGATCAGAGAAAATTGTGTGAAATTGTGTGAAATCAAGAAATAAAAAACATTTAATACATTCACATGTACCTTAATGTAACATTACTGCTTCATTCTAAATACTGCTCAGAAATTATAAAACAAGCGTTTGAGTAGCAACACGATTTTATTATAATCTATAGTCTCTCTATAATCTATAGATTATATTTGAACATTTTCTAGATAATATTTTATTACACATTTTATTTATTGGGGTATAACTCTCTCTTCTTCTGACCAATCAGAAATGGGGGCTGCTTGGGAAACCTGTTGTAGAATTATTTTATTATTATTATTATTTATAGTAGCCCAGGAATTACACATTTCAACTTTAGTTTGTTAAGAATATGAAACCATGATACATAAGGATTTTGTTTAATTAAAAAAAGTAGTCAGCAGTGCTGGGAGAGAATCTGAAACTACATACTAAAAGTGCCACCCAGAAGCCTTGGACACTCTCATTCTCAGAGATCAGAAAAGCCAGTATAGAAATCCAAGCATACAGCCTAAAAGCACATCCCTTTAGCTTCAGTGCCATTACAACAGTGACTGTGAAACATTTTTTAGTGTCTAAAATGAATTGTGTTGTATGATATTAACTAAACGGTGTCCTCTTCTCTGTAATAATGTGCTATGTTTATACGTGTCCTCTGTTTATTAGTATTACTGACATTGTCAAAAAATATATATAGATTTGTTCAGTTTGTTTACAGGTTGAGGTCACATATGTTTCAGATAAAGGTGATCACAGTGTGTGTTTGTGTTCTCCACTGTCAGAGCCAAAAAATAACTTAATTTTTAATCATGATTGTTCTGAATTGCCAATAAAAACAACAACAAAAAATACAACAACTATTCTGGTTTGTGGTTCTGTGTTTTAAGCAATAATGTATAAATAAAATAGCTGCCAAGAACATGTACAAGAACATTTGACGGTACCTGTCCAGAGCAGGTAAATTCGACTGGTTAGCTTCGACTACAATCGATTACATAATATAATATAAATAACATAATATAATGCAGGCAGTGTATTTCAGAGCCATAGACATAAACAGGAATGCTAATAGGTCTCTCCTAGGTACTATTATAGTCCTCTGGTGGTAAGCAGCATTAGAAAGACATTGATTGGCCAATATGCATGTTTCCTTGAATGCAAGATGAGTCACTGATATTTTTGTTCGTTTTTTTTTGGAAAATTAACTTTTTTTTTTACATTTTAAAATATTAATTAAACGCATATATGTATACTTCATATAAACTTCAGCATTACACTCGCATATAGATGACCTCAAAGCGAACTGGCATGGCACAAAACCCATTTTAATTTTATGGGGTCCTACTGCTCCATAAAGACTTCTCATAATTTGAGTAAACATTAATTTGAACACTGGATGGCGCTAAAATAACGATAAATGATTTAATAAATACAACACAATAATAGACTAATAGTATTAGTTATATTATGTTGTTGTTATTATAATAGACCCCACATATATATAATTTAATAATATTATCAGGAGGAAATAATATTATTATAATGCTTTTGTCAAGAAATTATTGCGTTGAAAATCACCATGCTAATCATTGTTATGGTAAAAATAGAATAGTTACCACAGTTATTGTTACTACAACATGAGAGTCAAACATTGGTTACATATTAGTGTGATGAAAAGGACACTGACCTGCACCACTAATGTAAACAAATCCCTGTGTCAGCTGCTCGTTTTCTACGACCATTTTAATTGATTAATTATGGAAAGGCCAAAGCCAAGTTCCTAAATAATGAATGATGCAGGTTTTAAAGAGTCTTGAATATTTTACGTCCTGTGGGTGGGATTGCATTGTTATTATTAGCTCTCGGGGCCGTCAATCAAAAGCTCTGACCCCGCCCCCTCTTGGCGTCACACGTCTTTCAAGTGACGTCAAATTGTCTGCAGGTGTTGGAAAAGGCGCAGTATTGGCGTAAGTGACGCTTCAAACGGATTTTACGGTAAGGGAACGGCAGTAATATGCGTTTTCAATATTTTACGCTAAATATACCGTAATATTTGTTTATGTGTCTGTTTGTCACTGGGAAACTGCGAAAAATGTGCTGGTTGTATAGAGAATAACCTTCATTTGACATGAACATCGCGCATCCTATGCTTCTATTTATACTCCCCATGAAAGACAGATCTGCCATAGCCTTTGAAGCGTTGGCATTATTGCACGGATTCGAATGATTGTTTGCCCTTTCGTTTTTTATATCTAAACGACAATAATGAATCCATGATCGTTGTGCTCTCGCTATCATCCCAGAAGATGGTGAATCAGGTGAAAATATCCTCCGCAGCAGCAGTGTTGCATGTACATGTGCTGTTTCCTATTATGTAAGGATGCTCATATTTTTTTGTTATAATTTTCCTTTTGTAATATAGGGCTATACTGTATTATGTGATATTCTATAGTAGGCCTATAACATTGGGCTACTGATACAATTCCAGCATGTCTCATAGAACCATTCAAGAAAATGCACATATGTGTTTTGTGGCTCTAGTCGAGGTTATTTACCTCCATAATTCAGCAAAACCAAAGTTATTAGTGGTTCTGTCCTTGTTTTGGACAAATGTCTCACATTTGGCAGTCTATTAGGTTGCTTTGTTTAGGCCTATCCTTTGCAAAAAAAAAAAAAAAAAGGTTTTAAATCAGCCGAAACTGGCTGATGGTCTCCCAAGCTGGTCTTTTGGCTGGTTCAGAGGTGTTTTTGTGCTCTTTCCAGCTGGTCACCAGCTAGACATGCTTAACCAGCAAACCATTTTAGTCTGGTTTAAGATGATCATCTTCTTCTTCAGCAGTGTTATCTGACTAGTATTTTAAATGATGATTTTGAAGCCGATCAGTTTGATGGTTCTTGGACTGAGCAGCTCTAACCACACAGTGTCCACTAGTGCTGTCAGTATCAATTTCTTTTGCATTATTGAGGATTTGAGTCTAAAGGAAGAGAAAAGCAGTCTCTAGTCTAGAGCAGAGCCTGAACATTTCCTGTAGTGTAATTGCAGTTGAAAACAATTTTCTTCCCAACAATATAGCCTTAAAAATGAGCTGGCGGTCTGCAGTCTGCTTTTGTTGGGCTGAAAGAGCATCTGAGATCTAAAAGTTAGCCTCTATTTTTAGTCTGCGCGAGCCCTCTGTTATCAGGAGAGATGCTGATAGGATGCTTTGGTGTTCTGCGAATCTTCCCGACACACCAGACGTGGAGTGCTGAATCACAGATCAGCTTCCTGGTTCTCTGGAGGAGAAGCCTTTTTGTTGAGTTTGTGCTGTGTCTGGTGGAAATTATTTTGATTGTGATGAACATACATATCCTGGTTAAACATGTATATGTATATATTCAACTTGTAGTATTGTTTTTTTTTGGTGTTTTTGACAGGTCAGAAATAGAATAGGAACTGTTTATAGGAATTGTTTTCTCTTTAACCACCCTTGAGGTCTCTATCTAAAGATCATGTTGCCCTGAAGTGGAATACGATGCCAATCTCCAATCCAAATGAGTTTTTGCCACAGTATTCCAAATGTCTCTGTTCGGAGGGAATTACTGGTTACTAAGTACTGCACAGAATATATGAAGAGTTCAGATGCAAAAGCCTCTAAGTGCCATCTGAAATTTTCTTCTAGAATGATCATTTTTATCAAGCTTGTTTATTTAAGTTAAATAATTTCACTTAAATAACAATTAATAGGTAATTTTCATTGCAATTTAAGTGAAATTACTGAACTTAAATATACAAGCTTGATAAAAATGATCGTTCTAGAAGAAAATTTCAGATGGCATTTAGAGGCTTTTGCATCTGAACTCTTCATATATATATATATATATAGTGTCATTTAGTAGCATCCAGTGTAAAAAGGCTTTTTTATAAAATGTTGTGTAAATAATAATTTACTCATCCTCATGTTGTTGCAAACTTGATAACTCTGGAAATAATATATAAGGTCAAGTGCATTGCATTGTGGAATACAGTAATGGACAGGCTGTGTTTACAATCGCCCCCTATACCATCATTCACTATTCTCTACATTAGTCCACTAATATAGTTCACTTGAAGGAGTGAATGAAAATGAGTGAGTGAATTCTGACACTGAGTTCGCCTGAAGGACTGCCACTATTCAAATTAATTAATTTGGGGATATTCAAATTAATTAACCAATCATTAATACCATTGATCAGCCCTACCAAACGTGGAGGTCGAACATTATGTTGTTTTGATTGATACTGTGAAGCTGCTTTGAGACAATCTGTATTGTGAAAAGCGCTATATAAATATACTTGACTTGACTAGTTTTTGCTTGCTATTTAATAATCATTTGAAACTTAGCAAACTGGCAGCACCAGTAGTAATGATTTATCTTGAACTCTGTCATGGAAACTAGTCAAACTACCATATACCTTTCACGAGTTTACACTCACATACAATTAGAATGGGTAAGGTTTAATGCGTAGGATTTGGCATGCTGTCCGGGGGGAGGGCTCTGAGCTCGGAGTTCGGAGTTCGGCCCGAACCCAGAATACCCCCCGCCACCCCCAACTCCCCCAGAGCAGAGGACAGCTGCCAGACTAAAAACCCCAATAAACTATGTTTATTGACAGAATAAACATAAACAAATCCAACATGTAGACCAGAGAACCAGAAAACATAATAATGTAAATACACAAGGGGTAATTGGCAAATAAGACACACGTGGGAACAATTAAAGAACTAATCAACAAGAAAAACTAAATTAACAGGAAATAACATAAGTCCACAAGATCAGGGGAAAACAAGACCGGAATCATGACACAATCCTTTTCAACCATCTACTATTCTTAAAGGATTGTAAAGATAATAAAATAATGTATCAGGGTTGAAGACAAAAAATGTGTCTAACATTATCTGTAGTTAATAATCACTTGCATTGTATTTATTCGATACAGTTAAGTACACGGTGTGTTTTTTGTGTACTGTAATTGTTTGTAAATACAGTAGGTCATTTTCAATGCATTTGGATAATATGCATACTTGCACATTATACATTCTGCAGAAATAGTGATATGTTGTTCCGAATATATTCCAGCATCTGTATGTGTGTATGGCACGACTGACTTGAGACAAACATTAGTCTAACTTGACATTTTTCTTCCCCATGTCAGAATTAGCTTAATTTAATGATGTAAAACATGGTTGGGGTGGAATGGCTGATTAGTCCTTATTTAAAGTACCGTAAATCCTTCCTTAGACAGCTTGATAAAAATAAAACATCTGTCCTTGTCAATGTGAAAGACTTGCACAGTGTTTCAGCTCTTCAGCATTTTCTTTCTTTTATGTGTCTGTCAGACATCCATAAGATCTGATTATTGCTTTTCACTTGATCCCAGTATGATCTTCCAAGCGTTGTTGAGTCATTGCGATATGTACAATGTGTAAGCTCATGTCACATTTGCCCTCTTTAACTTTCTTCTCTGCTCACCTTCAATATCCATCCTGGTACTTGTTTTACAGAAAAGAGTAATTTATAAATAGTTAAAAGTTTAACACGCTAACATGATTGATTAAACAGGTTTAATGCCATTAGTTTATTTTAAGGTGACGTTACAGTGAAATTAAACATAAAAGTACTGAGTAATATGAATTAACTACATAGCACTTACTATAGGGTTAAAGTTAGGGTTTGGTTTAGGGTTATTTGCTTGTAATTGTTGATGGTGATTTCTAATAATTTTCTTATTCTGATTTTATAGTTTTCTCATTAAGATTTTATAATGATTTAGCCTAATATATATTTAAGCCATTTACAGCCGTAAGGTTAATCATATATTATAATGATCATCATCATTACAGCAGCTCATGTAAACTTCAGATTGACAGTAGATTAAGTTGCCTTTGTCACTTTCTGATGGAGGTGTTAAAAAGATGTTTTATTCAGAAGGTCCTGTGCCAAATATTGATCTGACACCAAAAGAAAATGTCAGATTAATGCCAAGGCATTGCAGCCGCTCAGACATTTTTATTTGTCCCGGGGTTCTTGCCTGACTGATTTTCAGTGGCTGGTGACTCTACCGCTGCTGTTTGGTCACAGGTCTCAAGGGATGAGTGTCAGACAGTGGATAGGACAAAGATTCACTCAGCCATAGTGAATCCAAATAAAGTCATTTTGAAGTTGAGCTTTGCTTGTTCTCCTGTCTTCAGCAAGCTCCTAAATGTACTAAATCACACTGGCTCTGTTCCAAAACTCTTAGCTGCCTTTCTGTCAGCTCCATAGGGAGCAACTGTATAAATGTCACATACACATCAAATGCATCATACAAGCAGTGCTCCTTATGTAATAATTTTTTTTGCAACAGTTCACATGTTGCTAAGCTAACAGCATAATACCACATTGGGGTGGGCGATATATGCCGGTGGACCAGTGGCATATAGCCAGATTTAAATTTTTGGGGGATCCCATCTTAAAATTAGGGGGCCACAATTAAGTTAGAATGAATAAGTGTCTGTGACCCATTAAAAATACCACAATTTGTTTTGTTCTGTTTTACATGCAGAAATAGCAGCATAAACAACAGAACATGAGGATTCATAAATCGTCACATTACATACATGCACGCTCCTGTGAATGGTGAAAAATAATAATAATAAAAAAAATATATATATATATATATATATACACAAAATATATATTGTGGCCAAAACTGGTACTGCAATCACTTTCAAAATTACTGACTCGAGGTTGCCAGATATGCTGCAGGATCCAGCAGGAACGTTTGTAGCTGCAGCTGTGGTAACTAGAGCAGAGCTGGCAACCCGAATGCAGTAACACTATTCACTAGGGTTGCAAAGTTTCCAGAAACTTTCCAGGATTTTCGGAAACTTTCCAGGATTTTTGGGAAACATTCCAGGATTTTTGGAAAGTTTCTGGAAATTTACCGGAAATGTTCAGCCCCTTTGCAACCCTACTATTCACTTCGTGATTGGTAGATCGGTGGAGGGTGGAGCATCAGACCAAAACACAACATGACAACATCAACATTAGTTGAGGGCTGCAACTTCTCTTTTTAAATGACAATATCCTGGCCGGACTACTGTCAGTGATATAAGTATTTGAAATGAGCATGATTTCTTAATGTCTAGTGACATATCAGGGACAATTTATGATGAATTGAAATACATTTCTTACATACAGCTCCTTTAAATACAAATTTACAAAACAAAAAAACTGCAATTTTTCTGATTTTTAATGTTTTGCCACAATTTTATTATTTTTGAATCAAGAAATCAAGGTTTTGAATAAAAATGTTAGCAAGCGTTACAAATAGATATGTTGACAATACAGCAGTGATAAGCATTAAGAGAAGAAAATAGCGCATCTGATTAACTGGTCTCGTGTTCTTTGAATGTAGAACACATCACTAGTCTTAGCGGCTGTTCACTCAGAAATGCGTGTTAGAGTGGACGTATGACATCACCTTGTAGGCCAAAACACAGAAGCGAGTTAGCATTTTAGCACTTCCGGTTCCATCGTCCCGAAGTCAATGGGTTTTTTGAATATGGTTTTGGTTAAATGTCTGAAATAAGGTCTGTGGTGAACACAAGCTCAAGACACTTTCACGTTTTATTCTGTGACAAAAAATATACCAGTATTACCCCACTTGTGATTTTTTTTTAAGCTGTTACGTGTCTTAAAAAAGGCGGTTGCTAACAAGTTGCTAAATGGGACCACAGAGGCTGCTGAGGAGATTAAACGTCATCACGCCGAAACGAGATGCGGGAAGTGGAATGCCTAGTTAGACCTGAGTTTAACTTTTTTTTTACTTGAGCGCTACAATTTAAAATACCGTTTCATGGGTGAGACGCTGCAAAAGACGCGAGACACGAGTGCAACAGCCAAACATGTACAAGAAAAATAGCGCAAGGGAATGCAAAAACCTGTAAAGAACTATGTTTGATATTTCATTTTGCATGATGGTGACGGGCTGAAATGTGCTGTTATTTTCTAGTTAGTTTTTACAAAGCATTTGCTGTTAATAATAGCCTATTACTGGTGTTATTTATTTACTTGCTATTATTGTTATGTATTGCTATATTAGTATATAGAATGTTTAAGATAAGTTTGTACAATATTATTATACAATAATGTTTACAGATAAGTTTGCCTTCATGCATATTTCATGCATATTTTCTGCTAAGACATTTAACAAATAACAAGTAATTTGTTTTACATTAACACCTTGTTGATCACTTCAGGTGTGGTGCACTTTGAATATAACTTTTTTTTAACCAGTTGGTGAATAAAGAGAACTTTACTTGAATCACATTGTTAAGTTTTTAAGTTGACTAGTTAAGCATAAAAAAAAAATCTAAATCGTGTATCGGTCAATTGTCCTGAAAAAAAAAGCAAGATTTTTTTTTTCATATCGCCCAGCCTATGTAGTAGCTTATACGCTGAGTTTCGATGAATTTCTGTGACATGCTTCACAACATCATAGAAAGGAATCTGAGATGGCAGAAAGTGGCATCCTGTTTGTTTTCTTTATTTTACAAAAGCACAATGTTTTGTTTTTACTTTGAGTGTACTAGGGCTGCACAATTAATCAAAATGAAACCGCACGCGATTTGGCAAAGGCTGCGATTATTTTATGTGCAGCTTGTCAGTGAAGCACGGCTCTGTGCTCAGTAGTAAATGCTGCTCCATCTGAACCCCAGAGGGCGCTCCCCCCGCAGAAGTGCAATAACACACCTCGTTCCAGGAAATCCCTATGGGCATCATACTACCGCTGTAGCTGAATAAACAGAAGATTGATACACTTTGATTGATTTATTAAAGAAGACATATCATGAAAATCTGACTTTTTCCATGTTTAAGTGCTATATTTGGGTCCCCTGTACATCTACCACCAACCCTGAAAACTTGAAAAGTGACAACCCAGTAACTTTGTTTTGGTAAGCCTTTCTCTGCAAGCATGTCAAAAATTAAGCCAATCTGATTTTGCTCCCTTTCTGTCGTTTCCACCCACGGCGCCGCCATTTGGTTTACCACAGTGTAACCGGTTCTAACGAAATGGCAAAAGTTGGAGCACAGCATGGAAACTGTTCTGTCGTTGCTGCACAGACGAGCTCTGAACACTATTTGACCAAAAAATGTCACAGCTGTCTTATAAAGACTTCAGGGAACTGTCAAGTTGTGTAAAAGTTAAACATGACAGTACATGACAGTACATGAAAGTCGATGAGATTAATCAATGTAACTCCACAATAACTTCATCCGTGTATCCACCACTAACCATACAGAAATGTCCATGTGCAGTCTAAAAGTTGAACCTCTCTGTAAGGATGCACTCCATACAAGTTATTTCTGAGATTTGACTGAAATTCGCATTTGTTACTTCTGGTCCTGGAGTATCTGAAGCTTGTGTAAAGTATCGTCCCTCTTCTGGAAAGGGGGCCGGAGCAGCAGCTAATTTGCATTTAAAAGGACACACACAAAAACAGCGTGATTTTGGTCACACCCAAAAAGGGGCAACTTTGACAAGCTATGATAGATGACCTGAGGGGTATTTTGAGCTGAAATTTCACAGACACATTCTGGGGACACCATAGATTTATAAATACATCTTGTGAAAAGGGGTATAATATATCACCTTTAAAGTTGTCTTTTGTTGGACAAGAGGTTTATAAATGCTTCTCAAGTTTGGCAAGATGTTTGTGTGTTGCTTTATCAAATGCACGTTATAAGCGAGCAACATGGAGCAACATTTACTACTGATCACAGAGCCGTACGACACTGAGAAGCTGCGCATAAAAAGTCATCGCAGCCTTTGCGATTTCATAATCGTAATATGCCAATTCGTTTAAGCTCGATGTCAAGTTAATAGAGCCCTAGAGCGTACGTAAATAAAAATAGACCGTTTCCAGTGATGTTTTCCCTCTTTTCCACCTTGCTTTTAAATCGCTTATGAATGCCCGTTTTAGCTGCAATTCGGGGGCAGAAGGTGAGTTTATTATTTTTTACAACAACACATTTCAATGACAAACTCGCTTAAATTAAACATGGAACATTTGTTAACAAAATGAATAAGACTGCTTTATTAACAAAACAAATAAGCACACAGACAGCATACACCATTCTGATAAATGAAATCGGACTCTTGCTGCTGATTTGCGCTGCAACTCTCGTTTGGCTTACCCTGAATTTAGCTTACATGTTCAGTTTTTAATTGTAGTGTCTGTTCTCTGACTGAACTTGTAATGTTATTGATCCACGTGTGATGATTTGCATACTAAATGGGGATTGGTTGTTAGCTCTCTGTGAGAGGCAGTTGATATCCAGTAATATTTCTTGGTACAACACTATTTTGAGTGACTGCAAAAGAACAATACATGGTGTCAGAAGTTTATTTACTGTGGCATGATGGAAAATGGATTGGGACTCCATAAACTTGACGGATGCATGGTGGAGATTTCGTCAGCATGTTCAACTCATGTTCGCCGGGCCGCTGCATGACAAGGCAGAGGAGACCATAGAGTATGTCATGCCAAAAGCAAACCCGATTTTTGCGAGGTACAAGTTTCATGAAAAAACACAAGGAGAGCATGAGACATTCGAGCACTTCGTTACAGATCTTAAACTGCTTGTGAAAGACTGTGGATATACAAACAGTGACGAAATGGTACGGGACCGTATTGTTTTTGCAACTAACTCCCCAAAAGTCAGAGGAAAAACTGCTAAATCAAAGTGCTGATTTTACACTTGAAAAAGTGATTGATATAGCGCGGTCGCATGAAGTAGAGCCCTGCACGGGCCTCAAATCTAGGCCCTAGCCCGGCCCTGGCCCGAGACGCTCAGGCCCTATCCCGGCCCGTGTCCGACAGCTTATCAGAATTATCAGCCCGAGTCCGACCCGAGCCCGTTTAAAAAATAAAATAAAATAAAAAACCCTGCCTGACATATGTCACAGCCTGACTATGTTGCAGTCATTCAAATATATAGGCTATGTTATGTTCTCAATGGCAAAGTAGTTACCGGTAAGTTTATTTTCATTTATTTATTAAGTTAATTTGGACAAATGTTTTTTATTTTATATATAGGCTATATATAACGACCAAGGAGCCGACAGCGAGTTAAACATGTTTGATCCATTTAGCCTCTCAAATTAACACTTACTTAGTTGGCTACAATAAAATCCATAGATATAAAACAATTTAAGCATATCACACAGACAGTTAACGTTAGTTTAAACGTTTGGTTAAACGTTTATTATCATTTTTGAAAAGTTGAGGCAAACTTCTCTGCTGCTCAGTCGCAACAGCGTTCGCAAACTAAATGAGCTAAATACAATCTAAACAAATCAAATAAATTACATTAAATTAAAAACAAACATGCAGGTTATCTTACCTCAAAAATCAAGTCTTCAAGTTCACTACAGAACATGCATGGCCATTCTTATTTCCAATAGTTTCCAACAGAATACAAATAAAGCCCAATCAAACGAAAACCAACAAGACAGCCTCCTAACATAAGAACAGTCTCTTACAGAGCATCGTGAAGAAAAAGCACAGCATCCACACCAGTGGAAGGTTTTAATCCAATCGCACTTTTTCCAGCTGCGCTGAAGTCACGCTCGCGCGAATCTCGGATCGCGCCGCCGGGAAATCTGTGTGTTTGCGCGAGCACTCGTGTGTCAGTCACATGTCAGTGTGAGGTTATAAAACGTCTTTCTATGTTTGCTTTTCAGTCGTCATCTTCTCATATTATATTTTAATTAGTGTCTAAAATAGGCTATAAAAATAAGCCTAAAACAGACCCGAGGCCCGGCCCGCGTGTGAACTATGACGTGAAAATTGGCCCGAAGCCCGGCCCTAGGGTCGTAAATAAGTCGGGGCCCGTCGGGCTCGGGCTGAAATGCAGGGCTCTAGCATGAAGTTGCGCAAGACCAGCTCAGGATGATAAACTCACGTGCAACGGCAGCACAGAACCGTGCAGCACACGCGGTGATAAGCAAAAAGCCTACTGCAGACAGACAGAAACACGGAACATCCGCGAAGGAAACTGATAGTTACCGACAAAGATAGGCCATGTGGCAGATGTGCACTGCAACACAGTCAGAGGGACGCTTGACCTGCAAAAGGCCGTCGGTGCAAAATATGCAATAAACTCAACCACTTCGCGAAGGTATGCAAAGCAAAACAACCTGTCACACATAGAGCTGTACACAGTGGGAAATACAGACATCTTAGAGGGTGATGAGCTGTTCATTGATGCAATTAATAAATAGCATGAAAGCACAGAATGTGAGCAGGCTTTTGCAGAACTTGAATTAGGATATCAAGCAAGCAAAGTTAGTTTCAAATTGGATACTGGGGCCCAGGTGAACATTATTCCAGCCGGTAGATTTGAAAATCTTTCTGACACAACATAACTGAAGACCACAATGCGCCGTCTTACTGGCTATGGTGGAGAGACACTGGATGTAAAAGGGACATGTCAGCTTAGCTGTAAATACAAAGACACAGAAGCTGTGCTGGAATTTTACATTGTGAGTACAGATGCACCTCCTGTGCTTGGTTTGAGAGCATGCCTGGACCTGGGACTGATAAAGCTCGTCTTTTCAGTTGATGCAGATACAAACAAGCCCTGTGATATCATGCAAGAATTCCAGGATGTCTTTCACGGGATCGGTGAGTTTCCAGGGGAATGTACTATACACATAGATCCTACTGCTGTCCCTTTTGTGTATCCGCCCAGGAGGATTCCGTTCATGCCGCGCAGTCGACTCAAGGAGGAGCTAGACAGCATGGAAAAGTCAGGCGTTATTGTTAAAATGACGGAACCCACAGACTGGGTTAATGCCCTGGTGGTCGTTGAAAAGCCGCGCACTGGAAAGCTCAGGATATGTTTAGACCCCAGAGACTTGAATAAAGCCATCAAAAGGCCACATTACCCCCTGCCGACACTCGACGACATAACCCCGAAACTCGCTGGAGCACGATTTTTCAGTGTGGTACCTGTAAGTGACAGGGAGCTAACGAGCATCCGAAAAGCAACGGAGCAAGATCCACAGCTTTCTTCCCTGAGAAGTGTCATAAAATCCGGATGGCCTGATGTGAGGAAGAAGTGCCCTTACAGCATTGCTGAGTACTGGAGTACTGCTTGATGCAATATCTGGGTATTGGGCAATCACGCTGTCAGAGTCATCGTCAAAATTGACTACATTCAATACTGTAGTGGGAAGGTACAGATTCCTATGTCTACCTTTTGTACTGATCTCTGCTCAAAACGAGTTTCAGAGAAAGGTAGATGAGACTTATGAAGGGCTTGATGGTGTTGCAGCCATTGTGGACGACATACTTGTCTTTGGGAAAACAAAAGAGGAACATGATGCAAACTTGCACGCCGTGCTAATGAGGACCCGTGAAAAAGGAGTACGCCTCAACCTCAACGAGGTCAGTTATTTCGGGCACAAGCTAACGCGAGAAGGCATTAAACCTGACCCAGAAAAAAATCAGTGCGATAAGAGATATGAGCCCTCCAAAGAATAAGTCAGAACTGGAAACCATTTTGGGTATGGTCAACTATTTGTCCAGATTTGCGCCAAATCTGTCTGAAATAAATGCACCTATGAGGCAGCTCTTGAAACAGAGTAGTGAGTTTGCGTGGGACGCTACTCAGATGAAAGAATTTGAGAAGATGAAAGAGCTGATCACACGAGAGCAGGGCCCTGTCCTGTCTTACTATGACCCTGGTAAAGAGCTCAACCTGCAGGTCTATGCATCAAAAAGCGGCCTAGGAGCCGTACTGCTCCAGGACCAAAAGCCAATTGCGTATGCTTCGAAATCCCTCACACTAACAGAAGAAAACTATGCACAGATCGAAAAGGAGTTGTACCCTGTGGTGTTTGGATGCAAAAGTTTTCACGCATATGTCTATGGCAGAAAGGTTATTGTCGAGTCTGATCACAAACCTTTAGAACCCATCCTGAGAAAGCCCCTTGCAGCTGCGCCTCCATGCCTCCAGAGAATGATTTTGCAACTACAGAGGTACGATATTGAAATTGTGCACTGTCCAGGAAAAGACATTCCAATAGCGGACACGCTGTCCAGGAAGTCCATCTCGTACCGATTCAAATCACTGGATGAGGATATGGATGCACAAATTCACACAGTTGTAGATAGTCTACCTGTAAGTGACAGGGAGCTAACGAGCATCCGAAAAGCAACGGAGCAAGATCCACAGCTTTCTTCCCTGAGAAGTGTCATAAAATCCGTATGGCCTGATGTGAGGAAGAAGTGCCCTTACAGCATTGCTGAGTACTGGAATCACAGAGATGAGATTTCAGAAATCGATGGGCTTCTTTTTAAGGGTGAGAAAATCATCATTCCATATGCGCTTAGGGCAGAAATGTTAGAGCGCATACACACTGGACACATGGGAATTGAGAGGAGTAAGCAAAGGGCCAGAGATATTTTGGCCAGGCATGAATAAACAAATTGAAGAAATGGTGGAAAGATGCACCAACATGCTTAGAGCTTCGCAAATCGAATCCAAAAGAGCCCATGATCTCTCACCAGATACCAGAACGTCCCTGGCAGGTTGTTGCAACAGACTTGTTCATGTGGAACGGAGTTGATTATATAATAGCCGTAGACTACTACAGCAGATTCTTCGAGCTGGAGAGACTCCACTCGACCACATCATCAACAGTCATCCGTAAGATGAAGACCATCTTCGCCAGGCAGGTACCTGAAAAAATAATTTCAGATAATGGCCCACAGTTCAGCTCGCATGACTTCAAAAACTTTGCAATTCAATGGGACTTTGCGCACGAAACATCTAGCCCACACTATCCGCAAAGCAATGGTCTCGCCGAAAAGACTGTACAGACAGAAAAGGCCACACTGAGCAAAGCACAGGCTGAGAAGAAGGACCCTTACCTCAGCTTACTTGAACAAAGGAACACCCCTGTTGACGGATTTAAGTCTCCATCACAGTTGCTGATGAGTAGACGTCTTCGCTCCATTCTCCGCACGTCAGAAAAACAGCTACAGCCTCAGGTTGTGGATCAAAAACTGGTGAATGCAAAAAGAAAGCTAAAGCAAGCAACACAGAAGCAGTACTATGATCGCACAGCACAGCCATTGTCAACATTGGCACAAGGGGATAATGTTCGATTTCAGCAAACTAATGATTGATGGATGCCCGCCACTGTTTTGCAACCTGTGGATGCACACCGGTCATACATTATCTGTACCCATGATGATCAAGTGTTCCGCCGTAATCGTCGACACTTAATGGAAACCAAGGAAATGGCATCAGAAATAAATGAGCCAACACCTGAGAGCGTGCACATTCGTGCACATGGATACAGAAAAATTGAAAGAAAACAATTGTAGCATGCAGCAACAAGCAGCAACCCCTCAGTTTACACGCTCTGGTCGCATGGTGAAACCTAGAGACATTCTTGACTTATAAACCTCTGACATTTGGTAAAGTATAATAAAACAAATGTGGCAGTAGTATGGATGCTGGCCAGAAGATAGCATTTTGAATGCACGTTCTGCATTACATTGGGTATGAAACATTAGTTAATTTGTTCTACAAATGCAACGTTAAGTATTGTCCCAATGGAACCGATATGTTTAAGGGAAGTTTAATTTAGCCATATTAGACTTATATGGTAACATAGTATTTCATAAAGAGGGGGATGTAATGTTATCGATCCACATGTGATGATTTGCATACTGAATGGGGATTGGTTGTTAGCTCTCTGTATGAGAGGCAGTTGATATCCAGTAAAAACTGAAGTTAGACACAAACGTGTATGCTCTTGAATATTTCTTGGTACAACACTATTTTGAGTGACTGCACAAGAACAATACGGAACTAAATGGATTTTATTACTATAAAATATCAAAGCGAAGGTGGGGGCGGTGGCGCAGTGGGCAAGTGAACACCTCGTAAGAAAATTACAGCATAGGCTACGCACAACACGTTAATCAAACCAAGTTTGAAAACAGTTATTGCATTTTACCGTGCAGCATTGGTAAATCTATCAATTAGAGTAACAAATTAACAATTCCTTGCAAATGCAAGCAGGAATCTGGGGAGCTTTACTCATATTGTAATATAACATTTTGGTCATATTGCCCACCCCTAAACTGTGTACCAATATGGTTCACTCATATTACAATGAATGGGAGTAGTCATAGTATGGCAGTAAATACTGCCTTCTAAATAGACAAGCCAGTCGCCAGTTGGTAAAATCACTGCATCCCTGCAGCTGCTGCTAGAAGCTCCGATAGATACAGGTACTTTTTTGAGTGTAAGAACTGGTTTATGAGACTTTATTGCTGATTTGAAACATGTTAGTAAAGTGTGAGTTTGACTAACAGTTTTTGGTATTTCCCCATTCAAGCAGAAGTTGCTTTTTCCTGCCCAAAACATCTGCCCTGGAGTCGTTGCCAATATGACTGCATATTGATTTGGTTATACTCAAATAAACTTTATACTTTCCATGCCAGTGTTTTAAAAAAAGTTGCCCTCCAGCGTTTTTGATCATTTTCACAAAACTTTCATGGCCCGCAGAATATTTTGTTGTATAGATAATTGAACATGCATCAAAAGAAAGGACAGAGCCTCTGCTTTAAAAAAAGGTTTTTTTTATTAACACTTGAATGTGGTTAAGTTTCATTAAAAGAGCAACATTTTGAACCGCGTCCTGGGGCAATATGGCTGCCGTCACATCATCCAGGTGGATGCTGCACATTGGGGATCCCCCCTTTCTATGTAAAGCGCTTTGAGTGCAGAGAAAAGCATTATATGTAATGAATTATTATTATTATTTAACAAAAAGTGCATAAGCAGTGCTTTTATCGCTTGTTTCTGCACCTCTTTTGCCATTTTTGATCCGGAGATTCTGTACTCTTTCAGAAGTTGCCCAATGGCTAACCCCCGCCAACCGTATTAAAATAAAAAGTGTTGAAATAAAAAAATGTCTTCAATGGCAGAGAAGCATTGTCTAATAAATGACAGAAAATTCTGTGAATGGTGGTGAAAGAGTTAAAAGTAATACACAAATATTGCATGAACAGTTCATTTTAATTAGATTAAACTGTTTTTATTATTAAGTTTCAGTATTGAATGATTTAAATATGATCAAAATTTCTATTGGTTCATTGCATTCTGGGATTGCCATTTCTGCAAAGCATACAAGCAGGGCCCAAAATGAACACTTACCAATCGCCAAATACTTGTAAAAACTGCAGTTGGTGAGTATATGAAATTGTGTCACTCACCAGTTGGTTAGTAACTTTTATGAATTCTAATTGAATTATCAAATCGCAAAAGGCAGCGATTAGGTTTTATAATATTTAGTCTGATGCGCTGTGTGTTTCAGAGTGAAAGGGTGTGTTCTTTTACAACTGAGCAACTCATGATCTTTTGGTTTTCAGCATCTCAGAATGGCTCGGTACGCAGTAAATTCTGCTCACACAAGTGCTGAGAGTTTGGGTCGCTTATATGTGCATTTGAAAATGTATTAAATACTAGATTTGTAAACAGTTTTTACAGTACAGTAGTATTACTACTATGGTAACTGGTTAAACTGTGTTGACCCACTCACAAGCACAACGATTTTGGAGTGCTTTTAAAAAATTAATTATAATTTATTGCTAGATTTGTTTCTCAAATCATTCAGCCAGCAGTAGTAGTAATAGTAACTGCTTGTTTTTTAATGAAATAAAGCAAATAAAGTTTAATGGGCTGGACATTTTCTCAAGTCACTGGCCATTGGCAGGTGTGGCAAAAATAGTTTTGGCCCCTGGATACAATCTTTGCTGCTTTATGATTAAATAGAATCCAGAAGAAGGAATCATAGAAGGCAGCATAACGTTGGTGATTTACAATGTTACAATGCCCAAGGAGTACATGCTAACTATTTGCATTTTTTTCTTTTCTACATCCTATAGATGGCTTCAGCTACAGATAATCGTTATGGACAAAAGGAGTCTTCCGACCAGAACTTTGATTACATGTTCAAAATCCTGATCATCGGGAACAGCAGCGTTGGGAAGACAAGCTTTCTGTTTCGTTATGCTGATGACTCCTTCACCCCAGCATTTGTAAGCACGGTGGGCATCGACTTCAAGGTGAAGACCATCTACAGGAATGACAAGAGGATAAAGCTGCAGATCTGGGTGAGATATGGTTTCCCATCAGCACTGGGAGTTTTGATTAGGTCATGATGTAGATAAATGGAACATATCAGTGCCAGTGTAAGGGCTTGTTGTGGTAGAAAAGAGATTGATGTTTTTTATTTATTCAAAAATTGAATAATGAATCACTAAATATCATAGCAAATTTTTGCATTCTAGCTATTTTCTTACTGGAAAGTCCATAGTAGGTGATCCATTATTATACTGTGGTTTAAGTCATTGTTTACTCATAAATCTTATTTAAATCTCTGGAACAGAGCTGTGGTTTAATATGCAACTGTAAAACAAAACAAAACAAAATTCAAAAAATTAAATACAATCGTGATAGTAATGCCATAAACCTAAATATGTAAAATCAACCAATGGAATCAATTAAGCCATTGTGGTTTAAAGAAATGTTGTATTCTACAGAGAAACACAGATGAGAGATGGTCAGTAGCTAGTATGGTTGGGGAGGTTTGCTGATGCGCTAGATGGGTAACCAATCAGAATTGCTTGTGATGTATCAGGACCCCTCCCCCAATGCCTCAAATTTCCCTCTGGTGAAGACGACCCTCCCCCACCTCACAGACCACAGCAAAGACCTCACCAGATGCACACACACTAGAGAAAAGCTTGCTCTCGCCATCTTACCATGGATAAATATATAGTGTTGTGTGGCATACAGTATATGGTCTAAAAAGACATGGAAATGTGGCTATATTCAGAATTGAATACTTGCTTGCTATTTACTGAATACTGCACAAAATGTACTGTATGCTCAACCTTCTTATTCATTTATTCAAAGTATTATGCAACGATAGACATTTCAGACAGTACTATGCTACATTGTTGTCACATCTCAAGCATGATTCATAGAGTGGCGACCCCAGTTGTCACCTTGGAAATATAGGGGGTTATTTTTCCTTTAAATCCTGTTTTGTGTACGAATGTTTGAGCAAGTTATGTCCCAAGACATGTTAGGTATTGCAGTTGTTAATGCTTCCAGTTCATTCGTCACACTAGAAATGGAAAGTCTACTCAAGCGCATTATACACCATGATGTGTGCTCTTTTGTAGTCCTCATACTATTTGTTTTTTGCTTAGCATGGATGGATGCAGAATTGAATTGGCACATAACGGTGCGTGTTTGCCCTGATGATCTGTACTGTACTCTTTGAAAATGGTTCAGGGTCAGTGTAATAAAAAACAGAAACACTTGCTGGATTGCAGCATATTGTTGAAAAGATGCTGATGTATTACTGTGGTATCAGAGTCAAGAGCCAAAAATAGGCTTTCGGTCTCACAGATATTTTGGTATATTAAATTAATGGGTCCATCAGTGCTGCTTAGTAGACTCCATTTTGACCTCGTGAAGTCTCTATAGGAATAAGACATTGTTGTGAGTATTTAGTCTATTGATTTGATACACTTGCCTGAGGTCCTCATAGTACTATCATCTTCAACCCATCTTCATGTTGTGCCAAACCCATAAGGTCATCTTCGAAACACAACGTTATCAGATCCCAGAAATTAAGTACCTGTTATTAGATTACGTTTCAAAAATACTCATACGTAGTGTGTGTGTATAAAACTATTTATGTCAAAAATAAAGAAATTCATCAAAATAAAAATACTTAGTTACATCTAAAGGAAATCTGGATACTCAGGACATTAAATTATTTGATGTTTAGTATTATTTTAAACACATGCACTATACTTGGAAAATTAATGTAATTGAACCTGTCACCTCAGCATGAGGTCACAGTGATGCTGCAAATTAAAAATATATACATTTAAATTGAAAGGCAGAGATCTGTTATATATATCAAACAATACAAAAAAGTTAATCTTGAATTATATTTTCCATTAAAAAAAATGCTTATCAAATGCCTAACTCTAAGGTCCCCTTTCCTATTTCCTGCTCATTGTGGATCTCACATTAGGACACATTGTCCTGAAAGTTTTTGATATTTTTTTTATGTTTTATACAAACAAAGTCCCTGCAGTCATAGCTTACCCTATAACATGTCAACTCCGTCATCCCGGTGTAATAGTTTCTGTAATTAATTAATAGATAAATCTTGCCATTTTTTATATGTTTATAAAGGCAGCTACAACTGAGGAAAAACAATTGTTCCACTCTACAACAGGTGGTTAAGGTGGAAAAATATTCATCAGGTTTTATGTCTGACAGTGTTGACTTGTAAGCTGATGGAGTTGACATAATAAATAAATATATCTTACGGTGGCTGAGAGAGCTCAACGTGCTGCAACTGAAGAAAACACATGCAAATAGAAAAACACCCGCAAATTAAGAAAACATCTTCATCAGTTTTACAACACATGTGTGCTCCAAATGCTCACAACACAACCAAATACAGAAAGCGCTGCAAAAGTTCACATGAACGCTTTTCTGTATTTGGTTGTGAGTATTTGGAGCACACATGTGTTGTACAACTGATGAAGATGTTTTCTTAATTTGCGGGTGTTTTATTTGCATGTGTTTTCTTCATTTGCCGTAATATCTTTATATATTTGGTAGCACTTTATTTTAAGGTGGCATAGTTACACTTTACTACATGTACTAACTATATTAATAACATGAAATTATGCATAATTGCAAGTAACTAACCCTAAACCAAACCCTAACCATAACTCTATTTTAAGTACATGTAGTTAATTAATATTTAACTTATTTGAGTATGTACAATGTAACTGTCACCTTAAAATAGTGTAACCATATATATATATTCTTATTATTATTTATAAAAATTTTTGCATATGAGGAATTATTCTTATGTTGATTCATGATTTTATTTACATATATATTTGGCCTGATTCATATGCCTTTACTGTCTGTATACATAACATCTTTTGTCACCATGAATTCGAAAATGATGATTCTTATTTTTTATGGAATATTGCAGTTGAAGGCTGAAGACGCATCTTTTTCGGCAGCACTTGATCCATTGACCCTTGTGTGGTGTTCATATTTTTGTTATTCAGCCAGTGTTCGTTGGTCTGGTGGACCCACTGCATTTTTGGGTTTTTAATTCAACACAATCAAACAATTTTATGTTAAAGATGTTTACTTCATCCCAATTAAATGCAATATAAACAGCATATATGGTTAATATGTTCTCTTTACCTTTGTTAGATCACATTTAATACTAACACTTTCTCTACATCTATTTCTATTTATTAAAAAAAAGTACATGTACTGGTTAGATTATTAAACTGGGAAGGGTCATAGCATTGCATATTGTTGTCCTACTGTTAGTTTAAGTGCTTCTATTCTCAATTCTAAGTCGCTTTGGATAAAAGCGTCTGCTAAATGAATAAATGTAAAATGTAAATGTACAGGGCGGCACATATTAATGCCTACAATTACACACATAAGTTTGTTTTCTGTGGGCTACTGATACCCAGAATAAGACGTAGCCTACTGTACCCCTAAAAGGAGAAAAAACAAACCAATGGCAGGATTGTTGTATTAAATTAAATATTAGCTTAACAAACTTGTTAGTTGTCTTAATTTGTTGTCTTGTAAATCGGTTGTTGTAAGTTGTAACCTCAGTTGGACCATTGTTGACTCCCTCAGTATTTAACACTGTCAGATGAAGGTTTCTGTTAATTTTGAAAGAAATTTTATCAAATTATTAAATTATATTAATAATATTAAAATATTAAAACTGAAATACATGATTTACATGTCTGATTTACCTAACATTGGTTATATACACTCACCGGCCACTTTATTAGGTACACCTGTCCAACTGCTCGTTAACACTTAATTTCTAAGCAGCCAATCACATGGCGGCAACTCAGTGCATTTAGGCATGTAGACATGGTCAAGACAATCTCCTGCAGTTCAAACCGAGCATCAGTATGGGGAAGAAAGGTGATTTGAGTGACTTTGAACGTGGCATGATTGTTGGTGCCAGAAGGGCTGGTCTGAGTATTTCAGAAACTGCTAATCTACTGGGATTTTCACGCACAACCATCTCTAGGGTTTACAGAGAATGGTCCGAAAAAGAAAAAACATCCAGTGAGCGGCAGTTCTGTGGGTGGAAATGCCTTGTTGATGCCAGAGGTCAGAGGAGAATGGCCAGACTGGTTCGAGCTGATAGAAGGGCAACAGTGACTCAAATAACCACCCGTTACAACCAAGGTGGGCAGAAGAGCATCTCTGAACGCACAGTACGTCGAACTTTGAGGCAGATGGGCTACAGCAGCAGAAGACCACACCGGGTGCCACTCCTTTCAGCTAAGAACAGGAAACTGAGGCTACAATTTGCACAAGCTCATCGAAATTGGACAATAGAAGATTGGAAAAACGTTGCCTGGTCTGATGAGTCTCGATTTCTGCTGCGACATTCGGATGGTAGGGTCAGAATTTGGCGTCTACAACATGAAAGCATGGATCCATCCTGCCTTGTATCAACGGTTCAGGCTGGTGGTGGTGGTGTCATGGTGTGGGGAATATTTTCTTGGCACTCTTTGGGCCCCTTGGTACCAATTGAGCATCGTTGCAACGCCACAGCCTACCTGAGTATTGTTGCTGACCATGTCCATCCCTTTATGACCACAATGTACCCAACTTCTGATGGCTACTTTCAGCAGGATAATGCGCCATGTCATAAAGCTGGAATCATCTCAGACTGGTTTCTTGAACATGACAATGAGTTCGCTGTACTCAAATGGCCTCCACAGTCACCAGATCTCAATCCAATAGAGCATCTTTGGGATGTGGTGGAACGGGAGATTCGCATCATGGATGTGCAGCCGACAAATCTGCGGCAACTGTGTGATGCCATCATGTCAATATGGACCAAACTCCCTGAGGAATGCTTCCAGCACCTTGTTGAATCTATGCCACGAAGAATTGAGGCAGTTCTGAAGGCAAAAGGGGGTCCAACCCATTACTAGCATGGGGTACCTAATAAAGTGGCCGGTGAGTGTATGTTTATATTATATTATAAGGAGGATAGAGAGTTAAGGAATTTTGGAACTGGATTGTTCATAATAACCCTAACCCTAAATTTACTTTTTAGATAATGTCTTTTTTCACTTAGCTCCTTTACTGCACACCATTATCACATAGTTAAATACTTTACACTGTTGTTAAATGTATCAAATTAAAATAGCATGCTGACACAAATTAAGTTATGAAGTGAATAAATGTAATTTTTTTGGGAAAAAAAAACAAACAAAAAAACTCTGTTCCCTTACATGGTTCATTAGCGGAGACCTTTGTCTACAAATATATCAGTTTATAAGAATGTATTATTAAATAATAAAAACTATCTTCTAAAACAAGTTTTGTCCCTAATCTCAAGAATAAGTGATATATATTATGTATATATACACTCACCGGCCACTTTATTAGGTACCCCATGCTAGTAACGGGTTGGACCCCCTTTTGCCTTCAGAACTGCCTCAATTCTTCGTGGCATAGATTCAACAAGGTGCTGGAAGCATTCCTCAGGGAGTTTGGTCCATATTGACATGATGGCATCACACAGTTGCCGCAGATTTGTCGGCTGCACATCCATGATGCGAATCTCCCGTTCCACCACATCCCAAAGATGCTCTATTGGATTGAGATCTGGTGACTGTGGAGGCCATTTGAGTACAGCGAACTCATTGTCATGTTCAAGAAACCAGTCTGAGATGATTCCAGCTTTATGACATGGCGCATTATCCTGCTGAAAGTAGCCATCAGAAGTTGGGTACATTGTGGTCATAAAGGGATGGACATGGTCAGCAACAATACTCAGGTAGGCTGTGGTCGTTGCAACGATGCTCAATTGGTACCAAGGGGCCCAAAGAGTGCCAAGAAGATATTCCCCACACCATGACACCACCACCACCAGCCTGAACCGTTGATACAAGGAAGGATGGATCCATGCTTTCATGTTGTAGACGCCAAATTCTGACCCTACCATCCGAATGTCGCAGCAGAAATCGAGACTCATCAGACAGGCAACGTTTTTCCAATCTTCGATTGTCCAATTTCGATGAGCTTGTGCAAATTGTAGCCTCAGTTTCCTGTTCTTAGCTGAAAGGAGTGGCACCCGGTGTGGTCTTCTGCTGCTGTAGCCCATCTGCCTCAAAGTTCGACGTACTGTGCGTTCAGAGATGCTCTTCTGCCCACCTTGGTTGTAACGGGTGGTTATTTGAGTCACTGTTGCCCTTCTATCAGCTCGAACCAGTCTGGCCATTCTCCTCTGACCTCTGGCATCAACAAGGCATTTCCGCCCACAGAACTGCCGCTCACTGGATGTTTTTTCTTTTTCGGACCATTCTCTGTAAACCCTAGAGATGGTTGTGCGTGAAAATCCCAGTAGATTAGCAGTTTCTGAAATACTCAGACCAGCCCTTCTGGCACCAACAATCATGCCACGTTCAAAGTCACTCAAATCACCTTTCTTCCCCATACTGATGCTCGGTTTGAACTGCAGGAGATTGTCTTGACCATGTCTACATGCCTAAATGCACTGAGTTGCCGCCATGTGATTGGCTGCTTAGAAATTAAGTGTTAACGAGCAGTTGGACAGGTGTACCTAATAAAGTGGCCGGTGAGTGTATATGCAGTGAAGAAAATAAGTATTTGAACACCCTGCTATTTTGCAAGTTCTCCCACTTAGAAATCATGGTGGGTCTGAAATTGTCATCGTAGGTGCATGT
The DNA here is from genome assembly GCA_031834385.1 of Semotilus atromaculatus. Classification (NCBI taxonomy): domain Eukaryota; kingdom Metazoa; phylum Chordata; class Actinopteri; order Cypriniformes; family Leuciscidae; genus Semotilus; species Semotilus atromaculatus. Next base: position 24,240,892 of record JAULUF010000020.1, on the reverse strand, counting down.
CCACTGTGAGAGACATAATCTAAAAAAACAAAATCCAGAAATCACAATGTATGATTTTTTTAACTATTTATTTGTAAGATACAGCTGCAAATAAGTATTTGAACACCTGTCTATCAGCTAGAATTCTGACCCTCAAAGACCTGTTAGTCTGCCTTTAAAATGTCCACCTTCACTCCATTTATTATCCTAAATTAGATGCACCTTTTTGAGGTCGCTAGCTGGATAAAGACCCCTGTCCACCCCATACAATCAGTAAGAATCCAACTACTAACATGGCCAAGACCAAAGAGCTGTCCAAAGACACTAGAGACAAAATTGTACCCCTCCACAAGGCTGGAAAGGGCTACGGGGAAATTGCCAAGCAGCTTGGTGAAAAAAGGTCCACTGTTGGAGCAATCAGTAGAAAATGGAAGAAGCCAAACATGACTGTCAATCTCCCTCGGACTGGGGCTCCATGCAAGATCTCACCTCGTGGGGTCTCAATGATCCTGAGAAAGGTGAGAAATCAGCCCAGAACTACACGGGAGGAGCTGGTCAATGACCTTTAAAAAGAGCTGGGACCACCGTTTCCAAGGTTACTGTTGGTAATACACTAAGACGTCATGGTTTGAAATCATGCATGGCACGGAAGGTTCCCCTGCTTAAACCAGCACATGTCAAGGCCCGTCTTAAGTTTGCCAATGACCATTTGGATGATCCAGAGGAGTCATGGGAGAAAGTCATGTGGTCAGATGAGACCAAAATAGAACTTTTTGGTCATAATTCCACTAACCGTGTTTGGAGGAAGAAGAATGATGAGTACCATCCCAAGAACACCATCCCTACTGTGAAGCATGGGGGTGGTAGCATCATGCTTGGGGGTGTTTTTCTGCACATGGGACAGGGCGACTGCACTGTATTAAGGAGAGGATGACCGGGGCCATGTATTGCGAGATTTTGGGGAACAACCTCCTTCCCTCAGTTAGAGCATTGAAGATGGGTCGAGGCTGGGTCTTCCAACATGACAATGACCCAAAGCACACAGCCAGGATAACCAAGGAGTGGCTCTGTAAGAAGCATATCAAGGTTCTGGCGTGGCCTAGCCAGTCTCCAGACCTAAACCCAATAGAGAATCTTTGGAGGGAGCTCAAACTCAGCCCAGCTCTAGACAGCCCAGAAACCTGACTGATCTAGAGAAGATCTGTGTGGAGGAGTGGGCCAAAATCCCTCCTGCAGTGTGTGCAAACCTGGTGAAAAACTAAAGGAAACGTTTGACCTCTGTAATTGCAAAAAAAGGCTACTGTACCAAATAGTAACATTGATTTTCTCAGGTGGTCAAATACTTATTTGCAGCTGTATCTTACAAATAAGTAGGTAAAAAATCATACATTGTGATTTCTGGATTTTTTTTTTTGTTGATAATGTCTCTCACAGTGGACTTGCACCTACGATGACAATTTCAGACCCCTCCATGATTTCTAAGTGGGAGAACTTGCAAAATAGCAGGGTGTTCAAATACTTATTTTCTTCACTGTGTATATATATATATATATATATATATATATATATATATATATATATATATATATATATATATAATATTATATTATCTTTTATTATTTCTTTTGACAAACTGAAATTCTTTGTGGTAATCAACAGCATGTTGTCGATTGTACAAGTTGTACTTAATCTCTGAATATTCCTTCAATGAGCCTCTGTACTTTTTTTCCCACATAAACCAGGAATACAGGATTTAGCCATGGTTTTGGGTTTTTTTATGTGTAGCTCCTCCTATCAAAAAATATGAGATCAAGTATAACAAAAAGCATCCACCATGTAGCCTAAGGAGCTGATCCCTGCATCACTGCACCAGAGAAATGAGCCTGTTAAATATAAACTCACTCAGGTCAGTCAATAGAGGCCGGACTTATGCAGGAGGCCAAACAAAAGCTTGTCTCGGGAATAACAATAACTACAGCTTTTCAAAAATGTTGAAGAAAATTCAATAACCTTTTCAATAATTTTATTTCACAAATCTGGCTAGAGAATATAAAGAACCAGATTTCTGGTTGCTTGGTGGTTATTTAATTACTCAAGTTTCAATGATATTCTAGTCCCTAGATATGACTTCAGACCCTTTTTTCAATGTAAATCCATTTGATTTTTCAATCATTTTATTGTCCACCAGATTAAAATAAGCATTTCACTAATATCGCTCGACATACAAGACACACTAATTGAGTTATATTTCACTGTTGTAAAGGGATAGGTCATCCAAAAATAAATTACACACCCTCATGTCATTCTGGATCTTCAAAACACAAATAAAGATATTTTTAATTCAAACTGAGAGATTTCTGTCCTTCCATGGAAAGTCCATACCAGTAAAACTGTCATGCTTCAATAAGTTTATGAAGTACTGTAAAAGTAATCTTTACGAATCAAGCAGTTTAATCCAAATCTTCTGAAGAGACACAATCACTTCATATGCATGATGAACAGATTTATATCATACACTACTGTCCAAACGTTTTGGGTCAATATGACTTTCGAGTCCTACCCTTGGCTCCACCGGCGAGACACCCACAATCCTCTTCAGTGTCCTCCTCCACCTCGGCCCACCCAACAATCCCTGCAAAACAGAAATGGACATTGTTAGGGTTGGTTCACACAGAACGTGTTTTTGCTGTAAAAACAAACAAACAAGATGCAGGTCAGTGGAACGAAAAGAAGCACAAGGTCTAGAGATGCGTTTTTTAAAAGTTCTTTTAACTTGAGCACGAGATGACGCTGTTCTCTGTACATGAGCGTTGAACGCCCGCTGATGGCCTGGAGCTCGCATCTGCAAAATCGTCTCAACAGATTGTAAAATAGGCACTATGATTATATATTAGTCACATATTTGAGGTCTGAATAACTACATTCTCGCCTAAAAAAACCTCTTAAAACTACATTTCGTGACACGACAACAGTAGTATTATTTTTATTTTTTAAATGTGGTGGATTTGCTCAACCGCCATGACAGTCGCTGTAAGCGGAGTGATACAAACGGTAAAACGGTTAGAGTGCTGTTACTGTGTGAATATAGCACGACTGGAAAAGGCACTCAGCCAATCCGATTCGAGAACCAGAAAGAACTGTTGTATAAATATAATTAATTTTTATATATATACGTGTATGTGTGTGTACAAAGTTCTGGCATGCAACTCTAGATGCCGCGGGCTAATAGGTCCTTTAACTCACCTGTTCATAATCACATTGTTATCTATAGGGCACAGCTGATGAGCTTGCTGCTCAACCTTCAAATTCTTGGGTAGCATTTGCAGTGCGCTTTCAGAAACCCTCCACCTTCCCCAGCTCCACCTGTATATATCTGCTATGTGTAATTCATGTACGCTATATTGTACAGCAGCAGCATGTCTTACTTGCTCACATCAGCGTGTTGTGTATGTATTGGCAGTAGCAAGTCCGTACTTGCTCTGCAGCAGCAATTAAAGCAGCAGCAGCAACAGCGTAGCAGATCTATTCGTCCAAGACCAAACATACAACATTGTCATACCCATTAGTATGCCAATCACTCCGAGAGTGACACTGTCATGACAGATGACTCTCAGCTGATCCACGTCTTCCTATCAGTTTACATATATAAGCTCCTTCTGTATTATCAGCAGCTATCGCATTTCTCAGGAGCAAATTACCCTCCTCCCTCCCCAGCTCCTCCTCTCGTCAGTCAGGATTTGGCAGTCAGGATAAATTCTCGAATTATGTTGTACATTAAAATATTGAATTGATATACATTCATGTTGGTTCTGTTCTGTTACCCTAAGGGGGGTTATTGCTGCTCTTATCCATGCTAGGCTGCATGGATGCGCTGGGAATTCTTGCCCAGAACAGAACCATACCCCCAATCCAAACTATATGCTAATGTTCAATCGTACTTGACGATAGTGGTCCTGAAAAAAAAAAAAAAAAAATATATATATATATATATATATATATATATATATATATATATATATATATATATATATAATGTATATATGTGTGTGTGTTCTTACCGTAAGGGCTTGGCTGATGCCAACAAATGCATATTCTGTATATTTTAAATGTAAAAAATAGGTTTTGCATTTGTTCCTATTTCATTTTGTGAATTACTGACTATTCCTTTACAGGACACAGCAGGACAGGAACGCTACAGAACCATCACCACTGCCTACTACCGCGGAGCAATGGGCTTCATCCTCATGTACGACATAACCAACGAGGAGTCTTTCGCCGCAGTGCAAGACTGGTGAATTAACTAAACATGCAAACATTCTGCCTCAAATATAACAGAGGAAATTGTGTTTAACAAGCAAAGATTTAATCATGTGTAACTGGTCTCCCGCAGGTCCACACAGATTAAGACATACTCATGGGATAACGCTCAGGTGCTTCTAGTGGGCAACAAGTGTGACATGGAGGATGAGAGGGTGGTGGCCTCTGAGAGGGGCCGACAGCTATCCGAGCATCTCGGTAAGTCATGTTTGGTGGTTGGCACAGCTGTGTCATTTTATTCTTTCAGGGAGAAATGTATTTGCTGAACATACATACTTCTTTTAAAGGTGCCATATGTAAAAATTTAGGTAACAATATCCAAAAAATGAGCTACACGTATCAAAAGAATGAGAAGAAATAAATGCAATGATGTCATTAAAAAATGACAAGTTATAGTGCTGCCGAGATATAAACCTGAATTAGCATGCTAAATTACTAGCCCCGGCCCGGCCGGTGTCATAATACCAGTTTCGGCCATGGGAGGCGGTATGCGGGCAACATACATAACCACCAGCCAAACTGCAGTACACGAATAACTCGCACGGCTTGTGGGCGTACTTAAACCTGATGTCAATCGCGTCTATATGAGACCGGCCTTTATAATTTAGTGTTGAGATGTTGTTAATTGAGTCTCTAATCTCTAAAAATGTCCAAATGAACTGCGGTCTTACTATCGTGTCAATTGATTTGATTAATATGCGCGAGGGAGAGAGAGAGCAGGAGGACTGCGCTCGTGTTGTTTGAAGACGTGAGAGTGCGCGCGCGTGGCCGGGGCGCTCTCTCTCTCTGCTCGTTATAAGCCCTGTCAAGCGCAGCAGTCATTATATTCTACATCACTCACCGATCAAAATAGGCTTTGGCGGGACAAAGCGGACGATTTGACGGTTTTAGAAGATTAACAACCCGAAACTAAAAAACAGACTAGAGTAGGCCAACTTTCTGGAGGTATACTGCCCCCATCTGGTATGGAATATGTGGAGTATGAATTTATTTTTTGGCAGACATTCCACATGGCACCTTTAAATCATCAAGTTTATTTTTATAACGCATTTCCCACATGCCGGTAGTTTTTCTTTCGCATTAGTTAAATTGAATAAGACTTGGTGTCTATAATAAATGTTGTTTATGATGACTGACACTATAATTCGTTTGTTTTATACTTTATCTGTTTAAAGTATTTATTGTGTAGTGAGGACAACTCAATAATGTTTTTAAAATTTAGTTTTATTCACTGTATTTTACATTTATTTTTTAATGTAAAAATCAAATGTGATTTTTATACAGCGATTTGAATTATTGGTGTTTTTTTAATTTTCTCTAATCAATGCAATTTTGACCCGCTGTGACTAGTCATGTGCGACTTATTTTCTGGAAAGTACTTGATATTTGTATTAGCTATATTGGACTGGGTTCCAAAACCTAGTAAGTTGTCTTGCTGTCTACTGCCTACATAGGCAGCTACTTTCTAAAGCTGCATACTAACAAAAAAAAAAAAAACACTGTGCGTCATACAAATCACAATTGATTTCAGTAGTTTGGCGTTAGCATGTAGCTAAGCTAAGGACGCAATACTCTAAAAAGAACACACTATAGTCCCATTTTGTATTATTTCTGGAATTTTCTGGAGATTCACCAGAAGGAATTACAGTAAACTTGGCTTTTGTTTTTCTAAAACCAGTGTTGTGCCGAATTTCGACCGCCTGCCAAATTATTGATCGTTGAAGTCGGTACCTGATTGCCGAATCCTAACCCCTCTCCCCCACAACTAATCCTAAATCTACCAATGCTAGGGGGGTAATAATTTGGCGGGAGTCAAAATTCGGCACAACATAACTATTGTACCTCCTCATCTCAATGTTGTAAAACTTGTCAAAGGCAACTGTAGCTAAATAAAAACTATTGTAAAAATGATCAACTCTTAACTGGCAACTGCCGAATATGGCGCTTAAATTGACAGTGCTTTTGTCAGGGGCAGCTCAGTCTTAGTCTCTACTTGGTTTCTTCTATTATCCTCAGGTTTCGAGTATTTTGAGGCCAGTGCCAAGGACAACATTAATGTTAAACAAACCTTCGAGCGGCTGGTAGACATAATCTGCGAGAAGATGTCAGAGAGCCTGGATGCTGCTGATCCTGCAGTGACGGGAGCCAAACAGGGGCCGCAGCTCACAGAGCAACCCGCTGCCCCGCACCAGGACTGCGCCTGCTGAAAACCCCACGGCTCTTTCTGCACTGCCTTGCACCAACACACACACACACACACACACACAAAAAAACAAGTTTAGGTATTTAAAAAGATCAAGATACATAAAACCTTCAGTTTCCCCTTACTGCCTCCTCTGGCTACAGCCTCTCCTCTGATGTCTCACTTTAACACCTCAAGCTTTGACATGGTTTTATTCAACCTGCAATCCATTACATTTTAAAAGGAAAGCCATAACACCCTTTAAGAATTTGATTAGGCTTGATTAAGCCTGTGTTATGTTTTAAAGACTTAATGAAGTTAACATTTTAGGGGTGTGTTATTAGGACCAAGTTTGGTGTAGCACACAGTATCAGTAATCTTAAGTTTTCGATGCCTTCATTTCACTTCATATTCTTTTCTTGTACTCTTCCATAACCTTATTTATGAACAAATATAAAAAAAAGAGGAACGGGGAGAGATTTCTGTATATTTATTCCAAAAGTGTACATAATGAATACAGTTCAGTATTTAAATTATAAAAATAGAGATACATATCTAAAATGTTTTATTATTTTTTTTATTATTATTTTTTGAAAATGACCAATTCAGTCAAATATAAAGAAAGTTATAGAAGTCAATAAATGCTGTTTTCATGGTAATTCTTTGCAGTCCGAGTCACCAACCTTGCTTATTTGTATATGTGACATTGTATCTTGTTTACTGCCTTGCCTCATGTAATTTCAGTCCCGGGACTGAAAGCCAGATATCATACACAAACATTCCTTGATGTAAATTTGCATGGAAGGAAATAAAGCCATTTAGGCAAATATTGGTAGGATTCCATTCTAAATGCTTCATTAGGTCTAGTCAAGTATATTTCTAGTCAAAAACAGAGTCTGATTTGCAGCCATGTTGTAATTTCATTATAGCAGCAGAGCCATAAGCTCAACCTACTTGCTATCAATAATACGCTCACGAAATTTAGCAAATGTCAGAGATTTGACTGGAATTTCCCATAAAGACTTTCTAGACTGGCGTGTCCTATGAAATATTTTATGTGGCTCTGTATAATACCACACCTGCAACTATAATGAAAAATCGGTTTGCAAAAAAGAAAAAATGTCCATGACAAGTATTAACGTTTACATGTGTAAGACCCTCTCTGATTATTCCTGCATCTTTCCTTTGCTATTCTGTCTTCCTTTAGTGAAAACTTATTGTACATACATTTGAGTCTTTGGTTTTATGTGTGAACTGTGTTGTATCAATTCTAGGCTTTAAAAAAATCTAGGTGATATTAAGAAGAAAAAATACAAAAAGAGGATATAAAGGGTGTTCTTTACCTGCTGTTGTGTATGCCTGCTTGTGAATGAATGTCACTTTATTACAGAGCAATATTGAAGAAAATACCTTTTCACGTGTTGCAGATTATTTATCATTCTGTTAACATAAACAGACCATTTTTTGTAGGATGTGATGGAACTGTGATTAAGTGGTTTAAATCCTAGTTGAAACGTACTGTTTTAAACCAAAGCAGGCAGATAGACTGACTGTCACGTCTACCGTGGAGCTGCTTTGCTGAAATTCAAAAGCTTGACTATTTGTGGCAAATGCTGTTGATACTTTAAAACCTCAAATCATATTGGAAAAAAAGTTTAATGTAGATATCTGCAGAGGCACTGTTATTGGGTACAGCCCAATCCATGGGGCCCAGGACAAATTGTTTGTAGGTGGGTCCCTCTAATGAGCAGATGATACAATAGATGGAGGATCGTAGTGAGCCCCTTTCATGGCCCTGGAAATCAGAAGTGAGAAGATATTACTGAATCTTTATTAACATCACAGCTCACCATATAAAGTAATCGCTCCACGTTCAGATCAGTTTATCATCCCAATGAGTTTGTTCTCCATTTCCTACATTATTATCAAGAATTTTTTTTTATTCATGCTTTCCATTGTGTTTTTCTTATTAGATAAAAAAAAAATCATTGTTTTTTTTTTCTGATAATTGGAGTGTAATGTACAAGGAAAAAAACACTAATATGCAGTAGTAAATGTACTGTACTTACAATAAGGGGTTTGGTGTTAAAGTGTCCAGTGGTGAAATTTACCAAATCAACTGTCTATGTTGTGAAAATGACTGAACTTATAAAAATAAAGGTTTGTGCTGTTTACTTGAGACTATGTTGCATCTTTGCAATACGTGAGAATGAAATAATAATTTCTTCTAATAATCAAATATTTTCATATCTACATGAGCTGACGGGAATTAATAAAGTGTTCTTTGTCATTGGCTTGATGTCACTGCCTTTATACTTGCAATTTTGAGTCATCTGCTTAGATTTCTGTTTTTCAGCCTCTTGTTCCTGCTTATTTAGCATGTTTTGTAATCACAAGAAAAATATCATTTTATTGGCATTTAGGATTGTTGGTACCACTGGACATGGGAGCACTGGGAATACCAGATTTGGTATTGGGAGCTCTGAGACCAGTGTAATTGAGAGGGTCAGAGCCACCAACCTTGGAAACACTGCCACTGAGCTTAGGATCAGGGAGCATCTTCATTCTCATCCTCCTATTTTCTTATTTTAGACTTGTTTGTATTGTTCATCTAATCTCCTCAGATTTCTGTTCTTTGGCATCACATTCATGTGATTTAAAAAAAAAAAAAAAAAATTGTTAAATACACAACAGGAAACTGTTAGGCTACTATTTTCTTGCTGCTTCAGTAGCCACTACGTTTTGTTATAGCCTAGGCCTTTAATAAAACTGTTCACTTTAAATGTTAATATTTTCTACAAAATGTATTTAGCAGACAATATGCTTAATATATTAATTTCTAATAAACATGTTTACAGCATAACTACAATGTTTAAAATTATTTAGCCGTTTGTAGGCAATTGATTAACTGTACGGTTCAATGGTTCATCTTTTTAAAGAAATTTTACAGTCATTAGATTCAGATGTAATTCTATAAGCATGAGGATACCATAACATTTATCCTACTATTTATTGCTAACATTCCATTTCGTAGTCACTACGAGTTATGTCGTGACGACGAATGGGGTTTCGCTTAGAAAGCCTATCAACTTCGAGAATATAAAACGAGCTAATGGCAAGAAAATGCCATGGGTCTGCAGAATTTGCATAGTGTAACTCCGCCCCACCTCGTGGGTATAAAAGGAAGGACGCTGGCAACATGCAGATATGTTTTCGCTTTGGAGCCAAGAGTATTTCTTCACTCCACAAGCCATTCTGAGATCTTCTCTTTACTCTTCGAGATGAACTAGTCTCCAGGTGTTGGTGTGATGGCGAATTCCAGCGAGATTCACATTGCCTGCTGATCTGTGCAGTGATTACCAGACGTGTGTTTCTCCCTGGTCGATTCAGCATCGGCGGAGTCTTTTTCCTCTCACTATAGAGTTTGCGAGTTTCCAATATAACAGTGAAAGATGCAGCACCCTAATGTGGTTAAAGAAAGAACTTACACACCCATCTCTGAGCCATCAGAGGTCCCTGATGACAGTGTGCGCCACTCACAAGCTTTGCCACTCTCGTCCCCCTCTGTAGCCAGACCCCTGGCAGAGCAGGCTCCCGTGGAACGCTGGTCCTTCCCTGGCCTCCTCTGTCAAGACGCGGCTAATAACCGTGCCCCTACACCGGGAATCTACGCCTTCCCTGTCCGGGCCGGTCATTCCGCCTCGATGCTTCACTGGCGGTACATCTGTGGTTCGCATGACCCCGCTGGTACAGTTCTTGGGAGCCTGGCTAGAGCTTCCCAACCTGTCCCGCTGGGTCGCGAGAACCATCAGGCTTGGCTCCGTGAATCAGTTCGCACAATCTCCTCCCTCCTTCCGGGGAGTCCGTTACACTATGGTTAATGGCAATGCCCCTGTCATGCGTGTGGAGGTTGATACCTTATTAGCGAAAGGTGCGATCGACATTGTCCCTCCAGCCGAAATCAGGTCCGGCTTCTACAGCCCCTACTTCATTGTACCCAAGAAAACCGGTGGGTTAAGGCCAATTCTGGGCCTGTGCGTCTTCAGCCGTTCCCTTCACAGGCTTCCACTTTCCGTTTGCTCACTGCCAAACGCATTTTCCAGTGTATGCGGCCACAGGATTGGTTTGCAGCGATCGACCTGTAGGACGCCTACTTTCATGTCTCCATTCTTCCTCGACACAGACAATTTCTACGGTTTGCTTTCGAGGGGCTGGTATACCAGTATGCGGTCCTCCCATTCATGCTCCTCGCATCTTCACGAAGGTCGTCGAGGCAGGCCTTGTTCCACTACGGCAACACGGGGTTCGCATCCTGAACTATCTTGATGACTGGGTGATCCTAGCTCACTCTCGAGACCAGGTTGGTTTTGCGAACACAGGGACCTTGTGCTCCAGCACCTGGCCCGTCTGGGCCTTTGGGTCAACTGGGAGAAGAGCAAACTTTGCCCCGTGCTGAGGGTCTCTTTTCTCGGTATGGAAATTGACTCGGTTGCCTTGTGCGTGCAGCTTACGAGCGAACGAGCGCAGTCACTGCTGACTTGCCTGAGACAATTCGAGGGCAAGAGTGCGGTTCCACTGAAATTCTTTCAGAGGCTCCTGGGGCATATGGCATCCGCAACCGCAGGCTCCTGGACCCCAGCATCTTTGGCATGTCAATTGCCTCAAGTTGCTGGCAGTACGCCTTGCTCTGTACAAGTGGTTGTACAACCTTGCGTTGCTCAAAAACCAACACGTACTAGTCTGCTCAGGCAATACCGCGACAGTAGCATACATCAACCACCAAAGATGTCTACACTCCCGCCGTATGTCGTGACGCGCCCGCCACCTGCTCCTATGGAATCTGAGGTCGCTTCGCGCCATTTATATTGAACCCTGAATTGTGCAGCCAACGAGCTCTCATGATTTTTGAGCCTCTTCCTGGAGTATGGCAACTCCATCCCCAGTTGGTTCAGCTGATTTGGGAACAGTTTGGTGATGCACAGATAGATCTGTTTGCCTCCCGCGACTCTTCCCACTGCAGCCTGTTTTATTCCCTGACCGAGGACACGCTCGGCATGGATGCACTGGCGCACAGCTGGTCGCGGGGCGTCCGCAAGTATGCGTTTCCCCCAGTGAGCCTTTTCGCACAGATCCTGTGCAAAATCAGGTAGGACGAGGAGCAGGTCACTTTGGTTGCGCCTCAACGGCCCTCCTGGACCTGGTTCTCCGAACTACTCCTCGCGACAGCACCTCCCTGGTCAATTCCTCTGAGGAAGGACCTCCTTTCTCAGAGACGGGGCACTCTCTGGCACCCTCGTCCCAATCTGTGGAACCTCCACGTGTGATCCCTGGATGGGACGAGGCAGGTTTGAGTACCCTACCACATGTGGCTACCATCACTTCTGCTAGAGCACTGTCCACGAGACAGGCCTATGCGTTGAAGTGGAACCTCTTCGTCACCTGGTGTTCTTCTCCCAGACCCAGTGGCACTGCTCTGTTTAGTACACGCCCTCCGTGTCTACGTAGACAGAATGCAGTGTTTCAGGTCCTCAGACCAGCTCTATTTCTGTTATGGTGGGAAGCTGAAGGGAAACGCTCTCTCCAAGCAAAGGTTGTGTCACTGGATAGTGGACGCCATTGCGTTGGCATACCAGCAGCAAGGTCAACCGTGCCTCCTTGGTGTGAAGGCCCACTCCCCAGATCAGGGTGAGATGATGAAGGATCAAGAGATGGAAACATCCAGAAGTACCGACGGTAAATGACATCCATTTTGAGAGAATATATGTTTAATATTACATGAAAAAGTCACTTCATAATTTACACCTAAATGAGTAGGGAACTTTTCTGCCCCTGTAGGATGGTTTTAAACATACTTAAAAAAATGTCTCTATAAAAAAATAATTAAGAAACCTTAAAAGTGTAAAAATAAATATCATACTTCATACAGATCTTTAGATCTGTAGAGGTCATTAATCTCAAGAAACCTCCTGTTGATGATCCTGAAGTCCTTCCCACTGCTGAGCCTCTGGTGCAAGAAGAATTTCGAACTCAAGTCCATGACGCTTCAGTGCGTCTGACAGCAGGTGAAACGTCTCCTCTCCGTAACCAAGTGAACATGAGACCTGAGGGTCAGTTTCCTGCCACAGTCCCCAACAATAATCTCACAATATCTGCAAAGTACCACTAAACATCGTCTTCTTCTGTTCATCTTTTAACAGACGACATTTGCTGCTGATATGCAATTGGCCGTAAGCTGGGGCAAGGTGGATTTGGTGCCGTCTATGAAGTAGGGATGGGCATTTTTCAAAAATATTGCATTCGAATATTCCAGCTCACAGAAAACTAATATTTGTTTATTTAAATAAGTTTATTGAGAAAGACGTTACTTCAAACAAACGTTAGTGTTGTCAACTATGAACATCTCTGAACAAGCCTATAGGACTTTATTAACAAGCTTATACATTTCATCCTTTGTATAATTGTTGAAAACATTGTGTGCACAAAAAAAGACACATAACAATAAGAAATACATAAGAGAAAACGCTGCAGAGAAAACGCGCTCCGCCGGCACAGACGTTGCAGGGACACACAAATAACGGTGTGCTAAGCGGCCAAGTTTCTCGAAGCGCTTTGTGTTGTCTCTCCACCAATTCATAGAATCTTCATATGGTGGAATACACGGCTCCATCAAGAACTGTTCCCACTCGTCTCGGCTTGACTCTCTGTAATCTTCGCCGAAGAACAGGCTCAGCCTTCTCCGATGACTGGGCACTGGCTCATCATTGGCGGGGGCGGCAGCGGCGGCAACGGCTGCACCCCCACCACTCACATCAAAAGAAATGCTCTGATATTGTTCAAAAAGTGTTTCTCTTACGGTTTCTCTCATGTTTTCGTCGAGGAACCTGAGGTGTTCTAGATCTAGAGCAAACGCGAGAAGAGGCGTTTTCCCTGCGTTCTGCAAGTTAACGATGTTTAATCTTTGCTTGAGAGATGCTGCAACTGTGTTTTTGAACTCATTCACTTTCTGTGATTCTCCACCGCTCATCTGAAGGTGTCTGTAGATACAGATTAAATAACTGAATATGAAAACTGAATTAGTCTTATTCATTATTCCCTATTTATATTTAATTTGTAAGTCATTTAAATAAATAATAAAACAGTTGACTGAATTTCTTAAATTAATTAACGTTTTATTCGTTTTTATAAATGTATATATTTAAATGGAAAGAACCCAATAGAATAATTAAAAATTGACCATAATCAAATTAACTAGAACTGATGCTACATTTATTCGTTCATTTGAATTATAAACGAACCTGGATAGAAGGCTTTGCACAAGTGGATACACCATGGAGACAGATACGTAGTTTTCGCCACCCAGTGCTTCACTTGCTATTTTCAGGGATATTTCCTCCAGAACAGGTAATATTTCCTCAATTGTCTGCCAATGATCATCGATTAATTCCAGAGACTTAGCATCCGCCAGCTTGGTTGTGGTCCTGTGGGACAGCGGTGATCGCCCAGCGTTGTTCATGCAAACGTGCAAGCATATCAGCAGCCGAAATCCAGCGCGTTGTACAGTATTGCACAAGCTTGTGCGAAGGCAATTCCAGTTGTCTTTGTTTCTGTTTCAGTGCATTTGAGGCAATCGTGCTATGATGGAAATGTCCAACAAGTTTACTACATGTACCATATGAGTCTATTCATGCTTGCAGCTTTAAATCCATCATTAATGGCCAACTGAAGTGTGTGTGCGAAGCAAGGTAGAGATTCCCACTCCACGTCTCTGTTTGCAGCTACTATATTGCTAGCATTGTCATGCACGCACGCGGCCACTTTGCCGTCCAGGCCCCATTGTTCCACAGACCATTTCAAATAATCCGCCAGGTTGGCAACAGTGTGTCGCTCTTCCAATGCTCGGGTTTGCAGAACATAACTGTTCACCTTACTATCAGCAATAAAATTGCACGTTATAGTGACATATGACTCTGTAGTTAATGATATCCAACTGTCCGTTGTAATGGCCACAAACTCTACTGTCCGTAAAGTAGTTTTCAGCTCGGAAACCATGCATTGACATTGAAGCTCGATTCTCGCTGTTATGGTTTTCCGTGAAGGAGTGGTGTAAACTGTAAGATTTCCTTAAACCCGTCTCCTTCAACGAAACTTAAAGGAAGCATATCTCTTGCGATCATTTTTGCTATGAGATGAGTGGTCTTTTCGGCTCGCTCGGGGGTACATCTGGGCCTAACGTTACCTGCAGTTGTGAAAGCGGTGATGGGTAGCTGTCTTTCTTCACTTGACTGGTCAATAATGACGTTTCGGTGTTTGGATTTCATATGACTCCTCATTGTGCTAGTGTTGTTATGATAACTCAATTTCATTTGACAAATTTTGCACACGACATGTTGGTCATTTTGATCAAAGTAATTCCAGACTCCACTGCGTCTAGATTTAGACAATGCCACTCTTCAAACACCAGTCATCAAATGCACAGGTGCCACAGCGCCACCCAATGCATTTAGTTATAACTGAGTTTTAGTTTGCGTGACCATGATTTATGAGGGATTCATTTCATTTACGGTCATCAAAGCAACCTTTTGCGAAATTCGAATAGTGTTTTTATTTTTCGAATAATTATTCCAGATGGAATATTCGAATATTCGTCCACATCCCTACTATGAAGGCATTCGTTTGGCAGATGGCCAGAAGGTTTGACCTATTTTTTCTCATTTCTCATCCTTTGATATCTCACTTTATTCTATGCAAGCCATCTTGATCATATATTCACTATTTAGGGCTCTTCTTGACCTGTTAGGATTTCAATTCTTGCTTGGAATTTATGATATGACCTCTACACACATTAATTGCTTTTTGTTTTGTCCATCAGCAGGGAAATTTGTCAGAAAGACAAAACACACGGAAAGTATCAGCAATCTGCAATCACTTGTGAAAGATCAGCAAGTGATTTTTCGGCAGACAAACTCATACAAACTGAGTAAAATCCCTATTTAAAACCATCTGACATATTATGTTTCTTTCTTCCAGCCTGATCATCCCAAGCCCTCCAAAGAAGTTGCTCTGACAATCCTGGCCAGTAAAAAAAGGTCCAGCACATTATCAAGCTGCTGGACTGGCAGGACCAGCAGGACTTCTACGTCATGGTCCTCGAGCGTTTCTCGCACTTTATGCATGGATGTGTTTGACTTTGTGAAACGCAATGGCGGCAGCATTGAGGAGAAGTTTGCCCAGCACATCATGTGGTCGGCAACACTAGCCACCGATGCGTGCTGTCGCCGTGAAGTTTACCGTAGCGACATCAAATTAGAGAACCTGCTGATAGACGTTAAGAACCGCGATGTCACACTCATTGACTTTGGATGCGGCGATCTCCTGACAGAATCTGCCTATACCACATACTCAGGTGTGTATTAGTTCTCAAAACTCTTGTGAATCAGTTAACTCCACACTCGTATGCTAATGCTGTGGTAGAGACTTACACATCAGACAAACACTCTTTCCTCCAGTCACAGATTTGTACTGCTCTCCCAAGTAGAAAGAAGTGCAAGTTTCATGGAAAGCCTGTGACGGTCTGGTCTCTGGGGATCCTCTTGTTCAGAATGCTGTGTGGATAGTTTTCAGATTGTTTCCACTTCTACAGGACCAATATGAACACCTGGTACAAACCTGGCTTGACAGAAGGTGACTTATTACAGGTCTAATGCAAAACTTAATGCGGGATAGATAATGCAGGAATTTGTTGGGTTTCTGACCTGAAGATCTTACAGCTTAGAATAATGAAAGTAGAGCGGATGTAAAGTTTACAGTAATAATCAGATGCCTCTCCATCTTTCACACAGAATGCTGCCATTTGTTCTGCTCCCTTCTGCAGCAGAAGCCAGAGCATCGGCTTGATCTGGACAAGATTATTCAACACAAATAGTTTTAGGTACTGAGCCATGAGCTAAAACCTATTTAAGATATTTTGAAAATGTCACCTGTTCTAAGTGTAGTGAATTTCGCACCCTTGTTTCAGTTTTTTGATCCAGGTGTACAACCAGTCAGAAGTGTCATCTGTCCAGAAGATCTCTATCCGTTTGATGAAAAAATCCACCAAAAAAAGAGCTCAGGATGAGATGAAGAACCTGACATGGAAACATCCAGGAGAAGTACCAACGGTAAATGAAAACCATGTTATGAGAATATTGAACTCTGTGTAGCTCCTGGAGCTCTTTACATGAAAATGTCACTTAATAATTTACACCTAAAAATGAGAAACTATAACTTTTCTCACCTGTTCTAAGTGTAATGGATTTTTTCCATAAAACTCATTTGTGTTTTATTTGTTCCAGGTGTAAGACTCCAGAAGTGTCTGATCAGCTGTGTGTCCGACAGACTGAATCCACTGGTCTCTCCATCATCCGCTTTAGCCTCTTGCATCTTGGCTTGAAGCAGAAACATTAGTATCTGACGCTATTGTTTTCAGAAGGATGTGAAAATAAATAATTGTACTTAGTTCCTCAGAACAGCCGCAGAGGTTCATGTCAGAGCTTCAAAAAGATCCACTGTCAAGTCAAGTCAAGTCAAGTCAAGTCAAAAAAAAAAAAAGGTTAGCAGGGATACTGTGCCTTCAACTTGTGTAAAATTGTATATTTTACATTTCATATTCACAGAATGAAAGACATGGTTTTGCAGGCAACATGTAATCATAATTGATACATATAAAAAAGATGGAAGATTCTGTCTTAGAAGTTTAAAATTGGCCTATTGCACTCTTTAAATTGAAACCTAAATATTATCTTGCGTCATGGTTATTAAAAAAATAATAATAGTGATTATAGCAGTGTCTTAAAAATCATATAGTGAGTACATTTGTAATACATAATTTGTGGTACATTCATCTGGAATTATACATATCATATATACAGTATATATATATATATATATAGATATATTATTTATTTTTTTATTTTTTTATACATCATTATATCAAACATTATATATGTATTAAAGGGATCCATAGCATGGAGCACATGAAACAGAAGCTCAAATGTGCTGGCTTGACGTGTGGAACCAATGCAGTTTTTCTCTCGAGTCATGCAAGCACTTTTGATAATCTGTTTACCATATTTGATGTGCTCGGTTTCCCTTTAATACTAATAATATACAAACCAGTGAAGCTTATTCTTGCACAAGCAAGTATGGTTGAGCTGCCATTAACCATATTTGATAAGCTCTATGTATGTGCATTGATCAAAGTTTAATATGAATAAAAGCATAAATTAAACGTGTTTATCATATAAACTGATCATGTCTCTTCAGAAGACTTTTACAATGGAAGTTCTGATGGAATGAACTTTCAGATTTTTACAGAAATCTCTCAGGTTTCATTAAGATATGTTTTTGTGTTTAAAAGAGGAATGAAAGTGTAAAAGGGTTAGTTCACCCAAAAATGAAAACCCATAAAAGATATTGGGGGCAATGCCTCCCTAGATTCTCCTTGACCATAGCATACAATGCTTTTTTTTATATTTATTATAAAAAGCTCACATTCTTTTGCTGTGATTGGCTTGATTTTGCCTTGGTTGAATAGGACAGTATAGTGCTACAACTAACAATTATTTTGACTAACCATTAATGTGTAGATTGTTTTGATTAATTGGATGAAAAACTAGGGGAGAAATATAATACAAATAATTGGATTTAGTTATTTAAAAAGGGTGGCATGTTGGCACTGCACAGATCAAATGTCGCCTGAGCCAGGCCTTTTTGTGTGGAATTTGCATGTTCTCTGTGTTAACATGGGTTTCATCTGAGTGCTGCAGTTTCCTCCACAATCCAGACTAAGTGAATTATTAAATTGTATGTAGGTGAATGTGTGTGTGAACCCTGTGATGGATTGCCGTCTGTCCAAGTCCAATGTTCCGCCTGTAGCTTGACAAGCTTGGATAGGCTTCAGCAACCCCAGTGACCCTACAGAGGATAAACAGTTTGGAGACTGGATGGATGGATTATAATACTTCATAATGCTAGAGGGTCATGTGCTTCCAACAATGATATTAGGCGTGTTCAACTTGAAGCAGCACTTTTAATTTAAATGTGATTCCTATGGAGCGCAGCAATTCTGTGCATTCAAACATTTACGTACTGACAAACCAAAGCATGGGCTGCCATTATATTAATGTCATAATCGCAAGGAGCGGTCATTTTTGTGCTTTGGTCTAAAATATCGCTTGTGTAAAGTCAAGCTTGCGAGTCATGGCAATGTCTGATTAGTGAGCCATGTTGTATTGGAGTCAGATTTTTAAACGTATTCAGTCAAAAATATAGTGATTCACATATCGGTCTGAAAAGTTCATCTTTAAAAAGCCTTATCTTTTAAATCACTAGGGAATGAAAATGTCATAGGAATTCATTATTCAAAAAAAAAAAAAAAAAAAAAATCCATTCTGCTAATCTCAGTTTAATCTAAAAGAGACACCTCTTGGCAAGACAATTTCATGTTGGCTTCCCAAAAATGTGTCTTTACCAATCTAGATATCTCCAAAACTAAGGCAAAGAAATATTAAAGACCAACATGAAAATGGCTTGCCAAGAGTTTTTCAGCAGTTACCTAAGATTTAACTGTTTAATACATGCAATTTGTTTCCATTTGTTTAGATATAATGGAGAGCTGACACACATATTAACAGCAATTGCCATATTTAACAAAAATGGTTTATTCACAAGTGCACAAGTCAAGTTACACCATGGTTGTATTTAAAAAAACAAAAACAAACAAACTTAAGAGCAAATGTGAAAACATGCACCAAAATGTGTGTGAACAGAAAATAAAAACAATTTGAAGAAAATGGAAAAGCATCTTTACATCAGCTTGACTAAATTAAAATCTTCGGAGATCCAGGACGTCCATTTCAAATTAAACTCACTTCTTTTCGGTTGATGATCAAACTGAGAAAGTAGATGACAAAAAGTATCAGATATTTGGTAAAAATTCACAAGACATTAAAAGCTTTTACATTCAACTTGTTACACAAAAAGCTGCTAAACAGTTTGATGCACGAACTGAGGCTTGTAAATGAGCCTCTACAGAAAATTATGTTAAAGGGTTAGTTCACCCAAAAATGAAAATTCTGTCAGTAATTACTCACCCTCATGTTGTTCCAACCCCGTAAGACTTTCGTTCATCTTCGGAACACGAATTAAGATATTTTTTATTAAATCTGAGATCTGGATCACTCCTCCATAGGCTTCTAAGGCAGCCTTTCTCAAAGTGGGTGCCGCGGCACACTGGGGTGCCCCCTGACTGTGTCAGGGGTGCCGCCAAAAAATGACGTAGGCCTAGGCTAATTTTTTTTTTTTAAATCTGACATTTCATATATAAATATATTTGAATTCACATAAATACATTCGTCTTCTTTTTAAACATATGAACACATATATATATATATATATATATATATATATATATATATATATATAATTAACCATAAAAATCCGTCTCACAAGACCGAAGCAAGACACACACACACAACTTGACGCAAGTGACGCAACCCATAGCAACGCGTTATAGCAACAACACCTCAGACTGACAGAAACGTAAAAATAAACGTGAATTTAGGCCACTTTAGTTTTGTACACATTGTCATGTAAATTATAAGCAAATAATATTTTTTTATTGACCACAATATTATCATTGATATATGTTTGAGAAGGGCACTTTTGATTAATTTTGAAATAGGGCAGGGGCTCGAGCACCCAACATTTTTTGACTTTGACTTTTGACAAGGTAACGCTAATTTTACATACAGCACACAGTTAAAACGACATGAATATGACACAGTGGGCAACTGGATATAGCACAGCATATTTTAAAATGAAGGATTTAAAGTGTTTCGATCGCGTCTCCTGTGAAGCTGATCTTCTGTTCGCATTCACTCACTTACAAGGACCGTCACTCGCAGTAACACGTTTATGCAGGCTACAAATGCACACTTCACAAGATATCACAGCTGGATTCGATTAATCTGCAAGGTTTGTGAAATTAAATGTTTATTGGATATTCAGAGATGTGTTTAAATGATGTAGATGCGAATTTGCTGAATGTTGACGGTAAATGAGAAAGTATTTTAGCCTGATTGTTTGCCTTTCCTGTTACAAATAATATAAAAGCAAACGCATTACTTTTTCGCATACCATTAACTTTCTTCGTTTACCAGTTCTGTAGCCACCAGTTCTGTCTAACAAAGTATTAGATATGACTGACATAGATCGTAAACTAATGAAGACGGAGAATGTGAGTGAGCGCTGTGTGATTAGCATAGGTGATTAGTCGCTGTGCTGTTCTCTTCTCAGGCGCTCGCTGCGCGCTGGTCCTCTCAGCGCCGCCCGTCAAAATAAAAGTCCGCAGCGCCGTCAAAATAAAAGTCCCGCTTTCAACACATCGGCCAATCAGAAAAACTTATCGGCCGATGCCGATATTTAAAAAAAAGCCAAATATCGGCCGATATATCGGTCGACCACTAATTTACATTTGGTTTATGCAGTGTTTTTAAATTATAAATCACACTGGGGTGCCTTGAGATTTTATGCACTTTTGAAAGGTGCCCTGACTGAAAAAAGTTTGAGAAAGGCTGTTCTAAGGGACTGAAACTTGTTCTCCCGAAAAGTTATTAAAAACATCGTTAAAATAGTCCAAGTGACTACAGTGGCTCAATCTTCAGTTTATTAAGCGACGAGAATACTTTTTGTGCGCAAAAACTAACAAAAATAATTTCCTTCTCAGTAGGCCTCGTCAGTTAACGTAGTGTGATAGCGTAGGGCTACGTCACACCAGGCTCACTATTGGCCGACGCTGGTCATGTGTGTGATGCGTGTGACGTACGACACAGAAGCGCTACGCAGTTTTACTACGAGAGGCCGACCGAGAAGCAAATTAATAGTTGAATAAAGTCGATATTTTTGTTTTTTTGCACACAAAAAGTATTCTCGTCGCTTAATAAACTTAAGATTGAGCCACTGTAGTCACTTGGACAATTTTAACGATGTCTTTAATAGCTTTTCGGGGGAACAAGTTTCAGTCCCTTAGAAAGCCTATTGAGGAGTGATCCAGCTCTCAGATTTAATCAAAAATATCTTAATTCGTGTTCCGAAGATGAACGAAAGTCTTACATCTTGGAAACAACATGAGGGTGAGTAATTACTGACAGAATTTTCATTTTTGGGTGAACTAACCCTTTAATGTATGAACATCCAGAGACCTGAAGAGGTGCTCTTGTGACTAAAACTCATACCAGCACACAAGGGAAGGATCTGTTATAAAATTAGTTTGACACCTTGTGGTTTACCAGGCTTTTTGTCTTGTTGTTGTCCACGGCCAGCTCCCGGCATCCCTCTGCCACGGCCACCAAAAATACCTAAAAAGACAACAAAAAAAGTCTGTCAATTGTGTATTAGAGATGCACAGTTGACATCACCCGAATCCACTGTTAATAATAAATCATCCACCTATAAATATCTCTGATTTAGATATCTGCACCCGATCGTCACATCACAAATATTCTAATTATCAGTGTGTTAAGCGTGATATGGTATCATATTACACTTAACATTTATTAAAAGTAAAAGTTCTTCTTGGCAAAACTGCATTTCCTTAAAATACTGAAAACACAGGCTTTACTCCCTTCAAACTAGAGATTTTAATTTACACAAATCCACACGATCGATCGTCATTCAATTATAGAGTCGTCTACAAACCGATGTATCAGAATGGTAATGTGTTTTAGCATAATGTATCACTCTCTACAACGTCAGACACATAACGGTAATTAATATGATTACGTTATCAAACAGCTAATAATGCGTTGCTAATGTTACACAAACCATGTTCCCGTTCGTCATCTCAGAGTCAGGAAGATGCCTTCTACAAATTCTTGAAAAGCTTTGAACAACTTTGAACGTCAGTGGAAAAAGACATACAGTTCATCATTACATCGTAATATACATCATATACGTAATTCACCCAATATATTGCTAAATGTTAGGTTAAACATTGGTTAAATTGGTTAGGGCTATAACAGAAAAATATACCGGGATAACCGGGCTTCTCTTGAGACTCCCCTGGCTCGTAACATAGTTAAAGATAAGCTAAAGCCCGCTCTGACTTTAATGGGATCGGTTACAATGGTATTTGTGACGTCAGAAACACCAGTGGTTTCAAACCGCATTTGAGTCTTTGGTTCACTGCAGTTTTAAGGAGAAAATACTCAGCAATGCTGTTGATTTGCGGTTTGTCGTAAAGGATATTAAAAACACCACATAGACATATAAACATTAAAAACTTTTTTTATTTATTTTTATTTGTACCAGAGGGTCTTTAAAATTGCAAGTTGCATTTACTGCAGTGGCACATAGTCACCGGCATGAGCAAATGCAACTCAAAACGCCAGCTTCCTCACTCGGATGAAAAGGTTATTAGTCTAAGTAAAAGGCTAGTAGTATTGTGATATGAATCAATGTAAATATGATAATTTGATAAAAATGAGGCGAGCGCGCCGTAGTTACATTGGGGATCATTTTACTTTAAACGGTGATAAATGTTGGTTAAAATAGAGGGTATTATTGGCCGAATGCACCGTACATGGTATCATATGATGCTCGTTGTTGTATTGTATTTTAAAACACAAATCGCAATATTTGCAATTAATATCACCATTTAAAGTAACATTATCCAAAATGTAACTACAGCACGTACAGATGTGGTTGGTCAACATGACTAACCACTACAAAAACATGAATTATTCATATTTATGCGAGTATTAGGCCAAGAAGTTTGTTTACTAAATAAATAATTGGTTAGCAGGAAAATGTTAGGCCACATCGCGACCATGGAAACGTGGATTCACGCAGAATCACGGGTACGTGAGCCCATAAATTTAAATCTTTCCACAAAGTAGTGAGAACGACAGACAATCTGCATTAATAGACAGTTGTATGTAATAGTGGCCCACAGCTGATTAGCCGACTCCGATATATGAGAAGCAGTCGTCAGTAAAATAAAGGTAACGGGAAAAGTTTAGGATTATACTGCTGTAGTATCATGGTAAAGATTCATTTTAACCACAGATTTTTCACATGCTCGTCCTTGGACAGTGGAAAAAAATGTATTTACCGTCACGCGTCACACAGCGTCTCCTCGACATGATCTATCCAGTATCAGCTGCCGGTTTGAGGTTTAAGTTTCCCTGGTGCGCGCGCAATAAGTGGCGGGCTAATGTTTCGTCTTGACGTCACGACGAAACTCGTTTGAAAAACAATTCATTTCATTGACTCTGAGTCGACTCTTACTTTTGAAAGACAACAACTTTATATACGGTGCACTTTCAGATTTAAAACTTTGCAGGATGTTTTTATTCACTTAGAGCTATATTACACACTACATGAAAGATCATTTTCAAAAATCCATGATAGGGGCCCTTTAAGTTATTAAGCAATATCTCATTAGGTTTTTTCCTTTGTGTTTTATGTAATGACCACTAGGAGGTGCTCTAGGCACATGTTGGATTGGTTTTGACTGAAGGAATATATATTGTTGTTGAAAACATATACAGCAGTGCTAGGGCTGGGTATCGAGTTCGATACTTTTTAGGTACCGACCGAATTGTCTCGATACTACCGAGTATCGAAACATGTCTTGATTTTCGGTACCACATTTCGATACCTAAGGGGTTAATCTAGTCAACGTCAGTGAAACAATGAATAAGCATGCAGCATGATTGGCTGTGGCGGAAAAACACTAACGTTAGTTTACGCGGTTGCCCAGAGAGACGTGGCTCGTCGCACGTGAGGCTGTAGTGTGTGTGTGTGTGTGTGTGTGTGTGTGTCCCAACCCAGATAGATAGAAAATATGTGGAAAAGATCAACAGTGTACCTACCTATGTACCACACTCGATGTCAGAAGCACGCGATCCAATATTTTCGACAAGATAATTGCTGCCAAGACTGGCAACACTTGAGAGCGTTTTTCCATCTTCGACTGCAAGAACTGGAGCGCGTCACAAACGAACCGAAACTAAGCGTATAGGGATCTTCGCCGTGACGTCACGATGCGCTCTGGTTGGCAAAAAGAAAAGTAATGGCTTGCTGCGCAGCGCAAACACAGAAGACAAATGGTTGTATCGTGCTGTGTGATCGGCTGTGTTAACAGGCTCGATAAGAGTAACTTTCTACCGCGTACCTAAACAGCTTGAATCAAGAAGATATCTGTGGATTTCTGCAATTAGGCGTCTAGAATAGGGTACACATTTAAACCCAGATATCACCATGATAATTAATTACTGAGTTGATTACATCAAGACAAACAAAAAATGTATTACGTTTTTTTGAAATTGTTTGTTATTAACATTATTAACATTTGTTGTTAACAGTTATTAACATTATTAACATTTGTTGTTAACATAGACAAACGGTGGATAATCTAATTACGTATGTGCTAATTTGCATAAATACCTAAACAGATCTAAACATTGGGTATAGCCAGGTGAAAATGTCTTGTTGAATCTTGTTGACACCTTACAGTAAAATACTTAATGTTAAGGTCTGAACAGAACCCATTCAGGCTACCCATGAACATTATGGAGGCTGGAAGAAGTACTTTAGAAACCAAACCAGCCTTTATTAATTTGTATTGCAGAGATGGGGTTTGGGGCTGAAACAAGACAAAAGGGTCAAATAAAAAGTGGCTGGATCAAAAAATCTAATTACGTACACAATGCACGACTAGATAATTTCATCTTCATTCTCTTCACAGGCCATCTGCATTGAGTTTGGTTCTTTCTGCCAACCAGTTCGCGGCCACGCCCATATCGTGACGTCACATTTGACTCCGGCGAACATCCCTATAGGATATTTGACTCACAGACAAGAGAAATAGGCATATAGACTTAAATATAGGTTAAAATATGTCTACTTTTAAACGAAACAATTAGAAATAAAGAGTTTGATTATAATCCATAGGCGCGCGTCCGTGTTCACTACTGCAGGAATGACGATCGAGTCAACATCGCCATATTCATCTTAATATATATTTTAAATATATCCTTGCTGTTTTTTCCCGACACATCCATAATCATTAGGCTACTTTCGCCACTGCTTGCGAAAAGCTTTATGCGTTGTTGTTGTTTTTTTGTTGTTGTTGTTTTTTAGCGCGAGGTATACTTCGCACCCCAGTAGCCTACCGTAAAACTTCAAATAATAGCCCGGGCTTTTATTTTCCCAAATCGCCGAACTGCACCGGCTTGTATTTGAGACAGGCGTCTATATGAGACATGCCTTTATAATTTAGTGTTGAGATGTTGTTCATTGAGATGTTGTTCCTAGAGCCTCTAATCTCTAAAAATCTCCAAATGCTCCACGTGAAACTGCGGTCTTCCGACCTTTTACTATCGTGTCAATAGATTTTGATTAATATGCGCGAGGGAGAGAGATCAAGACAGCGCTCGTGTTGTTTGAAGACGTGAGAGGGCGCGCTCTCTCTCTCTCTCTCGCGCGCGCGCTCTCTCTGCTCGTTTGCGCCCTGTCAAGAGCAGCAGTTATTCTATTCTACATCATTCACCGACCCGGCCGCCAAAAAGCGGACGATGCGACGGGTTTTAGAGGATTAAATACAACCCGAAACTAAAAAACAGACCCGGCCTCAATTTGAGACCGGCCTTTATTTACCCAAACCTGTCGCCACACCAGGCGTGTAAAAGAGACAGGCGTCTATTTGGGACTCGGCTATTATTTGAAGTTTTACGGTATATTTAATTCAATTCACATTTACTTGTATATCATTTTTCACAAAACATATCGTTTCAAAGCAGCTTTACAGAAAATGCATGTGTCTAAATTACAATTTGTGATCTGTTAGAGGTGAGTGACTGTGTGTAATGCATTTCAATGAATTTTCATTGTTTCATTGTTAAACAAAGCATTAAGGCAGAAACAATGAGCTCATTGAAGTAAAGAATAGGCCTACATGTTGTTAAATGATTAGGAAACATAGAAAACTTTAGCATTTTTTTTTTTTTACAGACTCAAAATATGAGTGTAAAAAAGTCAACAAACTGAAAAAAAGAAAGGTAATGTAATATTGTTAAAACGTATTTCCTAAAATTGGTACCGAAAAAGGTATCGTTCAGGAACCGGTATCGAAGTCAAGGTATCGGTATCGAAAATTTTGTTACGATACCCAGCCCTAGCAGTGACACACGTTTGTTGCATTTTACAGTGAAATGAGAATTTGACTTTATTAAAATTAACACATTATGATTTATCTCATTCAGCCGCAATAAACTGGAATGTTATGTTTTTATTACTTGGCCCACCGACCCACGGATTATCAGCAGTGTCTGCAGATATTACCGTGATCTGTGCATCACTACTGTGTATGCATTTCAAAAATTATGACCGCAAGATTCAAGTTAACCCAACATTTTTGACAATTTTGTCACTTTGAAACGTGTGTTACCTCTGCCGGTTCCACCACCTCTTCCAGGTCCACCTCCTCTGCCTTTTCCCTGTGGCTTGTTCTGCTGCATACCTCCCCGGCCACGTCCCTTTGACTGTACTTCCTCTTTCACCATATCTATGATCTCATCAGGGATTCGTAAGTATTTAATGGTGCTTCCTCTGATGTAGCATTCCGGCATCCTCCAAAATTTATCTCCGTCCTGCAAATCAAGATCAGCAGGCAGAAATAACCTTTACATTTCAGCACACACACAAATGCCATAATCGCTCAATCATGTTTACGCAATAGTATTCAAAGAACCCCTCATCTCGAGGAATGAAGATTTAACTACCCTTGAAGTGCAAATAACTTCTCTCAAGTTGATGTTCATCCAGTTGTCACAGCTGACCAGATGGCCATTGTACGTCTCACCATTCTTTAACTCCACCAGCTGAAAACAAAAGCAGACTAAATTAAGAAACTTTACTTTTTATTGGTTATGTTAGTTGGTTTAATGTCCCTTATAAATCAGCATAAAACTGAATGCCCCCTTTTCAGGGGTTCTTTTTCCAATCTTTTTCTAAACCAGAATCACCAGAAAACATTGCAAACTTCGATTTGAAGAAACAATTGGTACAACACAAAACTATTTGGTTTATAACTATTTATATTTGGTTATTGTAAAATATTCAGATATATCAGTTGACTGGCTGGCTCTTCATGATTTTGGGTAGTATAGTTTTTTTCAGTGAATTTAGCAAGTACTCTTTTTTTTTTATCTTGTTAAAATCACATTTATAGTTTATGACTATACTGAAGTTAAATACTTATAAGTACATCATCTTGAAAGTTGTCTGGCATGTACTAAATAATATTGATAATAAAATCATGAAGAAAAGTAATGATATATTTACTTGTGGACTACCTCGATACTGAATGATCACTTTATACATGTACTATGGTATTGCTACTGTACTATATTCCAAAAACAGCAAAGACCCTGGCATGTAGTATTACTCAAGATCATGGCTATGATAAAGTTGCACAAAACTGCACACATAATGTGAGTTGCCTCATACTCACCATCGGGTGGTTCTGTGCCGTCTTCAGTAAAGATAACGGGAGCTAGGAGAGAAGACATCAACCAGTAAAGGTGGTGAATCGGACTTTTTCTGGCGTCAATTCCAAAATCTACTGACAACCCTTATGAAAATGAACCATGGTTTTACCACAAAAAAAAGGTCATTAAACCATGGTAACTGGGTCAATGATATGTGTCCAAATGCATTTTTTCTTTTTAAAATAATTGTATAAATTCATGACATAGCCTACATCACTTTATTCTATAAAACCAATTTAGTTTGAAATCACTTTTAGTACATTTTAATAATACATATTAATGTTTTGTTATCTTAAACCCCCAACATGTCATGTATGAACAAATGAACAGACTAAGAAAACTACTTAAAATGGTGTCTTACTAACAAAAAATGTAAAACTATATACAGCACTATGACATCATTTTAGGTTTGAAACCTTTCATATAAACAAATTTTATAAATATCAGTAGTTTTAAAGCTGTTGAGATAGCCTAATTGAACAACTTTTGTCCAGAAATTTGTAGATTCTCAAATGTCAGGGTGGCACAACTGCTGCAAACATGGCTTTTTTGTTATGAATTGATAAGGTAATAAAAGTAAACATCATGATGCATCATCCAGAGGAGCCAGACTGATCCTTGGGTAGGTTGGTACATCTAGCCTACAGTATATGTAGCCTACACAAATATTGAGCTGAACCACCTGACATAAAAACAGTCAAAAAAATCATTTAAATACTTTGAAATGTTATTTAACAACTGAAACTTGTCTAAACACGCTGTTCATGACTCAAAAATATGCATTGCATCAGTACAAAAAGAAAAAGAAAAAAAGAATTACAGCTTTTTGTCAATGGCCCAACCACAAATTAACCATGGTTTTGCTACCCAAACCATAATTTAACCATGGTATTTGAAGTAAACCTGTAACGTTAGTTAAAGAAATAGTACTCAGTCCACCAAACAAAAATCATGGTTACTTACTATAACAAAACCATGGTTAAATTTCGTAAAGGAGTGAACATCATTCATCACACTATTCATCTTTTTAAATATTTCTTAGTAAAATGGGAGTAAGTTACATAATGTAAAATAAAAGTGTTATATAGCTTCACTTTAGCGGACATTTAACGTTAGGTTAACTGTATTTTGACTACTAAAGAACATCGCGTGTCTGTGGCACTGCACTGATCTATATACATCTACAATAGATCAGTGGGGTCTGTAGTAGTTTGTAACAGATATTATTTTTTAAAGCAATAACTAAAACATTAATTAAAACAAGGTTCTACGTCTACCGCAAAGCTATGTGTTCGTCTATATACGACACTAACGTTACATTAACGTTAGGGCGCGCTCGAGAATGCAGACCAGTAACGTTAAGCTACAACTTCTCTATTAGGAACTGAGCTTCAGTTTGACTAGTCTGTACGTTTATAGATGTTCGCTTACCATGTCAGCGGAACGACTGATCAGCCTTTATAATCTCTAGCAATAAAGTTTAATCAAGGTCTTAAATCACGAATGTTTGTTGTGAATCTTCTTTGCAGCACAAGGTGGTCTGCGAAGTGCGAATCATTTACTTCCAGGTAGAAGCGGAAGTTGTCAAAATAAAAGTCCACTAATTTATTAGCACTGCAATAACAGAATACATTTAACGTTACGGTACACATGGACGGTTTCACAGACAAGGTTTAAACCTAGACTACAACTTACACTGATACATTTTAAAATATGCCAGTGCCATTGACCTGTCAAGATAGAACTGTCAATCAGTAGTAGCATTTATTATTGTTTGAGGTTTGTGATTGGTTAAAACTATTTGTGATTGATGGTTGTCAAAATACTTTTTTTTTGGTAAAGCATTCATTGCTTGTTTTCCCTATGGCACCTATATAGAAAACCTTAGAAACAAAATCTGGTTCAGGGGGTGGGGGGGGGTATTATGATGGCTATTTTATCAGGAACCCCCAAGCTCCCAGAAAATAGGGTGAAATATTTTTTCCCCAAAAAATAAAAAAATGAATGCGGCAAAATGTCCTAATTTAATTAAGGCTTAATGTAATCCCCGCCTGTGAAACACAGCTACAATGTGTTTATTCATTTAAGAACACACTCAACATAGTTCATAAAATGCAGTTTATTATGAAATACTGATCACATATTTTATACATATGTTTATGCTATATACACACCTATGCAAATTGTACAATATCAAGAACACTTCAAGAGTCTTCTGTCGTTTTTGCATTGTTTTTTTTCTTTTCCTTTTTGTCCTGGAGGCTTTCTTGATTTTTTCCTTTCAGTTTCTTCTTGTTTCTGCTGATCTTATCTAGTTCATTTCTCCTTTTTTCTTCCAAATCTGGATCCTGTGATTGATACAAAAGAAGGTTGGGACAAATAATAATAAAAAAAATGTGTTAATTTGTATGTTTATTTATGCATTGTATGTATTTAACATCTGAAGAAAGCGAGAAAAAAAACTGCATCACAAGGTCATTCTGCAAGTACTTTAAAATCCTGTCATCAAATCTAGACAAACAGGCAACTTCTATATATTTTTTGGGATAATCTATAATATTTTCTGATAGTGTGATATGTTTAAAGCATGCATTTAGAATAAAACAGCTCACTTTTCCCTCCAGAATCATCTGTTTCCTTTTGTTTATCTTCTTTTTCTCATCAAAATCAGTGGACTCCAGTCTCTATAACAGATTTAACAATTGTAAGATTATGGTGGCATGTGTTATATAAAATGTATATTTTGAGAGAAAAAAAAAACCTCACAATTTCACACTGTCGTCTTGTTACATTGACTTGGGTGAGGATCTTCAACACCTCTTTCTCTTCAACAGGAAACTCCTTCAGTTTCACCTCTAAACACACAAAACGGTAATCATAAAAATACTCTTAAAGCAAGTCATTTCATAGAAAGTCCATTACTATTATTTGCATTACAGTGCTTTTATCACAACAGAATATTTCGATTCTAGAGTAAAGTTTTAGTTGTGAACTTACGTGTCTGTTCCTCAATAGCACTGATGAGGTGGATGTCATACTGTGTGACTAGAGTGATTGACACACCATTTCGGCCTGGACAACAGGAAGAGGACGTTATAAAACAATGGTCCAATTCTGAATTTGTATTTGTAACAGCAATCCAATTAGATGTACTCCGCAGGTCTTTTGAACAAATTCATCCTTCACTTGGCATGGCTAACACTAATACAACATCTGACCCGGTGTTTGTAAAATCCCAATTTTCCATGCATATATAAAATTGTCGCTTTTTGACATGTCATGTTCATAATTTAGTTTAATGCTTGGAAGAAGTTCACGGTAAAAGTTAGAACACAAGGGTTGGATAATGAAACTGAAATAGCTGGTTTTAGACCACAATAATATTTTAGTATGGCGGGGCCATACTGTGCTATTGATGCTGTAGGCAATACAGCATAAATTTGTATTGGGAATGACAGATACAAGTCCTTCACAGTGGCCAGAGTGATTTTGAGCCATTCTTCCAGAACAGTGGACATGTCTCTATATGATGCTGACTTGCTACTCCAAAATACCACAAAGTAGCTCAAACATATTTAGATCAGGCTTCAACTTCACTTTCATGTTCATCAAACCATTCTGTCACACAAAATAAAAATACAGGTACTGCGTTAGATTAAACTGGGAAGGGTCCTAGCACTTGCATATTGTATTTGCAATATCCAAATGATAAATTATCCAATTTATCTTTGTATAAAAGCGTCTGCTAAATTAATATGTAAGCCTTGCTGTGACGCACATCAAGCACAGTATGGAATGCCATGATTTTGCGGCCCAAACCATCAGTGATCTAAACCCGTGCTTCAACCTGGACTCATCAGAGAACAATACATGTTTCACATGGTCCACCGCCCAAGATTTGCACTGTTGGCACCAATGAAACTGACATTTGGCACTGGCACGAGTGATCAAACCATCTAAAGTGACTCTGACGAGCTCCCGAAGAAAAGTTGAGGTGTGCATTTAATTTTGCAACGATTTGGGCAGCTTATATGTTTTTTTTTTGGGATTAAATTCAGGTTGGTACTTGAACATCCCTTTCAGACAGCTTTCTCTTGCGTCGACAGTTACTCCTGTTGGATGTGGTTCATGTTGTCGGCATATCCTGAATACCATAGCTATCGATACACCTCAAAGACTTGCTGTCCTGGTCACAGATGAGCCAACAATTTGTCCTCATTTTTACTGTGATATGTCTCCCATTATGTTGTGTGTATTGCAATATTTTATGTACAGCTGTGCTATTGCTCTGCTAATTCAGCCTTCACACTCTGCTCTTACAGCATATATTGGTGCGAAACCTCCAATAAAACAGTATATTGGCCAGTGTTTCAGTTCCACTGTCCAATCCCAGTATTTCGTGAGTAATTTTAAAGGTCTACGATTTGTTTTATAGAAAATGTTTAAATAATATACAATATCTGTTAGAATATTTCAAATGACTGATTTTAGTATTTAATGTTTTATAGGTTTAATACATATTACAGACACATAGTATAGAATTTTCATATTAGACCCAATATTAAAATAGTCTGATTATTGGTATAAGCCAGAGAAGAATAACAAGGTCTAATTTACAAGATAACAAACTTTAACTATGGGTTGACATTCAGTTATGTCAATAGAGCTCTAAACTCACCAGCTCGAGCGGTTCGTCCCACTCTGTGGATGTAGATTTTTGGCAAACCTGGTGTGTTGTGATTAATAACAACTTGCACTGTAGGAATATCTAAACCCCTTCAGATTTAGAACAGAACAAACACATAAAAACTAAATTAGAAAATGGCAAAGAGCAATGGTGAGGTGGCTTGAGAAATGTTTGATCTGTACCTGGCAGCAACATCTGTGGCTATGAGAATTTTAAAGACGTTGGACTTGAACTTTGCAAGGTTGGCAAAACGCTGTCTCTGAAAGGGGAAGAAAATAAAAAGCCATTAGTAGACATTAGGCACTGAGTGAGAATCAATTTTAACTACATAACGTGTCACTTACCTGCTTCATCATTGAGTGCAGAGAGATGGTTGGGAAATTGAATTCACGCAGCATCATTGTGAGTATTTGACAGTTCCTGGAATATTTACACCACAATATCACATAACAATATCATCATTATTGGTATCAAATAATAGATTTTTACATTTTCTTTTGAAAATGTGAGTGGTGCTCACATTTACTGCATATATTGCTCACATTTACACATATATTGTGCAAACTTGCTAACATAATGCTATGGCAATCTGGGCAATTTCTAGGAGGTTATTTGGATGTTCAGTTGGTTTACCAGTTCAAAAGAGCCCCTTAGATAGGACTCAGTTTCCTCCTTTAATGCAAGTCTATGGGATTTGTCCACCAGGTAAAATGTCAAGTCCGATTGCTCAGAAAAGCTCCTCAACAAGATGTAAAGAGGAATACTTAGGGATTTGCCTTACCAAGCACCACTGACAAACCATGTAATGATTTTTTTCAGCAACTGAAAACTTACTTGCATGTGTTAGTGAATATTATGATAGACCAATCATCATGTTCATCCTGGAACTTTTGGATGAGATGGACCAAGTACGCATCTTTGACTTTCTCAGGAGTGAGGATGAATCTCTGATCCAGTTCTTCTACAGTCCGCACACTGTGAGAGAGAGCCATACCACATCAAAATAATTAGGCCTTTGTCAGAACAGCTTTAATGCCTATGATAACCCTCTCTAACAAAATAGTGCTGGTGAACATCTCTGAATTAGCGCATGATTTCAGAACCAAATGACGACGTACATTACAACATAACCTGGCCACAAACAAAGTCTCGCTCCTAGTTGAGAAAATACTTTAACATCCTAAGTAATTTAATGCAGTGTCTTTCCATGAGTTACTAGTACAGGGGGTACTAGACACACATACTAAGTACTAAGACACACGTACTAGACACACAAATAAAGCTTAAATGACAGCTCAGGTCTGACATTATGAATTGTCAAGTAGCCAGCACTAGTCAATAATGAAGATTATGCAGATATTAATATGCATTTGATCTGCAAGTAAGAAAAAGTTTTATTTTACTACCAAAACTTGTCATACACCGATACTAATAATAATAATAATAATTGATCATTCAAATGTCCAAACAAGTGAAAATAACAAAAACTAAATGTGTGTAAATGTGTATTGACAAATATAAACATACAATATAAAAACAGACATCACACTATGCAAATATATTAGTTCTATATCATTTGAAACTGCTACGGCAGCAGGGAAGATGCATGAGCATTAATTTCCGTTATTTAAATGTGACGTTTTAACTAAAACTTACCCCGTTCAGACAGAAATACACAAAAATGTGGACATGTCCACATTCAAGCATTTCAAAAAATGGGCTTAAACAGCTTGTCCTTCCTTTTACAGCAGATTTACTTCAGGAACATCATCAGTCACACGTGCACTCAAACATTTTGAATCAGACTTGTGAACTCGGTGGATTGTTAACTGGAGACTCGCTCTGACCAGATCATTTGAATCAAGCCCCTTTCACACATACCCCTTTTCCACCAAAAAAGAACTGGTTCGGAACTGGTTCTGGTTCAAAGTTGGTTCGGAGTTGGTTCAACTTGCGAACCTTCTCAGAACCTGTTTGTTTTTCCACTGACTAGAGCGCCCAGCGAACGACGTCGTTACGTCACTGTGTACGTCGCCATACGTCTTAGCTAGAAACGCTTGCAAGTACAACATTACTTTGGGATTATCTCTAACTCGTGAACAAGAAGGCTTTAAAAACAATTGAAATATGTAAGTCTTTTCATCTTTTCCTTTGGTATTTAATCTTTTATATGTTCTTCCTTACAAAGGAAGAACCATGAAGCAGAGACCAGTGAGCTCCTCACCATCACTGCTGAAGCAGAGATCGTTCACCAGCTTAGTGGAACATTTTGACCCATACATTACACTTTCACATCCTGATGTCACGTGTCTTTACGGGATCTGTGTGAACGAATGCACAGATTCCAGAAAATAACTGGCAGTGTGAATGAACCAATGTCAAATGATCCTGGGAAAAATCCCAGGACACATTATCAGTGTATTTTCTGAAATCTCTGTGTGATTTAGCCCACATAGTAGGCTAGCTTATTTTCACTCGCTTCATTTTGCTTGCTCAGCGAAATATGTCTGTTGGCGCGTGTGGTTGCGCATGTCGACGCACCCAGTGACTTAACAAATATTGGCTATATATATAGTATGTTTTTTTTAACCATGCAGCAAAAAAAAAAAAGCTTAAAATAAAATTAAAATAAATAAACCGTTTAACTGATAGTATTAATCTGTCAACATTTTTACTTTCGGTTAACGGTTAAACGGTCAATATGAGCATCCCTAGTTAGAACTGTTCTTGGGAAACACAGACTCGTTGAACTATGCTGATCACGACAGAACTTGCGACCATAGTTTGCTAACGATGCTTTTGGGAAACGCACCCTAGGGCAGCAATATTAATAGGTGCGTTCAACTTGAAGCGGCACTGCACAGACTGATTGGTGTATGACATCAAATTACAGCGAGAGCAATTCGAAAACATACAGAGCCGTCTGCTCTCTAATCGCTCTCAAGGCACTTTGACGATCGGTCAGCGCAGCTTCAAGTTGAACACACCTATTTTCTCCTTTACATCTCAAAACATTCTCCTGACACACATTTGAGCTTACTCTGATTTGTGCTCCCAGAAGAAGGGCCTGTTCATGGCGATGCCCTGCAGCTGCTGTAGCGTGTCCGTGAGTGTGGCACTGAACAGCAGCGTCTGCCGTTTTGCGGGCACAGCACTGAGAATGACCTCTAGATCTTTAGTGAAATCTGTGCAGCCCTGCTCTAAAAGACGGTCAGCTTCATCCAGGATCTGCAGAGAAACACACGACGATTCAATGAAAACTGCTTTAAAACAAACTAGCTTAATTCATGTAGATAAAACACGTCAAAATCTTACTAGAAATTGGATTCTGTTCAGGTTAACTGTGTCAGAGCTTCGGATGTGATCAGCAAGTCGTCCCGGAGTGGCAACAACAACATGCGGCTTTTTCGACAACTCCAAACCCTGAGTGACCATGTCTAATAAAAAAATAAAAAAGTTTGTGTCTCTAAAAATGCCCCTAATATACTTCTTCGGATATTACCTTTCATACAGTGTATAATATAGTGGTTTGTAAATGTAAAAGGTCTGCAAAGTTACAAAGATCAAAGTGCACAAAAAAATGAGTAAAGAGTTATTGTCTCTCAAAGAAAGAAGCGATTTTTGAACTGCCTGAAATGAGTCGTCATTACAAAACTGCATAATGCCAGCCTATGGCCTTCCAACAACATCTACTTTGACCCGCCCTCAAACTCTGTTTGCTCTACTTGCGTAGTCTAAAAGTTGTTGAAAAGACGCTATAATCTGTGCTGCGAAAGCAAATCAACTGCATGCACTTCCAAAGGATGAGGACCCGGGCTCGAATTGATGCGGTAAAACCGACGTCATCGTTACTGTTCATATCACTCTGTATCAGGTGCTGAGGAAGCCTCTGGAGATGAAAATCAGATATGATAATGGGAGTTGTAAGCAGTAGACTAATCAAAACAGACCGGATCCTCTGACCAATCAGAGCAGAGTAGGCTCTCAGAAAGGACAGGTTTAGAGAGAGTGAATCCTTCATCAAACAGTTTCAGTCACAAAGAGATGACACTGCAATGTATATTATTATTAAGGTAATGAAAGTTTTTTTTTTTTTTTTACTACCCTGGATGCATGCAAACCTATTATAGGAGACCTCCTAAACAAAATTAGAAACCTTTAAAATAGCATAATAGGGGCACTAATAAATATGCATTCTTTAATGTTTTCTATACACATTAAGCAATGAGCCCTAAAGGATGAGCTCTGAATATTATCTTACCCATTCCTCCCACAATGATACAGTCCTTTAAGCCTAGGGGCTTCCCTAATGCTCTGAACTGTTCTGCGATCTGGTAAGCAAGCTCCCTGGAAGGACAACAGACACAAATGAATACATTCTTATACATTTTAAAGTTGAACTAACATGAATGATCAAGGTATAATCAATATATATATATATTTTATATATATATTTGAAACAGAACATTTTCATGGTTCAGTACTGTTTTTCAATTTTAGTAATAAAGTTCAGCACTATTTTATGTGTTATGTTTGTTTTAATTCAGTATCCATGTTAAAAAAACTATCAGTTGATTAATCGGTTTATCGCCCAAACTAGTTATCATTATTGGAAAAATTCACTGTCGGTCGATCTCTATTTGAAATATCTTTATGTAAATAAACTAAAGATTTTAATGTTCTGGCAATAAAAATCATAAAGTATAAAAAGTAAACCTGGTGGGTGTTAACACCAAGCAGAAAACACCATAAGGGTCCTCAGATAACTTCTGCACCACTGGAAGAACAAATGCTGCCGTTTTTCCACTTCCAGTTTTTGCACAGCCCATGCAATCCCGACCTATGTGAAAGACAGAATTCGGATGAAGCAAATGAAAAAAATAAAGAACAACTTAGTTTTATTCAATATGACCCCCGATGACAGACAAAAATCACAATCACACTTTATTATTAACACACTTAATTCCACCAGTGACATTAGTTTGAGTTTAAAGAGTGTAAACTATAAATGAAAGGCCAGATTGCCTTGATTACTGCAAATATATATATTTTTTAAATGTGTAGCTGTCCATAAAAACAAGAACGTAAATCCCGTCATGATACAGATGCAACAGATATATATCGGGCACATATAATATTCATATGCTTATTATTATTATTCATTAATGAGATTACTCACATGATCACGTCATTCTGTTCACAAAAGTTATCAACAGTCAAATATTGTATATTTGTATACTATATTTGGCTTTGTATGAATGTAATAATAGATATATAAATGCATACATAATAACAAACCATTGTTTTTATTATAGTCTAATAATCATCATAGTTATGATTGTGCCAAAAGCAGAAATACAAATGTTCCACTCCAAAATACTTTCTAGTAAAAATATTAAGACAATATTAAACCAAGAATAAATAAAAGTTTTTTTGTTGTTATTGTTGTTTAGAAAAGACACCGTTTGATTGTGCCATCCATGAATATGTGCTCGCGAATTAATACTTCTAATGATCTATGTAAAGCCTATTAATGAACGTGATCTGACCTCTTTCATTGGTTTTACAGTTTTTATACAGCAGATATAAATATATATATATATATTTACCCTCCAATATGGCAGGAATGCATTTCTCCTGTACAGGGGTAGGTCGGCTGATGCCCATCTGCTTACACTGCTGAATCAACCACTCACACAGTCCGAGAGACTCAAACGTAGCCATTTTACACAGGGTTATTTAAAAACATAAACTAATCTGTATTAATGTTGCTTTCAGCGCATTTAAATACCATTTAGAAGTTGATACCAAGCTTCCTCGTGCGAATCTGTGGCGGACGCGTGAATTGGACGTCATATGATGAGGCGTTGAAAAAGGAAATGACCACGCCCCTTACGTCAAGACCTGCGCTTTTTGACAGCGCAAATAGCGAGAGAGATTATGTATGCTAAAAACATTGCAACAAACTCGCCAGGCTAGGTATGAATGCCTTATTCCCACCATGCAAAGTGTATTTACATGAATACACTTTATTCTGATTAGCTCTGTGTCATTTAGGGGCAGATGTAGTTGCAAAGGAGCTCGTGAGTCAAGTCAAGAGTGGTGTGCTCGTGAACGCGCAGCTAAAACCACGGGGTCGCGGCGCGTGCAGGTGAGCTGAACAACTCTGTAGTGTCCAGGCCCTGCAATATTAATGCAGTAGAAATCATTATTTTCCTTTCTAATATTCTCATTGTCTCGTAGCAGCCTATGCACTTGAAACTGTTGGTATGATATGGGTTGTTGTTGTTATTTTGTCACTGACGTGTGTATTCTCTATTTTATTAAGATTGAGAATGGTTAGCTGTTATTTGGGCTTCTGCACATGATGATCTTCCTCATCCTCATCCTCGCTGAGCATGGCGGAGTCAGATGGTGTGGAGTTCTCTGTGAATCGAGCTCAAAGCAGGTAGGCATTGATGTAGCATCATAGCATGAACTGTGGCATGCGATGGGTTTGATGCCTAGAAGAGAGGTAACTTAGCTCCAAAATTCAACAGGGTGAAGTGCAAATATTACTAAAGAAAACTAAATTTATTAGTTTTATTATTCAGTCTTTATTTAGACATTGTTTTTAAGAATATTAGGTGCACTCAGTATTTTTTTTTTTTGTATACGTACATAAATGAAAAGTACTTTTGAAAAATATCATTACAGTGATATTTACCCCAACATATGTAATAAAGAAGGTTTCAGACATAATAAAAAAAAATAAAAAAATCTGCATGGAATGGGTCGCCCTCTTATGGGCGTGTAGGAAGTGCATTTTATCTGTCCTGTACTATGGTCCATTGGTCCTGTTACTGTATTGATAATTGAGCGATATCGAGAGCTTTTTTCAAAACATTTTTTTTAATTTATTTTTTTACATTTATTGATATCAACTGGATATAAATTGGAAGTTGTCATTGTGCATGCTCTTTCCCCTATTTTTACATTTAGATTGCCTTATTAATATTTGAAAACACTAATCATTTATTAAGAGTGTTTAATGTAATCTTTAGCCAATTTTGAAATTAGTATCCATTATTTGTAAGTTATAAGTTATAAGTTAAAATGACTAAATCAAAAATTGTAATAACCAGAAACAAAAGCAGAAATTTTTAACTTGTACAAGGTATGAGGAACACACACATTTACTCGACTGAACATAGTAGCCTAATAATTTAACATTTATAGGCTACTCCAACAATAGTCCCTTTACTGTTACTGCTCTCATTAAAATACGATTACTTGTGTTAATGTAGAAATCAAATTTCTAACAAGAAGTATTTCAGCAAAATGAGATAAGGATATGTAAAATGTAAGTTATGCTTTGAGGAAAACATGCCTCAAAAGCATTAAACAGCACAAGCATCTGTCGAAGCAGGACAGGGCAAGCCGCGGTAAATGCTTAGGCTTTGGGTTGAAGCTCTTCAAGGTGTAGTAAACAATTTCTGGGAAACACTGTTGATATTTATAATTGACACCCAAATAAACACACCCCAACCCAGAAGAAACACACCCCTCCCCTCATTGGTCCACCCCCATAAGTATGCGTGAATCAGCTGCGATTCAACAACTACCAACAGCATACCTCGGTTATGTGAAACACGGCAAAACCAAAGTTACTCGCACATCGAGCAGAAACAAAGCAACCCCGGCACCCGTTTTCAGGCCTACCCACTCTAACATTTCTCCAACGCTGGAAAACTTTTCCAATATTACCAGCTGACCTTTTTCTCTTTGATAATATTTCAGCCATTTCACTTTCTTCAGTCGTCCAACAAATGTCACACCTGTTCACTCATCCACTATTGCTGATTGGATACAAGAGTTGTGGTGCTCGATCTGATCCACTTTGGTTTTTCTCCTATTTACACAGCCAGAATTATGTACAAACACCTTTTTTTCAGCACACACAAAACAGACACCTAACATATATTCACAAAATTGTTTGTTTGGGTGGTGATTTCAATTATCAACAGCAATTCTCAGAAATCGCTTACTTGACCTTTAATATAAAGCATTCTGATGTTTTGGTTTGGGTCATGCACCTGTCTCGTAACAGTTCGCTCTGTGTCCTCCACTATTTTCCATATGCGTTTTGTCCATAGAAATGTTTTATTAATAAATAATCAATTTCATTGTTGATTTTCATTATAATCGATTTTATTGATTTATAATTATGTTAAAAAAAATCACATGCAGAATAAAGGAGATGATTGATTTTCATTTGAATGTTTAATTCTTAATACATTTTGACAGACTAATATAAAGGATTAATACGTTGTTATCGGCCATAATATGATAACATATAGTCTACAGGGATGGGCAAGCTCGGTCCTGGAAGGCGACTGTCCTGAGGAGTTCAGCTCCAACCCTAATCAAACACACCTGAAGCAGCTAATCAATGTCTTCAGGATTACTAGAAAACTACAGGCAGGTGAGTTTATCAGGGTTGGAGCTGAAATCTGCAGGACAGTGGCCATCCAGGTAGGGTTAGGTATCATTTGAACTTTAGGGATTCAGATTTTGCTTATTGATTCCCAGTTTCGATTCCAATAAGGTAAAAAATAATAATAATAACTCAAACATTTAGATATCAAACATATTTATTCTGTGATTTTTTTTTTTTTTTTTTTTTTTTTGCAGTCTTTGGCTGCATTTACTCTGCAAGTCTTAATGCACAGATGCGATCTTTTGACCATATCTGATTTTTCTTGTTTACATTCACTTTAGACAGGACTGGCATCCAATATCTGTGTTTACATTAATTCCTGCCCAAAATGATTTTCGGTGATCATTTACTATGCACATGGTATTTAATGCTATTACATTTTTTTATATAGTTCATGTTGGGTGCACTGAAAAAAATTTGGAGTAGGATTTACTTGAAAAAAGCTAGGCAACTTTTTTCACTCAGATAATGCTAGTAAATTTACAACGATTTGCCAAGTAAAAACCTAAACATATTTATCAGTAGCTTTAATTAGAAATATTTAAGTTAAATTTACTTGGAATATGGAATTAAGTAAACTTTACTTAACCTAGTCAAGTGAAAGTAACAAAGAAAATAAGAAATTTTAACTTGGCTAGTAAAAGGTTGAGTAATATCAATTTAGTTGAAATTTCCTTTGCATTACATTTCACTCAAACAATAATATTGAATTATACCAGTATGTGCTTTACTTAGAACTTCTAAGTAATTTATACTACATCATGTCAGATGTTAAACATCATGTGAATGCAAAGACCTCAATACTTATTAGAAAATACACAATGACGGTAACATTTGATGGATCGTTTTTGTGTTTGAATGTGTCATTTTGAGCAGAAAATTTACTCGAAATGTCACAAAATGGCAAGTTACTATAATCCTAACAACAAAAGCAATGATAAAACAGTGTAAATACAGCTGGAAACCAGTGAAAAATCAACCTCATTAATTATTCAAGGTCCAGTGCGTGATGGGAACCCCAGTATCAGAAAAGTTGAGTAATTTTTACTTAATTTTATTAAGTTGATATTTACGCTTTCATTTCTACTCGCTTGAATTAAGCACTGATATGGAATTTACTTAGTTTTTTTTTATTCTTGCCTGAACTAACTTTTTCATGTAAATTACATTGTTTTTTTTCAGTAGTATTTACTTCAGCACAAAATCATTTTTTACAGTGTGATCATGA
Organism: Semotilus atromaculatus; assembly: GCA_031834385.1. Lineage (NCBI taxonomy): Eukaryota > Metazoa > Chordata > Actinopteri > Cypriniformes > Leuciscidae > Semotilus > Semotilus atromaculatus. The sequence goes on along the minus strand of JAULUF010000020.1, from coordinate 24,198,430 downwards.
TTATTTGTCAGCATGGATGTCATGAATGTTTTGCAGCGCAAAATCTTACGGAACAGATATTTAGTCCAGAAATATTTTTTGTTTATTTACAGCTCAGATCTAGAATTCTGAAGTGAAATAAAGTAGCCCTGTAATATTTTTTTAATATTTATGAATTTGAATGAATTAACCAGAGAGAGAGAGAGAGTGCGTGCGCCTATTAGTGAATCTTGTTGGATTAATTACAGTGAAGTTATCAGAAATATAATGTATCTTTCAGCAGTGAAGCTGTTTTATTTATAAAAGTCACAGGCAGAGGTTGAAAACCAGCTCCTGAATGTTTCTGTGTTCATGCAATTTCTTTTCTTTACAAAGATAAAATATAAAGTTCCCACCTCAATGAAAAGCTGTGAGCGAGCGCATACAGGCACATCTCCCTTATAATGCAACATTAAAAAACTATCTTTGTGAATAAACCTGTCTTCCTTGCTGTGTGGTGGCTTGGAATTCAAAGGGGAATCGGATATGTGTGTTTAGACTTTAGACGTAGGTCGGATGTCCAGATATCGGATATGTATCTGATTTAAAAACCACGTTTGGAAGTGGCTCAGATCGGATCTGAATCTGTGTCAGATGTGAGTAAAAGGTTGGATTTTTTTGTGCCAGTGTAAATGCAGCCTTTGTGTCTCTGTTGCAGCTGAAATACCATGAACAAAAACAACTAGACTAAGTAATAGACATTTCAAACATTATTAGAGACAAGTAAACAGTCAGTATTAAAATAAGAACAAATAAACTAATTAGCAATGGCTAAAATAAATACAACTGAACAAATTTCAGGTGCAGAAATTGTAATCAAATGTAAAATAACTCTGCATAGTTTTCTTTGTTTTTTTTAAAATAAATATTATAGATAAATCCTTATTAAAGTTACAAAAGTGATTCCATCAAGTCAGTAAAATTCCAACGACTGCTTGTCGCTTGGTTTTTGTGGAGCTTATGGGTTCTGTATCCAAATAGGTTCTTTATCCATTCTTTTGAATAATTTAAAAGTAAGTGCTATTACAGGGATCATGTTGATGCGTCAGTTTAGAAACTGAGACCAATTGGTGGAGCGTCAGGAAACGGCAAACTCATCAAGCTACTTCTGAAGTTAGGTGGGCCGTGTAGCCGGAGACGATGATCAGGGAGTGGTGAGAGATACAATTCCTCGTAAACTGATTCTCTTTTTTTTTTTTTCAGCATGGCTAACAACAAGAATAGCACGCTCCGTTGTACTTTCTCGGCCCCCAGCCACAGCAACACTCTCCTGAGGGGGTTGTCCATGTTGCGTGATCAAGGTCAGTTGCTGGATGTTGTTCTGGCCATTGACAACGAGCGCTTCGAGGTTCACAAAGCGGTTTTGGCCTCCTGCAGTGACTACTTCAGGTGAGATATACAGTTTGTTAACACCAGCCAACTGAGCTGTAAGTCGAAAGATAAGTTACGAGGTTAATCCTTGTTCTTATTGATGACCAAATTAAACGACCTGACTACTGCATATATAGACTTAGATATATAGATTTTGTCAGTGTTAAAGGGGTCATAACATGGATGTTCCTTTAGGAAGTGTTATTATTGCAAATATTTTTAATATTTAAAAATATGAACAGCCCCCCACTATTGCATGTAAGTGTAAGTAAAGCATTATCCATATAAAACCACCATTTACAGGCAAAGCATCATTAGTTAGCTTCTGTCAGATCCAATACAGTTGACTGATTCATCTTTCAACAAAAATATTTTGCAAACTCTCTTTTGCACTATGCCTTTGTTACAAAACAATCTGCAGTCTAATTCTCCAAACAAACATATAAACCTCCGACACGATCCGGGAGACTATTAATAATAATCTGCCAGTTCCTGATGCTGGGATCCTTCTGAAGGCTGTTCAGATGCTAGCATGATTTTTAAACTGGACGCATTAAAGCAAATGTCCCTTTACTCTTCCACTTGTCCTGTTGTCGGGAGTAGCTGAAGCACATGGAGTACATCAGAAATTGAACAGGTATACTGTATACTGTATTCGGCGTCAGTGATTACATTGGGTTGCCAGTGCCAGTGGGACAAATATTCATCAGTATCTTGGAGGCAGTCATATTCAAAAGATCCCACAATATCCAAACAAGCTATTTTTGGAGCTTGGTTAAATGAATGCTATATTTGTACTTAGGAGGTTGTTTTAAGCTATACAACTTGGATATTAATAATTTTGTATTATATGGTACAAAAACCTCTTATATGCCAAAAAAATCATTTTGATTTCTCCTGTCATGCCCTTTTAAGGAGTACACTAACATATAGATGGTGTCAAAACTATTAGACATAAATTAAAGATACAAACCTATTAAAAACACAAACCTAATATAATCTCACGAGGTGTTTAATTTAAAAGTTATACGTCTTGCTCTTTGTCCAGTTATGAAAATGTGCTGCTGACTAATAAGTTATAAGCTACGGGTCACATGAGGCACTACTGAGACACAAACCAGAACATTTGGTGGCATTAAAGCACTGAAAGCAGAATGAAATACCAATACGGATCCACAATAGATGAGGAGCTGCTGTGTACACTCCACAAATTTGAGCACAAGCCCAAAAATGACTGATGCTTGAAGTTCGAATTTGAATTTGAACTACTGGAATAACCACTATTGAGTTGTTTGCATGAAATGTTAAAGGGATAATATAAAATGAACGTTATGTCATCATCATTACATTGTTAAACCTCATGTTTAGGACTGCATGATTTTGGAAAAAACTGTTAATGCGATATTTAGTTTTTCTGATATATTATATATATATATATATACTAGGGCTGTCAGTTAAACGCGTTATTAACGGCGTTAACGCAAACCCATTTTAACGGCGTTAATTTTTTTATCGCGCGATTAACGGTCTTTTTGGCCTAGCAAACTTTGTAGTTTTTTTTCACATGCTTTTGCACCAGGACGCGGCATGCGCTATGAAACCTATTCATTTCAATGGCTTGCGCCGCGCGAGGACGTTTTGAAAGCGCAAGCGGATCTAGCTAGACCCGAAACAAAACAACAGGCACGCCGCACACACTTGTTTGGGCTTGCGAGCCGGATGCGCGAGTGCGAATCTCTCTGCTCGAGTCGCGCCTCGCGCGCTCTCAGATACACGCTGCTCTAGTAAGAATTTTCTCTGGGCTCGCTCAGAGAATATGCCTGCACTTAAAACGTGTTCAGTCAGTGCAATCGCGAATCTCTCCTCTTCCCCAGCTAACAATTTTAGGTTATAAGAACGTTTTCATAACGTTCCCATTAAGTTATAAAAACGTTATTTCTGAATGTTATAGGAACGTTCAAAACGTCCAGTTTTGAGTGGATGACGAGCGCGAGACGCCGAAATGGATGCCAATAAGATTCTGAATTGAAAGTTTACTTTTAAAAAGTTGCCAAATGGTTCCATTGACAAGACCAAAGTGATCGGTGTGTTTTGTCGTTGTGAACTGAGCTATCATCATCGCAGCACGTCCAGTCTGAAATACCACTTGATGATGGCCAAGCACACACACACACACACACACACACACACACACACACACACACACACACACACACACACACAGCTGATGCGAATTCTCCGCCCCCTTGTCAATATCAGGACCTCGTCAGTATTTCTTTCACCCTTTTATTGATGGACAGTGTTACATTGTGTGAGAGATTATTTGCTCCAAGTGAGAATGTTTTAGTGTGAAATTGAACAGTATATATGCCAATATTGTTTTCAATAAAAAACATTTGCACAAAGCAAGCCGATCCACTTTTCCATGTTGAGAAGAGCATTAAAATGAGAAAAAATAATGTGACAAAAAGAAATCAAGAGACATTTAGAATAGATAAAAATGTGCGATTAATCGCGAGTTAACTATGACATTAATGCGATTAATCGCGATTAAATATTTTAATCGTTTGACAGCACTAATATATACACTACCGGTCAAAAGTTTAAGATCGGTAAGATTTTTTATGTTTTTAAAAGAAGTCTCTTCTGCTCACCAAGGCTGCAATTATTTGATAAAAAATACCAAAAAAACAGTAATATTGTGAAATATTATTACAATTTAAAACAGCGGTTTTCTATGTGAATATATAGTAAAGTGTAATTTATTCGTGTGATCAAAGCTGAATTTACAGCATCATTACTCCAGTCTTCAGTGTCACATTTTTAAAATTATTATAATATGAAATTATTATAATATGATGCTCAAGAAGCATTTATGATTATTATCCATGTTGAAAACAGTTTTTTACATTTTTATTTCAGGATTCTTTGATGAATAGAAAGTTCAAAAGAACAGAATTGATCTGAAATGGAAAGCTTTTGTAACATTAATCACTACCATTCAAAAGTTTGGGGTCAGTAAAAATTTATTTTTTATTTTTGGGGGAAAGAAATTAGAAAATACTTTTATTCATCAAGGATGAGTTAAATTGATCAAAAGTTACAGTAAAGACATTTATAATGTTAGAAAAGATTATATTTTAAATAAATGCTGTTCTTTTGAACTTTCTATTCATCAAAGAATCCTGAAATAAAAATGTAAAAAACTGTTTTCAACATGGATAATAATCATAAATGTTTCTTGAGCATCATATTATAATAATTTCATATTATAATAATTAAAAAAAGTGACATTGAAGACTGGAGTAATTATGCTGTAAATTCAGCTTTGATCACAGGAATAAATTACACTTCACTATATTTTCACATAGAAAACCGCTGTTTTAAATTGTAATAATATTTCACAATATTACTGTTTAAAAAAAAAATAATTTATCAAATAATTGCAGCCTTGGTGAGCAGAAGAGACTTCTTTTAAAAACATAAAAAATCTTACCGATCTTAAACTTTTGACCGGTAGTGTGTATATATATATATATATATATATATATATATATATATATATATATATATATATATATATATATCAGTATATAGATATAAAAACAATTTCACCAGATGACTGGAAAAGCTATTTTGGGAATAATTCTAAAATTATTGGGGTGATTTTAGAGTTAAACAAATTACAAAATAAATACAATTAAACAAAGATACAAATTAAATAAACAGGTAAGTCAACAGTATTCATTTGAATAATCAAATGTAAAATAACACTGCGATAGTCTTCACTGTATACATTTCAATTACTGTTTGTTAAAGCTACAAAAGTGATTTTCTCTTTGTATTTTGTTGTGCGATTAACATCTGACACAGACAGCAGCAGGTCAATTAGGCTGCTGTCACTTTAAGACCGACTGCACGGATCCAATATAATGATACCTATCCATTTTCTTTCTCAGTTATTTTTGTTCACATAAGCTTTAAGTGTTTATGAAGATACTCACAGAGATTAGCATTTTTATATAATGTTGCGTGTACGTGTCCGTTCTAGCACAAATGGATGTGAATGGAATTCGGTATTCGTGTGCTGTGTGTGCTGCTCTGTTGAAACTATAAAAGAAGACGTAAAGGTCTTCTTTCGTGTCCTCTTATGCTCTTATAGTTTAAAATCACTTGAATGTTTAAATTGACAGCACCTAAACCACGTGCGAGTCTTAAACTTTCACTCTATGATCGTTAAACTTTGCAATCAATCCGAGAATCATGTGCGTTTCGAACCGTGGTGCCTGGTCCGTACAGATCATATGATCATTATTGAGATTGCACCTCTTGCAATGTGACTATCGTGGATGCGCACATTGTAATTTGTGATATTGATGCTAAAATGATTTATAGTGCAGCCCTAGTTGGCATTCAGAGAGATAATAACTAGTATGTGAGCAATAGAGATGTACTATAATATGTATTTCATGTAGATAAAGTCCTTTGCACCTGCTTACCATTGTATATTGTGAGGTAATCATTCATCATAGTCTCTCAACCTATTTTTAAGGTTGCGGATATAAATACACTTTGGCTATGTCTCATTTCGAAGGATGTGTCATCCGGAGGTCGCATTTGTTGACCGCATACATCATTGTGGCTGCTTCATTTCAGTAAACTGACCCCTAAATTCCAAATTCATTAAGAAATTACATTTACGCTTCACTAGGAATACCAGATTTTATAATGGTTACTGTTCTGAAATAAGAATCCTTTTATGACGTATGCGGCCGACAAATGTGACCTCCAGTGGACGTAGCCTTTGAAATGAGACATATGCTGTGTCCCAATTCGCATATTCGTCCTAAATAGTATTCAAAAATAGAATTAGTACGTCCCAAATCGTAGTATGTTGAAATGAGTGTTCCAAAGATACCCGGATGGTCACCTATTTCCGGTCAAAATCCAAAGTGCAGATCGATGCACACTCTGACGGCTGATATTACCCACAACCCATTGCGCGTTGGACGAGGATTTGATTAGAACTACAAACACGAGTGAAAAGTGTTAAAAAAGTACAGACATGGAGGATGCGTGAGTCTGGCGATTATGTAGAGAGGTTTAGATAAAGGGGTTTGAGTGATTAATTACCAGTATCTAACCTGACGAAAATGTATTTATTCAATGTTGTCTACATTATATTGCATCTGCAGCAGCAGCATTGTGAACTTTTGTAAAGATTCGTTTAGCCATTAAGTTTTAAATGCATCATTGCATTCAAATTGCAAACACACGAGGAGAGTCTCCGCTTGAAAGACCCGCGACTGGCAGATGAACATGCTACTACATTTCTCTCCGAAACGGTAGGTAATTAAATTAGACTGAATGGAGGATTTTAACTGTGACGAGATGATTGACAGGGCAGTTTACGGTGACAAGATGCATGCGACAGATCTGTCCGTTAAAGATGACGAAGTAGTATGTCCCAAAGCTTGCCTACTCTTTTGCTACAATCAAAAGTATGTACTTTTAGTATAAGTCCGCAAATTGGGACGCAGCCATAGTGTTAAACTGTGGGAATTAAGCAGAAGCGTCAACAGAAGCGCACAGGTCTGATAATGTATTTTTGCAACTACTGCGCATCACAATCCACTGCTAGTGCAACGCAGGGCCCCGGTGCTGTATTAAATTTGCTCAATTTAAAATATACAGATTTATTCAAAAATATTTACTTACTAAAATATTTAGTTATTAATTGCAGAAGCAAATTTGTGCTGGGGTAACATGGCTCATATTCTGTGCCTTCCGAAAGTATTTGTAGCACTTATTACGTTTTCCATGTTCTGCTCAGTCAGTGCGCGCGAGCCTTTCAAAGTACTTTGGCTGTGAGTGCGGAAAGACGTATACGCCATTTGCGCACTATCTAGTGGAATTTGTTTTCAAAGCGCTCAAGTCACTTGGACATGCGCTGTTGTACACGCTGCATGTACAGGGTGTGCGGACGTCTGCGGATCCTACTAATGACGAAAATTACGGACGAGACGACAACAATTACAGACGAAGTATACTTTGGGCTTTATACTAAACTGCTTCTAATTATTTTATTTTTTCACATCAATCTACACTCTATTCACCATAATGACAGATTTGTGACAACTTTGCAAATTTCTTCTTTCAGACGAATACAATCGGAGTTATGTTAAAAAATATCCTGGCTCTTCCAAGCTTTATAATGGCAGTGAATGGTTGTTTCTGTTTTGAAGTCCATTAAAGGGCATCCATCCATGATAAAAGTCCTCCACAGGGCTCAGGGGGGTTAATAAAGGCCTTCTGAAGTTCATGTAAGAAAAATATCCATATTTAAAACTTCATCGACTAAAATAACTAGCTTCCAGCAGACGGCCGTACGAATTACGGCAGAAGAGTGACCCTTGACCTTGAGGCATGACGTAATGACGAACACGGAAGCGCAGAGGATAGAGCAAAACAAAACACCAGTCACGAATCAGAGAAATGTTGGAGGAGCTTGAGTTTGTTCCCCAGCCCTGTTTGTTTGAACCACGAGTAGCGTCTAAACTTACATACATGCGTCACAAGTTACTCTTGTGGCTCAAGTCGACTTGCGTAGTGTGCGTATGGTCGTCTGCTGGAAGCTAGTTATTTTAGTCTATAAAGTTTTAAATATAATTATTTTTTAATATAACTCTGATTGTATTCATCTGAAAAAAGAATGTCATATACACCTATGATGGCTTGAGGGTGAGTAAATCATGGGGTAATTTTCATTTTTTGGTGAACTAACCCTTTAAATCGGTAATTAGTTGAAGCACAGCTTTAAGTTTTTGGGGGTATGATGTGACACACTGTGCACATCTGCATTTTGTGGATTTTCTGCCATTCTTCTCTGCAGATGCTCTCAAGCTCTGTCAGGTTGGGATGGGGACCGTCGGTGGACAGACATTTTTAGGTTTCTCCAGAGATGTTTGATTGGGTTCAAGATAAGGCTTTGGCTGGGCCCATGGGCGTAGATTACGGGGGGGACGCGGGGGACGTGTCCCCCCCACTTTTTATAAAATGTAAATTCGTCCCCCCCACTTTTTATAAAATGTAAATTCGTCCCCCGCACTTTTTCATAGGGCAAGTGTGTCTACGACAAACTGAGGTTTTCGCGGGTGTGTAACGTTATAGCCTACATTGAGATTTAAAATCCAAAGAGTCAAGGATAGTCTATTTACGTGACTTTCACGTTTCCATGGTAATCAGTCACGCATCACGACACGCCCATGCTCGCACCCGCGCCGAATCTATCAGTTTCAAAGAGGTCGCAATGATTTCAAAACGGCAAAAAAAAACTCTCTTCACTCCTTTTTCGCGAAAAAGTCAAGCACTGTAAGTAAGTTGTCATGTATCCGAATTGTGTTGCACAGTGATGAATAACTCTGCCTATTTCTCTTGTTGAATAATTAACAAGTTTTGTTGTAGGCTAAATTAAAAATATTCACTACCCGCACAAACGAAACGTGCACTTATTTTCAATCTTGTTTTACTCGTAATGTCTTTTATTTTCACAGATATGTTATCAAAGCCCTTCAAATTAGAATAAACATGGAGATTGTTAATGCTGAATGTGTATTTTCATGCATCAACCGTCACGATCTGCTTGAATCAGGCAGCGTTGGAACATGTGTACGTGATGTTTACCATAATTCGGTAACACAATTAGCCTAGATAAAAAAGTTTATAGACAAACTTTAAGTTCTCTTGAAAATACCTAACTAGAAAGTTTGAAGTAGTTTTAAAAGCTTAAAGTTTGAAGGTTTTCAATTGGAAAGTTTTAATTTAGTAAGACTGTTTAGGCTATTGAGGAATATAATTTTGCCAAAAGAAGAACTTTTATTTTAAGTAAATGTTATTTTTAAATCAGCTTCAGTGTGATATTTAACCATATTATCATGCTTAACACTGATCATTTGAATAATTGTAATGCGATGATCAGATATCTAAATCAGAAAATATCTATGGTTGGCGGGTGGATTATTTATTTTTAACAGTGTATTTGGGGGACTCAAAGTGCACCAGATTAATGAATTTATCTTTAAAATGTACAAAATTTTCTTCCGGGGGGGCATGCCCCCGGACCCCCCTAGAACTACCGAGATCCACATACAAAAATACTGTGGGTAACACAGTAGGGCAGGCTATAATGTTATACGAAAATTACATTTTTTTATTATCTTATTAAAAAACATGATCAGGGTTTTACCACCTCCACCTCGTTTTAAGCCAGAAAAAACCCTGCATGTGCAAAACAAAGTACTGAACATCTGCATTTCTTTCTTTCTGTTTTATTGCTTTAAAAATAAATAACATATTAAGCCAATTAAGCAAAAACCTGTCAACAAAAGTATGAAGAAAAAAAAAACTGATATTACACTTGACGTTCTGTCCCCCTCACTTTTGAAATGACGGCTACGCCCCTGGCTGGGCCACTCAGGAACATTCACAGAGTTGTCTATAAGCAGCTCTTGTATTGTCCTGGCTGTATGCTTGGGGTCATTGTCCTGTTGAATCATCTGCCCAGTCCGAGGTTCTGAGTGCTCTAGACCAGATATCTTTGTAATTTGCTGCACTGAGCTTTCCTTCTATTCTAATGAGTCCCTGGGTTCCTGCTGCTGAAAAACACCCCCACAGCATGATGCTGCCACCACTGTTCTATACCTTTTGGATGGTGGTGTGCTGGTGATGATAATGAACAATTAACCTTGAACCTCGAGCTGAGACTCGATCGTGGGTTGCCTTGTGCATAGCTATGGCATATGACACAGCGCTGCCCACAAGGCTATTGCTCCTACATAACAGCTTCTCAATAATTGAGTCTCAAGTCATTTCATGCCTTACAAAAATAATACAATTTCATACTCAAAAATCCTATTTTTATCCTAGTTGTATTATATATATTTATATACACACAATCGTTCTATCATCTGTTTTGTTTGTAATAAAGGTCCTAAGATGTAAGGGATAATGTACATCCATGTAAATGTACAATCATTCTGGCAACGAGACTAGTCATTTTCTATACAGACGCTAAATGGACGAAAGATGCCGCCAATCACAGTTTGGTATACAGCGGTGTTGTTATTGACAAGTCATTATCAGAAAATATCAAACCTCGGAATGTTTAAGTCAAGCTCCTGTCATGTTTCATAGGACTCTTGTGACATTTCAGAGTTTACGCACAATACACACAACCGTAATCGAATTCTATGACACGAAATGTAGGGAAATATGTGACGCAGATATTATAAAACCAATCATTCAAATAAAACACAAATTACTTTATGATATCAGTAGTTAAGGATTAAAGTCTTGAGTTGTTTTTAAAATGTTCATGAGTCCTTTTATGTTGAGTCGAGTCAAGTCTGAAGTCTATTAAAGTGCGACTCGAGTCCGATTCCCTGTCCCTAACTCGAGTGCCCATCTCTGGTGCGAGCTATACTGTGTGTGCGTGTTACAATGCAGCAGCACATAAGTTTAGAATGGCGATTGAATGCAAATTTTGAGCATCCAGATAGTATAATCAAACATATCTTGTGCTCTCTGAGTATGCATTTATTTGTCATTTTAACTGTTGGAAACAAAGTGTAAAAGGGGACTTCAAAGATTTCCTCTTGCGCTCCATAGGCACGAGTGGCTAGTCGACATCAGGCTTAAAGTGTCATGGCAAAGCATTAAAGTTGACTAGTCTGTGTAACCCCTAGGCTGCAACAAAAAAAACAAAAAAATGAAGGGGTATGAATAATTCCACAAGCACTGTATATAATACATTATATGGACAAAAATATTGGGACACCTGGGGCCTCATTTATAAAACTTTGCGTAGGATTTGCGTCAGAAGTGGCGTACGGATGAAAGATAGGACGTGCGTACGCACAGAAATATTCAGATTTATAAAACCGTGCGCACGCACGCAGTGGCGTATCCAGGACATTTTTTGGGGGGTGGCCAAGATGGGACACAAAGCTAGTGTGGGGTGGCCATGGCATAGCGAAGTTTAATGCGTATACGTACGCAGCCGACCATGGTTCGAATCCCGGTCCTTTGCTGCATGGCACATCCTCTCTCTCTCCCATGATTTCCTGTCTCATAACTGTCAAATAAAGGTGTCTATCCTGTTAAAAACAGTCCTAACCACCTATCACAGTCCTCAAGAATCTCTGGTTATTTTAACATGTCTATTTTTAATCAGTAATTATGGTCAGGATAGGGTAAACATTTCCTAAGAGCTATTTTCTTGTAGTGGATTAAAGTCCTTGTCTCTTCACAAGTTAGATTAGAGTAGCAAAATTAAACTGCTCTTAACTCATCCTATAGAATAACATGTATCAGTCATCAGCTCATCATCTGTGTCACCTGTATTGTTACCTGTGTTTGCTTTACTGATTGAGGCACCATCTTGTGGTTACATCAAAACACAGAAATCCAACAGGATAAACCAAAATGCTTAAAGATAGGACCTTATTAAAAAGTGTATCTGTAAAAGCAAAAGAAAAACTATAGCTTGTAAGGAAAAAAACAGAAATATTTGTTGTTCTTTACATGTTTAGTTTATGTTATTATTTAGCTTAGATATAATTTGTTAGAGATACTGGACTTAAATTAGTAAAGCAAACATGGGTAACAATACAGGTAACACAGATGATGGCCTGATGACTGAATAATGTCATTAGGATGCCTTGTGATGTATGAAAAAAGTGGTTTTCAACCGAGACAGTATTGATGTCCAAGGCCCTGATGAAGGTATAAATTGAAACGTTGGCTTTGATTCAGCGTACATTAAGAAGTTTATTTAAATCAAACAGTTAAGAATCATAAATGGTCAAGATGCTTCTTCATAAATTAACTTATGACATTTGTGCCATTTGAATGCAATTTGCTCTGCCTATTTAAACGTCTAAAAATATGTGGACTGTGAAAATGAGCTAATTGATACAAACAAAAAGTCCTTTTTAAACAGCCCTTAAATCAGAGAGCAAATAAATAAGTCACAGCTTGTTCTTGTGTTATAACTTAAATCTAGACTTTCACACTATATTCCACACACTGGTTGGCCAAAAATATAACATTAGCTCTATTGAACACACACATCTGCAAAAAAACACCCTCAGTCTTCAGTCCAGAAAATAGCGTTTCATATTTCATGGCTGTGTAACGAGGTTGAAATAAGGTGTGGCCCCTTTAAGAGCTGCGCGCGCGCCCTCTTCAACTGTCTGCACTCTTAACTTGGTTTGCAGGCTGCTAAGCTAGCTAGACTTTTTCAGTTTTCCTACACATTCAGAGGGAACTACGGTATAACTAAACATTAAATTACCATACCTCTCAATCTATAGATTCCAGCATTTTTATCGTTGTTGTATTGTTGCTGTTGTAACTGCGACCGTCCTCCTGTTTCACGGAGCAGCAGCAGCCAGCGCGCTCATCTCATGGGTCACCTGACTTGCATGGCCAAACATCCGCTGAGCAGAAATCAGCTCTCACAGCCTCAGTACGACCATTACTGTGTTAGTTAAAAATGTAAAACTGGCCCTAAATCAGTTGATCAGCTGTCATCATTGATTGACAGCTTTTCTCTTGTTTCTTGTATTGACGAACTTGACCAACTACCTATCAGATCTGGGGTGGCCACAGGGGTGGCCAATGAGCTTTCAGGGGTGGCCCTGGCCACCCCAGGCCACCCCCTAGAATCGCCACTGCACGCACGTCCTACGCAGTTTTCCCTTAATAAATCACAATCAATTCTAAATGTAGCGCTGCTTTTGCGGCTTCGTGTCACGCCCATAGTTGCCCATAAATAGTCAGTGAAACGCCCATAGTTGCCCATAAATAGTCTGTGAAACCCCCACAAGTTAATATTCATCGATTGCGAAATCATGGCAAATACAGAGAGGAAAACCAATAAACTTAACTTCACTCAATGTGAAGTAGAAATGATCGTTGGCGAGGTGGAAGAGAGGAGTAAAATGTTGTTTTACATTTTACAGGGCACAGTGTGGGCATTACTAATGCCAAAAAGGCACTTGAGTGGCAAAAGGTTGCAGACGCCGTTAATGCTGCAGCCTCACAACCTCGGACCGTGGCCGAAATAAAAAAGAAATGGTCGGACATCAAAGTCGATGCAAAAAAGCGTCTAGCGCTCCATTACGCATTGTGATGGCATCATGGCATTTTATTACCATCCATTTGATTGAATCTGACAAGCAACAGATGTGTTATGAGGATGAATTGCATAACATGGCAATATTATTGCAGAACATATTTCACTTTTCTTTTTGCAAATATGTGTTAATTAGCATTTCTGTTGAAATCTTCGTTTGATTTTTTGTTTTACACTGCAGTGCAGATCGATCAAACGGGTGTTCGTGTAGGCTGTTAAATGTAAGACTTGCTTTGTGAAGTCTATTTATGAGAGGCAGTATTGCCATTTCTTTTACACAACGGTCCACAGTTTCACACACTTTCACGTGTTTCTTCCATCCGCCGACGGTGTCGCCATTTTTCATTTCACCCGTTTTTGTGCGTATGCCTGGGTCAGAGCTTGCGTGAAGGACCGCACATTTTCCCGTCAAGTTTGCTTTTTATTAATACCAATTATTGCGTAGAGAGCGGCGTACGCCTTCTTTTGTGCGTACGCAACGTTTATAAATGAGGCCCCTGACCATTACACCAACATTGCATTCTAAATATATAGACATTAATATGGAGTCGGTCCCTCCTTTGCAGCTATAACAGCTTCTACTCTTAGGAATGTTCCCACTCCACGTGTGGGAAGGCTTTCCACAAGATTTTTGGAGTTTCTGTGGGAATATTTGCCCATTCATACCATTCATCAGACACTGATGTTGGATGAGAAAGCCTGGCTAGCAATCTCTGTTCCAGCTCATCCCAAAGCTGTTTGATGGGGTTGAGTTCAGGGCCCTGTTCAGGCCAGTCAAGTTCTTCCACACCAAACCCATACAACTGTGTCTTTATTGACCTTGCTTTGTGCACTAGGGCACAGTCATGCTGGAAGAGAAAAGTGCATTCCCAAACTGTTCCCACAAAGTTGAAAGCACATTATTGACTAAAATGTCTTGGAATGCCGAAATTTTCAGATTTCCGTTCACTGGACGTAAGGGGCTTAGCCCAACGCATGAAAAACAGTCCCCATACTACTATCCCTCCACCAAATTTTACAGTTGGCACAATGCACTAACCCCAGACCAGACCTGCTTATATTAATGCCAGTGGAAATTTGGAACTCCGCAGAGCATTGGCGACTTTTACGCGACATGCTCCTCAGCACTCTGACCCCACTCTGTGATTTAACGTGGTATTCCGCTCCGGGGGGAGTTGCTGCTGTTCCTAAACGCTTCCACTTTCCAATATTACCACTTACAGTTGACCATGGACTATCTCACAGGGGGGAAATTTCACAAACTGACTTATTGCAAATGTGGCATCTTATCACAGTACCACACTTGAATTCACTGATCTCTTCATTATGTCTCATGTACTCCTGTGGTAATGGGTCTGATTGAAACATCTGAATTCAAGAATTATGAGGTGTCACAATTCTTTTGTCCATATAGTGAATGTATGATATATGAAATGCATCAGTGAATGTTTGCACCTTATGTAATAGTTATGTATGAGTCCCTCAGTTGTCCTCCTGTGTGAAAAGATGACATTGCAGTTCTCTTCTTTTTAAAGAATGCCCAAATATGCACTTGAACCATTCCCTTGGCCATTTTGTCAAGTTCAAACAGCGTGAAACACCATGAAAGCTTGCTTGACCCTGCGCAGCTCGTTACAGTATTGAGTTCTGATTGGTTGATCACTGTTATATATAGTTTAATTACCATCCGTAGAGAATTTTAATATTTCATTTGCATGATAAGTTTTACATTATACACAACATTGTTAATCTAATGTGGATGATAAGGGGGAATGGTGGTTTTACAAAGGGGATGCAATTTTCAAAGCAGTATGTCATCAACCCCCTAGAAGAGGAAAACAGCATAAAAAATTTCTCAAAATTAACCAGTCTTTTCCTGCAATTAAATTAAACAGACTCTAACATTGTCTTCTATGAAGTTCAAAACAAAGGTATCTGTTAACATCTCAGAAAATGTATCACCCTTTAAAACACTGAAACAGCCAGAGACATCTTGACCATACAAATTGAAAACGCATCTTGTGTGAACATATCTGTTAAGTTTATAATGTTTTGGTTCAAGGCTTAGAAAGTTTAGTAATATTCTTTTTTTTTTTTTTAATGCCTACTTAGAAAATGACTGGGAAAAATATTTCTGGAACCAAGGCTGCTAAAAATGTGAGCAGTCACTTTTGTACTTTAGGGTTAACTTAAAAAATTGCAGATTCTTTCTTCACAATTTAAACAGAGGTGTAAAATCTTTTCTTCTTGATCCATACAGAGCCATGTTTACTGGAGGAATGAAGGAGTCAAACCAAAACACCATAGAGCTAAAAGGTCTTTCAGCCAGAGGACTGAAGCACATTATTGATTTTGCCTACAGTTCTGAGGTCACTTTGGACTTGGACTGCATTCAGGATGTTCTTGGTGCTGCTGTCTTCCTGCAGATGGTGCCTGTGGTGGAGCTTTGTGAGGAGTTCCTGAAATCAGCCATGAGTGTTGAGACTTGTCTAAATATCGGCCAGATGGCCACCACTTTTAGCCTCTCGTCCCTTAAACAGTCGGTCGATGCTTACACGTTCCGTCACTTCCTGCAGATAGCACAGGAGGAGGATTTCCTTCACATTCCATTGGAACGACTGGTTTTCTTCCTTCAGAGCAACAAGTTGAAGAACTGTAGTGAGATCGACTTGTTCCATGCAGCGATCCGCTGGCTGCAGCATGACGCATCCAGACGAGCTGCAGCCAGCGAAGTGCTCTGCCACGTGCGCTTCCCCCTAATGCGATCTTCTGAGCTTGTGGACAGTGTCCAAACGGTCGACATCATGGTGGAGGATGTGCAGTGTCGATTCTTTCTTCTAGAGGCCTTCAATTATCAGATCCTTCCATTCCGACAGCACGAAATGCAATCACCTCGAACTTCCATTCGCTCAGACGTTACGTCGCTTATTACTTTTGGTGGAACACCCTACACCGATAATGATCGCACTGTAAGCAGCAAAGTTTACTATCTGCCCGACGTCACAGTGCGACAGTTCAAAGAGTTGACCGAAATGGAGATGGGATGCAGCCATGCATGCGTGTCGGTTCTCGACAATTTTGTGTACGTCGTGGGTGGGCAGCATTTGCAATATCGCAGTGGAGAGGGCGCAGTTGACATTTGCTTTCGCTATGACCCCCATCTGAACCAGTGGCTTCGAATCCAACCCATGCAAGAGAGCCGCATTCAGTTTCAGCTTAACGTACTGCATGGACAACTTTATGCTACAGGGGGACGCAACAGATCGGGCAGCTTGTCCTCTGTAGAGTGCTATTCTCCAAGGAAAAATGAGTGGACTTATGTGGATTCCCTGAAGAGGAGAATCTGGGGTCACGCCGGAGCTACATGTGGAGAGAAACTCTTTGTCTCTGGAGGTTATGGGGTGTCTGTGGAGGATAAGAAGACTCTTCATTGCTATGATCCAACCTTGGATCAGTGGGATTTCAAGTGTCCCATGAACGAGCCGAGAGTCCTGCATGCCATGATCAGTGTAAACAACCGTATTTATGCTCTCGGTGGCAGAATGGACCATGTTGACCGCTGCTTTGATGTCCTAGCTGTAGAGTATTACATTCCAGAGACGGATCAATGGACAACAGTCAGTCCAATGCGTGCTGGTCAGTCGGAGGCTGGCTGCTGCTTGCTGGATAAAAAGATCTATATAGTTGGAGGATACAACTGGCACCTAAATAATGTCACAAGTATTGTGCAAGTTTATAATACGGAGACGGATGAGTGGGAAAGAGATCTTCATTTTCCAGAATCTTTTGCAGGAATAGCTTGTACACCTATTATACTTCCCCAAACAACCACTCAGCGCTAAGCACATATACTTACATATGCTGTTTTACGATTAAAGTTTCGTGTCCACAGGGACAGCAGTAAATGTAATGGTATAATTGGTTTGCCCTTCACTTTTTAGAAACATGAAGGATTTAAGGCCTGTTCATATTAATGACATGAAAGCACAAACTTTCCTGATGACCCTTTTGAGAATGTAAAGCATATTTCTACACACCACTCTAGCAGTAATGTTGTTTTTGGCCCTTCTTGTAGATTGCCCCATTTTGTACTAATGAGGGTTTCTGACAAGTGCCTGTGGGATTTGCGTTGACGACAGACTTGAATGGACCAACAATATATATATTATGTTATTTTACCGGGTAATAATGTTTTTAACCTACCTACAGTTTTGTTTTCTTTCACAAACTAAGCAAGCACATTTCATTAGGCACTTTAATGTTCAATCAGTGATTTAATGACTTAAAACTGTGCATTCTCATGTTTTTACAAGGTATATACAGTATGTCAAGGGACTGGATCATGTACATGGAACTACAGCACAATTTTTTTGTCATGATATTGTCAGCATGTAATTTGAATGTGTAAAAAATCCTGCATTCTAAAAACTACCTGTTGTTTTTTGTGCATTTATAGTAAGATGATGTGTTTGATTACATTTATGTGTTAATGTTTCTCCCCCTAAATTCCTTTAAAGGGATGATTCAGCCAAAAGTGAAAATTCTATCAATAATTACTCGCCCTCATGTCGTTCCATACCTGCAAGACTTCGGAACACATGAAGATCTTTCTGATGAAATAAAACTAAACCATATGAATTGAGTGGGTTTTTTTTGCTCTGAAGAGACACAAACACAGATTGAATTTAGGCTTCTATTCACGTATAAACATTCATCAATACACCAGTTGTGGTAAACGGAAGCTCAAACATGTTTGCTTGACTTGTGAGAACCAATGAGGTTCATTCTTGTGTTACGCAGCACGTTTGAGCTTCAGCAAGAACCAATGAGGTTCATTCTTGTGTTACGCAGCACGTTTGAGCTTCAGCAAGAACCAATGAGGTTCATTCTTGTGTTACGCAGCACGTTTGAGCTTCAGCAAGAACCAATGAGGTTAATTCTTGTCATGTCGAGCAGGTTCAGTTGAGCTTGTGTTTTATGTTCACTGATCAATGTTTATATGTGGATAAAAGCCTAAATTAAATCTGTTCATCATATAAAGCGATCGAGTCTCTTCAGAAAATTTGGACTAAACCTTTCAATTGATGTGGATTAGTTTTACGATCACTACAAGCTTTTTGAAGCATCAAAGTGGTAGTTCCGTAGCTGCCAATGGAGGGACAGAAAGCCAGATAAGCAAAAGTCTTACGTGTTTGGAACGACATGAGGGTGACTAATTAATGACAGAATTTCATTTTTGGGTGAACTAACCCTTTAAAGGAGAACTCCGGTCAATTTTAACATTGAGCTAATTTTTTTGTACATTTGGAGTGCTGTCAGTACAGAGAACAACGACAAAAATCAGTGTTGCCTACACCGTGTTATTTTCTTTTTAAAATTTGCACCCTGTTGACTTCAATGGGGCAAGTTTTAAACCTGCTTTTAGCCTCTTAACATCCTTGATATGTCATTACAAGTGCACAGCCATGTGAGTGGTGTTATTAAGAGTGAACACGGTCAATCTGACTGCAGTAGATGTGAAAGATATTAATACAAATGATGTTAATTCAGCCAGCTCACATACCTGTATTTTCTTCCTGTTTTCGGTCGAAGTCCAAAGCAGTCGATTATCGAGTTCGCGCGCGCGGCCAGGCTGTATGAGATCCCATTCTCCCAACTCGATAATTGACTACTTTGGACTTCGACCGAAAACAGGAAGAAAATACAGGTATGTGAGCTGGCTGAATTAACATCATTTTTATTAATATCTTTCACTTCTACTGCAGTCAGATTGACCGCGTCAAGGATGTTAAGAGGCTAAAAGCAGGTTTAAAACTTGCCCCAACGCCGATGTAGGCAACGCCGATTTTTGTCGTTGTTCTCTGTACTGACAGCACTCCAAATGTACAAAAAAATTAGCTCAATGTTAAAATTGACCGGAGTTCTCCTTTAAGGTGTTAGAAACAGTGGGTCTCATTCGCTAATAATTGTATGGATTATTTTATATTTGTTCGCACTTTGCATGAAAAATTTCCACCTAATTCACAACACGTGGTCTTAATCGTGGTCTAAATTTGGTCTTAATCTCATTCTAATGTTAGTGAATTTGGAGTTTTCTAAATGAGCCGCCATGTGCACAAGGTTAGTCATTTGCATAAAATATGCCTAAACCATCTCCATATAAGGACTTTCAGCACAACCTTTCCTTTACAGCTTTTCATCACTCAAATCAAACATCTCAAACCGCTCTCTGCAGACGCACTCGCCAGATCCTCAGGCAATGCCAAGTGTGTCATTCTCAAAACCAGTTCAAACACAATAAACCCCAGATTGTGTGCAGACCCAGATTAGACCTTTCATTAGCCAGCTACATATCCGTAAATCTGTTATACAGTATAAGCTATAACACAGCTTTTCTTAATTTCACTTATGATGAATATATTTAAGATGAATTCTCTTTGCATCATTTAATTTATTTTCCTTTTTATCACTTCAAAGCTGTATTTATGAGTCGTATGTCATTTTATATAAAAAGAATATAATTATAGTCGTTTCAAGTCACCTTTGTATTGCACTTTATACAATACAAATTGTTTCAAAGCAGCTTTACAGTGAAAAACAGGAAAATAACGATTAAATGATGCAAACAGAATTCAACTCTGCTGTAAAGCAGCTCTAAAAAGACAATAGTAAACAGTCATTCCGTTGAAGTCAGTTCAGTGTTGATTCATTTCAGTTCAATAATTGTGCAAAGTACATCAATTATGAAATGAGTTCAATTCAGCTAAAGCAGCTCTGCAGAAAACTGCAGAGGACATCTCTGGTTCTTGTGGTCGACACGGATCTGTCTGACTACGGTAACCTCATGATAAGGATGAGATAGACTAATGTTAGCATAAATGCCATTCTTCTTTCGATGTATCAGGTACATTTGGTGTTATGGGAAGCGTTTCTGTTTGACCAAATGTGCAGCCTAACAATACTAACAGATTTGAAATACAGAAATGTGATATGCCAGGTTAAAGAGATGTGATTTAGTCTAGATTTAAACTAACCGAGTGTGTCTGCTTCCCGAACAAGGCTAGGAAGACTTTTGGAGTTTGGGTGCAAAATATTTTTGAGATAAAATATAACTTTTTAACAAGATTATAAGGCTGCACAGAGAAAGTGCTTTTTACATACATGTGGTTTCAGTGATTCCTACATTTTTTCGTAACTTTGAATACAAGTATGAAAGTTTTTGGTGAATCATGATTTGTTGCAACAGGCTTGGTGAATGCGACCCATTGTTCCAACACAAATTACATTCTGTGTATGTATACAGATGGTTAATTTACCAAGGTTACAGCAGTAAATGACTTGTCACCCTTAGCTCAGGACTCGTACCTGCAGGATGTAAAGCTAAATATGGACAGCTTCTGGCAATACTTTTGAGTAAGTTAGCTGGGTCTTTACACATGAACAAATGGCCTTTTATCTTGTGCTGGACTTATGCCACAGATCAGCCTTAATTAACCTGTTAGAAGCTTTAAAGTTCTGATTGATTACGTAAACAACAATTGAGTTTTCAACCCAAGCAGCTTTTAATGAAAAACAAAACAAAACAATTTCAATATTAAATGTTTTTGTGACAAATTCTGTTCTAATTTTTATGTAAATTTACTTGGTTGTTTTTTGTGTGTGTGTGGTATCGGGGTTTTTATGTTTTTTTTTTTTTTTGTTGTTGTTTTTTTTAAAACACTGAATGTATTATTGGTAGCATTTTTGTCTTCCATGTGTGAAATTGTTTTTGTTTTTATCCATCTGCTGAATTGTGACCATTACAGTGTGGTGTAAATAAAAATACACACAAATGTGTTCTCATTTTCAGTTATGCTACTATTACAAAAATCACTACGTTTTTGCAAGTATAGATAAAGTGTTTTATTTATTATGTAGGCCTACTGTTGATTGCTGTGTGCAAAACAGAACTTTAATTGCTCTATTGCAATAATGTAAAACAAACAAAATTTAGTCAGATTTAGGGTAAAAGCTTTATTTTGCGATATTTACCAAATAACATTAACATAAAAAAATTCTAAATTCAATTACTAGGCTAAATAAAAACATAGGCCTATATATTTTAACAGCCTAAATCTCAATATAAATTTTACATTTATTTTTATTGTTTAAGTTTCCCCTAACCGCCATTTTTATGGTTCAACATTCATCATCACAAACGCCTCTATCAAGACATGAAATATAGTCCATTAAAAAAATCGGACTCAGCTAGAGAAGATCCTGTTGGGCTTGTTTGTTTGTTTGTTTGTTTGTTTGTTTGTTTTATCAATCAGGCGCTCCTCCGGTGGACTGTCTCTGGACTCCAATGCCCACAACTCTTCCCGTGATGATGACGCCGCCGCAGCAGCGCACAACGCGTCTCACGCAACGCTCAGTGTTTTGGAGAAGAACGGAAGATGGCGACCTCAAACAATCCGCGAAAATTCAGCGAGAAAATCGCCCTTCACAACCAGAAACAAGCGGAGGAGACCGCGGCGTTTGAGGAGGTCATGAAAGACCTGAGCATCACGCGAGCTGCACGGGTACGTGTGTCAGAAACAGATACGTGTGTCGCGGCTAAACGCGCGCTTAGCACAGCTGCTGTATAGATTATAGCCTGTATATGATTTGAGAACACTTTTGTCGCCCGAGAGCCGTGACAAATCGGTGAAGGACGATAATGATGTCTCAGGGTTTGAGCGTAACGGGAGGCCGATCGGATGCATGAGCTCAGAGATGCTGAGGATGCGGCCGGACAGATGTCGTGCACATCTGTTTTAGCCGCTAATGGATTGTGATTGATTTTCGGTCTTTTATTTCTAGGCTAAATAATGAAATGTCATATAGAGTAGACCGTGGATAGTTGTCATGCTATATGGGCAAGTTGTCACAAAATATGTGTATCAGTTCATAGGTTTTGAGTTAAGAGTACACGTGTGCACTGTAGCATTTTTGTATATTTGATCAAATTCAACTAAATGTGATCATGTTTTTGTAAAGGCTGTAAATGTAGTAAAATGTGCATAATGAAGATATATGAGGAGTTCAGATGCGTGCCATTTGAAATTTTCTTCTAGAATGATCATTTTTATCAAACTTGTATATTTAAGTTCAGTAATTTCACTTAAATGGCAATGAAGATTACCTATTAATTGTCATTTAAGTGAAATTACTGAACTTAAATATACAAGCTTGATAAAAATGATCATTCTAGAAGAAAATTTCAAATGGCACTTCATGAACTCTTCATATTCAGGGTTACTATTGTTAAATACAATACAATTTAAAAAAAACATTTGCATTACTCAATATTTCAATAAACATTAAATTAAATGAAATTAAACAATGTTAAGACTAATTTTATTTCAGCTTTTTGCAAAGGCAACATTTCTATTTTTATTTGTTTAACTTGAAGTAATAAAAAAAACTGAAACAAATAAATAAAATCTATAGACATACAAATAAAATACTAATACAAATTACAAAAATACACAACACACTACTAAAACTTTAAAATGAAAACATCTAATTCAAAATATTAAAATCTTTAATACTATATTAATGATACCAAAATATAACATAGATTTTAGTGGTTTTATGTTATATTTTGTTATGTTATTTTTGGTTTTATGTTATATTTTGGTTATGTTAGATTTTAGGATAGATTTTAACATATTGGTTATTTTTCATAAATGTGAGGCCACGGAACGTTGTCACGTGTTGTATAGGCTATGTTGTTATTTTAAATATTTTGTTCATTATAATTTGACCAAAGCAATGGTTTGGTATGTTTTTGAATGGCACTTTTCCATGTTTATTATTGTTCCATTATGATTAATGTTATTTTATTTACATGACTGATTACCTAACTTATACATAAGTTGTTGAATGTGCCTTATTACTTTTATTTGATAGGGCTTTATACATAAAAAGTTCTTCTTCTCAAATCATTGTCAATAAATGGTATGTTCGTTGTGACAACTTGCCCCGCTATTGGTCGACAGTAGTTAAATTAACTGTTGTTGTTTTTTCTGTGAAATGTTCTAAACTTATTTTAGTCATGACTTCAAGTTTAACTTTTGAAAATAAAGAAATATTCACTGGAGGTTTGGCATTTAGCCCTGGCCTCTATTGAAATACAGCCTATTCGTATGTCCCTTGGTATTGAAATTATGACATATATTAGTGTGCGTCACATAAGTTGAAACCCATATTCTGCTACTTTTTGTTAACTCTCACTGGTCTGCTTTTCTCATTCTTCACTTGATAAAGTGTTTCTCCTCCACAGTATCTGGTTTACGTTTCATTCATGCTTTCATTTCGTCATTCACTGCTGCTTTTCACGCACTGTTATTTTGCACAGCTGCAGTTACAGAAGACCCAGTATTTGCAACTAGGCCAGAATCGAGCTCAGTGCTATGGAGGGTCACTGCCCAATGTCAATCAGATTGGAAATAGCAACACTGACCTCCCTTTTCAGGTGAGACCTTAGAAACTTCATAAGTTTGAAAATTCTGTCGTACACACATGCTGTCACTTTATGATTGAATTTCCCTTCAGCTGATCTAATCACAATTTCATAAACATCCTAACTGGATGAAACTCATAGTGCAAGATCATTCCTCTTATGCAGTACCTTTTCAACTAACTAAAAAATCTAATATGCTTGTGATGTACTCTAGTTAAGCTTAGATGCTTTGAGACACTTTAACTCTAGTAATTATAGTTTGATTATTGACTCAACTGGTAAGAAAATTAACCATATTGTTACTAAGGAGTTAACGTTCCTTCCAACAAGGGAGATAAAAACTAACTTCAATGTACTCACACAAAAAAAAAAGATTTATTGATAAATAAACAATAATAGATATATCAAATCAAAGAAAGTACATTGTAGAACAAAAACTCATTCCCCAATACAATTGGCATACAATCCCTGCGCTCTCTGTGCACTAACACATATAATAAGGAAAGGCTACCAAACAGCACAGTTCCACACAAAAGATTGGACCTCCTCTCTAGGCCTCCTTACAGGTGCCTGCTTAAAAACCCTCTACCTAGCTGGCCACGCACCTTTAATAATTGCTACCTCACCGGCTACAATATGAAATAATACGATGGTCATAAGAACTAAAGTTAGTCATTACTCAGTGAGATATTGAGCATTAGCCTACATGAGAGAATATTTTTTTGTATATTGTTGTGCTGTCAATCGAAGAAAAAAAAACACTACACTAAATCTGTTAGTGAGCACTTCTCCTTTGCCGAGATAATCCATCCACCTCACAGGTGTGGCATATCAAGATGCTAATTAGACAGCATGATTATTGCACAGGTGTGCCTTAGGCTGGCCACAATAACTAAGAATGTACAGTGAACTGTAAGAATGTACAACACTATCACAGTCTCTCAGTATTTCGACTTGGCCTCTATATAAACCTTGGACAAAAGTGTGCAATGCTAAGCCAGGTTGGAAGGATCATGTAAAAGAGCTCCATGCAGAGGCCTGAATGCTTTTTAAAAAAATGGTCTGAGTCAGGCAAAAGCAGGTATGGCCCCTTGTTTGAAAATAAGAAATGCACTAATGCTAGATTTAAATATGCACATTGCTATATTAAAAGAAATGAAAACACTATGAGGTCAGATTCACTGGCATGTAAGCTGCAAAAAAGAATGGTAATGACTTATGGAAAGAAATAAAAACTATTAACAATGCAAAACATCTCTTCCATCTAATATAAATGGTGAGTGGTCCTGATGAAATCTCATTTATGGCGGAAACATTATTGTGACCTGTTAAACTGTGTAAAAAGTAATCTGTTTGTAGTGAATAATGTAGAGTATAATGATGATGTTGTTATCACCTCTGTTGAAGTCCATGAAGCAATATTGAAGTTAAGAGATAATAAGGCCTGTGGCCTGGATAATATTACAGCTGAACATCTTAAGAAACTGTGTCCTCTGATTGTTATGTGCTACACAGTATTTTTTGTTCATGGAGAGTTGCCTGATTCTATGCTCTCTGTTGTGCTAGTACCAGTTATTAAAGATAAAGTGGGTAAGCTGAACAGCTCAGATAATTACAGGCCAATAGCTCTGGCCAGTGTTATGTCCAAAGCGCTGGAGACAGATCTATTGTGTAGACTTGAGAGGTACTATTGATAACCTATTTGGCTTTAAACGAAAGCTTGGCACTGATTAATATAATAGGTAAAATTCCACAATGTTCTTGTGCTTCATTGATGCTTCTAAATCATTTGATTGTGTTAATCATGAGACATTATTTTTAAAATTGTCTTAAAGTGGGGTCCCTGGTTTAATAATTAGAATCTTGTTTTTTTGGTACTCGCATCAGACAATAAGAGTGAGATGGGGGAATGTAACATCTGCTCCCTTCCATGTGACCAATGGTGTTTGCCAGGGCGGAATTTTCCTTTTCTTTTTAATATGTTTTGGAATGATTTGTCTGTGATTTTAAATGCACGTGGTACAGGTTGTAGGGTTGGTGACTCACTAATTAATCA
The DNA here is from genome assembly GCA_031834385.1 of Semotilus atromaculatus. Classification (NCBI taxonomy): domain Eukaryota; kingdom Metazoa; phylum Chordata; class Actinopteri; order Cypriniformes; family Leuciscidae; genus Semotilus; species Semotilus atromaculatus. Next base: position 24,172,303 of record JAULUF010000020.1, on the reverse strand, counting down.
CCTTATGTACGCCGATGATTTGGTCATTTTTAGCCCATATAGTGCTGGTCTACAACAGCTTCTGAGAATATGCACACAGTATGGTGCTGATTTTGATATAAAATACAATGCAAAAAAGAGTAAGATCATGATTATCAGAAGTAGAGAAGATAGACAGTCAAACTTTCCTGACTTCTATCTGTCTGGCGCTGCACTTGGGGTGTGCAGAGAGATTACATATGTGGGCCATATTATTGCAAATGACCAGTCTGATGATAAGGATATATAGGCAGCGTTGGAAGCTGTATGCTCAAGCGAACATGCTGTGTCGTAAGTTTAGCATGTGCTCTGTATCTGTGAAGATCTCACTCTTTAGAGCGTATTGTACACCTTTATACTGCCTACCTGTGGTGTCGTTTTAAGCAATAGTGGCTTATTATGACAGCATGAGGCTGCTGCTGAGAGCTCCAAGAAGCTCTAGTGCAAGCCATATGTTTGTTAGTGCCGGGGTACCTACCTGCTCTGCAGTTTTACGTAACCTGATGTATAGATTTATGTGTTGGGTATCTGAGTCAGAAAATGACTTAATTGCTGTTTTGGCTAACCCTGTACAAAGTTCTGTTAGATTTTCTTCCAGACTGTGGAACCATTGGCGAACAACCGAACATGTCTGTATGTTAGACACTGAACATTGTGGAAGGTTTTGTATTTTTATGTTTTACTCTGTTTGTTTTTATACTGTTATGGATCTCCCTGGGTCTGAAATAAAGTTTATTAATAAAAGGGCCACTCTAAATTAATAAAAGGGTCCGAAAACCAGTCAGTATCTGGTGTGACCACGCAGTGCAACACATCTCCTTTGCATAGAGTTGATCAAGTTTTTGATTGTGGCCTGTGGAATGTTGGTCCACTCCTCTTCAATGTCTGTGCGAAGTTCCTGATATTGGCAGGACCTGGAACACGCTGTCGTATACGCAGATCCAGAGCATCCCAAACGTGGATGAATGACACAACAATGGGCCTCAGGATCTTGTCACGGTATCTCTGTGCATTCAAAATGCCATAAAAAAAATACACCTGTGTTCGTTGTCCATAACATACGTCTGCTCATTCCATAACCCCACCACCACCATGGGCCACTCGATCCACAACGTTGACATCTGCTAACCACTCACACACACACAACGCCATACACACTGTCTGCCCTGTACAGTGAAAACCGGGATTCATCCGTGAAGAGAACACCTCTCCAAAGTGCCAGACATCAAATGTGAGCATTTGCCCACTCATGTCTAGCCTGGTAATACCAAACTCTGCTACTTCGCTTTGCTTCGTAGACAGAGTCTGGAGTGGCATCATTGAAAAGTGGTTATGACGTGTGTCATGCGCCAGCTCAGCCGTATCGAACTAAACCTGTAAACACATTATGATGCGAAAACGAAACCATCGTGCGAAATACCGGAGTGCACATGGCTGTGAACGACTTACGTAGATTATGTGAAGTAAATCCACGGCACAATCGGGGCCTCTAAACTAATATTTGACAGTAGAGAGAAACAGGAAAATATTTGCAGCCAACTGTCAAAGTTAGGATTAGTTCTGTCAAACACAGCTCTTTGTTAATTTCGAGTCTGTCAGGAATGCTGCAACTTAATTGCAAGATTACAGCATGACATGGCAATATTTAAGAACTGGAAAAGAAAGGAGACACTGACCTGTCAAAAGGGCGCCAGTTCGAGCTCGACAGATAAAACGACGATCGGTAATAATTGATAAATTATACTTTTCCCAAAACCTGTCGGGAGTAGGGCCACGACATCACCTCCATTCAAAATGTTTACCAAACACTCTTCTTGTTCGGCCTTCAGTTTGGAAATGTCAGGAATATTCTCCACAACAGAGCGAATTTCATCCCGTGTCTCCATATCTTAGCTTAGCGTCTACGTCACGGCTCTCAGTCCGCCCTCTGTTCGTTGATTGGCCGGCTGTTTTCAGGCCGGAGAAAAACTGAGAGACATGTCGCTGTCTCAGACTGAGTACAGAAGCGAACTGAAATAGAGCGGAAGTACGAAGTCTGACGCAGTCAGGCTAACTCATGTCGGTTACGACGACGAACTGCTGTCAGGTCGAGACCCCGATGAGGACGACGAGCATGCAGATGATTTTCCCTGAGATGATTTCTGACAGTTTGTGCAGAAATTCTTTGGTTATGCAAACCGATTGTTGCAGCAGCTGTCCGGGTGCCTGGTCTCAGACGATCTTGGAGGTGAAGATGCTGGATGTGGAGGTCCTGAGCTGGTGTGGTTACACGTGGTTTGCGGTTGTGAGGCCGGTTAGATGTACTGCCAAATTCTCTGAAATGCCTTTGAAGACGGCTTATGGTAGAGAAATGAACATTCTATTCACGGGCAACAGCTCTGGTGGACATTCCTGCAGTCAGCATGCCAATTGCACGCTCCCTCAAAACTTGCGACATCTGTGGCATTGTGCTGTGTGATAAAACTGCACATTTTAGAGTGGCCTTTTATTGTGGCCAGCCTAAGGCACACCTGTGCAATAATCATGCTGTCTAATCAGCATCTTGATATGTCACACCTGTGAGGTGGATGGATTATCTCAGCTCACTAAGGACCAACTAAGTGCTCACTAACACAGATTTAGACAGATTTTTAACACTATTTGAGATAAAAAAAGGCCTTTTCTGTACATAGAAAAAGTCTTAGAGTTGAGCTCATAAAAATGGGGGCAAAAAAAAAGTGTTGCGTTTATAATTTTGTTCAGTGTAATTAATTGCAATTGTTTCTTAAATCGTGATTAATCGCACCTAACATTAAAGTTTTAAATATGTTTTTATATTGTAATACTTTCACATTGAATCTCCAAAATATTAATAAACATAACATAAAGATGGTATATTTTAATATTGATATTTGTTTAATTATATATTTTTAGTAAGTCAGTATGAAGGCCAGTATCACTGATACTGATGTCTCTATAAAATTGATTTACCCCTTCATTAATTTACCCTAGTTAAAAAATAAAAAAAACTATACCAAAATATATTTAAAATACATTATTTTCATACTAAGTATACTACAAATCCATTAACATTTACTGACATATCACTTGAGTCTTATTGATATATCATGATGAAGCTTTGGAGTACTTAAAGAACAAAAAAAAAAAAAAAAAAAAGTTGCCAGCCACCACCAGCGTTTTTGATAATTTTCACAAAATATTCATGGCCCCCAGAATATTTTATTGTATGAATATCTGAACATGGAATATGTCAAAAGGGAGAACAATCCTCTGCTTAAAAAAAAAAAAAAAAAAATAGTTTTATCGTTACAGATCTTTGAGGGAGGACTCGGTTACAGATATTAGCGCTCAGGGGTTTATTTGAAAGACAGCAGACAAAACCAGATATTGTGAGGGAGAGAAGGAGAACAGTCCAAACAGTTGGCAGGGATGAGGCACAAAAGGGGATGGAGGGAGGGAGGGATGGATGGAGGGAGGGAGGGAGGGAGGGAGAGAGGGAGGGAGGGAGGGAGAGAGGGAGGGAGGGAGGGAGAGAGGGAGGGAGGGAGGGAGAGAGGGAGGGAGGGAGAGAGGGAGGGAGGGAGGGAGAGAGGGAGGGAGAGAGGGAGGGAGGGAGGGAGGGAGGGATGGAGGGATGGATGGAGGGAGGGAGGGAGGGATGGATGGAGGGAGGGAGGGAGGGAGGGATGGATGGAGGGAGGGAGGGAGGGAGGGAGGGATGGAGGGTAGACACAGAATGGCAGCAAGAGACTGGAGGAGAACAGTAAGAGTCAGGCATGATCACACAGTACAATCACAGGATCGACTCTCAGTGCACAAACAATCACTGCACCGGTCTTGCTGATGGTGTAAGCGGCCAGGCAAGCTCAGCTTGGAGAACAAACTAGGGAAGACAAAAGACACAGCAAGAACAAGACACGATGAGACTAGACAAGGTGAGACTAAAGTAAGCTCTGACTAGGAACTACAGTAGACTGTCAAACAAACAGTGTACCACACAAAGTTTATGGCACACAGAAAGTATATAACAAACTGGTCAAAACCTGAGGGCAAGAGAACACATATAAAAGGAGCTGAGAACAAGAGGAACAGGTGAGCACACTCAGACAAGGAACAGGTGAACACACTCAAGCAAATGAGGACTCAACAAGGGAGCAGAGAACATGAGGAACAGGTGACAACACTCAGACAAACTCACCTAGACAAGAGGGTGGTACTAGGAAACAAGGAGGCAGGAACAAAGGAGCACATGGCCAACACAAACAAAGACAGAGCCATATGTTCAAGCACAACACAAACATAGAGACATGAAACATAGACAAAGCTGACAGGGCTGAACCCTGACATTTTAGTACATTCCTGTTATCCGGACCCCACGATGGCCTACTCCTAACCCCGCCCCTAAACCTACCCGTCACTGGGGTTAAGACCAATCAGGGACGATGGCCTACCCCTAACCCCGCCCCTAAACCTACCCGTCACTGGGGTTAAGACCAATCAGGGACGATGGCCTACCCCTAACCCCGCCCCTAAACCTACCCGTCACTAGGGTTAAGACCAATCAGGGACGATGGCCTACCCCTAACCCCGCCCCTAAACCTACCCGTCACTAGGGTTAAGACCAATCAGGGATGACTATACGAACTATACGGGACTAAAATAATTTATTCTAGCCTTAACACATTCTTTCCAATTTAGCACAATCAAATGTACTTAAGTATATCTTTAGTTGGACCTCAGTACTATTTTTAAACTAAAGCGCATTTACAAAATGAGTTGTTCCAATTTAGTACTTTAAGTATATCAGTTTACTATACCAAAAGTACAATTTCCAGGGTATTTATAGTACCATAAAGTTCATATGTGTAAATGTATTTGTTGTATACTTAGCATAAAAAAGTGTATTTCTAATACATTTTGGTATATTTATTTTTCACCAGGGTATAGCCATTCTTTGATTAACATTAATGACAGACAGCAGCAGGTTTATTAGGCTGCTGTCACTGTAAGAACTGATACACATGAAGCGGACATGAACTCTTTACGTTCATTTAACTTTTTAAACCATTCAAGACTGTGCTTACGAGGACACTCATCAAAAAGGGAATTTTTGCATAATTTTGTGTAGTTTCTTTTGTCCGATCAAGTGCGAAAGATAACTCAGTGGGGTGCTGCCGTGTTGCCTGAAGCGACATTCTGTGTGCATGTTTCGGGTGTTAGTTCACAGAGAGACACTTCAAAGACAGTGCACCTGTACAGATTTGAGTTCTCTTTTGCGTATTATCATGCTTGAATGATTTAATAGCACTTGAAAGAATGATAGTTTGATCATATACTGTAGCGCAGCCAAAGGATAAAAGATATATAATAACGGCGGCTATATTATCTAATAATAACGATAATAAATATATATTATTGTTATTATTAGATAATATAGCCGTATTTATATTTATAATATATATATTTATATGATCTAATAATAACAACATTAATAATAATAACACAGATGCACAAGAAACATTTAACAATAAAAAAAGAGACTGACAGGGACAATAACAAGAAGGTACTTTTTTTATTTTTCATATAATGTTTATTGCACATATTTTGATCATTTTATGTTGATTCCTAAATATAAAACAAAATTCATTCAGACGCAGTCAATAATACAAATCTAATGTTGTATTTGTAGCGAGATACCAGTGGTCACGTGACAAAAGAACAAAGGACTCTGACCCAAAAGACTCGAAAGATGAACTAATCATTTCTGTTTTTGCATTCAGCCTATGGGTTTGTGACTTGAAGAATATACGACTCGAACCCGAAGACTCGAGATGAACTAATAATTTCTCTTTCCGGTACTGACAGCATAGTCTCTATGGGACTGACAGGAAGAACAAAAGACTCGGACCCGGACAAATCCGAACCAGACTCAACCAGAGATGAACTAATCATTTCTGTTTCAAGTATAGAACCTATGGGATTTTGTGTGCAACACAAAATTAATGGATCACTCTCTGAGACAACTCAGTAGTCCCAAGTCATATTAAAGATTCGTTCAAAATGAACAAATCGTTCATGAACGACACATCACTAACATATCAGTATGTACATAAGCACAGTGTCAGTGGCCGTAGCGATGACAACTGTGAATATGGGCAGTTAGATCAGAATAGCCAGTTGCACTGAAGGATTCAGGGTAATATAACGGCATAAACACATATCAGTATGTAGCCTACATGAGCACAGCGTCAGCGGCCGAAGCGGCAATGGCTGTGCAAACCCGTAGTCAAGACTCAAGACTAGGAGATAATTGAGGATAATCACTCACCGAAAGCAATGTTCTGTGAAGATCAGCCAGTTCTAAAACATACAACCCTAAAGACGCGCTTACATGGCCCATGAAGAGGCGATAGACCTAGACCTGGAACGAGCAATGGGGCAATATTTGTGACTCATAGCCATCTCACTTCTGCGCCTCAGAGGAATGCTCAGTAACTGACTCCACGGCGTCACCAAGGAGGCCGGAGGGAGTGATTGGAGCCTTTCTTTTTTCAGAAAGATTGCACGGCTTGGACTGTAAGCTGATATCCGCGGCCAGAGACGAACGGATGGGCACTGATCCACAGCAAAGGTCTCCTCGGGGGTATGCGCACAGAGCCGTGCTTCCCTTTACCACGTGCTTGTGGAAGAACAGTGTCCTCCTCCTCAAAACAGCCTGGCAGCGGCTCGACCGAAGATACCAGACTTACTTCCTTTTTACCGGAGCATTTCGCATCGAGTCCAGCGTGTCTGCGAAAAGGACCAGTGCGTGGCGACGGCAAAGGACTATGGCCCAAGGCCTCGTCGTCACCATCGTTTCTGGATGTGGGAGGGCTCGCCAGCGGCAGTGGGTCAGCACAGTGCACGCACATGGAGTCCAAGAAGGCCGCCTCAGCGTGGGCCAGGCCCAAGCAGGCGGCGCAGTACTCGTAGGTGTGGGGCGGGTTGATGGGGCCTGCACAAATCCTGCTAAGTTTAGCCATTGGATGCGAGGAAGAAAAGGTAACTAGTCCTCAGGTGCAACTTCAACGATGACAGCGTGAAGAAAGAGATTCTGACGCGATTGTCACGCCCATGCATTTTATACTGCCCGCGAGCCTGTCAGTATTTGCATACTTCGCGACAATTGGCTAGCTGTACCAAGTTAGCATTGGCACATAATATTTCAACAAAAGTGGAGAAAAGGAGGAGTTCTGGCAGCGTATCTACGCAAATGTAGAGTGTAATGTAGAGAAAGGGAACTATGAAGAAATATCTGGAATGTTTCTTAATAAGTTTACCATGTTTAGTGTTCATAAGCACTTGGGGACATTTTTGTGAAATGTTTTGTTTGAAAAGTGTGTTTATTCTATACTTCTTGTCACTTGCTTTGACATTCTGATATAAAGTCCAAAGACTTTCGGACAACTTAGTGTGGAATACATGTCCAAATACTTTTTTGGGGACACTACTGTATATTTGACGGAGACATGAAAATGTGCTGTTTTGTATAGGAACACCCACACCGACAGCAAATTACTAACCAACGATTTATATTATATTATTGGTTGTCTTAAGGAATGTCTATTTAATGAATTAGTTAAATGTAATAAAGCTGATGGAAACATGCATTTGCACAAGTGTCATTTCAAGTATAATTTTATCATTGCTATTCATTGATGATACATTAGCATAAGAATGTACAAGATGGTTCTCATTGCTCTAAGCTTTCATACTGCTAGTCCATCTTCTGTGTGGAGCCTGTTTAATGCTTTTATTTGCCCCACACTGCAGCAAAAGTTCCCATACCTCTTCTAAAGAAAATGCATCTTAGAAGATCACTTAAACAAATCAGATTCTTTTACAGTCAACAGTTCTAGACACCAGTCGGACATCCCGGCATCATGGCCTGGTGGACCGCGTGTATCGTGACAGGAATCGCATCGCTTCTCCACATCGTAGACCTCTCTCTGTGGACAAGCATGGACGTCAGATATCCTTTAACATACACGGCTAGTTTTACCCGACGGTGGTGTGTTTTATGTGCGTGTATATGTGTGAGACATTGTCCTTAGCCCAATTACATTGACAGCTGCCCCTACGGCTCGGTATATCTGTCACCACCTCCTGACACAAGTTGGAGGAGGTAAAGCAGTTTTCCTCACAAACTATGAAACAAAACATGTTTAAAGGTCATAAATCATTGTTTCTTTTGTTCCTACCTCTACTACAGGACCAACTCTGACTCAGCTCTACACCAGAGCGCTGTGAATCCAGCTCAACAGGACACTTTTGTTGGTGGATCTCAAGAATTGCAGTCAAAAGGAGTAAAAACATGTAAGAATTTGGGAGTTTTTTTATTTTTTTTATTTGTTTTTTATTTGTGAAGATACATGTGAAGTGGAATTAGGATTAATTTTGATATGTTTGTAGTGCGTACATTTAAAAATATTGTAAAGGGTGATCCTGATATTAAACTGTCCTGATATTAAAATAAAGAAAAACCTCATAAAAAAAACCCCTACCCTAATTAAAATTAAATAAAAAAATCAAAAAGTTATTCCCTGCTTTTTCATATTTAAAGTGCCCCTATTATGCTATTATAAAGGTAATATCTGACAAAGTCAGACAGATTATTTACACTCACATGGACAGGAAATATTGTAATACTTTTTATTTTTATTTATTTTGATCAATTTAAACATTTCTTGAAACACACACACACACATACACACACACACACAAACAAAACCAACATGAACATGAAGAGAACATTTCTAGGAACTTATCATGTGTTTTAAAAATATTTTTCCTTTTCTTTATCGTGGACACTATTTGTCATGTAATTGTAAGATATTGTTTTTCCTCATTTACAATGACTAGTTGGAGTTCATCCTCCTCTCCATCTCCCTCTTTCTTCAGTGCTGTTGCTCACCCCTCCAGATACAGAAGACACTGAGTCAGAGATGGAGAAAGACGAGCCCAAAGGATCTCTGCATACAGAGTCATGTGATGTTCCTGGGATTAAGTGAGCTTATCATGAGATGTTTTTTATGCATTTATTTATTTATTTATTATTATTATTTTACTTGTGTGCTGGACAAACATGTAACACTTGAATAATCTTTGATTTAGCATCAGTAGAGAAAAGGAGGTGTGGCAGCAACTTTAGATGCAAGATCCAAAATTAATACTCACCATGTGCCAAAATGGGGTAACATTTTTTAATTAAAAGTGAAATAATAATAGTTTGCAAAAATATAGTTTGCAAGTGGCCATTTGTCGAGTAACTTTATTTGTAACTGAAATAGTACATGGTTTTATTTGAACTGTTAGAATTATATTCTGATATGAGATATTTAGACATACTGTACAAATCTGTCATGACTTGTTTTAAAATATTTTACCCTTGGAGCAAACTGCAATTTTTACATGATGCCTAAAGTTATTTTTTTCTCCATCATTTAATGTGGATTAATCCTCACATAAGCAACCATAACAAAACAATAATAAACAAATCCACTATACGGTAGGTCTTTACGTGTTTGGGATAGATGTAAAATGTTATTTTATGCCATGAGGAAATGTTTAATCAATGTTTAATTCAAATCATCCTTCATTGGCAGGTAAAACAGAATGTTCATTTAAAACCCTATTTGGGTGAATACTTAATATAGAAATTATATTTTGCTTCAAGAAAATGATACCTGAGTTTAAGGGTTTTTTTTATTTTATTTTTATTTAGCACACTTTCCATCCAGATTCCTGTTACTGTAATGTGAAAAATAAAACAATAAATAATTGTAGTTTGGAAAGTATATAGATTTTATATAATTATTCAATTGAAATTACATTTTGATTTAAGTCAGTGTTGTTTTTAGTTGAGCTATTGAGATGGTTGGCTTGGCCAATTTAAAATTATTATTTTATTATAAATTATTAAATGATTATATTTTAAGTATTTTAAGTAATGAAAGTTTAGTGTTAGGGTTAGGACCACCGTGGTTTAAATAATGATTAAAAAAAATCGTAGAATTTGTTTTTGTTCTAATAAAAAAATTATTGTATTTCAGTAATGACAATTTAATGAGATTTTGGTGGTGGGACGAATTGTGCTTTATTGTAATGAATCTTAATTTCAAGACAATTAAGTAAATTGAATCCTTAACCTCTTAATGGTAAATTTAAAATAAATTGCATTTCCAATATATTGTTTCATGAGATTTACCATATAGAGGGTATTCACAGCATATTCTGTTTCATTTTTCCAGCATATTTCCATCTCCTGATCAAGAAATGAATAGCTCTTTGATGCCAGCTGCTCACAGCACAGGCGGCTCCTTACCTGATCTGACAAACATTCAGTTCCCTCCTCCTCTCCCCACCCCGCTGGATCTAGATGACCCAATTACCTTTCCTACGTCCAGCTCCAGTAGTACCAGCAACCTGACCACCAACCTGACACACTTGGGCATCAGTGCTGCCAGTCACGTCCCTCCCTCCCCACCTGCCCTGCACACTGGCCCCGTCCCCTCACCCAATATCAGCCTACAGCAGCCAGCACCCACGCTACCACCTGTGGGCTCACCTCAGATACCCATCGCACAGGTAAGCCAGCCTCCCTAAACAGTGCAGTCTGTGATAGTTTTTTTTATTTTGAAAACCTATTTGTCACACTGTGGGATAATTGACAATGAACTAGTCATAAATGTATGGGGTTATTCATTTTTTTTGAAGAACATTTTTTTGTGTGCAACATCTGATTTGTTGACTGTACGTTGTTATCACAGCCAATCACGATGGACAGTCTGTCACTGGAGCAGCAGCTGTCTCAGTACTCACTGCTGAGTTTACTGAATGACCTGCAGAAACAGCCGCATACCCTTCCTCAGAACATTCGTCTCATACGGCTCCCTCCTCTCACCGTAAGCTCCACCCCCAGCACCATCCAGACCTCTCTTGCCAGCCAATCACAGACAGCCACAAGTGGAACTGCCAACTCAGTAAGTACGGCTTGATATTTCAGTTATCTCAAATTCAACACATCAAATGATTCTTAAGCCCTTTCACTCCCAAAAGTATCGCAGTCAGACCGGCTCTTCAACCAATCAGTCACCAACATCTCCAGCGTCCAATCAGGGCTTCTCACCTGGTGGTTCACCGCAAGTAAGCATGACACCTCTACGGTTTCATTCTTCATTTGATGAATTTTTGTAATTTTGTGTTTATCGGCATCTCAGAGTGTACTTCTGTCTATTGCCACTACTTTCAGTACACACACTTTCACACTGTTACAGTACATCTGTTTGTTGTGTTACATCTGGCTAATTTCCTTTAGACATGATGTTAATCCCTGTGTGAGGTCCTGTGTTTCTCCTCAGTATTTTGGAATATAATAAAGAATGTCTACTTCATCTTCGTGCATGCTTACCACAGCATTATATTGTTCTTAATGGATGTTTTTTCATAGCATATTCAGGTGGTTGGGAGCATCTTTGGAGATTCTTTCTATGATCAGCAACTTCCGTCCAGACAGACCAATGCCCTATCCAACCAGGTACATTATATTAATATATACCATACATTTAAAAAACAAACATGAAACCCTTTTACCAATTGAAAATCAAGGCTGACTTCAGCTTAAGGCCGTGTGTCCACCAAAGCGTTTTTAGCAAGCTAGGCATTCTGCCGAAAACGCCTAGCTGTGGCCGCTTGAGAGCGTTTCGGCAGCGCAGCGTTTTTTTCAGTTGAGGCGCTTCGTTGCTATGATACAGAATATCCACAACACAGTTTACTTGTAACTGATTTCGCAGATAATTTGTTTCATACTAAAAATAAATTTTTCATCCATTTTGTTCGGTTAGCTCTGCTGGTTGATAGGCTGTACAGAAAGGCTGGGTAAAAAGTGACAGTAATGAGCGCTGCGTTTTACCCAAAGTTGAACATTCTTCAACTCTTGGCGACCAGTAAAAAACGCTGAGCACTCAGCGCTTCAGCGTGAATAAAACGCTCAGCGCCTCGTTACGCTCATGGCGTTCTAAAAATGCGGCACTCCCATTGAAAACAATTGAAAATACACGCCAGCCGCGTGAAAAAACGTTTGGTGGACACACGGCCTAAGAGTGAGTCATAGCTGATTCAGAGAGGAAGTGAATTGCCTGATTAATTCAGTTCATGATTTAGACCGATAATTCAGTTCAGTTCAGATCCAGACAAGCAAAACAACTAGATTAGGGTTGTTCTTTGTGATGAACCAATCAACCGATTTCTTGTTGGACCCACAAGTTGGTCATGATGCGGTGCATGTTAGTTTTTGTTCAGTCAGAGCACACAAAAGAAAGAAAATATAATTTTTTCTCAAGATAGATTATAGATTGATTGATAGATAGATAGATATTTTTTGCATTTTATATATATATATATATCGGGGTTGCACAATATTAGATTTTTCACACCATGGTTATCGTAGGAAAAAATTTTCATGGTAACGATATATACCAATATCTATAGAAACCTTGAAAAAACATTTTTGTTATCAGTAGGGATGGGCATTCGATTAAATTTTCTTAGTCGATCGTCGGGAGAATTAACGATCGACTATCGATTAATCATTAATATTTTTTTATATAATAAAATTAATTATTTAACTTTTTATAAATTAAAAATGCAATGAAAATACAAAAATAGAGCGTGTTTTTCCTCGATGAGATCTTTATTACAAGATGATCAACTTAGCAGTTAAACTGGACATTCGCTAAACTTGAAGATATATTCTGCCCTACAAAGCAAAAAGGCAGTAACTACGCAGAGTGCAGAACAGAGAAAAATGACTTTAAAGTTATCCTGTCATCCAGCCTAAGTAGTTGTAGGTAGATTATTGGACATGTGACTGTTTTGTTACTTTATATTAGCTTATTCTTTGTACATATAAATCCTCATATTTAATTTGATATTTTACCCCTATTTTGCAGTTACTGTATTATTGGTTTGTATTACTTACCAAAAACGTGGCACCATACCAAGGAAAAAGGCAGTAACTACAGATTCTCCAAAAACTATTTTGCCACAACTTGGGCTCTGGGTGTTGTTAGATAGGCTACACTGTATTTGAAATAATTGGAACCATTTGGACAACATTTTCAAAAAATTTGTGTAGCGAAACGGGCGTGTTACGGATATGTGGTGTACATTTTTAGTAATCAAAAATCATGTCTAATTAATTGAAATCATGAAACTTTTATTATAAACTATTATTAAACTTATACAATAAAATACTATACAAAATTATTATATATTATTTATTATTTTAATAAAAAATATTGTTTATTTTAATCATATGAAATTAAACAAACATTTTTGGTCAAACAACATGCGCTGCACAATGAGCTTTACTGTTAAAATTAAAACATTAAAGAAAAATTGTGTTTATTCCTTTAAAAATTAAGTTTTAATCTTAATTTATTTGTATTAGTGTTAGTAGTATTATTACATTGAGACGTTTCTAAATTCTACTGTACAACAGTAATATATTTCTGTCAAGTTAAACCGAACTTTTATTTTGACGGGTTGCCGTGAAGACCTTTGAGTTTCTGTGTTTATGACATGACGATAGTTTTTCTCAAATTAAGCGGATAAATGCTCACAAAGTGACTTTAAGAGCGGATCTAGTTTGGTAGGGGAACAATTAGGGGAAACACTGTATCTCAAACAAAATTTGTGTGAAGTTAGAAGGGTGAAATCGCAAATGTTAAAACCGTCCCGTGAGGATGCCGCGAAATCAGCTGTGTGTTTACCATGGCAACAGTAACTACACTGCGCAGCAACACGGTTATTTTTTGTTAGGTAAAACATAACAAGAATACAGTAATGGATGTTACTGTACTCTTGCTTTGTTTCACTCGGGCTTTTTGCAGTTACTGTACAAACGACTATCATTTTTCTCCAAAACGACACACATTTGAGATAAGATGTTTTGTCACATAACAAAGGATGCCTTGAATGTCATGAAAATGATAATAACTCATTTTTGACCAAAAATGCAGTTACTGCCTTTTTGCTTTGTAGGGCAGTATTATGCGCTGCGGTGCTCTAGTCTAAAGGAACCTGCAGCTGCGAGTTGGCGTTCTCAAACAGAGACCCGATCGTTTGTTCCAAAATAATAATAAAAAAATCATGTTATACAATAACTTAACTAAAAACATAATATTACTCAAAATGTAACTCAAACCTATCCAAGGCACGGAGTCGAGAAAGAGTGTGAGAGAGATTAGCCTACAACAAATAGGCTACTTAAAGCCTCATAAAAAATAACTAGTAACTCACATACAACTTCTGCACCAGTCTACTGATTTTTGTTCAGAAAGATAAGCATGTTGATGACATGAACTGGGGTCAGACGCGACCGCAACCTGGTGACTGTCAAGCCTTGTTATACTTTCGCCTGGCTCTGCAGCGCGAGTCTCCGCAAACAGACGACGCGTTTATACTCGATGCGCTCGCCTGTGAAACACCTAATACCGCAATACGCAATGAAGTAATTTTTGCCGCGCGCACATTCGCGCTCGTGCGGACGCGTCGAGTGTAAACAAACTCTTCAGTCCAGCCGCCGAAAACACCCGCTCTGAGGGGACTGACGTTGCCGGGATGCACAGGTACCTCCGCGATAACTTGACCAGCCCGGGGAACATTATTCCGTTCACAGTGGTGCAATCCAGCGGTTCATTGCTTCAAGGCTCACACTACGCAACTCAACCATATTAGTTTAATCGATAACAAATTAACATGATCGACTAAATTCTTAACGATCAATAATCGATCGTCGATTAATCATGCCCATCCCTAGTTATCAGTCAAAATTCATCTTTTGTTTATTTTGTGTTTTGCTTAAATTTTTTAGCCAATAAATCACACCATTGCATGCAACAATTAAGACTTGCTTTCTCTGGCTTCTTTGACTCCCTAAGAAATAACCAGAACAAAGAAAATACTGTCAAGTTCAAAACAGTGTTATAAATAAGCTTTAACAACACCTTAACCTGTTTGATCATTTAAAGTGCCCCTATCATGGTATTTTAAAGTTTCCTGATGTTGTTGTAGAGTCTCCTACAACATGTTTACATGCATCAAAAGTAAAAAAAAACTGTTTAATTTCTTCACAATATACATTTGCACATCATCACATTTTCCATGATTCTCAAAACGGCTTGTCAAATTAATCAATCTCTCTAAATCCCTCCTTTCTGTGAGTTTGTCTGCTCTGATTGGCCAGACAGCTCAGTCTGTTGTGATTGGTCTACCGTGTACAGCGCGTCTCCAGAGCCTGAGCGCGTCGAGAACAAAAACGCTCATTGCATAACACCGGCAGCTCTGCGTGTCCTGAGGCTTCCTACACCGTAAACTAAACACAGTAACGAACAATGACGTCGATTTTACCATATTAATGCGAATGCAAGTCCAATGATTAAATATTAGAAGAACTAGTTATTCAACCTCCATCGCAAGGACGACTCGATAATAGTGGCCCACAGCTGATCAGCAGAAGTATTTCAGTTAGACAGTGATAATGAGAGTTAGCAGGAGATCTACACAATATAAAACTCAAAACTAAGTATTTTGAACACCATCTTTCAAGATCAAGCGGTTTGTGAATCCTGCATTGAACTCCCGAGATTTGAGAAGCAGTCGTCTATACTATAAAATAAAGGGAACACAGAAATAGTTTAGGATTATACTGCTGTGATATCTTGGTAAAGATGAATTTTAACCACTGATTCTTCACATGCTCATCCTTGGGGAGTGAAAAATAACTGGCTTTACCTTCACATCATGCACAGCGCCGTCTTCTCGACATGATGCTGTCCAGTTCAGAAATCAGCTCCGGTTTGAGATTTAAGTTTCCCTGCGAGTGCGTGTGCAATAACTGGGCGCGGCCAATATGCTAATGTTTCGTATCTACGTCACTACGAAACGGCTAATGACTCGAAAAACAATTAATTTCATAGACTCAGAGTCGACTCTCACTTTTGAAAGACAATAACTTTATATACGGTGCACTTTCAGATATAAAACTTTGCAGGATGTTTTCATTCACTTAGAGCTTTATTACACACTACACCAACAGTCATTTTCAAAAATCCACGATAGGGGCCCTTTAATCAGTCAAAACGTCTCTATCTGAATTTTATTCAGCTAAAGCAATAGCTGGATGTCTTTGTCCACATTAGGGATTTCCTTGAACGTCAAAAGTTCAATACTTCTATGGGTCTCATTTGTGGACTTTCTGCACGAGAGCGCACTCGATCAGCTGTCGAGTATGAATAAAATAAATTTCATGTGAGAGTTTAGCTTGCCATAATGCTAACATCCCCTTATTTTAAATACAACAAAAATAATCCTCTCTATAGATATTTGAAGTAAACATTCAATAATCCACAGGGTTTTTTTTTATCTGAATGGTGCTGGATGGCAGAGGCAGGCTAAATACACATAAATAAATACATAATACATAATTATTATTAAAAATAAACATCACATTATTATGATATGGCTGTCAAGCTGTTGTTCAATTTACATTTATATATTTCGTTTTTTTCGCCGGAGCACCACCTGAGTCTTCACCTCCCATATCTACTAGTGATGCTTGATTCACCTTCCCGCGTCTACTACCGGTGCAGATATCAACTGCGCAACTGGGTTGTAGGTTGCCAGGTTGAGGTCACAAATGGGTTGAAATTTGTATGATGGGTCGATTGTGTGAGTAGGATGCGTTTTATACTATATGTTATACTGTATATATAAATTAATATAAAGAGGTTTGGGCCATACAAATTACGGGAGAAATAAAAAAACGTGAGGGAGATGGGAGATGGGTGTGAAATACGGGAGACTCCCAGGAAAAACGGGAGTTTTGGAAAGGTATGCGTGCAGTGTCTTCTGCTTTATGACATATGACAGCGTTAAGGTGCAATACACCCACCTATTGTTCTTTGGGATGTAAACCAGGTACTGACGCTGGATTATTGTACTATAATGTTAAATATTATGGTTATTGCCGATACCGGTATATTGTGTCACCCTTAATTAACACGATATCGATATTTCATGTTTTGAATATCACGGTTATCGTCAATGCATTGCGTGTATTGCGAGTCGCAACACACCTAATACTGTATAGAGAGAGAGAGAGTGCGAGATTTTGAGATTCAGTGCTATAAGTAATTGTGCAGGAAACTTATTTCAGGATGTACAAAATTAAATGCATTTTAATGGCTTTTTTAATCTATAGCACTTTCACAGTATACAGTGGTTACTCAACCAGAATAATAAAATTCGGATCTGTATTTCCTGCCTTTTACCGCTAAGAGGCGCTACAATCACAGACTTTGAAAGGTGTTCGTTTAGTCTCTCTATTGCGTAATCTAACGCCGCGCCGCGGCTCATTCAGAGCGATTGAAAGCTGGTAACAGATTAATTCAAGTGAAACATAAACGAATTCATAATCACAATACTGAAATTAAATTGAATAAATATTGAAAACATTACAACATAAACATTACAACAATCATTGCAACAGAATATATATTAGGCTATCAATGGGGCTGAGGAAGAGCATAAGACGAAATTTAATAGCGTTCAGACGGTAGCTTAGTGGTTAAAGCAAAAACATGAGTCTCACTGCGCTTCTAGCAAACGGAGATCGAATCTCACTGTAGTCAACATTCTGTTGGCCCACTTCATTTATGTTTTACCGTTCTTGATGCTTAAATAGGTAACTGTTTATTAGCGAGTTCATTAACTGTTTATTTATTTAATGTCAAGCGTTTTGTTTAATTATCAATGCCACATTAACGTAGATTTGCTACATTCCATGTAGAGCCGCTGCACGACCAAACTGATAAGGGAAATGAAAATAAATAAAAAAAGAAAGCTGATCGCGTCAGAAAATGAAAATAATGATGCTCGTCTTTAATCTGCTAAATTATTGTTTTATGAAGATTACTGACAGTGATAGGCCTACCTGCCATAGCAACGGGAGATTTTTTTCAAAACAGATCCATACATTGAACAAACCAGAAAAGATTTTGTTGACTTGACAGACTAACTAAATAGTATTACTTTCAATATAAAAACAAATGAAAATGTAAAAGAACACTCAAATTGATTAAGTTTGAATCCCGAACAAACATGGTCTACTTTTTTATTAATGCAGAGAGATTTGATAATAAGACCCAACCGATGCAAATTAAATATTGAATGCATGCTCTCCAATACTTTGACTTTAAACTCACTAAATCCCAGCCTCACCCCATTCAGACATACAGGTACTTTGGTAGAAACCTATAAATAAGAGCCTGAAAAAAATGTTAATATTAAAGAAAAACGTTAGACGGACATAGTTAGAGGCTTTTGCATCTAAAGTCGGAGGGCGAGGGCGCGTATTTTGCATTTGAATGTTGTGTGACATTCTAACACATTTAAAGCGTGACGCACACAAACACAACTGAGTTTATCTTATCATAAACATATTAACTAGTCAATGTTTATGATCAGATAAAAATATTTCTCAATTGTGTCAAGTCCGTCTAACGTTTTTCTTTAATGGTTGAGAGACATTTATCTTTAAAACATTGACTAGTTGTGTGTTCGTGTCACGCGTTAAATGTTTTAGAATGTCACACACCATTCAAATGCAAAATATGCACCCTCCCCCACTTTAAGCCAACTCAAGCCAGCTCCTGAGATGAGGCTTGTTGTTTTTTTCCCCGGAGGCACACGAATGAAGGATCTCCATATGCTCATATTAATATTAACGTACATTTTTCCAAAGTATTGTTTCCGAAAGTGTTACATTAAATGGCGAAAAGTGTGTGTTTGTTTTAACGTGTGTGTAGCCTACAAAGGTAAAGATGTTCATCAATAATTCTATATCACGAACAGGGACACGTTAGTGTGCATTTGGTGTTGTGATTTTAGACGAGCGGCAACGGTAACACTTTTCATGATTTCATAAAACACATTCAGGGCCATATCGCATCTTATGTTACACAAAGGAATGTAATTCATAATTTAAATTTTTCTATTGAAATGTTTTTAAATTGTATATTTCTTTTATTAAAGAAAATGATGCTGATCATAACAACGTAGTAGCCTACTATATTTCATTCTTATATCATAAAGAACGCAAAACCTAAATGCTGCTGAGTCGTGCTGACTAACTTAGCTAATAGCAAGTCAAGCCAAATGTTTGAATTAATTTACAATAATTTAGTTTCATTTATTTCAGTGTTAATGTTTGAGTTAATAAATCCTCTACAAATTAAATTAACACAAAGTGGGCTATAAGAAGCCTTTATAGGCTACTATGAAATTATATCGCTCACGAGAGAGAAACGCTCATCATTCGTTTCATTCCTCAATAGGCTACAAATATTCAGCGTTATTGCACCTAGCCACTTTATTTTCACTGAGTGCAGATATGACGGTCTTTTGGTGTAGGCAACTTTTTGTTTGTTTGTTATTGCGCTGGTCCCCATAGGAATAGGCTAAGCTTATTGTTATCTCTATTTTTAACTTTTGATTCTATTTTTCATTTCTAAAATTGATTCTATCTTTTGTTCTATAGGCCTATTTATAAAAAATTGTTTTTATTTTTAACCCACCCACATTTTGTTCCAGTGTAAAATGGAAATGCTTGGCAATTTTATTTTATAAATATAAGCAAAAACCATAGCCTATGCTGTAACACAGTTTTAGAACTAGACAAATCTCTCTTCATTAATAATAGGATATAAAATGCTTTAATAGGCTAATACAAAATTAACTAAAGTCCCAAGTTTGTTCGGGATTTGAACCCGTGTCATCTAAATGACCGTAAGTTCTACCACTCGGCCATGAATTTACTCTGTTAAATGAGCAAACGTTTGTTTCTCCAGCGTTTTATCGTTAGCATATTGTAGACCTTTTACAGTTTTAAAAGATGACATATTATCTGTATAATCAAAAATTACGGCGTAGGCTAGCTTTTTAAGTTCTTTTATCTGAAAAAATAAATTCAAGTGAAAGCGCCGCCGCGTTTGTCGAACTCTAGTTCAACATGCCAGAATAAAACCCAATTTTAGAACAATGCGTAGCGCCACTCGGTGTGCCAAAACACTTAATTATACACATCAATATTTCGTTCAAAAACATCTCAAAACGCTTTGTGACATTTTGAAAAGCCGTGAATGTATTAAGGTCACTGGAACCAGGATCGTAACTGAACGCGCCGCATGATATCTCTCAATACAGGAGCAGAAGCGCCGGTTCAGATTGTAGGCTATTGTTTGTTGTTTAAACATGCGTGTTGCATATTTTTAAAAATATGTAATATATTTGATATGGTCTATTGGTGAATTAGGCTATAGCATTGATTACTGTGGAGGGGGGAAATCGCACGTTGTTACACAATCATGTTTTTAAAAACTCTTTCTGTATGGAACCCCATGAAGTTTTTTTTCTATTTTTTTAACAGAACTGCTTTTGAAATTACGATTGGAATTATTATACAGATTGGTATAAATTCAGTCATTATGTTGGATAGCCTAATATTTGTTCCTTTGTTTAAAATGGAAATGCATGGAAATTGTATTTTATAAATAGCCCGTGTTTATTCGGGATTTGAACCCACGTCATCTAAATTATAGTAACCACGCAAGTTCTACCACTCGACCACAACTTTTCTCACTGAGAGTTGCCCAGAACTTCGGTTGTTCATCAGTCAGTGTGCGCGCACACGAGAAACGCTCTTCAATCCTCTCATTCCTCAATAGTTTAGCGTTATTGCACCTTATTTATTTCCACTGACTGCGAGAGAGGCCTATTTTAACTTTTGATTCATAAAATGTTCTGCTCTAAAAGTTTGTTATGTTCGGTTTAAATGTACTTTTACTTAATTAAGTTTTGCTTTCGTTAAATTTAACCGAATCTGTTGTAGGCTAAATTATTTTTATTTTTATTATTTTTTGTTCTAAAAGGTTGTTCCATTCTGTTTCGTTTGTTTATTTTTATTTAATTTTTTACATATTCAATCAGTCTCATTCTTGTTTTTTTTTTGTTTTTTTTTACAAGACCTTGTGCTGTGTTTTTTAATAAACAGATACAAACAGAGATATAGCCTAATAGTTCGTACAAATAAACGTCTATGTATAGGCTACTACTGTATACTATAAATTGTAACAAAATTGTCTGTCTTTAGTTAATAATACAATTATTACTTTAACATGCAGTTTCAACTTCACCAAATCTTTGTTTGTTTCATTATTGTAGCCTACAGAAAATGCAAATAGCTCTTGTTTTAATTTTTCATGTTTGTTGCTTATTTGGAAATTGCCATAGTTGTAGTATTTCATCCTTACTGTTAATTGACATAGCCCCGCACTAACGTTTAAAAATGCGGCAATTGCGGCTGTTTTGCTAAATGCCCCTTTGCGCCACCTGGCGGTCATTTCGCGAACGACTTTGAAATACGGCTAGTTTATTTTTACCGCGGTGGATTTGCCGCGGCACGACTCGCGGCGGTAATAGGCATTCTGGTTGGCTACCTACTGTATAATGCTGAATCATCTATGATGCACTCACTGGACTGGACTACTGTTTTAAAATGTGTGAAGGTGCAGGAATAAATTTAGCTGTTGTATTACAAATGTTATTATTTTATTTACTGTTCAAATGAGTTAAAAACTTTCTAATACTGATCGTGTAGCTGGAACAGTTCAACATGAACATGATGGAGAATCTGGGTGACTCCAGTCACTGTTCAACCCTGAACTACACACAGGCAGCCATGATGGGTTTAACTGGGAGCCACAGCATTCAGCAGGAGGCACAGCAGCTGAGCTACAGTAGCCATGGCAACATTCCCAACATCATTCTCACAGGTATTGTGTCTTTCAATTCAACAAGAATGTCTTTATGCAAGTGTCTTTCGAAGAGATGTCACAGAGGTACAATAAATGCATTGAGGC
Organism: Semotilus atromaculatus; assembly: GCA_031834385.1. Classification (NCBI taxonomy): domain Eukaryota; kingdom Metazoa; phylum Chordata; class Actinopteri; order Cypriniformes; family Leuciscidae; genus Semotilus; species Semotilus atromaculatus. The sequence goes on along the minus strand of JAULUF010000020.1, from coordinate 24,150,266 downwards.
TCTTTACCTATACAGTACAAACACACGTTTTTGCATAAATGCTTGCATAAAGTTATCATTAAAAGTCTGTTTACAACCCATTTTACTTTATTTTGTTAATGTTTTAGTAAAACAGGATATTAAACAAACAAAAAAAAAATTTAGGACGGGACTTCTGATTTCATGATTATTTTAAAGAGTAACAACCAGTCTCATGCAAAATGGGTTTCTGTTAGTCCATCTGGAGACAAAGTCGTGTAAACAAGATTCAGTTTCAGTTATACCCTGAATGACTTTTTAAAACAAAAGCTGTGATTGGTTTATTTGCTGTATACTATATCAGGCATTTGGCAAGAATAAAATGCAAAGTTAGGCAATAGTCTGGCTATGCATGAATTAACGTAAGACTTATGTTCCATTCACACAGAAAAGGAAAGCTATCAAGACCAAACTAAACTAGTTATGCACTGAAATTATTATTATTATTATTATTATTATTTTAAAAACACAGAAACCATTTAGCTGAAAACCAAAATCAAAAAATAAAGTTTATTTAATCATTAGTTTATCAAATTTATTTAATAATCGACACTTAAATAAAAACTTAAATGAACCGAAACTTATATATAAACAAAGATTTAGTAAAGCAGTTTTTATATCAAGTATTTCATTTTATTATTGTTTCTACTCAAATTCATTGTTAAAATATAAACATTTAAACAGTGCCTGTAATTAAAACTTATTTTCATGACATATTTATTTAAACATATAATGAATACAACAAATTAAGTAAAAATATAATGAATTTATAATATATTGCATTTATTTAGCAAAATTCTTCTCCAGAGTTATTTTAAAGAAATTGAATGGCTTTACAGAGTCACATGACATACATTTATAGTTTGATCCCTATCTGTCAGTCACTTTGACGTTGACCGATGAACTAAGACTAAGGGTCGCACCTGGGAGTCCCAAACACTTCTGATACTTTGAGAAAAGGCCAATTAGTATTGGCGAATGTAATTTCTATGCGCCACTCCCCTGGACATATGGGTGTAAAAGGAGATGAGGACAACAATGGGATTGTTCCGCCAGTTCAATCCCCACGGTCTTCCCATTCCTATTCACTCTCATTGTGCCCAGTCAAGTTCATGGATGAGTTAGGCAAGTTCCTCTTATGGCAAACCTTATTTCTAATTCAGGGATCCGGATGAGGACGAACTTTTGATTGCAGCATTATTATGCCTTCCAATGCCGAGGACTTAGCTGAATTCCCGCCTTCCTTCGCAGCCTGAACCCACAGCCTGGACTCAGCGTTGAGCCCCCCTCAGGATGGCGCTGCCGGTCATCCATCAGGCTAGCGCCAAGATCCTGAAGGCTTCGAATCGTCCCTGAAACGGGTGACCCAGGAATGACGTGAGCTGCTCTTTCCGAGTTTCCCACCACGACACACAAAAATTCCCGCTCAGGTCAATGTGATGCGTCTTGAAGATGCACTGATTCCTCACCCATCACAGGCTGGTTTCGGTCGAGGTACATGGAGCAAGGTAGGTGTTTCAGTGCACCCACAGGGTTGGGACGTGATGCTTCCCGATGTGGCGGACAACGCTCTGTGTCGCCGTACCACCACAGGTACATCAAAAACGATTGTCCATCTAGTGCTTCTCATGAAACCATCACACTGGTTCGTCAGGACAGGCGCCCGCCCAGGTTCAGCTGTGTCATTTTTACCTTGTAACAGGCAAAGATTACCCTGTCCTGCTTGCAGAGAATGCAGTCCTTTTGGCAGAGGATGCAATAGAGCCTGTCCCTCCAGCCAAGATGAAGAAAAGGTTTTACACCCCTTATATCATCGTACCAAAGGTGGTGAAATCTGTGAGTTTGGAATTGGAACTCAATTGGAACTCCACTCACATTCCAGAGGAACTCAATAACGCAGCGGATGTGCTGTCGCGATGAGCAACGCTCCAGGGAGAGAGAAAACTTCAGTCAGATGGTCCAGCTGATCTGGAGTCGATTTCAGCCAAGCACAGATAGACCTGTTCGCTTCCCAGGAATCCTCCCACTGCCCACTATGGTATTCTTTGACCTCTCAGCATGCGCACGCTGGCCCCAGTAAACCTGGTTGCATAGATGCTGTGCAAAGTCAGGGAGGTTGATGCACAGGTCCTGTTGGATGCGCTGTATTGGCCCACCCGGACTTGTTTTTTTTGGAGCTTACGCATGTCTGCAGTCTTGCTGGGCCTACGGAGAGCTTCTTTTGAGTCCCTGGAGGTAGTTAAGTTAAGTGTCCTCTGTAAGGGGTAATACAGTCAAAGACCCAGAACCAGATATGAAGAATGAAGACCCGGAATTTTACTGAAGAAAAGTTTTACTGAAGATAGTTTGCAGTTTCAGCTGCAGAAGTCAGCTTCAAGACTCACACAGGAGTTTGCAGGCCGCCCCGCTTACAGTTACACAGATCACAGCAGTTATACCATTTGCAAGGTCTAAGCCACGTCATTGCTTACAGGTTGAATGATTCTCATTGGCTAAGAAATAGATAAACATAGTAATTTTTCACACATATACAGATAGACATATCTCCATTGATTATGCAGCTGACACTCAGACCCTGAAGTTAGGCACGTCACGACTTTCCAGGTCACAGATTTGGGTTGCTGGGCGCCAACATGTCCAGAACAACAACTCAGTCAATCTACAAAAATGCCAGTGGTTCCTTAACCTGCAACCAAGAAGACTAACACACACACACCGACACACAGCTTTTCCAGGGTTGGATTTGGCCAGGCTCTAACTATAAACAGGAGTCGTGTCTCAAAACATCAAGATAATGCGTTCTTTCTCTCAAGGATAGCTAGACATTAGTCTAACTGGAAAGTAAAGGCTTTAACAAAGAGATGGTCCTTTAAACTATTGGCTTCAATGACCCCTATATGTTTTATCACGTTGAAGACCTTGCTCAAACACAAAACAAGTCCATATTTCATTTCTGGAAGCCGGGCTAAATGAGCAAGCACTGTTACTGCATTCAGACTTCAAATACAGACATTAGAGAATACATGAAAAGAACATTTCAGTAATCACAATGGTAACTTCTATAACAAAGTAAAATCTCCAGAGAAGTCATTCAACTCGTTTGATATTAGAAGGAAAAATATTGATTAATATCTTGATTATAATCACTCATTACATATACATTGAAGCAGCAATGGATTCCAATCCACCCCCTTCACCTCTCTTTGAAGACAGCCCTCCTGACCATGCTCACTAGGAAGAGGGTTGGAGGCATTCTCTATCAGTGAAACGTACCTAGAGTTCAGTCCGGTATACTCTCACATGATCCTGAGACCCCGGCCAGGCTGCGTACCCAAAGTTCCCACGGCCCCGATCACGTGGTGAGCTTGCAAGCGCCGCCTTGAGATTAGGCAGACCCAGCCTTGTCATTGCTGTGTCCAGTATGCACCCTGTGTGTTTACTTGGATTGCATGGAGAGCTTTAGATGCTCTGTGTCTGTTTTGGCGGACAGCAGAAGGGGGAGGCTGTCTGCAAACAGAGGATTGCTCTCTGGATTTTGGATGCCATTGCATTGGCATACCAACCCCAGGGTGTGCCATGCCCCCTAGGAGTCCAAACATACTCCACAAGGAAAGTTGCATCCTCCTGGGCTCTAGCAAACAGCGCCTCTCAACAGACATCTGCAGAGCAGTGGGATGGGCGACACCCAATACGGATCTCTGGGTTGAGCCAGTTTTGTCCCGTGTGTTATCAGGTACAGATAAGTAAGGTGCGGGCAACTAGCTGGGTGAACCGCTTGCACACAACGCCTTTCCCCTCTCTAAGGTGATAAAATGCACTTTTTTGTTCACATGAGTTCTCCAGGCTAGCAAACCCTGGGTGTACTTTTACCTTCCAGCGCCCTATGGCAGCTTAATTCAGTGGTGGAACTCGCTGCCAGGCCCAGTACTCATAAAGTATTCATGACCTTTCAGGTCAACTCGTGTTGTTGTTGGGCAAGGTACTCCATATGTAGCGATTGCCAAGTTAACAGGGTTTCTTTACCTCAATGTCTGCCCAAACTTAAAAAAACACTTCAGTCAACTTCAGAGGGTGCATGGAATAGCTCAAAACATCTGTTTCTTCATCATCGAAGCAATTTATTGAATCTTTCAGCAACAACTTGATCTTCTTGTGCTTGTTTTCAGTGATTCATTCAGCTGGTTATCTTAATAACCTATACAGAGAAAATATATAAATAATGAGTCACTACACACAGCATTGAGATCAATGTACATTTGAGGATATTTTAACTAATTTAAAGTACAAACAATATATTTTTTTAAATACTCGCAGTTTACATTGCAACTCAACAGCAATGTAAAATCAAATGCACTTACTGCACATGGCCAGATAGCATATTAGATGCTAAAACTTCTAGCATCAACAAACAACTTGCAAACATACACAACATTTGTAGTCTCTAGTCACTAAAGAATTGAGTATTTGTCCTACCAGTAGCGTCTCACATTGTGGCTTTTCCCAGCTGTCTTTGAACAAACTCAGCATGTGGTTTACTCCAAACTCAATGGTTACAACCGTGCAGGTTAACAATCTTTCTCCTTTGGTTTTATAAACATCAACAACACCAACTTGGGTAGGAGAAGCACTAGGAGATAGTTATGTGTTGTTGGCGAACGAGCTGGCTCTATCACATGGGAGGACAGACTAAGATCATATCATTATGTGAAAGGAGGAAGGGGACACATGTTCCGAAGATAGCGAGTGTAGTGGTACAGACCAGGTACACAGAGCAACAGAGAGAGGCAGGGGAGCCGGATTTAAATGCAAGCACGTTGGGAGAAAGTGAAGAAATGAGTGAAAACCGAAAAAGAAGCAGCATCTGGCTGCATTTCAATGATATTGGAGACTTCTCAAAAACAGGACAAATAATCACAGAGAGAATAAATCGCATCAGCCCATCCAAGCTAAGGCATCTGATATTGAAGTTTTATTGAAATGTAAAATAATAGTAACTTAATAGTTTTTTTTTTGTAACAATTTTTTTTATATATATAAAAATAAGGCTTTATGAAAACACTGAATAAAAAATTGCTTACCAACACACAAATCATTCAAAATTGCTTAATTAGGCTAAAATAGAAAGCAGTGATACTAAATGAAGAGCGATTTGGGAGCCGTAAGAGCCGGCTCTTCTAAGGGAGCCGAGCCAAAAGAGCAGAATCTTTGAAAAGAACCGGACTTCCAATCACTACTAGGAGAAGCACATCCACTTTTCAAACAAAGGTCCCTCTGCATGCTGGTAATCACATACACACACCTGGTTCTATGTGACATGTGCAGTTTCAATGGCCAATCAGCTTCCTTTTTTCTTCCAGGTTGCACTATGTGCTCACAACCAATAGGCTGCATTCATTTTGACCTCAAATCTCCATTTTTTTCTTTCTTTAACAATGATGAATATAATTTATTTTATTTATTTATTTATTTTTGGCAATTTCAAGTTTAGCTTAAAAGTGATTCCCTGTTGACAATCCCATATGGTATGGTTTCCCTGATGGTAAAACCATGTCTTCTGCTCTGCCACCAGTCACTGTGTCGTAGAGCTCCTCCCTTTGCTGGATGTGGTCTCCGTAGTTTTCTTTTTTCGGCATAAAAAAAAAAGAGCGCTCTCCTCAGCGTTAACTTCTGGTCTGCACAACTGTAAGTTTTTATCTTAGAAAAAAGATATATATATTTTTTAAATGTCTGAAGCGATCCCTCTGTAGGTATACGGTCCTTACCAGAACATTGAACTACCCGCTGAAATGGAGGGAAGACTGTCTCGGCTCTTTAGCACAAACCTGAATGAATTGATGCACTGCATCTCCTTTTATATCCGCATGTATAAATGAGTGAGTGGTGCTTGCAAATTCCACTTGTCAATTTTCATTGGCATTTTCTCAAAGTATCAGAGGTGTTTGGGGCTCCCAAATGTCACCCTTAGTGTCAGTACATCGACACAACAAGACCGTTTTTATTAACGTCTTTCTTGCGGTTGAAACAATGATTGAGCGATTACATGAGGCATGAATCAGTTTCTTTCAGTATACCTTCTGATGTACATTCATGTTTATATAAGTAGTAGTAAAGAGGAAGAGATGGTCGGTTCACGTGCACTCTGTACTGCCGCTTGAACCAAGGGAGATACAGCGATCTGTCAAACCACATTAAAGCACATCAAAACGACATTTATTGTTTGAATTTCAACATTTACAGAATTTGAAGGAATTTGTTTAATATAAAAGCTAACAAATCACAAGCTTATTGTGATTTTTAGATGGTAGGCATGCTACAAGATTAAAAATGAGAAATCGATATTGTCAACCCAGATCTAGCATCCACGCAGCTGACATGTTTACCTGTTGTAAACTTATCAACGTTGTGTGCATAACGTCACTGACACAGTCAAAATGTGCCATTGGAGAAACACTACTTAATGATGCATATTTCGGTGAAAGATTTCAGTCCTCCAAAACTGTTTCAGCTGAAACTTTCAATTCATTTTTGGCCAAATTTTTTAATTTACCAAAATTTCAGTGCATCACTAAACTGAACTTACGCCAAACACGAGTTACTGATGTCATGGAAAATCTCCAATTTACTCAGATGACATGGTCACTTTGTTGTCACTGTATGTGTGAACACCTGTTTATTAGTTGCTAACTGGCAGGCGTTTTTGATTTGTCGCACACTAGTAACAGGGGAATCTCCACCCAGTCTCTCCAAAGACCTCACCAGCTCATTGGCCAGCGTTGGTGACGTCAGCTTTGATGCAGACTCTCAGTTCCCATTGGACGAGTTGAAGATCGACCCCTTGACACTAGACGGACTGCACATGCTCAACGACCCGGACATGGTTCTCGCAGACCCGGCCACTGAGGACACATTCCGTATGGATCGACTGTGAACCTGTGAATGCAATTTTAAGCGAGACATTCTGCTGCATGGCCTCTCTGTTCACCATCTGGTGAGTGGCTGACCTCGTCCTCCCAACCACCCACACAACAGCATGCTGCCAAACCGCTCATGGCCAGGAGCTGGTGATGGCAGCGAGGGTTTGGGGGGTGTGGAGGTGGAAGTCCTGTATCCACACTGGATAGTTTCCAATGCGCAATACCGTCCACCATCCACTCTCATCATGTATTCATTATTGTTTTTGTTTGTTTGAATTTCATTATCTTGGTCGGTTGGCAACATGCATTTTCTGTTTGTCTTGATGTATGTTGTGTTTTGTTTATCCTTTTGATTCCATCGGCATATGGATCTTTTATGGTTCACACCATTTCTGTGTTATGTTTATAAATTCATATTTGCTTCAGTATGTTTATTAATTATTTTGTCACATTAAGTGAATTGCCAACTTTCATCTAGTTTAAAATGTTTACATAATTATGCCGTATGTCCATGAAGAATTATCCTGTGTGTGAAATCGACATATTTATTTATAACATGTATTTATTTTAATTATTTTTTTAATAATAGATATATATATATATTATTTAATTATATTTCTGTAAGGAGCACTACTCCCCCAGATTGTGTATTAAGGGTTTAAGGGAGCGTTGCTCATTGTACACTGGAAGGCATGAAGTTTGCTTTTACAAAATGGCCTCCATGGCATTTCAATTTGCTAGCATTTTGTAACATCCAAACATCTCAAGATGTCACGATTGGTGTTATCATTCTTGTTTTTTTTTATATTTGCCAGTAATTAATGAAATTTTCTAGCAAAAGTACAGCAGTCTCTTGATAGAAATATAACCCAGATTTTGGTGTTTTTGTGGACTGTCAGGTGACTTTCTGGATGTTTTGCATATGCTATTGAAATTGAAGATTTGATTACTGTTATCGCTGTAATGTACACTTCAACAGTGGTCAGTAAACGGGATCCAAGAGCTGCTGCAGAAACCTGCTGAACACTACACTGTGAGAGGACCTGATTTTGCCTTATATGAACAAAATGCTGTTTTTAACTGTCGATGTGATTTTCTAATCTCCAAAGTGTTTTCCTCTCGATGTTCTCGTTTTACCAGTGCCATTTTGTTTAGTACTGAGTGCTGTACAGTTTGTACTTGTACTGCCAAACATAGCTCAAGTTTCTGTGTTAAGGTGATGTCATTCATCTGGCATGGGGAGAGTAATGCTCCTTATTCTGTGCTTTTTACCGGAGTTTGTGTTTTTCATTCCCACATGTATGTTCGAGCCCTGTCGCTCTTTGAACAAGTGACATTTTTTGCCCTGTGTGCTATAGCAAAGGTCTTTAGCCCTACTCTTGGGGACCCACGGTCCTGCAGAGTTGAGTTCCAACCCTAATCAAACACACCTGCATCAGCTAATCAGCTCTTCAGGATCGCTTGAAAGCACACAATCAGGTGTGCTGAAGCAGGCTGGAAATAAAGTTTGCAGGACAGTGGGTCCCAAGAAGCAAACTTGAAGACCTCTGTGCTATTAGAAGGAATTAAGGAATCGCTCATTTACAGTTCAGTGACACAGTTATGATCTCTATATGCAGTGGGGTCAAAGTTCATTCAAACCTGGAAAGTTGTAGAATTAAATTTTTTTTTTTAAACAAAGACAATTAAAATTGTTGTATCTGAGCTAACATAAACTAATAATGACCAGTTGTATTTTTATGGAGTAGTGTCAACTTTATTAACAAGATTAATAAAGACTATAACAATTGTATTGCTCATTGTTAGTTAATGCTGGTAATGCATTAACCAATGTTAACTAATGGAACCTTATTGTAAAATGTTACTAAAATACTATTACGATAAGGTCTCATTAGTTAATGTTAGTTGATGCATTATGTAACATTAACAATGAGTAATACATTTGTTACAGTATTTATTAATCTTTGTTAAAGTTATTTAAAAAAATACAACTGTTCATTGTTCTTTCATGTCATCTCAAGAATTAAATATTAACAGATATAGTATTTTAATAATGTAGTAAATGTTGAAATTAAACGAATAAATGCTGTAGAGGTATTTGTAATTGTTAGTTTATGTTAAATGTTAACAAATGGAACCTTGTTGTAAAGTGCTACCACAAAATCGAATAGATTTTTTTTTAGTCAAACTGTTATGCGGATGATATAGTTTATATAGATGGTTTACATTTATTTAAAGAAATTATACATTTGGGCCCCACTGTATCTAATTTGTCAGTCCAAAAACATGAAGTTTATGCTACTTTAGATAAATAACCTGGTGAAGTTTAGCTCTTTTCGACCAGATACATTTTGGACATTTGGATCCTTCAAGGAAATAACTCTTAAAACGGTGCAAATCCCATTTGTGATTCCTATGCAAACTACAAGCATTAATCAACTAACAATCTGGAATATTTTTGTTTGAATATGAATTGTGTACTAAGGGCTGAGAAGTAGGGATTGGCTCAGATGGTGGATATTTATTAGACAACTATAACTGCAATACTCACATTTTATTCTTCAAACTGTGCCATTCAGAATATTTCTTCTATTGTTTTCACGGTTTCCATGAACGTGTTTGTCTCAGACACTTTTTTTTTTTCTGAAAACAGTGTACATAAAGCTTATCACAGGAATATGACGACAGCATGTCAAAACGAGAAAATACTTTTAGAGAACGAGGTCTTCATTAGCTTGGCTGATTCCAGTAAAAAGATTCACTGAACATAAAACAAAATAGAATCCAGAGACACAGTGCATGTTTTAATTAATGCTAGTGGTATAATTTTACTGGTTTATCACTGATAACTACGTCTATGATCATGTTTAGAAACGGAATGTATTTATGGGGCTCCGTGTTATTATAGTGCATTACACCAAATGACCTGCTTGGCAATGCTTGACCAAAGCACTTTTGTTTCTTTGTTGTTTTTTATGACCTGTTATGTTGGCTTTTTTGGGTCACAGTAGCATTTTTCTGTCCATCACAGTTATAGCATGTTTGTTAACTTCAGTTGGGTCATTCCCCCTCCCTATCCATTTGTTCAGCCCTTGCATCTTGAGTTTCCATTTGAAATCCTGTCAGAAATCTGGAAGATATGGCAGCTTTCATACTGACGTTTGTGCATTACTTCAAAATCTTCTGGTTGTTGCTCCTAGGGCTCCAGCCATGGCTTTGCTCATGAAACTTGGACTGTTTTACTTTCTGAGAATGCTGACTGTTCGACCCTGTACATTCATTTTCCCCCAGTTTATTGTGAAGGTGTTCTTTGTGAACAGTTCTCTGTATTGCACTGATAATTCAGAGGGAAAACTATTCTGGAAGCGTATATGTGACTTCCCAATGCAAACTGAAAAAAGGGCTCAGTCTGTTTGTTGCTTTACCATGTTAAACATTAGGAGATTTGGGCAGACTGCATGTGTTTATTGGTCAAATAATCTGTTGTTGATGAACATGCAGCATGCAGCCAAACTGCCTGTTTGGGGCATTTTATTGGAGCGGTATAGCTAACAGCACTTACATGTATGTTGGACTTAATATGTTAATTTGTGTCCTGGTTATTTGTGTGAGAGCAAACCCCCTTTAGTGTAAATTCCCCTTTAAGCCTTAATAGAACTGCTAAGCAGTTATTTATCATGATTACCATGTCCGTACCATTAAGACTAATAAGGACGTAGTTGACTGGGATGTACTTCTTGATAAACATAATGATAGTGACCCATAGGATAGCTGATCCTTCCCCTTAACTCATAGCTTTAGCATAAAAGTGCCATCTACACTGATTTCTTTCTGTAAAGATTATATCCGTTTTATTTCGTCAACTGTCATCTCACTTAAGGCAGGTTAATAAGTATTAAAAGACATTGTAAACAAACCGCTCATGAGATTGTTAGATTACAGAATGCGCATCAAATCTTTGTGATCTTTCATTTTGTGAGCATAAACAGTGCTCGCTCTTTATTGGAATTAACGGTATTTTAGGACATATCATTTGTGGTTGTCTAGAGCTTTCATTGGGTTGGATCTATCCAGAGGCCCAGTTCTATAGTCGCTGTGCTGGTGTGGTCATCTTTGTCTCCTATTTGTGGTAATTGATTGTAGAAGGAACTGATTTTGTCTTTGTCGTGTTGCTGGTCCTTTTCCTTTCTCAGAAAAAAAAAAAAACTAAATATGGATGTGCATGATGTCTCAGCTGCATATATCAGAGCCTTCTTGTTATATAATTTATATTTTGTAACCTGTATTTCTGTACGTGTTTTTAAAATACATATATATTTAAATTATGGTGTTTGTGACCTCAGTGCTAATGCAGTGTCATCAGTGTATCTGTCAATCATTCGGGGTTTTGAGGAAGGCATGTCTACTGTTGTTCTTAAAGTATAAAAATTGAGTATGAAATATGACACACATGACAGAAATATACAACTCATAAAAACACATTGACCTTGTAAAAAATAACTCTAATGTTGAGTTTGGGTTTAAAAAAGTTGGATTTGCTGGGTTCTGAATGTCTCAAAGTCCTCTGGGATTGTATCTGCAAAAACAAAAAGGAAATACAATAGAATTTAATAATTTTCTCCTCGGAGACTGTGAATTTTGTTTACCTTAATTTAAAAAAACATTATGAGCAAGCAAGTGGCCGAGGATGTGTAGAACTGTTGGAAATCCAGATTATTTATAGGCCTGAGAGTAAGCTCTTTGAGTGAGTGCAGACCATTTACTTATTTTCTAATGTAGCCTATGCAAAATAAATTATATCAAAATAACTGACCGTTGCATCTGTAGCGCAAGTTGGCCCAGATGATGTTCTCCTGAGAGAAGCAGAAAACTCCCAGTCTGCCTCCTCTCATGGTTGTGTCAATAATAATTCCTGTGTCCGCTACCATCTGCTGGCCTTCATAGAACCGAACCCTGCAAGATATGCAGAGTATTTACCTAAACATGCATAAAACAATATTGCAAATAAAAAACTGGTGGATTTGCAGATAAAACATTGTCCATCTGATTATACCTAATATAGCCTTCTTGGGGTCTGTGCTGCAGGAACCAGCGGTAAGAAGTCTTGTCTTTCCAGCCAACATTTCTGGAGTCTTTCCACAAGAGTTTCACCTGGTTAGTTGAGTCACCTGTGTGCCAGAGTGAATTCCGCAAGTTTTCTCCAGGTCCCGTGTCTGATTTCACTGCCTACCAACAAAAAGTATAAAAACTGATACTATATTTGATCCGAGCAATAAACGTTGTTACTCTGCACTTAAAGAAACCAGATCACACCTTTAGTTGGATACCAGGCTCAGCTACAGCTCGGAAAGGATTGGCTTGCCAGTAAATCTGCTCCACTTGCTTCCACATTACTACGTAGAAGCTTGAGCTGTCCTGATAGCCAAAGATGAAGCCTGCATAGTCATCATCCGTCTCAGTATTCACATGAAACGTCCCTTCAAAGTCCACACCATTGAATGCTGTGTAGCCTGTTGAAGTAACCAGAGGGGTTAAGCTTAGAATCAACTTGACAGCACATCCACTACGCTGTTTTTCCTTGTCATAATCTCTTACCTACAGCCAGTCCAGGGTCACTGTTCATGGTCTGAACAATCTCTCTTCCCTGTTAAAAAGGATGAGCATTTCTTAGTAATAGTAATAGTAATAGTTAGTAATAGTTCACACTGTGAGAACTTTGACTGCCACCATCTATGATGAAGAAAGAGGCAGACAGACCTGATTAAGCACCACCCAGTTTGGATCGATCTGCGCATCACCCTCTGGATCTAGAACTACAGTCTGATAGGTTCTGAAGTCAGTGAGAGTGACCTCAGCATTCTCAGGACAAACGTCAATGCTGTCGCTATATGTGTCATTGTCAAAGTCATTCTCACAAACGTTGCCAATGCCATCACCTGCAAATCAACAGTCAAGAAAATTATGCAGATGATTATGATCACAACAAGATCAGAAAAAGGCTGAAAACAATCCAGCAGAAGGGTTGTAACCCTGCTGAAAAAAAAACTTTCCATGCTAATCTAGGTTTGTTGATTTTGTGTTGGTCAATATGGTTCATAAAGTCTTTTCAGTTAAACTAGTTAAGAAGGCTGGTTGAAACACCAGCATTCCATATTAGGGATCACCATCCTAAACACAAAATATTGGTCTTTTGAACAGGAGGTTTCCAAGCTTTAAAACCTGACCATCAAAGTCCTCCTGCAGTGGGTTTGGAATCAGACGACAGTTGTCTGGACCAGGTGGAAGGAGATCGGGAATGCCATCGTTGTCATCATCATCATCACATTCATCTCCAATGCCATCCTTGTCTGTGTCTAGCTGGGAGCTGTTGATAACTGCAGGACAGTTGTCTCGTGAGTCCTGATGCCCATCTCCATCACTGAGGATAGAGACCAAAGCATTGGATTGAACATTCTGATTATGGGTGTTACCAATGGGAACCAACATTTGGAATTTTGTAATACCTGTCTTTGTTGGTGTCACAAGGATCACCAATTAAATCATTATCCACATCCATCTGTAGCAGAAATAAGGAGAATCATGAGTTATTTAGGCTTTTTTAATACCTCAATTTATTGGATTCAGAGTTTTATTCCACCTCTATAACTCTGCAGTCTCTTTTTTAGATTGTACTTTTGAGTCTGGACAACCAGATCTTTGGGTACCAAAATTTGCAAGACCAAACCCAGACCAATTTTTTTAAACTCTAAAAACAAATTCTGACGTCAAACCATTCTGGGTAAAGAGAGAAGAGAGAAGTTACAAGTGAGAAATGAATAATTAAGAGTTAATCAGACCTGATCAGGGTTGCGGACGTAGGGACAGCTGTCACAAGCATCACCAACATTATCACCATCTCGATCTTTCTGGTCACGGTTTGGTACCTTTTTGCAGTTATCCTTGTCATTTTTTATTCCTAGAAAGCAAATATTCTCAGTTGGACCAATGCAGCTGTTCATAGTAACCCAATGATGAAATATCTAAAGTCTTACCATCCCCGTCAATGTCATCATCACACTCATCACCCTGACCATCACCATCTGTATCCTTCTGATCATTGTTTTTCATCAGACGGCAATTATCACAAGCGTCTCCATAATCATCCTGATCAATATTCTTCTGATTGATATTGGGGACGAGCACACAGTTGTCCTATCAGAGAAGTAAGCAGTAAGATGGTCATGAGAATGGTAGTTAGGCTTACAGCTCCCCAAATGCCTATATAGACAACATTGGGCATAATCCCACCATAAAGTATGTTTTAAAAGGTAAGAAGCAACCTTCTAAGTTAGCATTTGAAAAAAAATCTAAGGCAGCAGCACAAATATCTTTATGAAGAAGGCAATCCAGGAAATTTCCCTTAATGAGCTTTGTCTGTGATATGCATTTTAATATTAAATATTAAAGTGTAATATTAGCTGAACAACAAGTGAGTCAAGTCTCCTCTCCATTTACATGCAGCATGCTGTGTGAAACTGTTGCCTATGTAGAATGTTCAGTCCAGTTCAGTCACTTGAATAAAGTTACATTTGCAGTAGGATGCTTCCTAAGAAGGCAGCTGTCTATACAGGCAGCAGACAGCACATCGGGTTTTAGAACAAAGAATACATAGAGTTTTAATCAGAATTATTCAATCCCCATTGCAAATCAGGTTTATTGGCAACATGTACATACTTCAGCTGTTTGCAATGAACAAATTTCTGAACCTGAATTCTCAGAAATCTGATTGCTGCCATTGATAGCTTCCTTTTTCTGCTCGCCCAGGTAGTGTAACCACTGTTTCGTTTAACTTTGAACTTCCGGACTATAATTCCAACGCTGGAACATTTAGTGAATTTGCCATCTTTTTGTATCCTGTTCCTTGTTTGTGAAGGGTGATGATATATTCTCTTAACTTGTTGGACTTAACCAAATTTCTAATGTGCAGTTAAATGTGACACTTAACAAACATAGCCAGTTCAGATATTTCATGTGTTCTAGCTCAAGCAAACATAGTGCAACTAATGAAGCCCTTGATTAGTTGCATCAGCTGTGCATGAGACAACACCCGTTTTGCAGATTTGTGCTGTTGTGAGGGATTCTATTCGGAAGGGTTGAATAATTTTGAGACTGCAAAAGTCATTAAAAGTTGCATTTTCAGTTGAATTTGGGAAGACACTTGAAACATTTGTTGTGTTTAACTATTTCAATTACTTTTGTTTGATTTTTTCATTGCAAAGAGCTGAAAGTCTGTAAACTTTGCCAATAAACCGGATTTGCAACGGGGGTTGAATAATTTTAATTACAACTGTATATCTGGTGATATTATAAAACTGCATTTAACCAAGATGGTGTGGTGACCTCTGACCTCTGTGTTTAGGATCCCATCTCCATCTGCATCATCATCACATGCATCACCGATGTTATCTTTGTCTGCATCTTCTTGGCCGGAGTTTGGAACAGTGAGGCAATTGTCCTAGAAAAGCATTTTACTGAGACCTCAACTCTGAGTTTTTAAGTTCTTCTCTTTTGTATTTGTTTTTACTTAATGCTTAGTGCAATACATCTTTATTCTTGTTATATATATATTTTACCTTTGCACAGTTTCTTTCCACACATTCCAGCTTTTCATCAGGAAAGCCATCAATATCAGTGTCTAATCCGCACAAGTATCCATTCCCAGCCCAACCAATTCCACACTAAAACAGATTATATCAGTTAGGCCAGTCACATCTATATAGGAGTTTGCATATGTGAAATACGATAATTGACTTACTGCACATTCAATCTGTCCATCACGATGAACAATGCATTCTGCGCTGGCATGGCAAGGATTGGGCTGGCCATTACCACAAGACCGCTCAGGTTTGCAGCCTTTCGCCTGATCCCCAACAAAACCAGTCTTACAGCGGCCACAACGAAAAGAGCCCTGCCATAAACATACAATGATGCATATAAACAAGGTGAATGTAAAGAATGATGATCCCACTGATTGATATGAATCAATTTCTCTCAAAAATAAAAAAATTTTAGTCCAGTGGTTATCTGGTTTGATTCGTTTTTACGTTGCATTGTGGTGACCCAACACAATAGCTGCGATACAATTCAGGGTTCACGACTTATGTAAATATGTTCACCTTGATCCATTCATGTACATGATAAAGAGCAGAACATTTCTATAAAATTGTATCTTGGTAAAATATGTCAATATCTTGTGTCCTTTGAACCTCATAGCCCATTTTCTGTTATCCTCGAGTGATGCGCGGTGACACTCTGCCAAGATGGCGACGGCCGGCTTCACCCACTTCAGAAACCTACGGGTGACGTCACAGACACTACGTCCATATTTTTTACAGTCTATGCTTAAAACCAGTGTTTTTTTACATTTGTATCGGAAGATATTCAAGAAAGTTGAAACCGAATAGACCTCATTCAGAGCAGTGACAGGTATGTGTCACAGTTCGCAGGTTTGTCTGTTCATTCTGAGTGTACTGTTCTGGTCTGATTGCCTATCAGTGTCAGCTGTGCTGACAGGCAATCAGATCAGTCACAGGTGTGTCTCGGTTGGGTTCGTCATTGTTTTCGTGCTACCTTCCTGTCTTCTTGGATCATCCAGCCCACTGCACGATCGAACACCTTCCTGAGCTCGTCACTGAAGTTAGAGATTGACTCAAGGTGTTCGTTCGTGCATGGCCTGGATGATCCAAGAAGGTAGCAGGAAAATAACGACGAACCCAAATCGGCCACAAGTCCACAGCACTGGAACAGACGAGGAGAGTAATCCGGTAGCACAGGAACTGGAAGTGGGTGAACTGCACAGATAGCAAGACCAGAGAACCAGAACAACAATCTGACAATGAACATGACAAACACAAGACTATATATAGGATTCATAAACGAGACACACCTGTGACTGATCTGATTGCTCGTCAGCACAGCTGACACTGACAGGCAATCAGACCAGAACAGTACACTAAGGCCTTGTCCACACGGACACGGGTATTTTTTATAACCGTGACATTTCTTACGCGGTTTGGCCGGTCGTCCACATGGAAACCTAACCACTGAAACCGAACATTTTTGAAAACCCCTGCCGGGGTGAGTATTTTCTGAAACGCCGGTTGCAGTGTTGTGTGTAGACAGTAAAACCTGAGTTTTTGCGCCGCTGATGGCTTCTGATTGGCCAACGTGGCATTACGGTTAGGGTTATATCGCCGCCTGCTGGTGTTGCATGCTCTTGACAGCGCTTTTTTCATGTGGACAGAGTTTTTTTTTTTAAACGCAGGAGGAAAAACTACGGTTATAAAAATACCCGTGTCCGTGTGGACAAGGCCTCAGAATGAACAGACAAACCTGCAAACCATGACAGTATGAAAGCGAGGCTCTGAGGGATAGAATTTCTGGCCCCTGCTGTTAAAAAAAAAAAAAAAAAGGGGAAAAAAACTCCTAGGTCACTTTTCCACAGCTCATGTTGTCTGGAGTTTTTGGTGTAGCCTACTGCAATTTCTTGAAAATATATTTTTACAGTGTTTCGTCAGCAGGACAATCGAAAGACACATTAAATATCAGTAAAACCCACTTGAAGAGATGTATCCCTCACAGTCTTGGTTTCATTCCCGTTTAAAATCAAAGATGCCGCTGCTCTATTGTCTGGTAAACAACCTTTCATTGACCCTTCCTGGTCCTTAAAAGGTGTGTTCACATTTGGTGATATATTCAATGGCAGTGGATTGCGCACATTCCAAGATATTCAAGCAGATTATTCTTTGCCAGGTACCTCCTTTTTTATGTAGCCTACTTGAAGTCGAGATCTGCAATGAAAGCATACGGGGTACCCTGGAATTCCAGCCTAGATGATCACCCATTGTTAAAGTGGTTCAAAAATACTGGGAAAATTCAGGGCACAGTCTCCTTGATTTATAAACGACTACTTGAATGTTCATATAAAACACTGAAGGTATTAGCTGTGTGGGAGAGAGAACTCTCATGGTTGGGCTATAGCCCTGACTGGAATACAGTTTGGTCAAATCTCTGTCTTACCTCCAAAAACCCCTCACACATTCTTATTCATTTCAAAACTGTACACAAAATGTATTGTACCCCATACAAGCGATACTTGATGAAACTCTCTTTAAATCCTAATTGCATTATTCTGTGCTGTAGTTGGCTGCCGGGGTTTATTTGTATGTTCCTTTTAAGTTACCCCTCCTTGTGTCCTTTGTGTGTTTGTGTCTTTTTCTTTTATTGGTATTCATGCTGTCATCCGACATTTGTAATGTTGTTATTTCAAATAAATAAAATTAAATAAAAAAAAAATAAAAAAAATAAAAAAAAAGATGCCGCTGCTGTGAATAAGGATTATACTTACATTTAAAAGTGTAATCCAGTGTAAAGTTTTTGTCATCCCCAGTGCGTAATGAATCGTGGGATGCATCCAAGGCAAGATCCAAAGGATGCAGCCTCTGATTAGGGACACAGCTAATACCAAATCTATAACCAGTATTTAATGAAGTCTGGCTCTATTTTTGTTATCTTACACAGTCCTGTTAATTTTTTTAAGGATAAGGTCATGCCATGCATCCTGCATAATAGGATCTGACTAATTTAGCTAGCTTTAGTGACAGATGAATTTGTTCCAAAATACCTAGTTTGGATGCATATATATTTGGCATGAAGTAGGAATTTGTTCCCACACTTATTAATTTGTTTCCTCAATTTATTCATTTGTTCTCTTGTTTTGTGGTTGTGGTCACGTTGTAGTAATGTGTCCATGATTTATCTAAAACGAGGGAACAATATTACACCATGATTTATCCAAAACGAGGGAAAGAATTAATACAATTTGGCCATGATTTGCCGAAAATGTGGGAACAAATTAATAAGACGTGGCCATAAATTAATTGGGCTCAAGTCATGAAAATGAATTGAAAAATGAAAAAAAATGTGTGCATGTCATATCTGTGACCCTTCAACTGAAACCATTTTTAACCTAAAATTAAATGGGCACATGTAAATTAACTGATTCAAGTCAAACTGTTCCTTAATGGTTCCTTGCCTCACCACATTAGTTGATGGAAGTAATTTTTAGTGTCAGATCAGGTAGAAGTAACTACTGGCAGAAGTCTCTTTTTTACAGTGTATCAATAGCAGAACCAATTCTTGGGCTGCAAACCACCAGATAAGAACCGCTGCTTTAAACGTAGCACTGCTGCTGTGACCAACAGACCATAAATCATCACTCACTGGTGTGTTGATACAGTTGGAGTTCTCCACGCAGCCTCCGTTTGAGTTCTCACACTCATTAATGTCTGCGCAGACCTGCACATAATAGTTTCCATTTAATTTCAAACATTTTATCCATTGATTGCCTCATGATTATTCTCATATAAAAATGATACCTGTTTATTGGCAGATGCATAGGCGCGTCCAACCCCCTGCACCTGGGGGCCCATGTACCCAGCTGGACAGGGCCCACAGCGAAAACCAGGTGATGTGTTAATGCATCTCACCCCCATGTGACATGGCATTACAGCACACTGTACAACAATGAAATAGTAGAGAACAAAAATCTTACTCTGCAGTGAAGTACAAATTAAATATTTGTTCTTTAAAAATATTTAGAGTATAATATAAAAAATAATAGAAAAGACTAAGGGATCATTCAAAGCGAAATTTTAGCACCCTGGAAAGGTACCTCATTGGCATTCCAAATGGAATGGGCCCTTCCACAAGTCAATTGAGGAAATAATTTTTACCGTTTATGGTTATGTGAGCCATTTTAATGTCGGGAGAGTTTGAGTTAACATATAAATAAAATAATTCAAGTTGTTCAGCGAATTCCAAATGAAAGGCACTTTGGGAAGGGGACATCATTTGTAAGGCCGTTCCAAACAAAAGGAAACAACTCAATACCTTCACTAAGGGCCCTTCCACAAGGCTGTTAGCGAGGAGTGCATGTGATGGTCACTTTGAGGAAGTAATTTTATCAATTTTATCTTCCTTGAGATTCATTTTAAAACTACTGTAGATGGCAGGAGAGTTATGAATAAATAGAACAATTTAAGTTGTACCAGTTTTTTTTTGTTTTAATTTTAGCTTTAGGTCAAGTATTATTTTGTTATGGTTTTGTCATTTTTATTATGTTACTTTAAAAAATATATGTAGTTTTTAGTTATTAATAGTTATTCATTTTTATTTCAGTTTGAGTTATTTTAGTACATCAAGATGTAAATGAAATGAACTAAATGAAAATGATAATAGTTTTATCATTTAGCTTTGACATCTAGCTGAAATGAAATTAGTTGAAATTTTCTATCTTTTTTTTTTTATTTGTTAGAATTTATTTTATTTTGAGTAACAGTTTTTATGGTTTAGTTTTAGATAACTAAAATAACCATTACCACATATTTGTCATGCATTTCACATGCAATTTAAATTAGTTTTTTTTTTGTTAGAAATGTGTTTAATATTAGATACAGTTGGTAAAAATGACTACCTGCATGTTCTTAATAAGAGACAGCAAGTGTTATAAAGAGAGCAGAGAGGGAGGAACACACACACACACACACATAAAAGCACATTTTAAAGCTGAATTATGACTGTATATTTATTTGCAACAACTATATTAACAGCAATAATAAGAAATGAGTTGTATAACAGCTAATGCGGGGTGATGGATGCTATGCTGTATTGTCATGGTGACGGTCCAGGTAAAGATAATGGACCCTTAGCCGAGTGTGTTCCAGACTGCTACCTTAGACACAATTTCTCTGCTCCCTCCAGAGTCCCCACTTCAAGAGCCCCCTTTGGAGTGAGTATGGATGCTCACTTGTGACTGGAACTCACCCTGTTTCAGCTCAGGCGGCCCACTCACCTCATCAACATCAGTACAGTGAGTTCCATTTCCTGTCATGCCCTCCGGGCACAGGCCACACTTGATGCCACTGGGTGTCATAATGCATTCCACACCAGGGTGGCAGGGGTTGGGATCACACGAAGGCTGTGGATCTACTGGTCTCATGCCTACAAGGACGAGAGAGAATCTAATATTTAGCAGTTACAATCTCGATTATTAATCTGATGCAATGATAAGCTTAGAATTCCTCACCACAGGCTTCACACTCCATAACAGTGTTCTTCAGGAAAACTATTTCCTGTATCTATAAAAACAAATAGTTAATTTGTCAGTGTTATGTAAGAATGTATAAGAACTAAAATGTGATTTAACTTTTTAATAGGCAGGAATGTTATAAAAAAAAATATCATATAATTATCAACAAGTAAAATCATAACATGATGATTCCTTTGCAAATCATTATCTAATGATTAATTAAAGCAGACATCTGGAAGTTGAAATGTATGGCTTCGACCCATTGTGATAATTAACACATTAATTTACACTATTATATACTGCCATATATATTTTTAATTATTAGATCATGACAGATTTTATTAATAGCAATTCATATTGGTATCCTTGGTATCCTCTGATGCTCTTCTGTCACTTTTGACCAACAATTTTGAAAATTGTAAAAATCGTAGCTGCATCGGAATGGTACGAAACATGGTGACATTTATGGCACTTGGTAAAAAAATCATAATAATTATTTGAGGGCATGATTTGAAAAAGCTAAGTGGTGGTAAAAAAAAATTAGTCACACTTGTGATCTTCGTGGTCAAAAAGCCTCTCTATGGAGAACTGTTCATGAATCTAATGGTTACACCATGTATTTGGCATACATGTTTTTCTTTCTTTATTCTCACCAGATGGCGCTAATCTGCCTTTGAAAATTGGATGTTAAATACCTAGTCTCTATTTTAACCTGAAATACCAACGCATTCTCATCCCAAGGCGTAATATTCTGACACTTTGACAAAGCGTCTATATCGAACGCGCATGGAACCCTTTAGCGTCAATATAACACGCAGAGAGATGGGTAGGTTTAGGTATGGTGTAGGGTTAGGGTTAGACCGCTAGGAGGCGCCTTCTGACCCATATATTTCGGCGTCTCATATTGACGCTAAAGGGTACCATGCGCGTTCGATATAGACGCTTTGGCAAAAGCGTCATTATATTACGCCTTGGGATGAGAACGGGCTGGAAATACTGTATTAATTGTATTAACTCCCAAATGAGGAGCACCAGAGGGTTAAATAAAGATTGTCATAATGAAATGAAAAGTAATTTACCCTGAGAATTTACAATGACATACTTAAGCAAATGATTGAAGAGCCCATTTGGTTTGGTTTCTGAATTACCTGTTGCTTCAATAGTTCTTTGATTTCAGCAAGCTCCTGGTTTGTGCCTTTAATCTGTTTGATAATCTCACCATCTGCAGTAAACAATATAGAATTAGAAAGATGATTTAGCAACATACTAATTTATCAAAAGGAGTATTCTTGGTTTGGAGCCTTCATGTTTCCAAACCGAACATTGTTGTATTAAGTTTCTTTCTTTTCACACACAGCAACAATATCAAACGGCTTACGATACAGCATGAAACACTGTACTTTTATGGTTAAATATTATTATTAATATATATTTTTGAGCTCGTTATATATTATGCTAAATGTCTCTCTTCTGCAAAGGTTTAGAATGACATGAGGGTGTGTAAAAGTTCATATTCATTTTTGGGGGAAATATCCCACAGTTTCAACAGTAAACTAAGAACAACAGGACATGTTTCATGGTTAATGCTTGTAAGGACCCGCTCAAAATATAATGGCTTTTCCTGCAGGCCCTGTGGATGATTTTTCAGCATCTGACATTTAAGCAGTCAGGAACTGTATTACAGTAATTTGCCAAGGACTACATCTGTGTCTCACACACATTTTGAGTGTTTATGCTGTGTGTTTGTGAAAGGCCAAGCAAAGGCCAATCTAAGTTTGTAGCCTAATGGTGGATCTTGCTTTCTGTGTTTCAGCATGACCATAACATGTAACCCAATACCCAAATATCATGCATCATTTTGATTAATCTCATGGGTGAACATGTTGTTATGACAGGAGATAAACTGTTGCAGTTTTGATTTATGAGGCTGGATTTTATGAGCCACAGGAGCAGCAACACTAGAATGATCAAATCAACCATGAGACCATTTCTTTCTCAGCTCTAGATGTGGGGTTAGGGTCCTAGTAGGGGTTAGGTTTAGCTTTTCTCCATTGATGATTCTGTTAAATATAAAAACATGTTAAATAAAAAGAAATAAGTAAATAAAAATCTAAGATACGAACTTAGTAGGAGGGGCTTCTGTCAGAGGTTCCCCTCCCCAGAGAGCCGTCCACAAACAGAAGGGAAGTGTGCTCTTTCCATTAGCGGCATCAGTGTTTTCCATATGCATTCCAGGATTCCATAAGCTCAATTTATCAGTTTTTTTTTGACTGGTAGCCAAAATGTTGCTCTTTATCTTGCAACTTGCAGAATGGAAATGTTTTATTCAGCTGTATATATGTTAATAAAGCATACCAAAACCTGCCTACATGATAGGTTCTCTTACTTGGCAAACATAAAGTTTGCATTAATCCTTCTAGGAGCTTTGTAATAATAATAATAATAATAATGTTTAGATTATATATAACTCAAACATATGGTGATGAATATTCTTTCTGAAATAATCTTGCTGTGTACTTTAGATATTCCTCTGCAAAGACTTTCAGATTTTGGAATATATATATAAGATACAACAAAAATATACATTTACAACAACATTTTATGAAGAAAGTCAACTCACCTCTGGATATCCCTTGAGCCGAAACCAGATGGCTGTGCAGATAAAAGCTGCAGCTGAACAAGAGAGTCCACAGCATGTTCAGTGCCTGTGTTTGAGGAGGGCAGCAGATCTGAGGTTCTGAGTGTGTCTGTGTCTCCTCTGCTTTTATACCACGTCTCTGACGTCATCTGCAGTCTGGCTCTTCACAGATCACACCTTTCATTCCATTCCAAGGTTCACGTGTAAAGCCGGGGAAAAAATCCTTGGATTTGATTTGAGTCTCTCTCTCTCTCTCTCTCACACACACACACACACACAGACACACACGATTACAGTTTTTTTTTCCTGAATGCTTAAACCCTAACCGTGATTCTTATAGCACAATTTCTAAAACTATTAAAGCTGCCGTCAACAACTTTTTTATTTTATTATATTCAGCGAATTCTACACTATATTCCGACGGAACAACATAAATAAAGTGGGTTTAAAAAAAAAACGAGCTTCTAACTCACCCTGGAGCGTGTTATTTGTTTTGCAAAAATCCACCGCTCCCGGTTCATTGTGTCCAATCAGCGCAGGGGGGTGTGAGATAGGACTGTCAATCACAAGTCGCGCATGCACACGTCAATCACATGCGTGTGCCTGAAGTTCGCAGAGTAGCGAATAGTGATGGCGCACTGACCATAGACATCATACAGAACTAGACGCCCTATTGGCCGCTGGGCGCAAGAAATGCGGCAGCCATCTTAAACCGGTCATAATCCTATTGCGTTGCATAGCAGCAGTAGATGCCAGAGCACTATGCAGCATATTCTTGCTCAAATCGGTGGAGCATCGCTCGGGGATTACTTTTCACAAGTAAGATTTAAGATTTAACATTACCGTACTATTGTTTGTATTTTGTGAATAAAATATTAAATGTGTCCTGTATCATAGCTACATGAATGAACTTTGCAGCAAAAAAACACGCGTGAAAATCAGTTCGGTATTCAGTGAGATATGATTAATTAAATGCGCTGACAGCTCATTGTAACCTGTCAAACTGATTACACTGAGCGGAGGGGGTGACCGGTTTAAGATGGCGGCGCCGCGGCTCATCCGTGCCAATAGGCAGTAGCAGTCGATAGGGCGTCTATCTATATGATGTCTATGGCACTGACGAGCACGAACTCCGTGGGAGGGTATTCGTTGATAGTGGGGGAGGGGCATGAGAGTTGTAAACATTAAAAAAAAATAATGTTTTATTCAGCCAGATATAACTCAATCAGCCAGAGTTGCCGACGGCAGCTTTAATACTTATAGCAAAACCACTCACTGAGTTTGCAAAACTAAAAGCACAAACACTGCTTTGCACTCAGTTTGCATATTTGTAACACACACGTTGCAAAACTGTAGGTACAATCCACTGCACAGCACTCTTTTTGTGGAACTGTAAACTCACTGCTTTACACTCAATTTCCAAATGATCAACACACTCCTAGCAAAACTATACACATATATGTCTATTATTTACACTATTTTGCCAACTGTCTGGCACACTGTCACATGTGAAAACTATTTTAGATAATTAGTTCACTTTGCAATCAGCCTAAGCACTATAAATAAGCCACAGGTAAGCTGTCTGTGTGGAGTACAATGGAGGGAGCAGAAAGATTGAGAAGAATGAGAATTAGAGGAGGCAGAGGAAGAGGACGTGGAGGTGAAGAAGTTGAAGGATAAGGAGGAGGAAGAGGACGCGGAGGTGAAGCGAGAGGTAGAAGATGACAAGGACAAGGAGGTGAAGATAGAGGAAGAGGAAGGGTTAAAAGAGTAAGAAATAGAATTACTGATGGCATCAGAGCTACAAGGGGACCATGTGATCAACCTTGGATTGACCCTGAGGGAAGCTGGCCAACGGGTTCAGCTTAACTTGAGCCGCTACACTGTAGCAAGCATCATAAGGACATTTTGAAATGAGAATCGGTTAGTACAGTCACTTTGCACCAAGTTGTGTAGCACTGCCATACTCTAATGAGAAACACAACAGTACCATACATGTAAATATACTGAAATTGTTACTTTACAGAATTGCTAGACGTCCAGATGCTGGGGGCAGAGGAAGAATGTTCACTGCAGAACAAGATACCCATATAGTCAATATGGTGATTGCAAATACGAGAAATACAGCAGCACATAATTGAGGATGACACCAGCTTCCAAAACATACACAATATGAGCATTTCTGTATTATGTTGTGTACTTGCCCGCAACAGAATCCGAATTAATCACTAATGTTCAGAGACCAGAGCAGACCAGATACGTCATCATATGGGACAATATTAGTTTCCATAGGGCTGCTTTGGTCCGCAACTGCTTTACAGATCACCCACTCTTCACTGTACTCAACCTCCCCATACTCTCCATTCTTGAATCCATTTGAAGAGTTCTTCTCTGCCTGGCGCTGGAAGGTCTATGACCGTCATCCCCATTAACGCATAGCCCTTTTACAGGCAATGGAGGAGGCATGTGGGGATATTGACCAGGCATCATGTCAGGCCTGGATACGGCATTCCAGAAGATATTTTCCCCGGTGCCTTGCACTAGAGGACATTGCATGTGATGAAGACAACTTTTTGTGGCCAGACCCAGAGAGACGACACGACGTAGACTGATTTTCTTTTAATTTTTTCAGTGAAATGACTATTTTGTGTTTTGTCTTAAAAAAAAAAAAAAACTTGATTTGTTTTGATGTCTGTAAATAAACACCAGTACTTGAAGTTTGGATCCCTCTTTAAAGAACTATGACTAAAGTATGACCTCAAACTGACATAGCCTACCTTGTGCACAGAGAAAGCAAAAGCCAGATGTGTTTCTTATTCATACCATCAGTGTGTAGCTGGTGCATTGTGTGCTTATTAATGTGATTGCTTGTGTTAACTGTTTGATACGAAAATACAAAAAAATCTACAATTTACGAAGGTTTGAAGAGTTAAAGTAACACTATGTAGCTTTTCAACCTTCATAATATATTTCCAAGACCCTTGTGTTGGTACATCGACTTATGCCAAGTTCAGACTGCACGATTTTCAAAGTAGTCGGGTCACTGTTCTTTTCACACTGCATGACTATCTTGGCCAGCATTCAGTCATTGCTGTGTTCACACTTAACGATGGATCGGCGACAGGAGGTTTCACACTGCGTGACTTTACAAGAGGAAGAATCGCTGACAACTGTTTGGCACGCAAACTACGTTTCACAACCAAACACACGCGAGAAGTGATAAGAAAATAACGTAAGATCACGCGTGCGTGAGACCGGAGTTCTCGTGCGAGACTCAAATTGTTATTAAAAATTATAGCCTGCAAGAAGCTTGCGATCCCAATCTGTGAACTGATTTGCAGCGAAATGGAGAACAAAAAATAAGATTATGCAGGAGGAAATGGTTGGGGAGAGAGATCAACTTGCTGAGCTCTGAGCAAGGATTGTGTGTTCTACAAAGAGAGTTGGGGATAAAGAAATAATTTTGCAATGTGCTGCTGGTCAAGCAATACGTAGGCTACTTTGTTTCTGTTTGATATAATTGTAAATATATCTATTAAAATACTGATATTCTGGTCTATAACTCCTCCCCGAACTCCCCGCTGCTCTGTATATTGCTCTCTCATTGGCTGTCGGTCATCGCCGATGTAGTTTTCAGTCAGAACACTTTTCCACACAGCAGGATTTTGAATTGCCGACAGGTCCAGATATTTAGCATGCCAAATATCTCACGGGCGTCGGCGACTCGTCGGTGATTCTCTCAGATCGCGTCTTTGCTCATTCACACTGCATGATTGTCACTCGCGTGAACGAGCACCGATTTGCCTGCGATTTCGGGCATTTGTCTGCGATTTCTCAAAACCTGTCGGCGAGCCAAAATCGGGGCTAAAATCGTGCAGTCTGAACTCGGCATTAAAATAGGTTAAATGACACGTCTGCCATTGCCTGACGTGGTCTGTATCGCTTTTACTGGCACTATGTAACTTCGGGTTTCAGGTAGTAACTTGAGCACAAAAAGAACTACAAAATTCGACTGCTTTACGTCAAGCGTTACAATAATAGTCATTATTTTGTTTTTCTCCGTTTCTGATGTCGCAGTACATCATACTTTCATGAAATCATGCAACATACTCTACCTTGTCTGTGGACATCGTTCATTCCAAAGCCGATGCTGAATAAACAGCGAGTGTGCGTGCGACAGTAGGCTGCAGTAGGCTAAATTATTTACGACTGCGGTAATGGACAATTCCGCTTCCAACCAGTAGGGCGACCGCAGAGAAAAAGTTACTTGGTGTTGCTTTAAGCAAGTTTTATTAGCTTTTGCAAGAGAACTACAATGTTTTGCTGTTTTGGTGAAGGGTTTTCTTATTTGTGTGTAGAGTTTTGCAAAAATAGCCAATAAATACAAAAAAATGTGCTTAAGCCATCAGAAAAAAACTTAAAGAGTTAGCCTACTTGAGTCTTATGAGAAAATGCTTCTTACATCTAAAAGTTTTGTCACAGTCTTCGTCTGCAACTTCTTTCTTCATCTTCACTACACTTCTCAGAATCCTCTTTGTCTCCACACCTGAACTCACTCCCTCATTACTCACCTGTCCATCGTCATCATCATCATCTGTGTCACCTGTCCTCACCTCGTTTGTATCTGTATTTAGTTCCTTCAGTTCAGTCTGTCCTTTTTCTTTAGTTAGTTATACTTAAAGCGTGTGTGCTCGTCTTGCCTGCCTGCCTGTCTGTACCGTGTTGATTATATTTAGTAAAGTGTTTGATTTGAAGCCTTGGACTCAGCCTTGTCTCCTTCTGCCAGCACCCCACTGTGACAAGTTTAGGTTTTTGTAAATGTTTTACAGCAGCTTAAGTTCTCATTAATATTTTTGATTTTATAGGGTTTGCTTCAAGAGAATATTCTCATTTAACATACAGTTTTTCTTAATTGTTTACACACATTTTCTGAAAGCATGCCTCATACTCTCAGAACTCTACACAAATAAAAAAACACACACACACAATGGGCAAAACCCCTCAATTGTCCTGCAAAATGAAACTTTACATTCAAAACAATGTTGGCATATTTTGACTTGTCATGTTAATGTGCATTGTCCTTGTTTTTTTGTTTTTGTTTTTTTATTACAATGTTATTTCTTCTCAAAATAGTATTTTATTTTCAATTGACCATCATATGAATAGACTAAGTTTTTTTTATCTTCAAATAATGTTTCCAAAATCATTTCAGTGGGTCATCAAGTCGTGATATGGTGAAATGCACTTGCCACCGTTTTGCGGTCCTTTATCTAGTATATCCACGCTATGCAAGATTGCCAGATCGGGTCGTGTTTCTAGTTCTAATTGAGACATACAATGGGCCAATTCCGCTTCCAACCTGTAGGGCGACCCCAGAGGAAAAGTTACTTGGTGTTGCTTTACAGTAATAAGAACCAGTTGTACACTGATGTGCTCAATGTAAAACACTATCATGAATTTACAGTTCTTCTCGATTGCTTAAACACGTTTCTTGAAACTATGCCTCGTATTCTCAATACAGTAAACACAAATCCATAACGTCTCACCCAGGCCTGGAACAGGCCAGCCTTCAATCTCAAACATTCTCTGCAAAACACATGAAACACAGTAGAGTAAATCACTATGCTGAAGCACAGTTCAAGAGGCCACAAATGGCAGCATAAACTGCTATACTCTGATGGTACACAATACTTCATGCGATATCAAAATTCATACCTGAACATATTCCACTCGTTGGTCTTTCACTCTGTCAGAGTTTCGTTCAAAAGGGACGCGGTATACCTGTTTCATCCGGAACTGGTGCTTTCGGAGGATGCGGTCAATTGTGGAGAGGCTGATGGCATTTATTCCTCGAAAATGATTATTATCCTCAATCACTCTCCTTTGAATCTCTCGCAGGCGGATTACATTATTGGCAATGACCATGTATACAAGCTCCCTCTCTTGCTCCTCCGACAAAAGCCTTAGCCTGCCTCCATCTCTGTGTCCTAAAAAAATAGAAGCACTCATTACTGTAACTCTCACACATCCTTTTTACAGGAAAAAGTGGAAACATACTGAAACTATCTGTATGCGAGGCAATTTGATGCATTTCTTTATTACAGTAGTGCATATTACATAGTGCAACAGTAGATGTGATGTCAAAGCACAGATACAGCACAAGTTACTGTACAGAGCAGTCTTACTGTAAGTACACCTGTTTTCCTCCCTGAAAGTTCTGATGATGGAGGCGACGGTGAAGCGACTCAAATTAGGCTGTACTCGTTGCCCAGCCTCCCTCATAGTCATGCCATGGACAAGGACATGATCAACTAAAGTGGCTCTAATTTCATCCGAGACTGCTTGTCTCCTTGCCCTTTTCACCTGGGTAATTGTGTGCTAATTTAGCTGAAACTATGCTGACTTGAGTAAACAATATTGAATGCTAGTGCTTTCTAAATGACCACATGGTCTAGGCAATGAAATATTAAGGGATTTGTGTGTAGTTTTGCAGTGACAGTTCAACAATTCTGACTCATGTGTCAAAACAGGTAATAGTGTTTATAGTTTAGTGAAATGGGTGTGCTTTTTGATAACGTCTCGGTTACGTATGTAACCCTAGTTCCCTGAAGGAACGAGACGCTGCGTGAAAACGCTGTGGGAACGCCCCCTGGCGTTGTGCTTCTTGAAGCGCGTATGGAATCAGCCCCAATGGCGAGACGGAACGTCATATGCGGGTGACGTCATCGACCAGGAAACTATAAAGCACCCCTAGATCACAGCCGCGATAGCTTCTGAAAAGTCTGAAGCAAGTCGCTCGCGGGAATGCCGGGAGTATGGCAACGCCACGCAGCGTCTCGTTCCTTCAGGGAACTAGGGTTACATACGTAACCGAGACGTTCCCTATCAGGAACTCGAGCTGCGTGAAAACGCTGTGGGAACGCTAATACCCACGTCGCCATAAGAGCAAGTGACCGACTGTGTGAATTAGGAAGCACATTCAGACGAGAGCACCTGCGCCCCAGGAGTGGAGCTAAGGTCAAGGTTGTAAAACCGGACAAAAGTATGCGGTGAGGACCAGCCAGCCGCATCACAGACATCATGGAGAGAAACTCCAGACAACAAGGCTTTGGAAGCCGCCATACTCCTAGTAGAGTGAGCCCGAACAGCCAAAGGTGAAGGCTGACCAGCCGACTCATAAGCAAGTGAGATAGCCTCGACCACCCACTTGCTCATTCTCTGCTTAGACACTGGAGACCCCTTCTTAGGTGGTCCAAAACAAACAAACAACTGTTCAGATTTCCTCCACAGGGCAGCTCTGAGGACATAAGCGTCTAGAGCCCGAACAGGGCAGAGCAGATTGAGTTTTTCCTGATCCGATGACGTGAACGGAGGAGGACAGAAGGCCTGCAAGACTATAGGTCTGACCACATTAGTAGGAACCTAAGGGACATAACCTGGCCTAGGATGGAGAAAAGCTTTTACCATCCCAGGCAAAAATTCCAAACACGAGGGAGAAACCGACAGAGCCTGAATATCTCCAATCCTTTTGAGAGATGAAATAGCGAGGAGAAAAATAGTTTTCAGAGTGACAAACTTGTCAGGAACTTCCTCAATAGACTCGAAAGGAGCAAGGGAAAGACCCTCTAATACAATGGTCAAATCCCAAGTCGGCACCCTCGTGCGGACTACAGGCCTCAGCCTCAAAGTACCACGAAGAAATCTAGTTATGAGTGGGTGTCTCCCCAGAGATACTCCACTGAAAGGGACATGGTAAGCAGCAAGTGCCGCCACGTACACCTTTAGTGTGGAGGGGGATAACCCTGTAGAGAAACGCTCCTGCAGAAACTCTAGCACTGCACCCACTGGGCAGTTAACTGGGTCTAGCTGGTGTTCTCCACACCAAGAAGTGAAAAGTCTCCACTTCAGGGCATATAATTTCCTCGTGGACGGAGCTCTGGAGTGAAGGATGGTCTCAACAACCTCAGTTGAGAGACCAGCACCTACGAGCTGGGCCCCCTCAGAGGCCAAGCCCATAGTTTCCACAGTTCTGGGCGGGGGTGAAGGATCGACCCACTCGCCTGAGAGAGAAGGTCCCTCATGATCGGAATCTCCAGAGGAGAGCCGTTGAGGAGAGATATAAGGTCCGCAAACCATACTCGGGCCGGCCAATACGGGGCTACCAACAATAGACTGACCCCGTCCCGGCGAACCCTCTCCAGAACTCCTGGGAGCAGAGCAATCAGGGGAAAAGCGTACAGACGTGACCTCGGCCACGGCTGTACCATAGCGTCCAACCCCAGCGGGGCTGGATGACTGAGAGAGAGAACCACAGTGGACAGTGTGATGTCTCCCTGGACGCAAATAGGTCTACTTCGGCATGACCGTACTGCATCCACAGGAGCTCCACCACCTCAGGATGGAGTCTCCATTCCCCGGGCCTCGGCCCCTGCCTCGACAGGATGTCCGCTCCCTGATTTAGGTACCCTGGGATATAAATCGCCCTTACTGAAAGAAGCTTTCCCTGGGACCATAGAAGGATCTGGCGAGCCAGCTTGTATAACGGGCGAGAGCGCAGACCCCCCTGATGATTTATATAAGAGACCACCGATGTATTGTCGGACCGGACAAGAACATGATGACCTCTCAGGTCTGGGAGGAAGTGTTTCAGAGCCCGAAACACCGCCAACATCTGTAGACAATTTATGTGCCATAATCGATGATGGTCCTGCCACAGACCCTGGGCTGGGCGACCACTCATGATCGCCCCCCAGCCTGTGAGGGAAGCATCTGTCGTCAGCGTTACACGACGACAAAGAGCACCCAACACAGGACCCTGGGACAGAAACCAAGGATCCCTCCACATGACCAGAGCACGGAGGCAACGCCGTGTAACTTTGATCGTGCGGAGGGGGTTTCCCCTCGGGGAGAACCCCTTGGTTCTGAGCCACCACTGTAATGGTCTCATGTACAGCAGGCCGCAAGGTATTACGTTGGACGCTGCTGCCATCAGAACCAACAGTCTCTAAAACCGTTTTACAGTGAGCAACTGGTCCAGTTTCACTCGTGAAGCTAGACCGAACGGAAGAACACAATATTGGTATGCTTCGTCCCCGGAAGCGAACCTCAGGAACTTCTTATGTTGCAGAAGGATGGAAATGTGGAAATACACGTCCTTTAGATCTAACGTGACAAATCAGTCCTCGGATCTGATTTGTGACACACTCTGCTTAAGAGAGAGCATCTAGAAATCGAGCTAGCGATTAAAAGGGCGCAGATCTAAGGTTGGACACAACCCCCATCCTTCTTTGGAACGATGAAACATCGGCTGTAAAAACCTGACTCCTTGCTGGGAGGAGGAACCCGTTCTATAGCCTCCTTTTGCAAGAGCATTTTCACCTCCTGTTCCGTTACCAGAGCCTGCTTGGGGCCTACCACAGTGGGCAGGACCCGTCTGAATCGAATTGGATGAGATCTGAACTGAATAGCATAACCTCTTATTAACGATTGCAGGACCCACAGAGATAATCATGGAAGGCTTTTGCACTCTGCCAGGAAATCTACAAATGGTACCAGCCTTTCGAGGCTGGCCTCTGGAATATTTTGAGCAGCAAATACAGCGCCCTGAAACGGTGCACCGGCAGGGAACGACTGGTTTGACTGCTCTAAACCCCTCCTCAGAGGGGGCGAGCGTCCCTCGGGAAAGCGCTCGCTGGGCCCGTCTACGCCCCGACACGAAGGCGGGGTTGGCAGAAGGGACCCCTGAGGGCACCGTGAGAGAATGGGCACCGTCTGATGCAGTGAACACCTTTCTCTCACGGTGGGGACCACCTCCAGCATCCTGACGCCGGTGGCGTCAGAACCTCTTAGACAAAGCCTTCTTGGCCATAATGACTGTCCTCAGATCAGTCTTATGGCCAGAAGACTTCGGTTGAGAGTGCCGCGCCTGTTCCCACTGTTTTGCAGGGGGGAGCACGAGACGCGACACTCTGTAGAGGGGGCGAGCGTCCCTCGGGAAAGCGCTCGCTGGGCCCGTCTACGCCCCAGCACGAAGGCGGGGTTGGCAGAAGGGACCCCTGAGGGCACCGTGAGAGAATGGGCACCGTCTGACGCAGTGAACACCTTTCTCTCACGGTGGGAACCACCCTCAGTATTCTGACACCGGTGGCGTCAGAACTAAACTTTTTTTAAAAATTATTATTATTTTTTTTTTTTAGACGAAGACACATGGCTATAATAACTATCCTTAGATCAGTTATACCCCAAAAACTTCATCTGAGAGGGTCACGTCTGGCCCCACTGTTTTGTAGGGGGAGCACGAAACGCGACACTGTGTTTTTGAAGGGACGAGCGTCCCTCGGGACTGCGCTCGCTGGGACCATCTACGCCCCGGCATAAAGGCAGGGTTGGTAGAATGGGCCCCTGAGGGCACCGAGAGAGAATGGGCACCATGTGATGCGGTGAACTCCTTCCTGTCACGGTGGAGACTACCCTCAACATCCTGACGGCGGTGGCGTCAGAAATACTTTTTATTTTATTTTCATTTGCGCCCATGCGAGGAGCTTATCGACAGACAGGACTGACCCGCCCAGCAGTCCCTGTCTTTAAACGCCGGTGCCTTAAAAGACGATGTCGTTTCAGCGGAGAGATGGCTGCAAGCGTCTCTTAAGCCTAGGCATCGCCCCATAACTGTGAATTAAAGCCCCAGCAATATTGAAATATTTTTCGTGAAGGTCTGAGGACTAAAAATACAGTATGAAATCGTTTTTCTCTAGGACTTTGACACCTCGGTGAGGAGGCCCGGAAAAACGGCAGGCACCGTCGTGGAGGTTGCACTTGGAAAGGCAAAAACAGTTCATACAATATTTTTATATATAAACTCCTGCCAAACTGCTGACCACTCAATGCTTAATTTTCCTACAGCATGAGAAAGCACCTCTATAAGCTCCTCATTTATTTCTGTTCAGAAAAATAGCTTATTTTATATAATGATTATTTATTAATGATTATTTATTATTTTAATACCAACAACATTCAGCTCCTCAGAACTGGATAGTTGCAATATTAATGCCACAGCCTGGGCAGAAGAAACCGCAGAGCGTGCTTCCAACCCTGAACTGAGGCACTGAATCTAACAGTTAAAGGCTGAGATAGGGCGAGGCCCGTCTCAAACCCCGCTGTCAGATTCATCCGCGATCCCCACGACACGCGCCGCCGCTCTGCCTCGACAGAAGCGGGACCCGAGCCGCGGGGAGCGCGAGCCAAACCACTCTCCTCGAAGAGTGATCGGCGGGAGCAGAGCGCTCTTATTGGAAAACGCTCGCAATGCTCACGATCAGCCCCCTCGAGAGCTGACCAGGCATGCTGTACTCCCAAACAAACAACACACAGATCGTGTGAATCCCCACCCATGAGATAATCGAGTACAGAGGGGAACACACTTTCTGTATTGCTGCTCGCTCGCCATTAAGATATGTGAATAAATATATATATATATATAGTTTTTTTTTTTTTTTTTTAGTGAAAACTCCTGCCTAGCAATCACTAAAGACAGACAAAAACACTTGAGACAGATTCACACACAGAGCGCTTTGCTGAAGACAACAGAAGCTATCGCGGCTGTGATCTAGGGGTGCTTTATAGTTTCCTGGTCGATGACGTCACCCGCATATGACGTTCCGTCTCGCCATTGGGGCTGATTCCATACGCGCTTCACGAAGCACAACGCCAGGGGGCGTTCCCACAGCGTTTTCACGCAGCTCGAGTTCCTGATAGGGAAATGGCATTATGGTTTTAAAATTTTAGTTCAAAAGCCTGGTTATAGTGTTTAAGCAATTGAGAAAAACTGTAAAACACTTCTTCTCCATTCATCATAATAACTTAGGCCTTTTTTTGGTTCAGTGTTTCACTTACTATGGACAGTACATACATAAGTGTGTTGTAAAATATTTGAAAATATTGTTTTTATACTCAGAACACACAAATACATTTTATTTTTCCCACAAAAACAATATACACAGTGTACATCCCAACCAACACAAAGTTGCACACACAGTGGTCTACATACAAAACAACAGAAGAATTTACTGTATACGGTTACAGTAAAAAAAAAAAAAACACTATGCTGCATCCTCTTCTGTTTGGTCTGGCCACAGCACCTCATCCACATCACAAGCAATGTTTTCCCTGGCCGGTTAGGGTTAGAAGGAGAGAGAACACGTTCCCGACCTCCTTGTGTTGGTAATCTTTCAAATCTGCCAAACAAATAGTAAAACACTGTGTAGGAATACGAAGTAGGAAATCATTTCCCAAATACTTGAAACATACTTTTATATTTGAATGGCAGTGTGTTCCTTGTGAAAACAAGAGATTTTCTGCATTAAAATTGTGTCAAATGTAGAGAATTGTGTGTAGTGTTTTGAAAAAAAGTGTGTTTTAGAACTGCAATTTGAGTGTAAAGCAGGAATTGTGGTCATCGTGGTCATTGTGTCTCAAGTACCAGTATTTATGTAAACAATTGAGAAAAATTTAATGAAATAAATGTTAAAATACTCTGTTCCAAAAGTATAGCAACAAGACATAGACAAACTTAGTGTGAAAATTGCTTAATAACCTTATCTGTGTAAACTTTTATTACTGTAAATTTGTTTCATAAACTTTGTTGCCATGACAAAAATGTCATTAAACAACTTTACACCTCAAATAATGCAATCATTTTAATATAGGAAGAAATGGGAGTGATTTTAAAACATTTTAAATTACACATTTCTCTAAAATGCTTCCATTGTAAGTGCCTCAACATAACCTTACTTTTTGCTTTTTAAAAAAAAGAAGAAAAAAGAAAACTGAGATGAGTCAAAATATTGTTTTGTGGTAATAATATGAAACAAATGTTGTCAATTGAACTGAACAATAATTTAAACACTAGTAAAAATTTGGAAACACCATGCTTCTTCATTGAGAAATAATCATAATATGCTGAACACTTTTTGGCTGCATATCTTTTAATTTTCATCCCATTTCCAAAAAACTGTTTTTCAACGAAATTCAAAAGAAGGCATGATGTACATTCATCTGCAAAACAGATTACAAAAATAATCCTTTAAATCAAATTATTTTTAAGGCCATAAGAAACATAAATCCAGTTGACCATGCCCACACATTTGGCTTTAGTTTAATTATTATTAGTTTAATTACGATAAGTTATTGTGATTAGTAATTAGTAAATCAAATTATTTATTCTTTCTAACTTTGAACAGTCTTAATGTTCTCAAAAATTATTTTGCTTTGTATACCCCCATAAAAATAACATTTATTTAAGCAAATATTATAGATAAACTATCAAATGTTTGCTCTTACATGACCATTTATATATATATATATATATATATATATATATATATATATATATATATATATGTCTCACCTTTATATCTATTGTTATTTAGTCCAAGACTTACACCACAGATATTCTCTGCACATTTAGGTTTATGTGTTTCATTAAAAGCCTTAGTATGCCTTGTTTGCTGATAATTGCATTCACAGACGTGGGTTGAATTCCAGCTTGTAGACCCTAGAGCCACATGTGGTGCAACTTGAGGTCTTGTGCCTCAGTACATTCTTCTAAACTCACCATGAGCTCTTCTGGGAAAAACAAACAGAAGTTTTATAGCCTAGTGGTTTTCAGCATTTTGGGGGATGACAGATGGGAACAAAATGAAACAGCTAAACATTTTCATCTGAATCTCTTTTGTTTTTGAGTAATTCGCTTTACAGGAAAAATTAACTTGATGTACTGAGAACTCAAAAGATTCTCTGGGTTTTACTGAGATTTATTTTATGCAAGGGTGTCCATTTACAATGAATATTTTTTATCTAAAAACCTCATGTACAGGAATAAATTGGTCATTGTTCCTGGTTAATGAGCTCTTCTATTTGTGTGGGGCAGAGGTGAAAGGTCAGCAAAGGCTTAAAGGATGTAGGTTTTCAAGGCTTACTTGCCTTGAAAACCCACATGTGTGCTCACAAATCATCAGTCTTTATTTATAGTAGGCTACATGGATTGCTAATTAGTTTAAAAGATGTTTCTCACGTGAAATCTAATTGGCTTAAAAATGGCATTAACAGAAAGATAACCCAAGAACACATCAAACACTTCACCTAGTTTGAACCTATCATAGAGTAAATGTCCTCCAAATTAAAAGTATCATCTTATTGCTATAGCTGTTGGGTAAACGAACAGAATAAAATGACCCTGAAATGACATTTGGAATGGGAACAGGAATATTGGACCCCACCAGAAGATATCCATTTAGTCTGGTATCCAAACCTTGTCTGGTGCCCAAAATCAGTATTTTTTCTAGTACCCAAAACTGTATTACAGATTTTCTAAAATGCTAAAACACAAAAGCCAATCCTCTAAACCAAATGACCAGTTGTCTAAACACATTTACTAAATCTAGCCATCATTTTCCAATATCATGAACACATTTCACATGAAGACACAATTCACAAAACACAATCCTCCGTTCTCATAAATCTTAACACATTTTTCCTTGCTAAAACACAAGTTGCAAAAGAATTCTGCTCATATTCTCAAATGAAAGCTCATGTGATGCAAAATGCTTGCCACAGTCAGCAATATTTGAACACAATGAACACACCTGGCGTCATTCATTCAGCAAGTTCAGAGTGCACAGTTTGCTGAATATTCCAAACAAACACAATGGATGAAGGCAGAGGCAGAGTCAGGGGAAGAGGAATTCGAGTCAGAGGAGGGAGAAGAGCTGGCCATGGAAGAAGAGGAGCAGGCCAACGAGGAAGAGGAGGAGGCCAACAAGGGAGAGGAGGAGGCCAACAAGGGAGAGGAGGAGGCCAACAAGGGAGAGGAGGAGGCCAACGAGGGAGAGGAGGAGGCCAACAAGAGAGAGGAGGAGGCCAACAAGAGAGAGGAGGAGGCCAACAAGGGAGAGGAGGAGGCCAACGAGGGAGAGGAGGAGGCCAACAAGGGAGAGGAGGAGGCCAACGAGGGAGAGGAGGAGGCCAACGAGGGAGAGGAGGAGGCCAACGAGGGAGAGGAGGAGGCCAACAAGGGAGAGGAGGAGGCCAACGAGGGAGAGGAGGAGGCCAACGAGGGAGAGGAGGAGGCCAACAAGGGAGAGGAGGAGGCCAACGAGAGAGAGGAGGAGGCCAACAAGGGAGAGGAGGAGGCCAACGAGGGAGAGGAGGAGGCCAACGAGGGAGAGGAGGAGGCCAACGAGGGAGAGGAGGAGGCCAACGAGAGAGAGGAGGAGGCCAACAAGGGAGAGGAGGAGGCCAACGAGGGAGAGGAGGAGGCCAACAAGGGAGAGGAGGAGGCCAACAAGGGAGAGGAGGAGGCCAACGAGGGAGAGGAGGAGGCCAACAAGGGAGAGGAGGAGGCCAACGAGAGAGAGGAGGAGGCCAACAAGGGAGAGGAGGAGGCCAACAAGAGAGAGGAGGAGGCCAACAAGGGAGAGGAGGAGGCCAACAAGGGAGAGGAGGAGGCCAACAAGAGAGACGAGGAGGCCAACAAGGGAGAGGAGGAGGCCAACAAGGGAGATGAGGAGGCCAACAAGGGAGATGAGGAGGCCAACAAGGGAGAGGAGGAGGCCAACAAGGGAGATGAGGAGGCCAACAAGGGAGAGGAGGAGGCCAACAAGGGAGAGGAGGAGGCCAACAAGGGAGAGGAGGAGGCCAACAAGGGAGATGAGGAGGCCAACAAGGGAGAGGAGGAGGCCAACAAGGGAGAGGAGGAGGCCAACAAGGGAGAGGAGGAGGCCAACAAGGGAGAGGAGGAGGCCAACAAGAGAGAGGAGGAGGCCAACAAGGGAGAAGAGGAGGTCCAGGAGGGAGAGCAAGACAACCTCGCACCATCATTATGGACGAGATGCGAGCAACAGTCATTGACCATGTCATTGTCAAGTCAAGTCAAGTCAAGTATATTTATATAGCGCTTTTAACAATACAGATTGTATCAAAGCAGCTTCACAGTATCAATCAAAACAACATTGTCCATGGCATGACAATGGCTGAAGCAGGACTAAGAGTCCGTCCAAACCTGAGTAGGTTCACCGTGGCCACCATTATCAGGGCATTCAGACAACACAACAGGTATTGTACTCTATTGTCACAATACAATTTTCAAGCCTGTGAAAGTAGTCTATTGGTTTCAAATCAGTTGTTACTGTATTGTAAAACATGTCAATTGACAACACATGTTTCTTTCTTTTTTTAGAGTTGAAAGAATGCCACATAGAGGTGGGAGGGTTGCATTATTTACAGCGGCACAAGAAACCCTCATTGTGGATATGGTTCGTGAGAACAACCTCATCAGACTCCGGGAGATCAGAGACAAAGTCATTGCCGATAATGTCAACTTTGAGAGCATTGATGATGTCAGCTTGGCCACAATAGACAGAGTTCTCCGGCGCAAAAAGATGCGGATGAAACAGGTCTATAGGGTTCCCTTTGAGCGCAACTCTGCGTGACACAAAGACCTACGTTACGAGTATGTGCAAGTAAGTATACATCCATGTTCACAGTACAGTTGGTGGACATTCTGTGTTGCTCAGTGGCCTACATTACTTCTGGACAATACTGTGCTACCTGATTGACTGTTGTTCTGAACACCTGTGCACTTTCATATTTTCACAGAGGATATTACAGTTGGACGCGATGGCCAGACCTCATGAGTACCTCTTCCTGAATGAGGCTGGCTTCAACCTGCAGAAACGAAGGCAAAGAGGCCGTAACATCATTGGCCAAAGAGCCATCACTGAGGGTCCTGGCCAACGGGGGTGTAATATTACTCTTTGTGCGGCCATGGGTTTGGAGGGGCTTGTCCACCGGCATTTACTACCGATTTATACTCTTCATATGAAACTCACAAATCTAAATGCCTAATCCTCTGCAGAGATCTAAGAAGATCCATTACTGTAAAGTTTAAAAAAATATGCATTGGCAGTTATGAAACAAAGAACCTTCTCACAAATTGAGCATTGTGTTTTCAATTGTTTTGCTG
The DNA here is from genome assembly GCA_031834385.1 of Semotilus atromaculatus. Lineage (NCBI taxonomy): Eukaryota > Metazoa > Chordata > Actinopteri > Cypriniformes > Leuciscidae > Semotilus > Semotilus atromaculatus. The sequence continues at coordinate 24,109,548 of JAULUF010000020.1, read as the reverse complement.
TAGTGTGTAATGATGTGTATAGTGTTTACATTTTTGTAGCTCCGAGCAGCTCTTTTGGTGTGAAAGTTTGAGTTTTGAAGTGAGAAGGCGTGGTTGTGTTTATGTAGCTTTAGAAAAGGGTGTTGTGTTTAGACATTTGGGAACATGGAGGAAATGTGTTTTAGCATTTGAGAAAAACTGTAACAGTCTTCTGTCGGCCTTAGAGGTTTACTGAGAAAGCCAGGTAACAGCAGAAAACAGAAAAGTGATGATTATAAAAATGTGAAGGGTTTAATAAATAATCTTGCATATGTTTTAATGCCTTTGTCTGAGCATCATCCCAAATTTTCCAAACTGGACTTTGTCCCTCCTGATTCGTGATATTGAACAGGTGACCACACTTACACAACTGGTGCACACCGCCATCTAGTGGTTGAACAATCATTACATTTGGCTCCTACAAACATGTCAACATAGTGTCAACTTTACTGAAGGCAGAACTGTTTTCTCAGGTCAAGGGTATATTTCATAAATGTCAGACTTTTAAATGTTGAATGTTTGATTGTTGTAATTCTGTGCAATTGCTTTGATTCATTTCCTGTTGTTCATTAACCCTTGTGCACTGTTCGATTTCTGTGTACACCCTGTCTGGAGCGGGTCAAATTGACCCTAATTGGATTTAATACAATTCCTCACAAAATACACTATGAAAAACAACAAAGATTTAGATACAAACTGTAATCTTTTAAAGTCCCTGTAAAGGCAATAAAAAAAAAAAAATTCTAAACACATTCTAAATGTTAGAAATGTATTGCTAAAACATATTACAAAGACTGTGAACTGTGAAGTACTGAATTCTGGACTTAGACCATTAAACAGTTTTTCACCATTGCTATTTTCCGGATTTTTTGGGTGGGGCTAAAAGGGGGCTCGATGATGCACTGCAGGCTCTGGGCGTGCCATGAGGAATGGGGCATGCTGTAAGGTCTTTACAATAGGCTTTATGCCAGCTGCACTACTTCCTGAACTTCAGCCAGCTCCTTTGTTTCCTGTCTGCCATTATTGGACAAACTGATTAATTTGCCTGTTATTAGTGTGCCTGATTATTGTTACTGAGGCCAGGCACACCTGGATTAATCAGTTTGTCCAATAATGGCAGACAGGAAACTGAGCTGGCTGAAGTTCAGGAAGTAGCAGCTGGGCATAAAGCTTCCTGATCCGTATTAAAAGCGAACCATAAACTTAATCACTATTGGCCAACAAATAATTATACAAGACCAAATACACTTTTCACTGTAAAATTAGCAATAATGATATTGAGAATACATTCAAAAGTACGTTATTTGAAACCTTCTGTATGACGTCATCACCACTGCGACTTTTTTGGGATCAATCATTAAAAAACATTCATACTGTTTGTGATAAATGCACTTTTTGTAACACATCACTTGAAAATATTGAACATTTATTTTTGTATTGCCCTTTTTGTATTTCTTTTTGGACTGATTTTAAAATAGATATGACAAACAATTTTGTCTTAATTTAGAACCTCATGACATTTTTCTTTGTTTCCAAAACCCATATTTTTCTTTAAAAAACAAAATTGTATAATTAAATTATTTTGGCGAAGTTTTATTTTCATATTAAGACAAAAATAACTCAAAAGAAACCCTCCTATATTACCTTTTATAACACTGATCTCACAGTATACTTTGAAACACTTTCAAACATGAGATCAACAAAAAGTTTGTGAAAATATCTATAACTGCCTTGATATTATAAACTTTTTATTTTTTGTATTTATTTATATTATGTTCATTTTATTCTTCAGTTGTTATTGTTATTCTCTGGTTTACAAATGTTTAGCTGTATTTACAATGCCTTGTATTCATCTTTTTTTTTTAATTGCATTATACTTGAAATGTCTGTACTTACTATGCGGTGCCCGAATTGAAGTGTCACACAGTATTGGACTTGATGTGAAGTTGCAGTGTGTGGGTGTTATGTATATTTAACCGCCAGTATTCCCCAGTTCACATTCTCGCCCTGTGTTTGCTGAACAAAGCCCTCAGTGTTGAATGTGTATGTCCCGCTCCGGCCACGAGCTCCTGTTCGATATGGAAGAGAAGAGTGCTTGCCCTGTATAACTTGTTCTGTCTATTTAAATAGAAGATTCTTTTGCCACTGCCTTGTGTGCTGCCTGTTTGAAGGAGAGACACTCCTCCCAGCTTCAGTGCTGCCCGCTTGGAGCGATCCAGTCCAGCCGTAAGACCAATTCTCCATCTTACGAAAGGAACATGTCTGCACCTGTATAACTTGTTCTGTCTATTTAAATAGAAGATTTCTCTTGCCACTGCCCTTGTGTGCTGCTTGTCTGAAGGAGAGTCACACCCCAGCCCTCGTGCCTGTGTGGAGCGACCCAGTCCAGCTGTTCGTCTGCCTTGGCCTTTTGTGCTGCCTGTTCAGAGGGGAGGCACATCCCAGCAGCAACGCTGCTGGTTCAGAACCATCCGCCCAGCTGTAAGCCTGATTCTCCATTATACGAAAGGATCATGTTTGTTCCTGTATCCAATGCTCCGTCTATTTAAGATTCTTCTACCACTGCCTTCTTGGGTGTTGCCTGTTCGGAGGAGAGACACATCCTAGCAGCAACGCTGCTCGTTCAGAACCACCCGCTCCAGCCGTAAGTCCTTACTTCACTGAAGTAGAATTGAACCTGCAAATTTGTCTCTGTCTTGGATTAGAGGGTATCCTTGTCTCTGGCTGGAACCGTCAAGGGCGGAAAGGCACCCGGAGGACCTCACACCTGCTGCCCAGCGGCGCCACGGGGAGAGCACCCTACACGGAGGAGACTTGCTTACCCGACTACCTACCTGACCGGCAGCGAGTCCCCCTCCTGGACTCCATCGCCCCCCTGTGCCGATCATCTGCCGAATAGCTGACGCTTGGGAAATACTTACCTGCTACCCACCTGTCCTGAGGAGAGAGTCCCCTCCTGGCCCGTGGTCCCGACCCTGGTCTGCCCGGACCGTTGTCCGCCTGTAGTACGCCGAAAAGAGCCTCCTTACCACGTTACTTACTTGCACGCCAGACGGGCGTTTGACTCCCTCCTCCTCTGTGGCTGCCAGTAACCCGGGCCCCCGCAGTGAACCCCTCGGTCTCCTCCTCCCTGGAAAGAGAGACGAAGCCCACATTAAGACTTTTAATTCTTGTTTTTATACAATAAAGATTGTTACTTTTAGAAATTCTTCTTGTCTGCCTGGTCTCTGGTACGCTCCTCGAGGTGGTCCTGGGTTTGAGGGGTGGGCGCAGTCTGGCTTGGCCACCCCGACCTGTGACAAAGGCATAGCTACATACCGATACGTGTTTGATCAAAGACTCACCATATAATTAAACAATGAAGTAAAAATGGTTTAATAAACTTCTTTTAAGTGACATTAATCAATTAAGCAAAAACAAACACCATTTTATCCACAAAACATTTATTCAGTTGTCATTTTTACAATTATTTTTTTAAAACATCAAAGGCTTGTGTTCTAAGTCAAAACTCATTCCTTCTATAAAACGACATTTACTTGTATCTTTAAAGTCCATTTTTGGGCAGGATAAAGCTCAGTATAGAATAAACAAACAAAAAAGAGACAGAGCGAGCCAGCCAGGAGTCGAACCTAGAATTTTCTGATTCGTAGTCAGACGCGTTGCCCATTGCGCCAAGGACGGCGCGCATACATCTATCTAAGCTGAAATTGACCCAAAGATTGCGGGATTGAATCCCGCTCGTCCAAACATTTTATGACTAATGTTAATTATTAGGATAAATGTTATTTAACAACACATTTAAGTCCAGATAATTCTGTCATGTGTAGAAATTAACATTTGTATGTAATAATACAGTAAACAATAATAATAATGATAAGCGGAAGAAGATGAAGAAAAACACAAAAACGTCCAAACCCATTATATTTTTTAATATAATCACAACGATTATTAAAACAGGTAATAATAATAATAAATCATATATAATTCCGGTACATAAATAACTTAAGGCATAGCTAAACATAAATAAACAAAAAAAAAAAAGGCTTCTCATCTATTATTATTATTATTATTATTAAAAATATATATTATTATAATAATAGTAATGATATTAATGATAATCAGGTACATAAATAACTTAAGGCATAAGTTAACGTAACAAAATAACTAAAATAAACTGCAATCACCTGTTGCCCTGACGACAGCTACTAACAGGACCATTAAACCAATGGACCACCAATCTGGATACTGTAGTTTCTTTCCCTGGGCCAAATATTCCAATAACTCCAATAAGAATTAAATTACCTGATACAGTATACCTGTCTTTCACTCCTATTCTAAAAACTGTAAACAAATGTAATCAAATAAAGTGTAAGAAAAGTAAAATGAATAAAACACAAATAAAGGTACAAACACAACACCCATTATCCCCATCCTACTCACACATGCATGCGCGCAACACACACACACACACACACACACACACAAACACAATCACAAACACACACCAACCATGTTTAAAAATTATTCAAAAGGCATCACACACATAGTTTTTATACATTTTAAAGACAGCTGTCATTGCTGGAGAATTGCTCTATAAACAAACATTAATCAAATAAATAAATAAAAATAACATGCTGAAAGAGCAATTTTAAGAAGCTGGAGGGTTGTCACTTCCTGGATTTTTTTCCCTATAACCTCGTTCCATCAGCACAGCCCTCTATTCATCATATGATTGAGTGGCTTTCTCTCCTTATTGCACTTTTTGCAAAGAATGACGTCTGTCTTCCTAACATACTTTCTTGTCACTGTTCCAGCGCTCTTCCTCTTCTGTTTTCTCTTTCTATATTGCTGTGTGGAGTAAGGAACCGCTTGACTGGATGTCTGTGTCTGAGCTGATGGTGTCATAGTAGCTGAAGGTAAGAAGAACATAACCTGTGAGGTACCAGGCACTGTAGGAGGGTGCACAGGTGGTAAAATGAAAGGGAGAGAGACAGGTGGTGCTGGTGCAATAGGGACAGGAAGTCCTTGATGTGATGGTGGAGCCTGGAAGATGGTCTGAGGTTGCGACCTCCCTTTGAGTTTAGCCTCCCCAGCAGTATTTGGTGGCAGGATAAAAAGGTGTGGCTCTGACAAATTGCCGGAACAGAGAGTCGGTCCTTTCTGCATAGCAGCAGGAAGGTTCTCAGGTCCTGCCATGGGTGCTTCAGGGGCTTGGACACCCTGTTTCAATATCTCCTGTTCCTGTGACTTACAACGCATGCTGTACCTGGGAAAACATAAAGCAACCAATTTTAATAAACATTTAAGCAATTATACAAAAAATGGTATGTTCAACTACTGTTTGATCATGACTATGATGTAACAGCAAGACACAGCTGAGATCACAGAGCAATTGATCACACCCTTGTCTCGTGTATCATTGCTTTAGTAAAATGCTGCTGGTACGGTAGCTGTTCGTTTGTTTGTTCGTTTGAGAGATGCAGTGAGTGATGCAGTGAGAGGTGCAGTGAGAGATGCAGTGAGAGATGTAGTGAGATGTGCAGTGAGATGTGCAGTGAGAGATGCAGTGAGAGATGCAGTGAGAGGTGCAGTGAGAGGTGCAGTGAGAGATGCAGTGAGAGGTGCAGTGAGAGATGCAGTGAGAGGTGCAGTGAGAGATGCAGTGTGAGATGCAGTGAGAGGTGCAGTGAGAGATGCAGTGAGTGATGCAGTGAGAGGTGCAGTGAGAGATGCAGTGAGAGGTGTAGTGAGAGATGCAGTGAGAGATGCAGTGAGCGATGCAGTGAGAGGTGCAGTGAGAGATGCAGTGAGAGATGCAGTGAGAGATGCAGTGAGAGATGCAGTGAGAGGTGCAGTGAGAGATGCAGTGAGAGGTGCAGTGAGAGATGCAGTGAGAGGTGCAGTGAGAGGTGCAGTGAGAGGTGCAGTGAGAGATGCACTGAGAGGTGCAGTTAGAGGTGAAGTGAGAGATGCAGTGAGAGGTGCAGTGAGAGATGCAGTGAGAGATGCAGTGAGTGATGCAGTGAGAGGTGCAGTGAGAGATGCAGTGAGAGATGCAGTGAGAGGTGCAGTGAGAGGTGCAGTGAGAGGTGCAGTGAGAGGTACAGTGAGAGGTGCAGTGAGAGATGCAGTGTGAGATGCAGTGAGAGGTGCAGTGAGAGATGCAGTGAGAGATGCAGTGAGAGGTGCAGTGAGAGATGCAGTGAGAGATGCAGTGAGAGGTGCAGTGAGAGGTGCAGTGAGAGGTGCAGTGAGAGATGCAGTGAGAGGTGCAGTGAGTGATGCAGTGAGAGGTGCAGTGAGAGGTGCAGTGAGAGATGCAGTGAGAGATGCAGTGAGAGGTGCAGTGAGAGGTGCAGTGAGAGATGCAGTGAGTGATGCAGTGAGAGGTGCAGTGAGAGATGCAGTGAGTTTACTGGAATGCTTTTGAATGTGAACAGTACGGTACATGTACACATACAAGTCCCAACCAAGAAATTTAGTGTAAAAACGGGGGATTGCATGTTTTGCATGCAAATACCAGTAAAACTGACACATAAAAGTCTATGTAGTTTTTGTAGTCAACAATAGCCATTATTTTGAAACTTTGATTGACTGCATGTATCTTGTGAAGTGAAAACAAGTGTTATTCTTTGACAGAATAATTTAATTTTGAGTCAGATTTCCGGTGTTTTGGCAAAGTTAGTGTGTGTAGAGAAAGATGTGTTCTATTTTGAAATGAAGAGTTAGTATATATTTAACAAAATGTGTTTTTGAGAAGAAAATTATCCATTTGGCCAATTGTGTTTTGTTGGTGTGAGTCTGTGTTAAGAGTTTCGAAAAAGTATCTGAAGTATGGGTAAGCGCTTGTTGGCGATTGAAAAAAACTGTAAGACAACTACGTAAAAGACTTTGTGTGGCACTTAGCTGCTTTCAATTTATGCTTAGCTGGAACAATGCTAATTTACTCACCATTGTGTGACTGTTGCACTGTTAACTTCTGGGAGCTGGATGGTGGTCTCGCTCATCACCTTAGCATTGGTGAGGATGCACTCTCGGATGTGCTTGTAAGCACGCACCACCATTGTGAAGCGGGACACCCTCACTCCATCACACCGCACCACGTTTGGATAGAGGGCACAGAGCCTTGTGAAGATGGCCTCCACCACTCGGTTGCAGGTAGGCCACTGTGCAGGACTATGAGCCCCAATGAAACACCTGCAAATTACAGCAGAATACATATTCATTTCAATGTGTGATCCTTACTCTGTTATTTTACTTGTTTTTTTCCCCCTTTTCTAATCTGTCTGTTTTGCTTTGTGTTGTCTAGATGTTAATTTTTAATATCTGTGCATAGTTATGGTTTGTGGTTTGTTTTATAAAAATTGTTTAAGACAATCAAGAACCGGTGTTTGCTAAATTTAACATACCTTTTGGTGCTCTCCACACCTGGTGCCACAATCTTCTTAGTGGCTCTGAATCGTTCCTGTTTTAAGGAGGTTTGGTGACGTGGTGAGTAAATGGTCTTCCTCTTGTCATACTCCCCCAATGCCTGCCATAGGGTGATGATCTTGGCGCACTCTTCTCCAGTCAAGGCCAGACGGTGGTCTCTGAGGCTAACCAAAAACTCTGCCAAGTCCTGCACGGCTCCATACCCCCAATATTATCAGGTCCAACAGAATCCTAAAATAAAAGATAATTTAGGAACTTTTGATAGCAGCAATGAATACAAATATTCACATGAAAGCACAGCAAACATAACTAAGATTTTGTTTACAGACGTAAATGTACACTGGGCCCTTACATCATGTGAAGTGTTCTCTTCAGATGTCAGAAGACAAGTTTCTGCTGATAATTGGTCCACTGGAACTACATGAAAAAGGCAAACATTCAGTTTAAATTTGTATTTTTGCCTTTCAATAAGACATACATACATAGAGGTGCTGGTAATTGTTGTCACCATAACTCTATATAGATACTTTGGTAAACTCACAGCTATGTGCTCCAGGAAAGAGTCCTGGCCTTGAATGACTGTGCAGTGGGCTAGTGACAGGAGACGGAGGGACCACAGACAATGGTGAAATGGAGCTGGTGACAGGAGGGGTTGGTGATGGAGGAACCACAGACAATGATGAAATGGAGCTGGTGACAGGAGGGGTTGGTGATGGAGGAACCACATACAATGATGAAATGGAGCTGGTGACAGGAGGGGTTGGTGATGGAGGAACCACAGACAATGATGAAATGGAGCTGGTGACAGGAGGGGTTGGTGATGGAGGAACCACAGACAATGATGAAATGGAGCTGGTGACAGGAGGGGTTGTAGATGATGCTGCAGACACTGATGCTTGTGAAGAGGCAACAGGTGTCCGTTCTGTGTCAAAGGTGGGGACAGTGATGTCCTGAAACTCCTCAAGTTCAGCATAACCTTCATCCACTTCTATACCAACCTCAGTGGTCTCGGACTCTTCAATGGCCAACTTGTAGTCCTGCAGAACTTTACCAGTTTGCTGGTAAAGGTATTCCACTCCAATAAGCTCACCTTTAAAATATTAAACATTGAAAATTAGATAATATACCAGGATATTATATTATAATTCAGAGGTTAAATGGTATGTGTACACTTAAAAAAAAAAGTCACCAAAAACAACAAATAGTTAGCTACCAGTGTACTTTCTTGGCCCAACAGTGGCCCTCCCTTTACTAAAGTGCCCGTCTGCATGTAGAGCTGCACACCTACAGGATCCTGGATGCAGGCCACATGTTTCCGCTGGGACTTCAAGATCTCTCTCATCCGGGCTGAGTTTATTAGTGGGACTCCCATAGTGTCACGACCAGCATCTCCATCAAAGGCCTGAATATGGCTCTCAATCAGCGCCAGGGTCTCCTTGGTCCCGCGAGTGGTTCTCCTGCAATGTAGGGCTAGCTCGTTACAGCTGATACAGCGCAGCACATCAGCCTCGGATGTAGGTTTCCAGTTAGCTTCTAGCTCTGCACGTTTCGCCTTCTTCAGGGCCGTCAGGTCGACCTGGTCCCACATGAAAATACAGTGGCTGAGGCGACTCATAAATGTGGCATACAACTGGTGAGAGTCAGTGGTGCAGCCCACAGCAAACCTCCTCATAAAGTGCCATACATCTAAACGGATGATCATTTGCTCCCACTCTTCAAACATTCTCCTCAGAAGAGTGTTGCCACAGCAGTCTCGGTCGACATACAGAATCTCGGGAGCAGCCACCCCAGCCACTCTGTATCGCTTGATGAGGCCTTCAATCATTGGCCCGAGACCAAAACCTTCACTGGGTGTGAGCACGGACATGATCACCTGTCCGTGCTCATTTCCAACATTGGTTGCCCAGGTAGAAGTGCCATAGCTGCGTCCTGCTAGTTTTCTGGCCACTTTTTTTGTTGAATCCATTTTTAAGATCCGACCATATTGTGATGTGATAGTGATAGTTGATCTCATCCAGCCTTTGCAGGACATCCTGGGCGTACACCTGCATCAGCCACCGGTGCTTAGGGACAGAAGGCATTGAAGGAGCAGGTTCAAATGTCACAGGCAGGATCAGGCTCGAAGTGACAGCACTGGCAATCCCCTTGCAATCTGTCAGATACTGGACTGTCTTTTGCAACCACACCTCAGAGTTCCTGCAGCTTGCGCTGGATCTGGCTGCTGCTGTTTCCCAGCCCTCGCTGACGCATCAAACATACTACCTCGACGTCACATGCAAGTTTTGATGTAAGAATGCAAGGGAACTGCACCCTGTGGCCAATGTCGAGCTGGGAGACGATATCATGGCTCCAGCTGATGACCTTCCTCTTACATCTTCGGCAGGCCAGGTACTCAGATGCCACATAGTATATCTTACCCAAGGCAAACATCTGCCTGATCTTTTGATGCAAGCCAGCTGAGGTCAGAAGGTCTTTCTGACAGTCAGGATGTGGACAGGTCAGCTTCACTTGCCACAGTTTTCGTGGCATCCAGAGCAGCAATGGATGGCCAAAGTAATTCTCCAAGGGAGGACAATGGCTGGTCTTCAGTGGAACCTGTGGAGGATACCACCAAAGTTTGTCCACCCTGCTGAAGATCAGCTCAGGATGGCCCTGTGCTGTCCACCTGAACAGGGCCTTGGAAATCCACTTCTGATCCACTTCAGGCAGAGTGTGTATCCATCCAGATGGAAGACTCGTTGTGCTGGGGAAAAAAAACAAAAAATATAATAAATACAACAAATGCAAATTCACATTAACTTCCCTTAACTTTTTTATCCCTGGAATGGAACTTGAATATTTTGTTGCATGTTTTAAATAAGTATAAACGTACATGCCAGATGTGCCATCTCAAACTTAGTTGCCTCTGCCAGCAGTGTGCTGTCATCTATCTCAGTGGACACAGTCGGGCGAGTGAGGATAGCTGAGGTCCCTGTGGCTGCCTCAGTGGACACAGTCGGGCTGGTAAGGGTGGCTGAGCTCCCTGTGGCTGCCTCAGTGGACACAGTCGGGCGAGTGAGGATAGCTGAGGTCCCTGTGGCTGCCTCAATAGACACAGTCGGGCTGGTAAGGATAGCTGAGGTCCCTGTGGCTGCCTCAATGGACACAGTCGGGCTGGTAAGGGTGGCTGAGCTCCCTGTGGCTGCCTCAATGGACACAGAACGGCGAGTGAGGGTGGCTGAGGGCCGCGTACGTGCCTCGGCCAAAGCTACAAAACACAGGACAAACAGATAAACATGACTACAGAACAATAAATCCTAAAATCCTACAAAGCAATAAATACTAATCAAACCAAAAAAGTGTTATCCAAATAAATGTTTGCTTACAAGGTGTGGATTTGACGGGGGAAACCATCCTTTCTATGGTCTTGGTCAGGCTTTTCTGGTTAGGCAACTTCCTAAACAAGAGGGAGCGAGAGAGGCGGTGGAAATATGGGTGGAGGCAGCGTGCTGGGTGGTGGCAGCGTGCTGGGTGGAGGCAGCGTGCTGGGTGGTGGCAGCGTGCTGGGTGGTGGCAGCGTGCTGGGGAGCTTTCCCAGCATATTGCTCTTCCTTCATGGCAATGGCAATTCTGCCAGAAGGAAAGAGCTCAAAATACTCCCTGAAACTCACTTTGTTGTGGGCATGTTCTTGGGAGTCTTTGCTGCCTCCTGTGGGGTCCCTCTTCATAGCTGCCACCAGGTAAGCAGCATACCCCAGGGCATTTTCAGTCACCCACCTGAATGTTTGCCCGCGAAATACACCAAACTGGATTTCAAAGAAACCCAGCAGGTGCTTTCTGTTAGCTAGATCTCCGTGGTGCTGACTTAAGCTTTTCTTGGCCTTGTCCAGCACTATGTCAGGGGACAGCGGTCTTGTGTACGGCTTTCCTTTGTTGGCCTCCTTCACCTTTGCCGCTTCCACTGTATCAGTCAGATTCAGGCTGCCATCAGCCCGTCTCCTGAAGCGAGGTTCCATCTAAATTAAAAAATTAAGATATTAATTAATTAATTCATTCATTCATAACGTGCATGAACGGAAAAAATGGAACAGGAAGAAGAAAAATCGTATAGTACCTGTCGCTTACTTGTGCACATCAAAAGAAACAGAAAAACAGCTGCTTTATGAATGGATCCACCCCAATCCTCTCCCCAATCACCAAACATTTTCAGTAATACCTATCTTTACACTTAATTATCATAATTTTAAGCGTGTTTATCATAAATTTTCTTGTAACATTCCTGTATTTTTCCTTATACAGATTCTTCAATTTACAAACACTTTTGCAGATATAAAGACGGTCAAAAACATTTGGTAACACATTAGTTAATACAGCTGTGCATATTACATTACTATATTTATTCACGATCACCTTGTAATGTTGATTATATATTATGCTTTGTGTGTGTATATTTTTCCAACAGGCTAAAAATGTTGGTTTACATATCAGAATCACAGATTGATCCCAGAGTAAGAGGTCATTTTTTCAATAATTATTATACCATTATTATACTATTATTACTATTTTTTAATTACTATACTATTTGAAACCCTCTGCTCTATTACAAGTAAATGGCATGCATTCACAACGTTAGCCTACTTAGCTAAAACAAGTACGTTTAGCATCAAAATATACTAAAAGTACAAGTAGAAGCATAATATAAACTATATTATTGGATTATAATTAGTGATGCCTTAGTTTGTAACAATCATTTTAATGTTGCAGCTGGTAAAGCTGTAAAGTTAGTAAACTGTAACGTTATATACTTTGTTCTGCTTAGTCGGCTTATCTATAACATCAAAATTTTAATTACATTTTGTATTCATTACTTGAATTATTAGCTAGTCTGAGCCACTGATTATTCATTTAAAACAACTATATATTTGGCACTTTATTTTTATTGACAAAAGATTGACTTACTTTGCAAATGTTGGTCAGAAGTCAATCAATGCACGTTAATTCTCTTCTCCAGTCGCAATCCGCAAGTCTCGGGGGGAGGGGGGCTTTTGACGTTGATTGGTCAATTCTTGGTTAGTTACTAGGCTGAATCATGGTAGCGATACGAGCCGTGATTGGCCATAGCATACGAATCTTGGTTGCAGCAGGGAATGTGATTGGCTGTCGTAACCAAGAATAATACCAATCTTGGTTACAGCAGGGAATGTGATTGGCTGTCGTAACCAAGAATAACCACGATTTACAGGCGGCACGGAGCGCCACTGGCCAACCAATCAGGCGCACTTGAGTTTACACGGGACCTGTTGCTGTTCAACTAGGCAGAGGCCCATCATGACATCTACTTTTTCTACACTGCCGCGGCCCGGGTTTGATTCCCTGTCAGGGAATGAGCTTTTGCCCTCCAGCGGCGGTCATAATTGCGAAATGTCGGAGCACGAAATGAGAAGCACGGCCAAGGAAATGTTTGCGTGTGAAAAAGACCTCATTCGAGCCGGAGTCGAACCAGCGACCTAAGGATTGCCAATTCGCCACCTACAGTCCTCCGCTCTGCCAGCTGAGCTATCGAAGGCACGCTGGTTGGTGACAGAACCTCAAACTATCAGGTGACTGAAGCTCCACCGCTGGCTAAAAGTGCTACTGGCACTGACAGACGTGCCGGCTGTTTTGATAAGTGAAGCAAAGACAACCCGAACTTCCCATACCCTGGCGAAAACGAGGAATCCTGACCGCTAGACCATATAGGACCTTCCTTCTGCCTGGAGCAGGCCCTTTGGCTTTTAGTGTGTGACCGCCCCCTTTAAGAACATGGAAATGTTTCGAAGGGATTGTTTACTGAATTCAATTCCATCAGGCTCACCGAAGGGAGCTCTCATTTGCCTCGCCCAGGGTGTTCAGTTTCCTCCCATTCCTGCGATGGCATAATAGACACTATAAACTGCTCGTAAAGCAAGGTCCTTGTGACAGTCCTCATGCAATGCATTTGAAAAGATGCATGGCATTGTATGGTAACCGTTATCCCACTGACAAAGCAGCCTATTGTTGGGCTGTCAAATTTGAATATGAATCTAACAATCCGTTTTCAATCCAATAATAATAATAACAACAAAAACTATGGGCTGATAAAGCGAAATAATAAAAAGACTATGGGCTGACAGCGAAGCAAAAGAGGCAGAGCAAGCCAGCCAGGAGTCAAACCTAGAATCTTCTGATCCCTGGCCCAACGGCGGGCTTGAGGGGCAGGAGTCAACAGACCTTCCCTGGTGGTCTAGTGGTTAGGATTCGACGCTCTCACGGCCAAGGTTCGATTCCCGGTCAGGGATTGACCTTTTGCCTTCCAGCGGCGGTCGTAATTGCGAAATGTCGGACCACGAACTGAGAAGCACTGCCAAGGAAATGTTTGTGTGTGAAAAAGACCTCCTTCGAGCCGGAGTCGAAACAGCGACCTAAGGATTGCAAGCTGGGGAACAATAATCTGTTTGAGGAAGGGGAGAAGGAGGAAGGGGAAGAAGGAAAAATAGAGAGAAGGGAAAAGGAAAGGAAAGGAAAGGGAAAGACAAACACACCGTTCACACTTATGTCATTGATTTTTGGTAGATTGGTTTTCATATTTTATAGAAAATTGCCTTTTTATATACGTATTTCATGGGCAAATCACTGATGTGAATGACGTCGGTTCGAGTCATACCTCAGACAAGGCTGAAATCACCCAATATCTTTTCTAATCTTTCTTAAAGGTCCCCTGACATGGGGTTATTTTATTATTTTATAATGTTTCCTGGGTTGCCCTTATAATGTTAGTATGTTTTTTAGATCAAAAATAGTCATAATTTAGAAATAAAAGGCATTTTTCCTAGCCTGATTTTTGCCCTGAGCCCAAACGCTCTGTTTCGAGGGGCGTGTCTGCTGTGTGTAACCGGCCTCCGCTGTGATTGGCTGACATGCGTGCATATGAAATAGCTACATATTACATGTGAAACTCTCTCGAATACTTTTACTACAGCTATTATACGTTTTTACTAATACAGCTATCGAGATTAACGAATCGTGAGAAGTTTTTTAAGTATTTAGATCTATTCCCATCACATAAAATGTTGCTGAAATGAGCATTGAGCAAACAGATGACAGTGTGTTGATCGCGAGACAACGCAGTTTCTGCACTCTCTCTAATGCTTTCACCAATGCAAACACGATGATGTATATACAGTAAGTGCAGTCATGTGCGTCATTGATTTCATAACGAGTTGTCCAGATAAACTCGATTGAACGATTTTGAGAGAAAGATTAAGTTACCTGTCTGAACTTGAACTTGAATTGTTGCTTGGTAGCTCGATCGATTTATTTTCGTTCATCGAGGCCAGCTCTGTATTGGCCCAAGTTGAGGAAACGAAACAGTCGTCTGTGAAATGTTTGGACCATCCAAAACTTTGGGAAGTTGTGTTGGCGCATTTCCAGAGAAAGTAAAATTAACCCATTGTTTCTTCAGAGGCTCGGATGAAGGAACTAAAAAATACTTTTGTGTTCATTTGTACATCCGAACACTGATCAACTGCCATGCTTCGCTCGTTTGCAAGCCATTATATCTCTCTATTCAACTTTTGTGCTTCGATCGGTCATACGCCATGACATCTCTCGAGGATAAACTAAAATCGTGTGACAGAGTGAACATGTGTACTAGAGTAAACATGTGTACTTTAAAAATGCATAAGTCTGTGTACACGTTATTTTGAATATGTAGAAAATTCTATAAAATATAATTATATAGTTTTAGAGTTATTCTGAGTTTATCTGTGATCAGTTAATTGGCACGATAAGTTGGACGATCGATTGTTTTGGTCTGCGTGAACACTAGGGGGAGAGCTCGCGGGATTTCTCCATTCTACATAAAGCTTGCAGTGGAGAAACAGCGAGTGTGTTTTTCTGTAACTTTATTCTTCCCCTTTTCAGGTATGAAGTATAATGATGAGTCAAAATACTTTTATATAATGTTGTAATGTGTTTAAGAGTATGCAGACGCGAATATTATATTGATTGTGTGTTTGAGATGTTGAAATGATTAGTTCATAAATGCGCGAGCTCAGGACTCCATTTTAAGCGCGTGGGTCATGGCGTTAGGCCTATATAATGGCGCAAAGCTCGAGTATGTTAGGTATTTGTGTATTTAAGTTGTAATTCTGTTTATTTAGTGCTGATTTATTGATTTGCTATACAAAGGTGAATATATAGAGTATAATAAGTGAATTGAGAATGTCAGATGCATTGTTAGCTAAAATAATAAGCTGAAATATTACATTTACGTGCTTGTGACTAATTTGCTTTATAGTTGACATGTATTTATGACTAAAAAGAGAAAGATTTAAAAGAGTTGATTCTCAGGTAATGGTAAAATGCTTTAAATGCCTTATTGTATTTCTTTGTATACTCTATATAGTGTTATGGTTTTCAAATAGCCTATTATAAAGAAGAGTACACCTGTAATTAAATATGTGTATGTGACAAATTGTTGAATGTATGTAAAAAAAAAACATGTCAATGAGGTTAATTTGAAAAAGAACTGTTTAATGTCAATTATTAGATTCTACATAAAGCTTGCAGTGGAGAAACAGCGAGTGTGTTTTTCTGTAACTTTATTCTTCCCCTTTTCAGGGGTACAACATTTTGGAGGCACCGCTGGGATCCCACTCTTCGGAGGGCAGTCGTCACTTACCTGGCCGACACTTTCTGATGCAGTGAATCCCCTAAATTAACCCAGATCAGCAGTGGAGAGTGGATAGAGTTCCTGCAGTAAAGGCAAGACGGAGGCAAAGAACCAAAAACCTGAGGCCACAGAGATCATCAGGTGAAACAAAAGTTCAGTCAGTCTCAAGTAAGCCCCAACTCAGTGAAAAGGCCCACTCTAGTGTCAAAATGGAGACAACAGTGTTAGAGGAAATGCAAGTTGAAGTTATCGCCATGCTAAACATACTACCCAAAGACAAGCTCCTTGGTGTTTGTGAGTTTCTGAAAATAGCAGATCAAGAGGACATTTCATCGAAATCTCGCATGTCTTTGATCTCCCATATCCTTCAACATCTCGAAGAAGATATGACGGAACTAGAAGATGGCGGCATGTCTGTACTGTTAAGCCTGAGAGATCAAATTACAAAAGTAAATACAGCCACTGAAAATGAGACCGCAGGACCAAGCGTAGTCACAGAAAAAGATAGATTGCAAAGGGAGTTAGACGAGCTAAAGAGCGCAATGAAACAAAAATTGAGTGAAATTGAACAGTTGGAAGAAGTGAACACAAAACCCAACATTGTCCAGCCTCAGCTTCAAATTACTGCACACCCACAACCTTTAGTGAATACCCAACACCCCAGCCCACCTTGGCGCAAAGATTTCAAAATTTCTGGACAAATTGGTGACCCAGGTCAAAAAGAGAAACTAATTTTTTCAAGTTTAGCACACCAAATTGAGAATGGTTTGAGCAGAGGCTACCCAGAATGTGAGATTGTTGATGCAGTCATTCGTGCCATTTCCCCAGGCTTACAGTTAAGAAGCTATTTAGAAGGAAAACCAAACCTGACTCTACCTACCTTAAGACGAATCCTGCGCTCTCACTTCCAAGAGAAAAATGCAACTGAACTTTATAAGCAACTTACCTCTGAATGCCAAGGGAACAAAGAAACACCACAGAACTTCCTTATGCGCGTTCTTGACCTGCGCCAGAAAATCTTGTTTGCGTCCCAAGAAGCAGAATCAGGCCTCAAATATGATCCAGCATTAGTTCAAAGCATGTTCTTACATACTGTACTCACCGGTCTCCAAAGTGACAGCATAAAAGTAGACATGCAGCCCCTATTTCTGGACCCTAAAACCACAGATGAGGCTCTGTTGGAGAAATTAAACAGTGCTTGTGCTAATGAGGCAGAAAGACAAAAGAAAAAGAAAACCAATGTGCAGCACACAAGTATGGTTGTCCATGCAGTTAAGACCAGTGGGGAAGTGACTGATAAGAAATCCAGTGTGACTCAAAGTGTGCCAAAACCCTCTTTCGACGTGCTGACAGAACTTAAAGAGCTGAGAACTGATGTAGCTTCATTAAAAACACTCAATGCTGAAATAGCTCACATCAGGGAATCGTTGCAGCAACCAGCCTTTGCCTCACCACAATTTCCCATTCCTTCGCAGAGAGCGTCTGACAGAGAAACTGTTCAGTGTCAAGTGCAGCCTTATTGGACATCACCGGGTGCCAACCAAACCAGAGTGAACACTCAATTTCAACCCCAGTATATGCCTCGACAATATATTGCACCGACTCCTCGTTCCCAAGCAAGAAAGTGCTTCAATTGTCAGCAGCAAAGAACAGAGGACCGTTGCATGCATTGTTTTCGGTGTGGCAGTAGTGAGCACTTCCAAGCGGGATGCAGAATTCGTGGCATTAAGCCTTCAAGAGAGATTGCTTTAAATGGAGATCGGTTACTTCCGCGGGACAGGGAGTAACCAGATCTACTGACCAGTCCCGGAGATGTGCAGCCTGTGGAAGGACAGATAGGCAGATGAAGCAGTGTTCACAATGTAAAAAGGTACTGTATTGTTCTAAGACCTGCCAAACTCACCATTGGGCTGAACATAAACAAACTTGCATCAACTCACCCAGATCAGTGTCAAACTTCTCTAGGACAATGAGTATCCACACCCCTTGTAACACCCAGGTTAACCAGCATTCCCAGGTGACGTCATTAGTTGGAAGGCAATGTCTCATTGAATGTTACCTGCACGGCCAACAATTTCAAGCACTGTGGGACACTGGCTCTCAGGTATGTGTTATTGATGAAGTGTGGAAAAAGGAGTACTTACCAGAAGTACCATTGAGGGATGTTTCTGACATTCTTGAGGCTCCAAATACTTTGAACCTTGTAGCTGCCAACGGCATTGTTATGCCCTATATTGGATATGTTGAAGTAACATTCAAATTATCATCACAGACATCTCACAAAGCTCAACTTGTCATTCCCATGCTCGTAGCAAGGGGTCAAAATCTCTCTCACCCCATCATAGGTTTCAATGTGATAGAACAAATTGTGAACTCCATTGAACAAGCACAACCAAACACCGTAAACAACAAAATACTTGAGAGAACTGTGAAAACTGCATTCCCCAGCCTAAAGAGGAGCAAAGTCCAGGCATTCATTCAACTTCTGAGTGCAGAGAGCTCATGTGAATACATAGTAAAGACCAAAAAGGGGTATGTTAACGTCCCCAAACGTAGTACTGTGCAGGTCTCATGCCGAGTGTATATACAGCCAGTTAAAGAGGACAGCACACTCATTTTTGAACCTGATGTGAATCACCAGTGGCCGGAGGGGCTTGAATTCCCAGAAAGTCTAGTGAGGCTGACAAAAGGGGCTCCAACAAATATTACAATTGGGGTGTACAATCACACTGACCATGATGTAACTCTTATGGGCCAGACTCCGATCGGCACAGTACAGCTTGTCAAGAATATCTTACCTGCTAGTATGTTTGAGGTGCCAGCAAACCCTACCTCTGTTGGAGTATGTCACATTCAGGTTGCGGATAACTGTCTTGACCACAGCAGTGCTGATGAATGGGACCCGCCCGTCGATGTCAGCCACCTGAGTAAATACCAGAGACAGGTAGTACAGCAAATGCTAAGAGAAGAGTGCCATTCATTTTCTAAGTCAGACAACGACATTGGGTCTATCAGAGATTTGCAATTGAGTATTTCACTTAAAGATGAGGAGCCAGTCAGTCGCACTTATTTGTCTGTGCCAAAACCCCTGTATCGTGAAATGAAAGAATATTTGCATGACCTCATCGCACAGGGATGGATTGAAAAATCAAACTCATCATATTCATCTCCAATCGTGTGCGTAAGAAAGAAAGATGGCAGCCTTCGTTTATGCATTGATTATCGAGACCTAAACCGAAAGACTCACCCAGATAGACAACCGATTCCGAGAGTGCAGGACATCATGGACAGCCTCGGGGGCAATTCTTGGTTTTCATCATTAGATCAAGGGAAGGCCTACCACCAGGGGTTCATGTCAAGAGAAAGTAAGCACCTAACGGCTTTCGTGACGCCCTGGGGTCTATATGAATGGGTGCGAATTCCTTTTGGGCTGATGAATGCTCCAGCAGCCTTCCAGCGGTGTATGGAAGAATGCCTAGAAGGCCTGCGAGACGAGATATGCATCCCATACCTTGATGACACCTTGGTGTTTAGTAAGACCTTTGAGAACCACGTCCAGGATGTAAGGAAAGTGCTGCAACGGCTTAAGGAACATGGCATCAAACTCAAGCCCAATAAGTGTGAGCTTTTCAAACCTGAAGTCCGCTACCTGGGTAGAATAGTCTCTGTAGAGGGAAGTAAAGTTGATCCTGCAGACACAGAAGCTGTCAGATCCCTGAAAGACAAACCACCCAAAATTGTTGGTGAGTTGAGAAGAATTCTTGGTCTACTTAGCTACTACAGGCAGTACATTAAAGATTTCTCTCGCATCGCTAGCCCTTTGTACGACCTGTTAAAAAGCACTCCAGAAGATAATGCCCACATGAGAGAAAATCGGAGGAAGCCAAAGACAAAAGGCATGAAATCTGGTGTTCCATCGAGTAAGCCTATTACCTGGACGGATCAGCATCAGAACACTCTGGAGCAACTAATTGACTGTCTGCTCCAGCCCCCTGTATTAGCATTCCCTGACTTTTCACAGCCTTTTGTCCTGCATACGGATGCGTCAGCTCAAGGCTTGGGTGCAGTATTGTACCAGAATCAAGATGGAAAACTTCGTGTGATTGCCTACGGATCTCGTACTTTATCTGCTGCTGAGAAAAATTACCACCTACACTCAGGCAAGCTTGAATTTCTTGCTCTGAAGTGGTCAGTCACAGAAAAATTCCGTGACTACTTGTACTATGCCCCAACTTTTACAGTTTATAGTGACAACAATCCCCTCACATATGTCCTGTCAACTGCCAAATTGAATGCGACAGGCTGCAGGTGGGTGGCCGAATTGGCAGATTTCCACTTTACAATCAGATACCGCCCTGGCCGAGAAAATATTGACGCTGATACATTATCCAGATTGCCCCTGGACATAGAAACTGTGATGAATGAGTGTTCTGAGGAGCTGTCATCAGACGTGATAGGTGCAACAATTCAAGCGGTAGAAGTTCAAGAAGGACTCAGCATTCCATGGTCAGTCTCAACAAACTGTTCCTCCATCGAAGTCTGTTCAGCAGTTCCAACCATAACTCCATTGTCTGTAAATGAGATTAGAGAAGCTCAAATCAACGACCAGGAAATTAGTCCTGTATATCAATGCAAGCGGTCTGAATTAAAACCACAAGTGAAACAGTTCAAGACATACAGCCTAAAAACAAAATGCCTGTTTCGTGAATGGAGAAAACTTACCATTGATAAGGATGGTGTCCTCTGCCGAACCACTTCCACCCGCACACAGTTGGTCCTGCCCGAGAAATATAAAGGAACAGTTTTGCGAGAGCTCCATGATGAAATGGGCCATCAAGGTACCGAGCGCACTCTCTCACTCATTCGTGAACGCTTCTTTTGGCCATATATGCAGGCAGACATTGAGTATTATGTCACAAAAACATGCAGATGCCTAAAGCAGAAGAAGCCCTGTTATGAGACAAGAGCTCCATTAACAAACATTGTTACGACCCAGCCATTTGAATTGATCTCTATTGATTTTCTCCACCTAGACCGCTGTAAAGGAGGTTTTGAGTATATTCTTGTGGTAGTGGACCATTTCACCCGATTCGCCCAAGCATACGCCACTACTTCCAAATCAGGTAAAACCGCTGCAGATCGCATCTTTAATGATTTTGCCTTAAAATTTGGCTTCCCCTCTCGCATACACCATGATCAAGGTGGGGAGTTTGAGAATGCTTTGTTTGAACAGCTCCAAAAGTACTGCGACATCACAGGCTCCAGGACAACCCCATATCACCCGCAAGGCAATGGCCAAGCCGAGCGTTTTAATAGGACACTATTACAGATGCTCAGAACACTCACAGAAAGTCAAAAGTCGAACTGGAAAGACTCCTTGAATAAGCTACTGTATGCTTACAATTGTACCCGCTCAGAAGTCACAGGGTTCTCTCCTTTTTACCTGTTATATGGGAGGTCTCCAAGACTGCCTGTTGACATGCTGTTTGGGCTGAATTCAGAAATGTCCTCCTGTAACCAGAAAGAGTATGTAGAAAAATGGAAGCAGGGAATGGAAGAGGCATATACAATTGCCAGAGAGTGTGCTAAAAAATCTGCGGACAGGAGCAAAAAGAACTTTGACAACAAGGTGAGGAGCACCACACTGCAGCCAGGTGATCGTGTCCTTGTAAAGAATTTAACACCACGAGGAGGCCCTGGTAAACTTCGCAATTTTTGGGAAGATAGCATCCATACAGTTGTGCGACAGATGGGAGGTGAGCTTCCAATTTATGAAGTTAAGCCAGAAAGGGGAAAGGGACGGTCCAGAGTCCTCCATCGCAATTTATTAATGCCTTGTGACCACCTACCTCTCGAAACTGCTCCACATCCAAAACCCAGACAGAGACGGGAGTTGAAAAAGCTTCAAAGTAGTGATGTAGAGTTGGATGAGGGGAGTGAAGATGAATTGGATTTTCATTATGTGTCTCCACAAGTACTTCAATCAGACTATGTTGTTGAACCTGAAAACATTGAACCACTACTTACCTCAGAGTCCGTTGAACACCCAAATGAGGTCCTGGAACAGGTTCCTGAGCCCATGTCTTCTGTGGAGAATGACCTAGAGGAACAAGACCCCCCTGTGGGGACCGACAGTTCAGAACAAGAGTTTAACTCACCTGCCAGTGAACAAGTTCCTGCTCCCATGTCGCCTGCTGAAAGTGACCAAGAGAGTGAAAGAGAACAAATTTACCAGCTGCCTAAAAGGGAAAGATACCCACCAAGAGTACTAACCTATGATGAACTTGGTACACCGTCTTATGATGTCAAGCAACTAAATGGGATTTTGCAAACACCACAACCGAACTTACTTTACATGCCTGCACAATGTCTGTCGACATGGGTGCCACCTGTTCAGCAATACTGCTACCAGTTGCCTTTGATGTATAGAATCCACTAAATAAGGACCATGACCGGTTAAGGTTCATATGAGATTGTGAGCTTGAAACCAGAAGACACTTTGCATTATAGACTGTTACAGTCTGGCACTTTGAGAAAACTATGGACTGTTTTGTTTGAGGAATATTGCCTTTAACAGTTTTGAACTTTTGAGAAAACAAGAAACTTTTTGCCTTATGGACTGTAGGCTTGAGAGGCTGTTGAACTCTTGAAATCAAAAAGACATATGGACTGTTGTTTCCTGCCTCTTTACAAATTTTGCACTTTGATACATTTATGGACTGTTCTTTCTGATAAACCCTTGATTTTCTCCATAAAGTGAACTATTAAGTTCGGAACAAGCCATGGACTGTGAAAAGACTGAATAGAAATTCTTGCACTACAAATATTATTTTATGCGACTTACAAAAGGAACTGAGAGACTCTTTAAAGAGAATGTCGAGACGACATTTATTTTGTAGGGGAGTGTGTGACAGAGTGAACATGTGTACTAGAGTAAACATGTGTACTTTAAAAATGCATAAGTCTGTGTACACGTTATTTTGAATATGTAGAAAATTCTATAAAATATAATTATATAGTTTTAGAGTTATTCTGAGTTTATCTGTGATCAGTTAATTGGCACGATAAGTTGGACGATCGATTGTTTTGGTCTGCGTGAACACTAGGGGGAGAGCTCGCGGGATTTCTCCATTCTACATAAAGCTTGCAGTGGAGAAACAGCGAGTGTGTTTTTCTGTAACTTTATTCTTCCCCTTTTCAGGTATGAAGTATAATGATGAGTCAAAATACTTTTATATAATGTTGTAATGTGTTTAAGAGTATGCAGACGCGAATATTATATTGATTGTGTGTTTGAGATGTTGAAATGATTAGTTCATAAATGCGCGAGCTCAGGACTCCATTTTAAGCGCGTGGGTCATGGCGTTAGGCCTATATAATGGCGCAAAGCTCGAGTATGTTAGGTATTTGTGTATTTAAGTTGTAATTCTGTTTATTTAGTGCTGATTTATTGATTTGCTATACAAAGGTGAATATATAGAGTATAATAAGTGAATTGAGAATGTCAGATGCATTGTTAGCTAAAATAATAAGCTGAAATATTACATTTACGTGCTTGTGACTAATTTGCTTTATAGTTGACATGTATTTATGACTAAAAAGAGAAAGATTTAAAAGAGTTGATTCTCAGGTAATGGTAAAATGCTTTAAATGCCTTATTGTATTTCTTTGTATACTCTATATAGTGTTATGGTTTTCAAATAGCCTATTATAAAGAAGAGTACACCTGTAATTAAATATGTGTATGTGACAAATTGTTGAATGTATGTAAAAAAAAAACATGTCAATGAGGTTAATTTGAAAAAGAACTGTTTAATGTCAATTATTAGATTCTACATAAAGCTTGCAGTGGAGAAACAGCGAGTGTGTTTTTCTGTAACTTTATTCTTCCCCTTTTCAGGGGTACAACAATCGCACGCGCGCGTTCGTAATTCCTAGCTCGTTTTCTCATGGGCGGGCAAAGCAGAGAAGGGGGAGGTAACTTTCCCCTATATGACGTCATATAGGGGAGATTCAAGATCAGCCCGTCTGAGATCTCATTTTCTCACAGGCAGAGAAAGATAGCCAAAACTCGGTTTACACCGACTGAAATTTCTAGACACGAGGGGACCAAATACAGGCTAGGGGAACTAATATTAATGTTAAAAAACCTCAGAAAGTGAAAATTTCATGTCAGGGGACCTTTAATGAATGAACACATATGTATAAATGTCATGTGCTTTTATGCCTTAAAAGCATAAAAGCACATGAATGGTACAAAAATATTTTGTACCAAAATATATTTAAAACATTAAAGCTGCAAGCAGCATTGAAAGGGCCCTCGCACACGTGCCATCGCCACCCGGTGGCTTTAGGAAGACAGAGCACGGTGGGCAATGTGCATTTAAGTAGATAAATATAGTGGGAGTATGTCAAAGTCAGTTACAAAAATGTCCTTTATTGTGGGGATAATAGCATGCGTTATCACTCAGATAAGTGTTGCTAGCATGTTTTTAGCATGTTTAGAACTCAATGGCATATTTACTATGTTGCTAGTACTGCATCACAGTGTCAAATATGTCACTTCCTTTTGACAGTAGGTGGCGCTATTACTTTAACTTAAAATTGTAATGCGGATTTGTTCAGGCCATGACTCTTATCAAACGTGTGAAGTTTGGGGCAGATTTGACATTCCATGCCTCAGTTACAGCAAATTCCTATTTAATTGCAGTAATAGCATGCATTGGCACTTAGTTAAGTGTTTGCTAGAATGTTTCTAGTATGTTGCTAGCATGTTTAACACTTGCTGGCACTTTTTTATATATTATTAGAAGTCCACAACAGTGTTAAACATGTCACTTCCTGTTGCCAGCAGGTGGCGCTATGACTGTAACTGAATATGAGCATGCACATGTGTTCAGGACAGAACTCTTATTAAACTTGTGAAGTTTTGGGCAGATTGGACATTGCCTTCTTAAGTAAAAACAACTTCCTGTTTCATAGCATTAGCATGCTTTAGCACTTAGCTAAGAATTGCTAGCATGTTTATAACTCAATGGCATATTTACTATGTTGCCAGTACTGCATCACACTGTTAAACATGTCACTTCCTGTTGCCAGTAGGTGGCGCTATTACTATAGCTGAAAATTGTCATGTAGATGTGTTCAGGGCAGGACTCTCATCAAATGTGTGAAGTTTGGGGCAGATTGGACATTGCCTTCTTAAGTAACAACAACTTCCTGTTTCATTGCATTAGCATGCTTTAGCACTTAGCTAAGAATTGCTAGCATGTTTTAACATGTTTCTAACATGTGTATAACTCAATGGCATATTTACTATGTTGCTAGTACTGCATCACAGTGTAAAACGTGCACGGAGGGGAATGTGCATTTATGTAGGTAAATATAGGAGGAGTATGTCAATGTCAGTTACAAAAATGTCCTTTATTATGGGGATTATACAATGGGTTTTCACTCAGATAAGTGTTGCTAGCATGTTTTAGCATGTTTCTAGCATGCTTGGAACTCAATGGTATATCTAAATTTGTTGCTAGTACTGCATCACATTGTAGATGTCACTTCCTGTTGACAGTAGGTGGCGCTATTACTATAAGTGAAAATTGTCATGTAGATGTGTTCAGGGCAGGACTTTTATCAAAAGTGTGACGTTTGGGGCAGATTGGACATTCCTTGCCTGAGTTAAAACAACTTCCTGTTTCATGGCATTAATAGCATGATTTAACACTTAACTAAGTATTGCTAGCATGCTTTAGCATGTTTCTAACATGTTTAACACTCAATGGCATATTTTACTATGTTGCTAGTACTGCATCACAGTGTAAAACATGTCACTTCCTGTTGACAGTAGGTGGCGCTATTACTATAACAGAAAATTAACAGAAAATTATCATGTAGATGTGTTCAGGCCATGACTCTTATCAAACGTGGGAAGTTTGGGGCAGATTGGACATTGCCTTCTTGAGTAACAACAACTTCCTCTTTCATTGCATTGGCATGCTTTAGCACTTAGCTAAGTGTTTGCTAGCATGTTTTAGCATGTTTCTAGTATGTTGCTAGCATGTTTAGCACTTGCTGGCACTTTTTTATATGTTATTAGTAGTCCACAACAGTGTTAAACATGTCACTTCCTGTTGCCAGCAGGTGGCGCTATGACTGTAACTGAATATGAGCATGGACATGTGTTCAGGACAGAACTCTTATCAAACATGTGAAGTTTGGGGCAGATTGGACATTGTTTGCCTGAGTTACAGCAACTTCCTGTTTCATTGTATTAGCATGCTTTAGCACTTAGCTAAGAATTGCTAGCATGTTTTAACATGTTTCTAACATGTTTATAACTCATTGGCATAATTAATATGTTGCTAGTACTGCATCACAGTGTTAAACATGTCACTTCCTGTTGCCAGTAGGTGGCGCTATTACTATAACTGAATATTCTCATGTAGATGTGTTCAGGCCATGACTCTTATCAAACGTGTGAAGTTTGGGGCAGATTGGACATTCCATACCTGAGTTACAGCAAATTCCTATTGAATTGCAGTAATAGCATGCTTTAGCACTTAGCTAAGTGCTTGCTAGCATGTTTTAGCATGTTTCAAGTATGTTGTTAGCATGTTTAACACTTGCTGGCACTTTTTTATATGTTATCAGGAGTCCACAACAGTGTTAAACATGTCACGTCCTGTTGCCAGCAGGTGGCGCTATGACTGTAACTGAATATGAGCATGGACATGTGTTCAGGACATAACTCTTATCAAACGTGTGAAGTTTGGGGCAGATTGGACATTGTTTGCCTGAGTTACAGCAACTTCCTGTTTCATGGCGAAACATCAAAATTTGTCAGGCCGCCGAGGACACGCCCTTCGACGAAAACTCAAGATCTTCGCAATTTAACGTCGCAAAGGCCTTAAGATTAGACTCACCAAATTTGAAGATGATCAGATTAAAACTGTAGGAGGAGTTCGTTAAAGTACGAGGCCTGAAAATGGCAAAAACTGCACAAAAATCTGAGAGGAAGTTCAAAATGGCTGACTTCCTGTTGTGTTTAGGGCTACGCTCCAATAGACTTTTTTGTAGGTATTGGGCCATTACAGGTATGTACCGAATTTCGTACACGTACGTGAAACGTAACGCGAGGCGCACTCCGTTGAACCTTTATAGGTGGCGCTATCGAGCCATTTTGCCCCGCCCAATTTTGAAACGCATATCAGATGTAAATTTTCGCCAGTTCTGACGCGTGTGCAAATTTTCGTGAGTTTTCGTGCATGTTTAGGCCCTCAAAAATGCGATTCATTGCGGAGAAGAAGAAGAAGAAGAATAATAATAAACAGAGCAATTCCAAGAGGGTCCTCACACCATCGGTGCTCGGGCCCTAACTATTAACATATTGACACATCACCTAAGACTTTTCTTAATTGCACAATGCAAATGTTTTTATATTACGACAACATTTTTTAAGTATCACTATTAATAAAGTGTACCTAAAGTATACTTACACTAGTTCCACTTTAGCACAAGAAAATAAACTTAATGGAGTTAATGAACTCCATTAACACACGTTTTGTTTATCTGCATTATATATTCTACCATGAACTATATTAACACTCTCATCCACTTAATTATTTTAATGTAATACATAAACGTTTAAATATTAATGAATCTCTGTTTTTCTAAAATTATAGTGGATAGGACATGAACACGAAACATAGACTGAAAAATGTTCTCTTACCTGATATCGCCAACATGTTTGCAGGACCTCACACATCCAGTCCGACCTTCCTCTGTGTTCACATCAGCTTCTGTTCACTTTCGTTTACATGTCACATCGCAAATTAGTTCAAAATACTAATTTAACAGCCATAAGGAAAGACTGAGTAATCTTTTTTTTTATTGAAAACATTGTGTAAACAGAGAAGAAAACAGTCACAATATAAAACAAACAAACGGGAAAAAAAACCAAGACAGGGGTATATAACTAATCAGAAAAGATTACATATCAAAGGAAAAGATTAAAAGACTTACATATTTCAATTGTTTTTAAAGCCTTCTTGTTACACAAGACAGAGATAGTCCGGAAGTAATGTTGTACATCAGTAAACAAAACGTGGAAAAGAGGTTTCTGGTCTGAAAATTTACATTTATGTATGTACAATTTTGTCAGCAAAAAAAGAAGATTGAGGAAGAATATTTTGTTTTTGTGTAATTGGTCTTTTTTTTTTTTTTCAAATTAATAATTCCAAATAAAACATTTTTCCAAAGTAGAGAAAAATCCTTATCAATGTTCTCAATAACAAATCGGGCAACGTTTTTCCACAATAATTTAGAATAATGGCAAAGTCAAAATAAATGCACTATAGTCTCTGGGTGCTGTTCACAAAAAGAACAGTTCACAATAATATCTTTTTTGAATTTCTGTAAGAAGGAATTAACGGGATATACACAATGGAGAATACGAAAGGAAACTTCTCTCATCTTATTAGTAATTAAGTAACTATTCGGAATCAGCCAAACTTTTCTCCAGACAATATTGGGAAGAAAAGCATTCCAATAAACTGTGACATTTGGAACTGATACACATTCATTAAGAAATAATAGACGTATAGATCTATTCCCCGCCACTAATATTTCCCCACCACTGTAGCATGAGGATCTAAAGGAGGTAAAGAAGAGGGGTAGGAGATATGTTGAAACAATCTAATAACTCCAGATGGTATGGCATCAAAAACAATAGCAAATACTTTAGGGGTAATGAGAATGTTAAAACGATTAAGAAATTCTTCATAGTTTAATAAGAGACCATTTGCATTAAATAACTGATTTACAAGCAAAATATCAGCCTCAAACCAGCGCTGGAAGAAAAGAGATTTGTTTTTATATAGAAAATCACGGTTATTCCATATAAAATATTTATGAGGAGAAAAGTTGTGCTTGTATATCAGAGACCAAGCGAGGAGGACCTTCTTATGAAATTTAGATAATTTGGCTGGTATTTTTTCAACATTATAATTACAAAGCAATACAAATTTGAAGCCACCAAATTTGGAGAATATATAATGTGGAATGAAGTTCCAAACAGAGGTTGGATTTTTGAGAAAGTGTTTGGCCCAATTAATTTTAAGAGTATTATTGAATGTACAAAAGTCTAACAAATTGAGGCCACCATCTAAATAAGAATTTAAACCAACGGATTTCTTGATATAATGTATGGCATTTTTCCATATGAAATTAAATAACATTTTGTCAATACTTTTGATTAAGTTGTTATCCACATGGAGTGACTGAGCAGCATATAAGAGTCTGGAGATACCTTCCCCTCTGGCAAGTAATATTCTCCCCCTAAATCTCTCTGCAGCCATAAATTAAATTTTCTTTGCGTTTTCTCCATAATAGGGGAAAAATTACATACACATCTATCAATTTGATTTTTACATATAGAAATACCTAGATAGGATATCTTATCTTTAATTGGAATATTATTAATTATAGTTAGGTTACAGTCTTTAATTGAAAGAAGTTTCAAAGTTTCAAAGACAGGTTCAAAAAAAGACCAGAAGCTTTGGAAAATCTCTCAACAGTGCTGATTGCAATCGGGACCCAAGAGGCATCTCTTAAAAAAAGAGCAGTATCATCTGCTAATTGGCTGATTTTTATTTCCCTTTCTGCAATGAGAATCCCTTTCAAGGTACTTTTACTGTAAGAGCAAATGGCTGTTGCTAGGGGTTTGATTTCTTCTACCCATCTCTAAGCCATTCTAATTCCATTATTTTGATAGATAGCTTCTGTAACCCGTTCTTCATATTGTACAGTGACCACTTTCTGGATATTTTTAACAATTTGTATACATTTTAAAATAACTTAAAGCATTTTGCAGTTAACTCACAAAATCAGACCACTAAAAGTTGACACTTTGAATATTTAATGTCAATGATTAGGGTTGGAACTAATGTCTGCTGAACACCAACATTCCAGGACTGGATTTGAAGAGCCATGGCCTATACTGTACCTACATACACTATATTACCAACCGTATTGGGACACCCCTCCAAATCATTGAATGTGGGTGTTTCAATCACTTCCATGGCCACAATTGTATAAAATCAAGCACCTAGGCATGCAGACTGCTACTCCAAACATGTGGGAAAACAGGTCGCTTTCAGGAGCTCAGTGAATTCAAGCGTGCTACAATGATAGGTTTCCACCTGTGTAATAAGTCCATTTGTGAAATTTCCTCACTACTAAATATTCCATGGTCGATTGTTAGTGGTATTTTAACAAAGACTATAAATTATAAATATACTGTATATAATTGTTTTAATGATTGCACAGATATATTATTTACAAGTGTATTTATGAAGTAATTTACAGATGCACAATTTATATTTATTACATAATTTATTATTTTCACAATTATACTCATATATATTTCCGCATTCAGGACCCATATAGAGATTACCTATTTGGGAACTACCTTGGGCTCATGTTGTCAGGTTGTTGGTGCAGGTAGCTGAAGACGAGGACGAGAACTTCAAAGTAGTAGATTTATTAAACAAAACTTAACTTCAATGAACATACAGGAACAAAGGAAACTCCAGGACTTCGAAAACATACAACCATACATCGACGACGACCAACAAACACTGGGAGAAAACACAGGGCTTAAATGAACTGAACCAAACTAGATAATTAACTAAACACAGGTGAAGAAACTGAACACAAACGAGGAGCGGGAAAACTAACAGGACTAAACCAAAAATCACAATGACAGGGGAAAACAGGATCACAACGCAGAACAGAACACATTAACAATGTGACAGAACCGCCCCCTCCCCGAAGGCGCATCCTCGCGCCGTATAACATCCAAAGGGGTGGGAGGGTGGGGGGGTGAGCGCCCTGGAGGCTGACGAGGGCATGGTGCAGGTCCGGGAAGCCTCCAGGGCGGAGCAGGCTGTGTGCGTGGCCACGGCGGAGCAGGCTGTGTGCGTGGCCACGACGGTGCAGGCTGTGGGCGTGGCCACGGCGGGGTGGCCACGGTGGAGAGGCCCCTGTCGCTACCACTGCCATGGTCCTCTTCCAGGGCGTACTGCGCCCCCCCAAAATTTTAAGGGGAGTCTTGACAGGTTCAAGAATGGTAACAGACACCGGCTCAGGAACGGGAACAGACTTGACGTGAACAGTCTCTGGCGCTGGACGGGATCAGCGGGCTCTGGCGCTGGACGGGATCAGCGGGCTCTGGCGCTGGACGGGATCAGCGGGCTCTGGCGCTGGACGGGATCAGCGGGCTCTGGCGCTGGACGGGATCAGCGGGCTCTGGCGCTGGACGGGATCAGCGGGCTCTGGCGCTGGACGGGATCAGCGGGCTCTGGCGCTGGACGGGATCAGCGGGCTCTGGCGCTGGACGGGATCAGCGGGCTCTGGCGCTGGACGGGATCAGCGGGCTCTGGCGCTGGACGGGATCAGCGGGCTCTGGCGCTGGACGGGATCAGCGGGCTCTGGCGCTGGACGGGATCAGCGGGCTCTGGCGCTGGACGGGATCAGCGGGCTCTGGCGCTGGACGGGATCAGCGGGCTCTGGCGCTGGACGGGATCAGCGGGCTCTGGCGCTGGACGGGATCAGCGGGCTCTGGCGCTGGACGGGATCAGCGGGCTCTGGCGCTGGACGGGATCAGCGGGCTCTGGCGCTGGACGGGATCAGCGGGCTCTGGCGCTGGACGGGATCAGCGGGCTCTGGCGCTGGACGGGATCAGCGGGCTCTGGCGCTGGACGGGATCAGCGGGCTCTGGCGCTGGACGGGATCAGCGGGCTCGGGCGCTGGACGGGATCAGCGGGCTCGGGCGCTGGACGGGATCAGCGGGCTCGGGCGCTGGACGGGACCAGCGGCGAAGGCTCTGGACTGGACGGATGGGCCATGATCGATGTTTGTGTAGCCCACACACACAAGATCGCCGTAATCAGCACTGTATCTTCCAGAGCTGGCTGGACGGTCTCTGGCTGGACGGTCTCTGGCGGGCAGGCGATGAGCTCAGGCTCTGGCGGGCAGGCGATGGGCTCAGGCGCTGGCGGGCAGGCGATGCGCTCTCGATCACCTCCCCTAATGCGACCGCCCCGGGTTCCCCTAAACCTAGCCAACCGCGTTCACACGAAACGTTGACTCATCCTTTTTAAAGGTTGGTCGTTCTGTCAGGGTTGTTGGTGCAGGTAGCTGAAGACAAGGACGAGAACTTCAAAGTAGTAGATTTATTAAACAAAACTTAACTTCAATGAACATACAGGAACAAAGGAAACTCCAGGACTTCAAAAACATACAACCATACATCGACGACGACCAACAAACACTGGGAGAAAACACAGGGCTTAAATGAACTGAACCAAACGAGATAATTAACTAAACACAGGTGAAGAAACTGAACACAAACGAGGAGCGGGAAAACTAACAGGACTAAACCAAAAATCACAATGACATGGGAAAACAGGATCACAACACAGAACAGAACACATTAACAATGTGACACATGTAGGCAGCCTATATATGACTGATTGTGTTTGCCCATGTCTGACCCATATGGTTTATCAAAGTGGGCCCCCATATTTATTTCCCCAATCATAGTCCATAAAGAGATTACCTATGTGGGAACTACCTTGGGCCCATGTAGGTCGCCTATCTGGGACTGATTGTGTTTGCCCATGTCTGACCCATTTGTTTTATCAAAGTGGGCCCCATATGTTTTTCCTATTCATAACCCATTTAGAGATTACCTATGTGGGTACTACCTTGGGCCCATGTAGGCAAGCTATATGGGACTGATTGTGTTTGCCCATGTTTAACCCATTTGGTTTATTAAAGTGGGCCCCATATGTTTTTCCCATTCATAACCCATTTAAAGATTACCTATGTGGGAACTACCTTGGGCCCATGTAGGCAGCCTATACGGGACTGATTGTGTTTGCCAATGTCTGACCCATATGGTTTTCAAAGTGAGCCCCATATGTTTTTCCCATTCATATCCCATTTAGAGATTACCTTTGTGGGTACTACTTTGGGCCCATATAGGCAGGCTATATGGGACTGATTGTGTTTGGCAATGTCTGACACTTTTGGTTTATTAAAGTGGGCCCCATATGTTTTTCCCATTCATTACCCATATAGAGATGACCTATGTGGGAACTACCTTGGGCCCATGTAGGCAGCCTATATGGGACAGATTGTGTTTGCCAATGTCTGACCCATATGCTTTATCAAAGTGAGCCCCATATGTTTTTCCCATTCATATCCCATTTAGAGATTACCTATGTGGGTACTACTTTGGGCCCATGTAGGCAGGCTATATGGGACTGATTGTGTTTGCCCATGTATGACCCATATGGTTTGGCCAAGCTGCCCCCATATGTATTTACCCATTCAGAACCCATATAGAGATTACCTATGTGGGTACTATCTTGGGCCTGTATAGGCAGCCTATATGGGACTGATTGTGTTTGCCCATGTCTGATCCATACGGTTTATCTAAGTGGGCCCCATATGTATTGCGCCATTCAAAACCCATATAGAGATTAGCTATGTGGGCACTACCTTGGGCCTATGTAGGTAGCCTATATGGGATTGATTGTGTTTGCCCATGTCTAACCCATATAGTTTTGCCAAGCGGGTCCCATATGTATTGCCCCATTCAAAATCCATATAGAGATTACCTACGTGGGTACCACCTTGGGCTCATTTAGGCAGCCTATATAGGACTGATTGTGTTTGCCCATGTCTGACCCATATGGGTTATAAAAGTGGGCCCCATATATTTTTCCCATTCATAACCCATATAGAGATTACCTATGTGGGTACTACCTTGGGCCCATGTAGGCAGCCTATATGGGACTGGTTGTGTTTGCCAATGTCTAACCCATTTGATAAACCCAAATGGGCCCCATTTGTGTTGCCCATTTTTAGCCCATACACTTATTTCCCATTAGTGACCCAACTAGGACCCACATAGGGAGCCCACCTGTTTTTTCCCAAGAGGGACCTACGTAGCTGACCCAAGTGGTCCCCAGATAAGATGCCCATTTTGGGACCATACCCACTTGGTACCCATGTAACCCAAGCATAAACCATGTGGGGCTCACATATACATGTTGGCTGGTTTATTAGATTGTACATTCCAGGGACTTGTACATAATATGAGCAACTTAGACAAGAGTCGATCAATGGATATGATGTATTTAATAACGAAAAACTATGGATATCAATGACTACAGTTACACAGAATTAATGTTTTTACAACACGATAAACAACAAACTAAAAGTGAAAGCATAGAGAAAGTGATAGAAAGATTTGATCAGCAGTTATGGCAAAATCACAGACACAGGAACCTTAAGAGACAACAAGTATCGAATCACCCAAATTGGGGCAGGCCATTTTAAAGCATAACCCAAAATACTTGCAAAGCTCTCTTGTGCTGCGGAAGAAAGGACGGCGTGAGAGTGTCGGTCCTTAGGAATGTCCTTGAGATCTTCCGAGGCGAAGGAATTCGCGGCACGTTTAAAGGTCCCTTGTAGATGAATTTACCAAAAGAGATAATTCAGGCTAAGTTCGTTTAACGTGTGTGAAAATGAACATGGAGAATTATCTAAGGATGAAAAAAAACCTAACTAGAACAGACAAAAGAAAAACACAAACTGAAGAGAAAGTGATGACCCAGTCCAAGGAAAAACTAAGCACACATAAACTGGAGTTTGGTTCTCTTAAGGAAAACCTAATCCACACCTCTCTAAAGCGAACTGTCCAATCGTTGTTCAGAAAATCTTGTGGGAAAGTCTTCTTTGTTTGGTCTGACAGCCAAATTTACATGGTTTATGAGGGGTGTTAAATTCGTCATTTTTCCTCAGGAAAACTGTTATACATAAAATCATAAGTTTTATGGTATGCTCATATATATATATATATATATATATACAGTCGTGCTCAAAATTAACGATACCCCTGGTAAATATGATAAAAACTGGCTGTACAAATAAATCTGCATCGTTTATCTTTTTGATCTTTCATTCAAAAAATTGCCAAAAATCTAACCTTTCATTGAAGTAAAATAATTGAAAGTGGGGGGAAATCACATAATGAAATTAATGGTTTTCTCCAAAACAAGTTGGCCACAATTATTGGTACCCCTAACATTTTTTAAGAGTGAAATATCTCTGAAGTATATTCCCATTAATATTCACCTTTTTTAGCACACCAGGGTGACTAGGAACATGAAATTGTCCAGGCATGACTTCTTGTTTGACAGGAGTTTAAATATGAGGAAACACAAAGGCCAAATCCCCTTAATCATTCATCAGAATGAGTAAAACCAAAGAATTTAGTTCTGATGTGCATCAAAAGATTGTTGAGCATCACAAAATAGAAAGTGGCTGTAAGAAAATAGCTAAAGCATTGAAAATCCCCATTTTGACCATCAGGGCAATAATTAAGAAGTTCCAATCATCTAAAGATGTTACGAATCTGCCAGGAAGAGGACGTGTGTCTATATTGCCTTAATGCACGGTGAGGAGGAGCGTTTGAGTGGCCAAAGACTCTTCAAGGATCACAGATGGAGAATTGCAGAGATTGGTTGAGTCTTGGGGGTCAGAAAGCCTATTAAAAAAAATCAAACACCCCATACATCACCACATGTTGTTTGGGAGGGTTTCAAGAAAAATCCTCCTCTCTCCTCCAAAAACAAACTCCAGCAAATTCAATTGTCAGACATGACTGGACCTTCAAATGGCACAGGCTTCTGTGGTCAGATGAAACTAAAAAAAGAGCTTTTTAGCTGCAAACATGCTAGATGGGTTTGGTGCACACAAGGATAAAAGTACCCCATGTGTACAATTTAATATACCGTTGGATCTTTAATGTTGTGGGCATATTTTTCTGCTGGAGGTCCTGGACTTCTTGTTCAGATTCATGGGATCGTGGATTCTATCAAATATCAACAGATAAAAAATAAAAACCTGATGCCTTCTGCTAGAAATCTTAGAATGGGCCGTGGTTGGATCTTCCATCAGGACAATGATCCAAAACAAACATCAAAATCAACACAAAAATGGGTAACTGAGCACAAAATGAAGCTTCTGCCATGACAGTCAGAGTTCCCTGACCTGAACCCAACAGAAAATGAGTGGCTGAACTGAAGAGAAGAAGCACAAACATGGATCTGGGAATCTGAAGGATCTGGAGAGATTCTGTATGGAGGAATGGTCTCTGATCTCAGGTCAGGTGTTCTCCAAACTCATCAGGCATTATAGGAGAAGACTCAGAGCTGGTATCTTGTCAAAAGGAGATTGCAAAAAGCTTTTAATAAAAGGGTACCAATAATTGTGGCCAACGTGTTTTGGACAAAAACATTTATTTCATAATGTGATTTCCTCCCACGGTCAATTCTTTTAATTCAATGAAAGGTTAGATTTTCTGCAATTTTTTGAATGAAAGATCAAAAGGATAAACTTTATAACATTTTTTACAGCCAGTTTTTATCATATTTACCAGGGGTACCGTTAATTCTGAGCATGACTGTATATATATATATATATATACTCACCGGCCACTTTATTAGGTACACCTGTCCAACTGCTCCTTAACACTTAATTTCTAAGCAGCCAATCACATGGCGGCAACTCAGTGCATTTAGGCATGTAGACATGGTCAAGACAATCTCCTGCAGTTCAAACCGAGCATCAGTATGGGGAAGAAAGGTGATTTGAGTGACTTTGAACGTGGCATGATTGTTGGTGCCAGAAGGGCTGGTCTGAGTATTTCAGAAACTGCTAATCTACTGGGATTTTCACGCACAACCATCTCTAGGGTTTACAGAGAATGGTCCGAAAAAGAAAAAACATCCAGTGAGCGGCAGTTCTGTGGGCGGAAATGCCTTGTTGATGCCAGAGGTCAGAGGAGAATGGCCAGACTGGTTCGAGCTGATAGAAGGGCAACAGTGACTCAAATAACCACCCGTTACAACCAAGGTGGGCAGAAGAGCATATCTGAACGCACAGTACGTCGAACTTTGAGGCAGATGGGCTACAGCAGCAGAAGACCACACCGGGTGCCACTCCTTTCAGCTAAGAACAGGAAACTAAGGCTACAATTTGCACAAGCTCATCGAAATTGGACAATAGAATATTGGAAAAACGTTGCCTGGTCTGATGAGTCTCGATTTCTGCTGCGACATTCGGATGGTAGGGTCAGAATTTGGCGTCTACAACATGAAAGCATGGATCCATCCTGCCTTGTATCAACGGTTCAGGCTGGTGGTGGTGGTGCCATGGTGTGGGGAATATTTTCTTGGCACTCTTTGGGCCCCTTGGTACCAATTGAGCATCGTTGCAACGCCACAGCCTACCTGAGTATTGTTGCTGACCATGTCCATCCCTTTATGACCACAATGTACCCAACTTCTGATGGCTACTTTCAGCAGGATAATGCGCCATGTCATAAAGCTGGAATCATCTCAGACTGGTTTCTTGAACATGACAATGAGTTCGCTGTACTCAAATGGCCTCCACAGTCACCAGATCTCAATCCAATAGAGCATCTTTGGGATGTGGTGGAACGGGAGATTCGCATCATGGATGTGCAGCCGACAAATCTGCGGCAACTGTGTGATGCCATCATGTCAATATGGACCAAACTCCCTGAGGAATGCTTCCAGCACCTTGTTGAATCTATGCCACGAAGAATTGAGGCAGTTCTGAAGGCAAAAGGGGGTCCAACCCGTTACTAGCATGGGGTACCTAATAAAGTGGCCGGTGAGTGTATATATATAGCTTGGTCAGAACCAGGGGAATACAAAAATATCAAGAACGACATGTACAGAGGATTTTATTGCAAGGTTACATTAAAATACATAATATAGGCATTTGTGGTTCCTTTAGAAGTACGAAACCCTCCCTGGGATTGCAATAGGACCTGGGCCATCAGACACACATACAAACATATCAAATATATCTCAGTAAAGTCTTTAAATGAGTCCCCCTTTAAATGGGACTCGAACCGACGTCGTTCACATCAGTGATTTGCCCATGAAATATATAAAAAGGCAATTTTCTATAAAATATGAATACCAATCTACCAAAAAACAATGACAGAAGTGTGAAAGGTGTGTTTGTCTTTTCCCTTTCCTTTCCTTTTCCCTTCTCTTTTCTCTATTTTTCCTTCTTCCCCTTCTTCCTTCTCCCCTTCCTCAAACAGATTATCGTTCCCCAGCTTGCAATCCTTAGGTCGCTGGTTCGACTCCGGCTCGAAGGAGGTCTTTTTCACACGCAAACATTTCCTTGGCCGTGGTCCGACATTTCGCAATTACGACCGCCGCTGGAGGGCAAAAGCTCATTCCCTGACAGGGAATCGAACCCGGGCCACGGCGGTGAGAGTGCAGAATCCTAACCACTAGACCACCAGGGAAGGTCTGTTGACTCCTGCCCCTCAAGCCCGGCGTTGGGCCTCTATCAGATTTTGCAGCAAGACCACTAAGGCATGTATTTTCAGACGTCAGACATCTCTGCAACACCACAACTTGCCATGAAAACAAAGCAACCGAGATCCCTAACATGTGAGGCCACCATCTCGAAGTTGGCTCAAGGCCTGTTAATGGCATCAGAAAAAGTAGATGTCATGATGGGCCTCTGCGTAGTCGAACAGCAACAGGTCCCGTGTAAGCTCAAGTGCGCCTGATCGGTGGGCCAGTGGCGCAATGGACACAACAATACATGTTGTGACTAGCATTACAATAAGCTAGTCTTGATGTCATGAATGCATGAACTAATTGTTCCGCATTTGTCAATGAGAGCATATGACGTAATTTAGATTTTACAGAGCGGTTTTACAGATACTAGACACGTGACTTTCAAATGAAAGATTGTTATCAAAGAGCACACCCAGGTTCCTAACCGACGACGAAGACTTAACAGAGCAGCCATCAAGTGTTAAACAGTATTCTAGGTTATTATTACGTGTGGACGTTTTTTGTCCAATAATCAGAATCTCTGTTTTTTCAGAATTTAGTAGTAGGAAATTACTAGTCATCCAATTTTTTGTATCAGCTATGCATTCCGTTAATTTTTGAGAATTAGTAAGATTCGTTAGGATTTGAAGAAATATAGAGTATTATCGGCATAACAGTGTTTCCTAATGATATCTCCTAATGGCAGCATGTACAGAGTGAACAGCAACGGTCCTAGTACTGAGCCTTGCGGTATGCCATACTGAACTTGTGATCGATAAGACATCTCTCCATTTACTGCTACAAACTGATAACGGTCAGATAAGTATGATTTAAACCATGCTAGTGCAATTCCACTAATGCCAACATAGTTTTCTAGTCTATTTAAAAGAATGTTGTGGTCAATTGTGTCAAATGCAACACTAAGATCAAGTAACACTAATAGAGAGATACAACCACGATCGGATGATAAAAGCAAATAATTTGTGACTCTAACGAGAGCTGTCTCGGTACTATGGTACGGTCTAAATCCGGACTGAAAATCCTCGCAGATATCATTTCTTTCAAGAAAAGAACACAGTTGTGAGGATACTGTTTTTTCTAATATCTTTGACAGAAAAGGTAGATTCGAGATCGGCCTGTAATTGACTAATTTTGTATGATCAAGTTGCGTTTTTTTTACAAGCGGTTTTATCATAGCCAGCTTAAAGTTTTTTGGTATGTATCCTACAAACAAAGACGAATTGATGATATTAAGAAGAGGATGTATGACATCTGGAAGCATCTCTTTCAGTAGCTTAGTCGGTATAGGGTCTAACATACAAATTGTCGATTTAGATGAATTAACGAGTTTGCAAAATTCTTCCTCTCCTATGGCAACAAATGAATAAAAATTTTCCTCAGGGAGCCTACAATGCCTTCCCTGATCCGATACTGTAGTAGACGGTTGCATAGTTGTAATTTTGTCCCTAATATTATCTTATAAGTGAAGAAGTTCATAAAGTCATTACTGTTACCATTACCAACTATTAGTACTTCATCTGCAGTCAATACTAATTCTGATAGAAAGTCTGCAAATTCTTTGATAAAATCTTTATGGTGCCCTGGTGGCCTGTATACAGTAGCCAGCAGAATTTTCAAACGTGATTTATCGTTTACACTATGTATTTTTTCATTAAACAGCAACAATTCAAAATAAGTATATTTAAAACTAGATTTATTAGTGGTTTTGAAAATATTGCTATAAATTACAGCAACACCTCCCCCTTTGCCTTTCAGACGAGGTTCATGTTTATAACAGTAATCTTGTGGGATTGACTCATTTAAAGTAAAAAAAAAAGACAAATTACAGGTCTCATATGAGATCTTAAGAGACTGTCTATCGTTGTGTCAAAATGCGGTTAAGAAAGCTAAAGCCTCTTATTTTACTACATTGATTGAGAAATGTCACCACACCCCTAAGGCACTCTTTTCGGTTATTAACTCTATTTTAAATCCTCCTATAAACTCTATTCGCTGCCCATCTTTGGCACTCTGTGAGGATTTTGCTAGATTCTTTGGCGATAAAGTCTCTAACCTGAGAGCTCAATTTCAAGTCTCTGAACAGGAAATACCAACAGAGATGAGTTCACCTACCCTCTGGACCTCATTCAATCCTGTCTCTTTACATTACGTAAAGGAAATAATGTTTAAACTTAAACCTTCCTTTTGTATGTATGACACTTTACATCCTCGCTATCTGCGAACATTATTTGATACTGTTGGCCCTGGGTTGAGATCGCTATTTAATAAATCTTTGCACGAAGGAGCATTACCCTTGAAAGAAAGGGTACAATACGAAAAAGAAATACAGAAAGAAATACAATGCGAAGCTTAGAGCTTACAGCCTCGACGCAAACAAAGCTTACAGCAGGCAGACAGCAGCAATCGATAAGCAGCACTGACCTTTATCGACCTATTAATGATCCTGTGTTGGACCAGCGTACACCTGAGAAGGACAGTGAGAGTGTATAGATGCTAAAGACCTGTGTGCTCATGTGTGATTGAGGTAGTGATCGATTGCTTCTGTCTGCCTCGCTGCCTGCTGTGAGTTTGTTTGCTTCGTGGCTGTCTAAGCCTCATATTAACTTTGTATTTCTTTCTGTTTTGAATCATCATTTACCTCATAATTACAACTCGGACTGTTGAGCAGACGCGTCTCAAGACGATTGTGACCCAACACCGGTCCGGTTACACCTGTGGGTCACGGCTGAGCGAGTCTTCTTTACACTCACTTACAAACAAACATTTTCTCGTCTATCGTGCGTCTACATTACACCCGTACCACTAAAAAGACGGATTATATCCAAGACTTCAGTCTATATCCTTTAGACTTAATAATAAATTAGTATTAATATTAATAGCATCACTGGTAGCATCGTTGCTAACTTACTGTCCATCTGTTAAAATGGCGAATATATCAGATGTATGTTATCTACCTTTTGGTGCAGATGAGAAAAAATTCGAGCTGCTCGCGGTGCAGTCTGAGCTGGAAGCTGTAGAGAAGCAGATCCGTGACCTTTTAGAGAGACAAGCTGAGCTGAGAGACCGGCGTTTAACTCTTGAAACATCACGCGCCGATGCACACAAATCAGTGATTAACGTTAGTAACCCGCTGACCCTGACCTCGTCTACTCCGTACGTTTCTCAGCATTGGACCCGAGCGCCCAGGTCACGATCAGCCATGGTTTCATTCACTCCGGCTCCGACATACCACCACGAAGCCTGGGTGGTTCTGCGGAAGACGCAAGCCAGGACCAGAACAAGAATCTTTTCGCCCCTCCTGGTTTTCGAGATCTCCACCCAGAACCGCTTCTCCTCTCTTCGCGAAACGGAACTCGATGCTGTGATCATCTGCGATTCCATCGTCCGACACGTCCACACTACGTTAGGTAAAAGTAAGGTGCACAGTCATTGCTTTCCTGGTGCTCGTGTTTTTGATATCGCTACGCGGGTACCTGAGATCTTGAACGGTGACGAGCGCGTCGGAGCTGTCGTGCTGCACGCGGGAGTGAACGACATCAGGCTGCGGCAGATGGAGGTTCTGAAGATCAGGAGCCTGATCAAGACAGTACACAGCACATCGCCTGAAACACCGATCATTGTGTCTGGACCGCTTACCACGTACCGGCAAGGGCATGAAAAGTTCAGTAGATTATTCGCACTAAATGAATGGTTAATGTCATGGTGCAATGAGCAGAAACTGCTCTTTGCAAATAATTGGAATCTGTTTTGGGAGCGACCTAGGGTCTTCCGTACTGATGGCTTACACCCAAGTAGAATCGGAGCAGATCTTCTGTCGGATATTATCTCCAAGATGTTAAACACAGTTTGACTAGTAACCAAAAATCCAAATCACAGTCTCTGCTGCACCAATTTAATTGATATTAATACTAGTGTAGAACATTGCATAGAAACTGTGTCTATTTCTCGTTTACTGAGATCAAAAAATAAATCTACTGCAGCATCTAGAAAAAATATAATTGTTTTTAAAACAGAAAATCTCGCTATTAGTGAACAAAAACAATTTCTAAAGCTAGGTCTTCTAAACATTAGATCACTCACACCTAAGGCAGTTATTGTAAATGAAACAGTCACAGATAATAACATCGATGTATTTTACCTTACTGAAACCTGGCTTAAACCAAATTATTATTTCGGTCTAAATGAGTCTACTCCGCCAGGATACTGTTATAAGCATGAACCCCGTCTGATTGGTCGTGGCGGCGGTGTTGCAACAATCTACAGAGATTTCCTTAATGTCAGAAAACAGGTGACAAGTTTAATTCGTTTGAAGTACTTGTGCTAAATGTTACGCTCTTAGATGTAAGAAAAAAATCCCTATTATCTCTAGCCTTGGCTACTGTATATAGACCTCCAGGGCCTTACGCTGATTTCCTAAAAGAGTTTGCAGACTTTCTCTCAGATCTATTGGTCAACGTCGATAAAGCATTAATTGTCGGAGATTTTAACATACACATAGATAATTCAAATGATGCGTTAGGGGCTGCGTTTACAGATTCACTAAACTCCTTTGGGGTCAAGCAAAACGTCACTGGACCAACTCATCGTCTTAATCATACACTCGATTTAATTATATCATATGGAACCGATCCAACCGATATAGATATCATTCCACAAAGTGATGATGTCACTGACCATTACATGGTAACTTGCATATTACGTACTGCTGTAATATGTCATGCTGCGCCACGTTATCGACCAGGCAGAACAATCCTTCCATCCACCATAGATAATTTCTCAAATAGCTTGAACTGCTGCCTGATCCCAAACAAACAGATGAACTACGAACTAACTAGCACTATGAGCACCATTCTCTCGAGAACATTGGATATTGTTGCACCCATTAGATTAAAAAAGGTCAGAGAG
This sequence comes from Semotilus atromaculatus, assembly GCA_031834385.1. Classification (NCBI taxonomy): domain Eukaryota; kingdom Metazoa; phylum Chordata; class Actinopteri; order Cypriniformes; family Leuciscidae; genus Semotilus; species Semotilus atromaculatus. The sequence continues at coordinate 24,066,039 of JAULUF010000020.1, read as the reverse complement.
AAAAGTATAGCACCATGGTACAACAATACTACACATGTTCTAAAGAGAGAAACCCGTAATTTAGAGCGTAAATGGAAACAAACTAATTTAGAGGTCTTTAGAATCGCGTGGAAAGACAGTATGTCACGTTATAAAAAGGCCCTAAAAACGGCCAGGGCTGAGCACCTCAGCAAACTAATAGAAAACAACCAAAACAGTCCAAGGTTTTTATTTAACACCGTGGCTAGACTAACAAATAAACAGACGTCGTCTGAACAAAATACCTCGTTAAAGTTTAGTAGTAATGATTTCATGAACTTCTTCACTGAGAAAATTTAAAGCATCAGAACCACAATTGTAAACGTTTAATCTTTGCTCGCGCCTTATAATTCAGGCTCAATTATCACCCCGCAAGAACAATTACAATGCTTTACAACTATAGAACAAAAATAGTTAAATAAACTTATCACTTCATCTAAAACAACAACATGTTTATTAGATCCTATACCAACTAAACTACTGAAAGAAGTGTTACCTATAGTGGAAGAGCCTCTTCTTAATATTATTAACTCATCTTTATCTTTAGGTCATGTTCCAAGAACGTTCAAGCTGGCAGTTATAAAACTTATCTTATTAAGAAACCACAATTAGATCCAAATAACCTAGCATTAGATTTCAGGCCCAAAAATAAATGTCTAATCTTTCCTAACGATCCGCTAGCTGCCCGCCCCATAAGCATGCTGTCAAAAAACGCGTCTCTGTAGGCAGCCTAGGCTCAAAACCTCACAAAACCCGCCCCTGTCGGTGATTGGTTGTAACACTGTTTATTTTGGTTTTGAGTGGTGGTTGTACCCATTTGTTTTTGTGTGCAGATCTCAGAGCCTAGGCAGCCTACAGAGACGTGTTTTTTTGACAGACTGCTAATGGGGTGGGCAGCTAGCGGATCGTTAGGAAAGATTAGTCATTTATTTTTGGGCCTGAAATCACTGATACAACCTTTGAGCTGGTTCACGTCATACTTATCTGACCGCTACCATTTTGTCTATTTAAATGGAGAAAAATCGATCATAACTTCGGCAAACTATGGAGTGCCGCGGGGATCTGTGTTAGGCCCTGTATTATTCTCAATATATATGCTGCCACTTGGTAATATTATAAGGAAACATGGAATTAGTTTCCATTGTTATGCTGATGACACTCAAATATATATTTCATCACGACAAGATGAATACGCTAAATTATCCAAATTGACAGATTTGTGTTAAAGGGTACCTATTATGGCATTTAAAATGTTCCTAATATTGTTCTTGGAGTCCCCAACAACAGTTTTACAAGCATGCAATTACAAAAAACACTTTTGTTGTCTTATAATATGCATTTATTTTTACCTGATTTGCTCACCGACTCCCATATGAATCGTTTAGCGAGTCATTTTTCCAAAACCCGCCTTTGCGTGACGTTAATCTGCGGTGATTGGTCAGATGTGTGTATAAGTAAAATGTTAGCAGTGTTTACAGAGATAATACTTCTATTGGTTAACACTTTGTACAGTGTACAAAGTTTTTATCAATTACATTGTGTTATAATAATGATTATAGTGCACCGCTTTGTAGTAAAAAATTCAAAATAAGAGAAGGAATTTACGTTGAGTTATGTTAGCGACCATAGCCCAAAGTGCAGTGGTAAAAGCACATTCAGTCTCTGTTTGCGTTAGCCCAATGCATAAACATATTGATAATGCAGTACTACGAGACTATTGCTCTATTCTTTATAATTGATAATGCAGTACTATGAGGTATTGCTCTATTCTTTATAACAACGACAAACACTTCACAGAAGACATAGAAGCTGCGCTGTGCGTTCACAACACAAAATAATTATTGAGCATGCTACATAAAACATAAAAGCAACAATTTATAATATTAATAATACTTACAGGTTGTGATTCGGGTCTTTTCGGGAAGCTGATCCAAATAGACTTGGTACTGAGCCTTCCTTCAATATCAGCCGGCTCGCGAATCCATATTTGAAAGCATTTATGTTTGTGAAGCAATCATCTTCAAAATGACGCGAACACAGCAATAACGTCGGGCTATACATCTGTGGTATACCGGTAGTTGTATATATGAACTGTAGCCACTGATTCTTCAAATGCTCGTCTCTGGGCAGATGAAAAAATTTCGCTTTTGCGTCGCACTTCAGAACACATCGTCTCGTCGCCATAATGTTTTCAAGTTTCCCTGGCTTCTACGAGTACGAGCGCAATGAGTGGGCGTATCTTATTCAAATAACTTGTACAAGTGACGTCATAAATTTAGAGAAAATGCATCGTTTGTCGAACGATTCATATCAGCGACTCAGAGTCGACTCTTACTTTTGAGAGACAATAACTTTGTATACGGTGAACTTTCATGTTTAAAACTTTGCAGGATGTTTTCGTTCACTTAGATCTATGTTACACACTACATGAAGGGCAATTTTCAAAAATCCATAATAGGTACCCTTTAAAGATATAAAAGATTGGATGACGCGTAATTTTCTTTTATTAAATCCAGACAAGACAGAGGTACTACTTATCGGTTCTAAAAACTGTCCACAAAACCTCTCACAACACAACTTTAACATAGTAGGATGCCCTGTTACTTTATCCTCTACAGTAAAAGACCTGGGTGTTATATTAGATTGCAACCTGTCTTTTGAAATTAATTTTTCATATGTTACAAAAACAGCCTTTTTCCACCTTAGAAACATTGCTAAGCTACGTAATATGCTCTCAGTCTCTGATGCAGAAAAGTTAGTTCATGCATTTATGACCTCGAGACTAGATTACTGTAATGCTTTATTATCTGGTTGTCCTGCATCCTCAATAAACAAGCTACAGTTAGTCCAAAATGCAGCCGCTAGAGTTCTTACTAGATCAAGAAAATATAATCATATAACACAGATTTTATCATCACTACATTGGTTACCTATAAAGTTCTGTATTAATTACAAGGTATTGCTACTGACTTATAAAGCCCTAAATGGTTTAGCTCCAGTCTATTTAACGGATCTTCAATCGCCCTATAATCCATCGCGCTCTTTAAGATCACTAAATTCGAGGCTTCTGGTCATACCTAGGATATCCAGATCCACCAAAGGAGGGAGAGCATTTTCACATTTAGCTCTGAAGCTCTGGAATAGCCTTCCTGATATTGTTCGTTGTTCAGACTCGCTCTCCCAGTTTAAAGTTGCCCTAGAATGGTTTTCATTTTTATAATATAATGGTTTCTGGGGTGCCCTTATAATGTTAGTATGTTTTTTAGATCAAAAATAGTCATAATTTAGAAATAAATGACATTTTTCCTAGCCTGATTTTAGCCTCTGATTTGAAAGCTCTGTTTCAAGGGTGTCTGCTGTGTGTAACCGGCCTCTGCTGTGATTGGCTGACATGCTTGCATATGAAATAGCTACATATTACATGTGAAACTCTCTTGAATACTTTTACTACAGATATTATACATTTTTACTATTACAGCTATCGAGATTAACGAATCGTGAGATGTTTTTAAAGTATTTAGATCTATTCCCATCACATAAAATGTTGCCATGATGAGCATTGAGCAAACAGATGACAGTGTGTTTATCGCGAAAATAAAGATCTTATCATTGCAACGCAGTTTCTGCACTCACATGCTTTCACCAATGCAAACACGATGATGTAATACAGTATTGAACGATTTTGAGAGAAAAACATTACGGGCCCTATCTTGCACTCAGCGCACGATCTGAAACGCAAGTGTCAAAGCGCAAAGCGCAAGTAACTTTGTGGGCGGATCCCGGCGCTGTTGCTATTTTCCCTGCGGGATAAATGCCTCTTGCGCCTGGCGCAAATCTAAAAGGGGTTGGTCTGAAGTAGCTTCATTATTCATAGGTGTGGTTTGGGCGTAACGTGAAATAAACCAATCAGAGCGTCATATCACATTCCCTTTAAGAGCATGATGAACGAGGTGCGCTTGTTCCATGGCGCAATACTATTATAACGGCGCATTTACCAGGAGCGCTTCAGAATCGGTTCACAGCCGAGGAGATCGATGTTCTCATCAGGGCCGTAAAAGAAAGAGAAGTGGCATTTGAGATGGGACAAACCCACCCAAATTAGCTTCGGTTATACATGCATTTAATAATTTGGGTAAATATGTAGGCCTAAGCTTTATGCCTATTTTTCCGATCGTCATGGACACAACATATTAATACTGTGAAGCTGCTTTGATACAATCTCTATTGTGAAAAGCACTATATAAATATACTTGACTTGACTGGACAACAATGATTTCCCTCGTGTTTTAATATTTTTCCTTATAATAATGTATCATTTGCAAAAAGGAAAATGCATCTGTGTAGATGAGAGAATCATATACAGTGTATGCGCGTTGTTCACACTCTGTATTATGACCAAGCACGCGCGCTTAAAATAGCATCTGAATGTACGCGCAACGCGCCAATGACTTTAGACTAGGTTTTTTCTGGTCAGTGGCGCAATTGTTTTCTGGAACTGCAAAATAGCACCAGGGATTGTTTGCGCCGGAACACGCCTCCTTTTTTTGCGCTGAACCGCCCAGGGAGCGCAAGTTCATTCTCTAGTTTACCGACGTGCGTCTGTGGAGGGAAAAGTCCGCTTTGCGCGGGTGCAAAATACGAACGATACATGCGTCAGTGAACAAAGTCATTTGCGCCGGGTGCAAGATAGGGCCCTACCTGTCTGAACTTGAACAATTACACATCAGAAAGTGTTGCTTGGTAGCTCGATCGATTTATTTTCAGACGTTCCGAGGACAGCTCTGTATTGGCCCAAGTTAAGGAAACAGTCTCGTCTGTGAAATGTTTGGAAATTTCCAGAGAAAATAAAATTAACCCATTGTTTCTTCAGAGGCTCGGATGAAGGAACTAAATACCTTTGTGTTCATTTGTACATCCAAACTCTGAACAACTGCCATGCTTCGGCTGCGCAGTTCCGCCTGTCATTGAACATGGGCTGGCATATGCAAATTTTTGGAGTCGTACATATTAATGATCCCGACTGTTGCGTCACAGTCGGTATTATGTGGAGATTCGCCTATTTTTCAGGGGTGTTTTTCAAAAACAAGATTTAAGTAAGAAGGAGAAAACAATGGTGTTTGAGACTCACTGTATGTCATGTCCATGTACTGAACTCTTGTTATTTAACTATGCCAAAATAAATTCAATTTCACATTCTAGGGCACCTTTAAACCTAGACTAAAGTCACATCTCTTCAGGCAATTTTTTTATCTTACAGTTACTGTAAATCCAGCCTCTAGTTCATAAACGCCAGAGGAGAACTAGCCCCCGACCGAGCCTGGGTTCTCCCAAAGTTTTCTCCATTAGGTCACTTGATGGAGTTTTTCGGGTCCTTGCCACTGTTGCCTTTGGCTTGCTCAGATAGGGGTATTCAAATTAATTGACCAATCATTAAATACCACTGATCAGCCCTACCAAATGTGGATGTTTTTTTTCCACTTAGAAACGAACATTGTTAAGTTGTTTTGATTGATACTGTGAAGCTGCTTTGATACAATCTGTATTGTGAAAAGCGCTATATAAATATACTTGACTTGACTATAGTAGCTTCTTGACGGGATGCCATCACCATACTTCAGGGAAGTATTGTATTGCAAGTATTCAAGGAATTATTTTGAGATACATATTGTAGTATATTATTTATTATATTACTTTTTTTTTTTCAATCGCTAACAAGCGCTTACCCATACTTCAGATACTTTTTCTAAACTCTTAACACAGACTCACACCTACAAAACACAATTGGCCAAATGGATAATTTTCTTCTCAAAAACACATTTTGTTAAATATATACTAACTCTTCATTTCAAAATAGAACACATCTTTCTCTGCACACACTAACTTTACCAAAACACTGGAAATCTGACTCAAAATGAAATGATTCTGTCAAAGAATAACACTTGGTTTCACTTAACAAAGTACATGCAGTCAAAGTACACAAGGTTTCAAAACACTGGCTATTGTTGACATTACAAAAACTGCATAGACTTTTATGTTTCAGTTTTACAGGTATTTGTATGCAAAATATGCAATCCACCGTTTTTACACAAAATTTCTTGGTTGGGAACTGTATGTCCACATATACAGTAATGTTCACATGATAGAACAGAAAACGTTTTACAGTATTGCTTACAATGAACAAAATATCCATGAAACACACAAGGGCATTCTGAACAAAAAAAAAAAACAACAGCAAAAAGCCAAGACAAAAAGGGGAGGAACTAAAAAAAATCACTAAATTTCTGTATCTAATCTCTGCGATCTTCGGGGTTATGCCATATGTTTTCATCAACATCACATCTGATATCCAAGGCGATGCCCCTGGGATAAAACCGCTTGGTATGTCGGATCCACCCGTGGCAATCCTGAACTGTGATGTCCCTGCAGCCAGCAACCATGGCTTCAAGGAGGGACATCTGGTCATGTGGCTGATGGTCATAAACCTTCCACCTCCATGCACCTGCACCTCTCACTGCACCTGCAACCTCTCACTGCATCTCTCACTGCTCCTGCATCTCTCACTGCATCTCTCACTGCTCCTGCACCTCTCACTGCATCTCTCACTGCTCCTGCATCTCTCACTGCATCTCTCACTGCACCTGCTCCTCTCACTGCATCTCTCACTGCTCCTGCATCTCTCACTGCTCCTGCATCTCCCACTGCATCTCTCACTGCTCCTGCATCTCCCACTGCATCTCTCACTGCACCTGCAACCTCTCACTGCATCTCTCACTGCTCCTGCATCTCTCACTGCATCTCTCACTGCTCCTGCATCTCTCACTGCATCTCTCACTGCTCCTGCATCTCTCACTGCACCTCTCACTGCTCCTGCATCTCTCACTGCTCCTGCACCTGTCACTGCATCTCTCACTGCTCCTGCATCTCTCACTGCTCCTGCATCTCTCACTGCACCTCTCACTGCTCCTGCATCTCTCACTGCTCCTGCACCTGTCACTGCATCTCTCACTGCTCCTGCATCTCTCACTGCTCCTGCACCTCTCACTGCATCTCTCACTGCTCCTGCATCTCTCACTGCTCCTGCACCTCTCACTGCTCCTGCATCTCTCACTGCATCTCTCACGGCTCCTGCATCTCTCACTGCTCCTGCACCTCTCACTGCATCTCTCACTGCTCCTGCATCTCCCACTGCATCTCTCACTGCTCCTGCATCTCCCACTGCATCTCTCACTGCTCCTGCACCTGTCACTGCATCTCTCACTGCTCCTGCATCTCTCACTGCTCCTGCACCTCTCACTGCATCTCTCACTGCTCCTGCATCTCCCACTGCATCTCTCACTGCTCCTGCATCTCCCACTGCATCTCTCACTGCTCCTGCATCTCCCACTGCATCTCCCACTGCATCTCTCACTGCTCCTGCATCTCCCACTGCATCTCTCACTGCATCTCTCACTGCTCCTGCATCTCTCACTGCATCTCTCACTGGGCCTGCATCTCTCACTGGGCCTGCATCTCTCACTGCTCCTGCATCTCTCACTGCACCTCTCACTACTCCTTCACCTCTCACTGCATCTCTGCTCCTGCATCTCTCACTGCATCTCTCCCTGGGCCCCTTGCTCTTCTCCTTCCTCGTCCAGACATTTCAGTGTTTGTCTTTTTCTGTTTCTGTTTCCAAAAACATCACTCCTCAAAGTCAGAGTCTAAGCCACACTGGAATCAGCTTGGCCCAATTTACCCAACTTAAATAAACTGTGGGTCAATTATTCAATTGTTTGTTTATTATCAGCTGAGATATATTGTTTTTGAACTGATATCATTGCAGAAGCAGAGGTTTTTATACTGTATATAAGGTTTGGAATATTGTTTTTGCTATTGTGGAATGGTGTGTATTAACATTTGTAAATACTACAAAAACAATCCATAATTTTGTTGGGAGGTATCGCTTGTCTGTTAAGAAAATGCAAGCATTGTGGAAATGTGTTCACTGAATGATGTTTTATTAACAAGGTTCGGGAGGAGCAGGTGCAGATAATTAACCCAATCAGCACAATTGGAGTTCAATCTGTAATCAACTCAGGATAGGATAAATAACAACAGAACCCACCATTGTTACTTGACAGTTTATCAGCATGTCTACCTTTTCCTTTTTCCGCGTTCCGTCCAGCGAGACTGGTCTCCCAGCGGACGCAGCATGCATCTCTCTTCCCTGTTTTTCCATCCAGCGAGCTTGATCTCCCAGCGGACTTTGCACATATCTATCTCTACTCTCTCCCGTCCAGCGAGCACTGGTCTCGCAGCGGACACGGCATGTAGCTATCTTTCCATTACCTCCGTCCAGCGAGCTTTGGTCTCTCAGCAGACAGCACGTTTCTACCTTTTTCTGTCCAGCAAGCATTGGTCTCTCAGCGGACAGCACGTTTCTACCTTTTTCTGTCCAGCAAGCATTGGTCTCTCAGCGGACAGCAAGTTTCTACCTTTTTCTGTCCAGCAAGCATTGGTCTCTCAGCGGACAGCACGTTTCTACCTTTTTCTGTCCAGCAAGCATTGGTCTCTCAGCGGACAGCACGTTTCTACCTTTTTCTGCCCAGCGAGCTTTGGTCTCTCAGAGGACTCGACACGCATCTATCTTTTTCTGCCCAGCCGGCAATCCACCTCGCAAGCGGCCGGTAAAGCCCAATATCACGACGCCATTGAACCGTTCATGTCAAAAGCTACACGGGCCCTCCCGGCCAGCCGTTTTTCGAGCCCCGCCACTCCCCGTCCTTCGTTCGGCTGGACTTACCCGTTAAAACGCCATGGAGATAGCCCGGTCAAGCAACCAAGCTTATTGAAACGCCAGCCCACCAAATTCGCTGCATCTTTGGGGGGTCATAGTCTTGCGGCTATCCTTTGTTCTTGCTTTTTGGGGGGAGTACTCTGGGTTCGGGCAGAAATTCCGAGCTCGGAGCCCTCCACCCGGACAGCACGCCAAGTACGCTTAACCATAATAATTATATGTAGATGGTGAACTCATGAACTGCATATTGTGTGAAAACGACACGAAATGTGTGAATACAAAATACCGATGATGTGCTAACTGTGTATATAGAGTTTTGAAAATGTGACAACTGATTGGACAAACACTTGTTAGCGATTGAAAAAAAAACTGTAACAATGGGACAGTTGTTTGAATTGTCCGTGGTGAAGAAATCAGATTTAGTAGGTTGTATTCGTATTGAGAATTTCCCCGACAGGTGGGATTATTACGTAACAGTTAAGTGAGACAACTGTTACCATGTGTGCAAACAGCAGAATCAATAAATGAAACAGAGATAAGTTGAAACACATGTATAGTTTATTTAAAAAAACGCTATGGAAATAATAATAATAATAATAATAATAATAATAAAAACTTCCATGGGGAAAAAGAGTGTTGCCAAATCAAAAAGAACAAAACCAAAGAATTCCCATAAATAATGACCCAAACCCTAACCTAACTACAAAAAAGAAAATGTGAAACCAAAAATGTCAGCATATACGAAGCCTTAAATAAACTACGCTAAATAAAGACCAAAGATACTAGGGGTCCAAGATACTAGACCAAAGATATTTGAGATCCCTCTGAACATGAAAGCTAACAATGAAAATACTACAAATAAATACTCAATTACGGCACAAACACAAATCAACCAAATTAGAAAACAAAGCCAAGCAACAACTTAATTAGTAAATTCACGTCTGGCCGAGGAAGTCCAAAGATATGTTCATCTGTATGACTCATCTTTGTCAAACTATAAAGACTCCCAGATGGCAAATAATTCTACTGTGGGTTACACCATCAACATGTCCGTGGACACTACCTACTAGCGGTCAGCATGTGCAATTGCATGTCGATATAGAATAAATATAAATGAAAACCGACGTATGCGGCGTAAAGGCTATGGCATAGGTCCGACGTGGAAGTATAAATCAGCCTTAAAGGAGAACGCCGGTCAATTTTAACATTGAGCTAATTTTTTTGTAAATTTGAAATGTTGTCAGTACAGAGAACAACGACAAAAATCAGTGTTGCCTACACCGTGTTATCTTCTTTTTAAAATTTGCACCCTGTTGACTTCAATGGGGCAAGTTTTAAACCTGCTTTTAGCCTCTTAACATCCTTGATATATCATTACAAGTGCACAGCCATGTGAGTGGTGTTATTAAGAGTGAACACGGTCAATCTGACTGCAGTAGATGTGAAAGATATTAATAAAAATGATGTTAATTCAGCCAGCTAACATACCTGTATTTTCTTCCTGTTTTCGGTCGAAGTCCAAAGTAGTCGATTATCGAGTTGGGAGAATGGGATCTCATACAGCCTGGTCGCACGCGCGAACTCGATAATCGACTGCTTTGGACTTCGACCGAAAACAGGAAGATAATACAGGTATGTGAGCTGGCTGAATTAACATAATTTTTTATTAATATCTTTCACATCTACTGCAGTCAGATTGACCGTGTTCACTCTTAATAACACCACTCACATGGCTGTGCACTTGTAATGACATATCAAGGATGTTAAGAGGCTAAAAGCAGGTTTAAAACTTGCCCCATTGAAGTCAACAGGGTGCAAATTTTAAAAAGAAAATAACACGGTGTAGGCAACACCGATTTTTGTCGTTGTTCTCTGTACTGACAGCACTCCAAATGTACAAAAAAATTAGCTCAATGTTAAAATTGACCGGAGTTCTCCTTTAACTCGAGTGACATGGGATGCTGACTTTGCTCACACCTACACCTTGAAATAAAGCCCTTTTATGCAGCTGGCATGTCAGGGGGTTGGTTGAACGGAACAATGTCATCATGATGATTGACAGGCAGGAAGTCCAATGATCGTACACCTAGGAGCGGAATAAAGAAACAACGGGGAACAGAAAAACAGATCAAAAAACGAAATATACACAAAACACTTGTGGAATGTAACAATAAATATTCCCAAATGAATTCAAAAGTGTACCATCCAAGTAGTAATAGAAGGTGTTTGTTGAAATGATGACATTAGCACACATTCAAGTAGTAGCTGTTCTGTTCTCTGGTCACATTAGATGAATACACTGCAGAGTCATGCGGATCAACAGGCGAATCAGTAAGTGTGATTTTCAAAGAGACAAATCGGCATTTCTGACAAGTTTATGCACCTACTTTTACATCTTTACTTTTAGTTAAAGTCTGGATGTTTTGAAATTTATTTTTTCGACTGCAATCAATCCAAAACCCAGCCTACCTCTTCAAACGGGCCAGGGCACGGTTCAGCGTTCCACGTGTTACTGAGCGATCACACAAGTCAAACCAACCAGACTTAGGGTGTCAAACGCTTGGGCACAGTTCTGATTGCCTATTGTGAGTAGACCCTAAATAAGTTGCCTTTGGTTTGCTTGGTGGAATAATGACAAATATATTAATGAATAATGTTTAGTTAAGCATTAACAAGACCTGCACAACGAATACCTATGAAATGTAATATTAGTCTGTAAAATATCTGTAAAGCTGCTTTGAAACCATGTAGGCCTATATTGCGTAAAATACTGTAAAAAATTAAAGTGCAAAGAAAATGAATTTTTTTATGACAGGATGTATGAAGAGTATGTTCATCTATAAAACTTGAGATAAATGTCTCCGTGTATGATTCATTATTAGAAATGTACATCAGAAATTCAAAATGAATATTACTATTTTAATTTCCTTGCTAAAGAAGTGGTAACAACAAAAGCCAATTTACAGGTTTAGGATTTTTGCTTTGATAACAGTGACATATCTCCTTCATGGTGCTTGATTATATGTGATCTTGCCTGATTCCACTGAACAAACCCCTTTCCACATTTATTGCACCCAAATGGCTTTTCACCGGTGTGAATTCTTAAATGCTCTGCAAGATGCCAGCTCTTATAGAATCTTCTGCCACAAAATTTACAGGGGTAGTTTCGATCAGCTTGGTGTAAAAGCATGTGGCTTTTCATGCTCTTTTGACGTTTGAATGGCCTATCACAAATCTTACAATAGAAAGGATATTTCCCAGGTCCCTGATCAGAAAAACTTAATTTAGGAGAGTGCCGTGGGTTTGTGTCCACATTTACACAGTCTGGCTGCAGGATTATTTCGACATGGGAGAGCTGTGAGTCCAGTGGTTCTTCGGACCGATCTTCTGCTCGCCTGTCTGTAGGGAAATAAATGTTATTGTAATTAAGTCTACAAATATGATTATCTGTTAAAAACTAGTTCTGCCAATCGATAAAAAAATACAATAAAACGAATCACAATTTTTTTATTTTTTTTTTTATATTGTAATACTTTGACACTGAATATCCAAAATTATAAATATGTAGAAATTAATATTTTAAATATTTGTTTAATGGCATCTTTTTACTAAGTACTATGAATGAAGGCCAGTATCACTGATACCAGTACTGATACTGATTTTTTTTCTTCTCAATTTTATATATTAATTATAGTAATTAAACATTACAGTAGCCTATAACTGAAAGCTATAATTTTTCATGTCAAGAGCAGGAAGAGATTTTCACTTTGTATTTTGTTCTTTGATTAACAATAATAGCCGCTTTTCCACTGTCAGTGCGAGCAAGGACTTTCAACGGGCCTGGCTGGGCTAATAGCCTCAGACCTGTAGCAATGTGGTGAAAAAAAACACGCTGTGTTTCCACCGGTAGGCCAGAAGCTCCACGGTGCTTCACTAAAACCCGCCCGTAACACGCCTCCCCAGAACAATGTCACACAAACCCATAATTTCACCACCAAATGGAAGTTTTATCAGAAAGAAATCACTGGAAACTAGCGAGATCGCAAAACTAGAATTATAAAAGTGACCGTTTGTTGCCATTTTTGTTGTTTACTTAAAATATTTAAAAGCCAAGCAATCAATGGTTTACCACAGGTTTACAATCAACTGAATTAATTTGTCAATTTTGTACATTTGCACATTGACAATTTTGTTGAGATTGCACATTGGTCAGACAGCAATAGGGGTTTACAGTTATTTTACAAAAGAAAGCAAACACGTAGCCTACTTGTTCAGTCGCGTCTGTTTCTGTTTTATTTGTAGTCAAAGGACAGTATGTTTACATCACATTTAGAATGATCGTTTCTACAAATATGCCACCAAAAATATAACCTGAGGTGTAACCTCTAGGCGCAGCGACCGGCAGTGAAAGTTTGGTGTTCTTATGTCCTCGTGGTTTAGATTTCAGTTGTGTATATACATCCGAAGGCAGATGCTGTTTCTGCTCCTAGTACCGTTTTTGAGGTGGTACAAAAAACACCTCAAAGGTCGATTTCACCTGAAGCACCGAATTTTATATTGGGTGATTTTAATCATGTGTCGCTGAAAAAAGCACTTGCACACTATTAATACGTCACCTGCCCAACCAGACGGAATACAACTTTTTGTGTTCAACACAAGATTTGTGTAATGGGTCAGTGAAGGACGCTTCCACTACCTCCATTGGGCTCGACCAATCACAACTGTGTGTTTCTATTGCCTGCATAAAATATATAATGTTTTAAGGAGAGAGAAAGTACAAACAAAGGATGTAAAGGTTTGGACTGAAGAATCTGTGTTCTGTTTGCAAGAGTGTTATGACTGCATGGACTGGAAAATGTTTAGAGAAAGCTGTGGTGATGATTTGGATGAACTTGCTGATGTGACTTGTTCATATGTTGCCTTTTGTAGAGACATCATCCTTTCTTGTAAGAGGGTCAGAATTTACCCAAGTAACAAACCATGGGTGACCAAATCTTTTAAATCAAGTATAGAAAATAAGAGACGGGTGTTTAAACAAGGAGAATTCAATGATCTGCATAAACAAGCAGCCACTAGGAAGTTGAAAGGAGAATTCCTAAAGTAAAAAAAAAAAAAGTCTAAAAGTCAGATTAGAGAGTCAGATGGCTGCTAATAATTTTGGTTCAGCCTAGTCCAGTATGAAAAGTATATTAGGGTATGGTAGTTCAATGCACAGTAATCAGTAGGGCTGGGACGATACACCCATCTCTCGATTCGATACTATCACGATAGTTGGGTGCCGATACGATATGTAGTGCGATTTATTTTATTTTTATTGCAATTCTACAAGTATTGCGATTCGATATTGCAAAATAATGCAATTTTTTTAACACTACACCATCAGGAAAAGCTAAATCATACACTTATACAGGCTGTACATGATGTATAAGATGAGTCATATTAACAAAAACAAATCATCACATCTTTCTGACTTTTATTTCAGCATCATACAATGCTACATTCTCTTGAATGATTCAATAACAAAAACATTTTTTAACAGTCACTTGTTGCCACTTAGTGGCGAAACAATGTATCTTTTGGTCTGGGTTTAAATCATACAGTGCCAATGTTTAATTCCATATGTAATGAAATTATGGACACGTGTGCTCCTTTTAAAATCATAAGTGCAAAATTCAAACCACAGCCATGGCTCAGTAATAATACCTGTTGCCTTTGACAAGTGTGGAGGAAAGCAGAGAGGCAATGGAAGAAAGATAAGTTGCAGGTGTCTTACGACATATTGAAGGATGCCATGATTAAATATCAGAAGGCTGCTAAAACTACAAAGATAAAATATTTCTCTGATCTTATAAAGAAGATTCCTAGTAATCCTAAAGCGTTATTTAAGACAATAGACCCAGTTTTAAATCCTGACATAATAACAGGCCTTGATATTAATCAGATGACATGTGAAAGCTTTTTAGAGTATTTCATTAACAAAATTGATGCTCTTACAGCTAGTATTATACCTTCAGGCCTCATCCTTGATTATGTCATTACACCCTCATTAGTACAATATTTAAGTGAGTTTAAACAAATTTCATTCCCTGATCTGGTGGACTTAGTCATGAAGCCCACTCAGTGTTCTTTAGATATTGTTCCCCCACGCCTCCTTGTTCAGGTATTAGATGTGGTTGGTTTAGATCTTTTGTCAATAGTGAACTCCAGCTTACTGAGTGGTGTTGTGCCATCCAGCTTCAAGCATGCAGTGGTGCAACCCCTTTTAAAAAGGCCCAATTTGGACCGATCTGATTTAAAGAACTATCGGCCAATCTCAAAGTTGTCTTTCCGGTCAAAAATTCTAGAGAAGGCTGTCTTTCAACAGCTTTCTACTTATTTAAACGGAAATGGAATTTTTGATAAGTTCCAATCGGGATTTAGGGTTAAACACAGTACAGAGTCAGCCCTTCTCAAAGTGTCAAACAACTTGTTTTTGGCTGTCGATTCAGGAAAGTGTGCAATCTTAGTTTTAATCTATTTGACTGCTGCATTTGATCCTATAGTGCATCACTATAGTGATACAAGAGAGTGGGCAGGGATTCAGGGAAAAGCTCTTAATTGGTTTAATTCATATATCTTTTTGGGAGAACGTTTTCTGTGGAATTAGGAATTTTTCATCTCCTTTTGTTCTAATGAAGTGTGGGGTTCCACAAGGATCAATATTGGGTCCGGTTTTATTCTCTATTTACATGCTTCCATTGGCAGATATTTGTAAAAAACAATGTATATTATCATCTTTATTCCGACGATACCCAGCTTCATCTACCTATAAAAATGGGGGATAATTCAGCCCTGCAGTCTCTTTTTGATTGTTTTAGTGATATTAAGGAGTGGATGTCTGCCAATTTCCTCCACTTGAATGAATCAAAGACTGAAGTGATAGTGTTTGGCCCTCCAAGTATGGAATGCCAAAGCTGACTTAATTAAAAATAAATAAATACATAAATAAATAAACGAAGAAATGTAAAAAAGCAAAAATACATAAATACATAAATATGGAAATAAAAGTATAAATACTCATTTATTTGTACTTTACATTTCTTTGTATATTTATGTATAATTGTATTTTTTTCACACATTTATTTATTTATTTATTTATACATTTATTCATTTATTTATTTCCACTTCTATTTATTTCCACATTCATGTATTTGTTTTTGTCTACATTTATTTATTTTCACATTTATTTATTTCTACACTTATTTATTTCCACATTTATTTATTTCTACATTTATTTATTTCTACATTTCTTTCTCCTTATGCTAATGAGAGGTGCATGTTTTAACTCAGACATCAGCAATCGAGCTCAGAGTAGCAGTGCTGAAGCTTTGAGGCCACAGTGACACCCTTGTGGTGTGTGACCAAACGAAACGCAAGAGGTGTGCGGACAATATCACATTTTAAGTCATGTATATCACCCTAACTGTATGTAGGGTAGGCTATATAGGGTTAACACGCATAGCACACATGAACAGAAACTGAACTTCAACGGGTCTGATAGCAGACACAAAATTAAGATTTTGACTTTTAATGACTTAATGACTTTTGTTAATTTTATTTTACTGATAACAGCCATAGTGTCTTATTATTATAATAACTAAGTAGTTTATCGATTAATATTAAGAACTTGACATATGATGATGTATAGGCAGCCTACCTATTTAATAAGGTTTGGGTAGGTATAAAATCAATTTATAGGGGGAAATATCACCACGACCATGGGCACGAGCGGTGCTGTTTGAATGGGCATGATGATGCTTCTGTGCTCCAATGCATGGCGTGAGATGCGTGGCTCACTGCGTTTACATGAGCCCCTTTTGTTTGATTTAAGAATATTTCAAAATTGATGACTTGTGATTAATCAGTATCTAAGAGCAGCATCTATGAAATATGGGTTGCGTTTTAAGCATTTGAATTGTCACCTGTTATGCATACGAAATTAGGAAACGCGAATGTAAACCGCGTATTGAGTCAAACTCATTGATCAATATGCTTGGGTAGGAGTCAGTGAAATGTGCTCTGGTTTCTCTCCGCGTTCTGTGCTGATGTGCGAGTCTCATCGACAATAAACGCAAGCTATCAGCCCTATCCACCGCGTTTACATTGTTATTAATAGTGGATACTTTCATGCGCTTTCATGTCCAAGTGTCTGCTATCAGACCCGTTGAAGTGCAGTTTCTGTTCATGTGTGCTATGTGTGTTAACCCTATATAGCCTACCCTACATACAGTTAGTGTGATATACATGACTTAAAATGTGATATTGTCCACACACCTCTTGCGTTTTGTTTGGGCACACACCACAAGGTGTCACTGTGGCCTCAAAGCTTCAGCACTGCCACTCTGAGCTCGATTTCTGATGTCTGAGTTAAAACACGCCCCCCTCATTAGCATACGGAGAAAGAAATGTAGAAATAAATAAATGTAGAAATAAATAAATGTGGAAATAAATAAATGAATAAATGTATAAATAAAAAAATAAATGTGTGAAAAAAAACAATTATACATAAATAAGGAAATAAAAGCATAAATACTCATTTATTTTGTACTTGTCATATTTGTCATTTATTTTTATTATTGGAAATAAAAGTTTACATTTCTTTGTATATTTATTTATGTATTTTTGCTTTTTTACATTTCTTCGTATATTTATGTATTTATTTATTTTTAATTAAGTCAGCTTTGGCATTCCATATCCAAGTTCTACCAAACATATAATTAATCAATTAGGCCTTTTTAAATCAAAGGTACATAATCGAGCTAGGAGTCTTGGAGTTATTTTTGATGCCGAGTTAAATTTTGATAAGCATATAAAATCAGTGGTTAGAGGTGGCTTCTTCCAATTAAGGAATATAGCGAAACTGAAAGTTGTTATGCATGCTTTTATTACGTCCAGATTGGACTATTGTAATTCATTGTACTATGGTATTTCCCATGCATCACTTTCAAATTGTTAAAAATGCTGCCGCAAGGCTTTAAACTGGGACAAAGAAGTGTGAGAGTATAACACCTCTACTAGCATCCCTTCATTGGCTTCCAGTCAAATTTAAGATAAAGTATAAGATTTTATTATTTGTTTTTAAGGGCTTAAAATGGGATGTACCAAGTTAAATTAGTGAACTACTTCATCAACATACATCCTCTAGGCCTTTAAGATCTGTACATAGGTTTCAGTTAACCACTCCAAAGTCTCGACTAAAATCAAAAGGAGACAGGGCCTTCTCTGTTGCAGCTCCTTGTTTATGGAACAGTTTACCCCTCCATGTTAGATCTTGTGCCACCCTTGATGCATTTAAATCTCTTTTAGACTGTTTTTACATTTTTGGTAATTGTCTTATAATTTGTTTTATGATCTTAGATTATATATGCTGGGCTATATGTAAAGCACGTTGGCCAACGTGTGTTGTTTTTAAACGTGCTATATAAATAAATGTGATTTGATTTAATCGATAAATGCATTATTTTAAGCACCAAGTTTCTATCAAAAGCTGATTTTGATCGCTATCGTAGACATCAGTTTTCATATTTGAACTTTGAACTTTAAAACTTTTATCCAAGTACCTCTATGATAATAGGCTTGTTTGAGATGCGCCTTGCCTCACCTGAAATGTATGCGAGAGTAGGCGGCTACAGTGAGGGGAGGAGTGAAAAAAGCGCAGGCAAGCCGGACAGATCTCTCTTCTCGCAGTGGATCAGACTCCTGCGAGATCAAAGGCGGATATCGCGGGATTCACGCCCGTGCAGGTGTTGCTAATAAACTGCATGTAATTTAAGTTCTGTTGCTTTTATATGAAAATAAATATAATGAACAAGACACCCAAAGCACTTATTTAATTCCATTCCAAATATGTGTTTATCAATATTGTTTTCTTTAATACAGACATACGTATATATATATATATATATATATATATATATATATATATATATATATATATATATATATATATATTTTTTTTTATTTTTTTTTTATTATTTTTTTATTTATTTATTTATTTATAAAAATGACATCACATAACACATATTGCACTGTCAGAGAGTTTATTCGCACATAACGCACGTATACCCATAAAACATGATACCAGAGTTTTAAAATCAAACATTTTAAGAGAGAACAATATATCACGGTTGTTTAAACCAATGGGCATTAAGCTATGTCGTCAGCAAGTCGTTTCCCATCATGCTTTTGATCAGCGCAGTCGGTGGAGAGCAACTGCGCGTGACTGCAGAAACGCCTTGCGCTCGCGAGAGTTTTTTTTACATACGTCAGCATGACATCACAGCAAGGCAGACCGCTCTCAGACACATTTCTAACCGGCATGCATTACGCGCTGATCACCGGTGATCGGTTCTGCGCAGATTTTGCTCATCTCAAACAAGCCTAATGTTAACTATTGCATCACAGAAATAATGATACTATGAAGTTGAAAAGACTGTTTGTGAAGCCGTTTCATGACAACTCTCGGGTCAGCGGCAACGCCAATACAGTCTTGAATGTTGCGATACGTTTTTGTCAAAGTTTAATAGACAGACGTATTGAAAGATTGCGTGGGTGTTTGAATCGAGATCAGTCTTTTAGGGCGCTTTCACACTTGGTTCGATTGCCTGTTCCGAACCCGAGTTTGATTACTCCCCCCTCCCCCTGCCTCCGATGGACTGTGTTCACATTATAATATTTCTATTCGAACCGCGGTACGCTTGCGTCATCAGGCTGCAGCTGGCGTAATGGTGTTGCTTGGTAACCGCGAATGAAAAGACGCACAAATGGATAGACTCACTCGGTTGACATTAAATTTGTTCTTTTTTTTTAACCTTTAGTTTTGTTTTCAACATAGACATACAGAAACACACGCGTCTGTCTGCCGCAAAAATTCTGAAAACGAGACAGCAGGCTGTCCGTCGAAGATTCCGAAACTCTCTCTCTGCTTGCAGTGCGTCAATCCCGCTATTCATCAAGTGTATACACGCACGCACGAACGAACGAAAGACCTAATGTTTATCAAATATTTTACCACATTATACGTCATCGATAGCGGTTCACTTCTGAGGTTTGGTTCAATTGCGTTCATATCAGCAGCGAACCGTACCCGAGTTCACATGAACCGTACCCCAGACCACCTTTTTAATCGGACTCGAGTACGGTTCGCAGGTGGGTAAGGGCTTTTCAGTCTCACATCTCTTCCACGCGTCCACTTGGGATATTAACCCATTTAATCCCAAATTTTTCCCAGACACAAAAATATCCAAATCATGTGTCATTAGTATCCCTTTGAAACAATCAATCATAATTTTTAGAAATTTTCATGGAAAAGTGTGTGAAAAAGTGTGTTTTATGATCGGTCACAATTGTGACCGGTGGGATACTGTGTTGTATCAACCATTGGACAGACTGAATATAGGTCTATTTGACCTGTGCAGTGTGTGTGTGTGTTTGTGTGTGTGTGTTTGTGTGTGTGTGTGTGTGTGTGTGTGTGTGTGTGTGTGTGTGTGTGTGTGTGTGTGTGTACGGAGCCCCCCTAGTCCCACTTTTTCAAAAATTATTATAACTATCTCGTGGCCTCAAGATAGTATCTTGAGGCCACTGGCTAGTATCTTGAGGCCACGGGATGCTATCTTGAGGCCACGGGATGCTATCTTGAGGCCACGGGATGCTATCTTGAGTCCACGGGATGCTATCTTGAGTCCACGGGATGCTATCTTGAGTCCACGGGATGCTATCTTGAGGCCACGGGATGCTATCTTGAGGCCACGGGATGCTATCTTGAGGCCACGGGATGCTATCTTGAGGCCACGGGATGCTATCTTGAGGCCACGGGATGCTATCTTGAGGCCACGGGATGCTATCTTGAGGCCACGGGATGCTATCTTGAGGCCACGGGATGCTATCTTGAGGCCACGGGATGCTATCTTGAGGCCACGGGATGCTATCTTGAGGCCACGGGATGCTATCTTGAGGCCACGGGATGCTATCTTGAGGCCACGGGATGCTATCTTGAGGCCACGGGATGCTATCTTGAGGCCACGGGATGCTATCTTGAGGCCACGGGATGCTATCTTGAGGCCACGGGATGCTATCTTGAGGCCACGGGATGCTCTCTTGAGGCCACGGGATGCTATCTTGATGCCACGGGATGCTATCTTGAGGCCACGGGATGCTATCTTGAGGCCACGGGATAGTATCTTGAGGCCACGGGATAGTATCTTGAGGTTGAGGCCACGGGATAGTATCTTGAGGCCACGGGATAGTATCTTGTGTGTGTGTGTGTGTGTGTAAAGTTGCAGTAGGTAGGAAGTTAGGTAGCAGCAGAATTAGCTAGCAGAATTAGCTAGCTAGCTAGTCTTCCTTGGGTCCGTGTGTGTGCGTGTGTGTGTGTGTGTGTGTGTGTTTCTGTGTGTGTGTCTGTGTGTAAAATTAGCTAGAAAGTTAGGTAGCAGCAGAAAGTAAGGTAGAACAGTTAGCCTATGTGTATTAGCATGTAGATACAAAGGGTTATCCCACCGGTCACTATTGTTGCCGGTGACATGTTTGTGAGTTCTATGACCACATTAAACAAAGTTGAGTAATTGCAAATGCATATATCAATACTAAACACCTTAAACATGATGTGTACCAAAAATCTATGTCCTATCTTTATGTTAACATACTTTAATAACCTTTTCTTTGGGAGCTTTCTTGCTGCCATCCTCTTCTCTTGGCGCAAAGAGGAAGTAAACTGCTCTGGTAATGTGACAATTTACAGTAAACATGCGACACTGCACATATTTCATTGAGACCCTTTATTATTTCAATATCTGCTGGAAATGCATTGATAGAACATTCAGTAACATTTTTATAGCCTTAGAAATAAATAAAAAAATTACGGTCACTATTGTGACCGGTGGGATTAAATGGGTTAAGTCACTCAACACTCATAGATAACGACATTTCATCCTCTGTTGGAACGAAAGTGGCTTACTTCTGTCAACCTCATCCACAAGCAAGAACACAACTAAAGCAATTGAATTTGAATAAATATCGATTCTGGAATAAAACAAAATCGATTTTAGAATCGTTAAAAAAAAATTAAAAAATATTTTTTTTATATATATTGCTTTAGCTTGGTGAATCATTTTTTTCTCCCAGCCCTAGTAATCAAGTCGTCTTAAACGGATATAATTTGGAATTTGTGAACGCCCTGAATGGTTTTTATAATCGTTTTGATACAATTGATTTTAGTAAGGAAACCCAGGACTTGTGTCACAAGCTTGGTGATAGCCAGCATTTTTGTAGACTAAAGGGAGGATGAAAGGGCCTTTCTTTCAGTTAGAGTAAAACAAGAGTTATGGACCTGATAATATTTGTGGGCAGGTACTTAGTGCGAAAGAGCAGAGTCCTGTATGTCACTACATTTTTTATATGTCCTCGAGGGTACAGAATGTTCCAAATGTGTGGAAGGATGCAATGATTGTTCTCTTGTTCCGACATCTAAATGATTTTAGATGTTACATCTGATCTTACATCTGTTTTAATGAAAATACTTGAAAGACTTGTGAGATCTGAAATATTGAGGACGACTGAGGGTTTATTAGATCCGATGCAGTTTGCTTACAGATCTAAGAGGTGTAGAAGGATGTCACGATCACCTTAATACATTTACTTTTGAAGGGGTCTCATACAAGAGCTCTATTTGTAGATTTGTCCTATGCTTTTAATACAATTCAACCTCACGTCTTAAGTAGGATGGACGTTAGACTTTTTAACTAATAGGACACAGAGTGAAAATAAATAATACTCTCAGCACAGGTCACTTCCTCTGAACCTACTGGTTCACGTACACAGAAAGATGTGTACTTTCTCCTTTACTGTTTATTCTTCAGACAAATATGTGCCAAAGCAATCGGGAAAATCGTATTATTTTGAAGTACGCAGATGACACTGTAATTGTCAGACTGCTTCAGAATAATGCGACATGCGAGTAGTCATGGATCAGTTGTTTCTGACTTTGTAGAGTGGTGTGAGGAGTCTCACCTTCATTTGAATCTATTGAAGACCAAGGATATGGTAATTGATTTTTTTAAAAGAAGGTTTCTAAGCATGAAGTCACATCCATTAAGGGTCAAACAGTGGAAGGTGTGCAATCTTATAAATACTTGGGGACAATCACTGATTCGAAGTTGAGTTTTTAAACCAACTGTGAAGCTGTGTGTAAAAAGGGGCATCAACGTTTGTTCTTTTTAAGGAAACTTTAAATTTAAAGTTGTTTAAAATTAAATTTAAAATTGACAAAACACTATTGATTCTGTTTTATCGTGCTTTCATCTAATAAATTTTGTCTCTTTCTTTGGTGTCCTGGTATAGGAATTTATCTTTAAAGAGCCGGAACTCAAACCAAATTGTGAAATGATCCAGTAAGTTGATTGGGGAGCTTCTACTTAACCCTGCTTCACTGTACACCAGGCAGGTACAGCAAATAGGTGTTTTAATTTTAAGTGACAGGCAGCATCCCCTGTATTATGAGTTCCAGCACCTTCCGCCTAATCAACGGTTTAGAGTCCCGCAGTGTACAACAAAACGTTATAAGAACAGCTTTGTCCCTGTAGTGATGAATTATATGAATAGGATGAAGTAATGGGTTTAGTATGGCGGACTGCGGTCCGGATCATGAGACATAATTGCGCAAATTTAACGTTTATACAGATTAAAGGGATACTCAACCGTTTTTCATATTAAACTGTTACTCCCTTAACTAAGACGAGTTGATACATACGTCTCTCGTCTCAGTGCGTGCACTAAATCGCTCTGTCTTGCGGCGAAACTTTGTTAGCACTTAGCTTAGACCAGTTCATTCAATAGCATCCAAGCAGAGAAGCGACCAAACACCTCCACGTCTTCCCTATTTAAATACAGTTACTCGAGTAGTGCAACTCGACCAAGAACGGTGAAACAAAATAAAACGTTGCGCTTTTCTAAGCGTGTAAAATGGATAACTATATTGTATGGTGGCATACCATAGCAAGTACTTGGGAGCACTTCGACTCGGCGCAGTAATATCATCACTCGTGAAAAATCCTTGGTTCTATTGGTAAGTCTTTAAAGGAGCTGTATGTAAGAAATTGATTTCAATTAATCATAAATTTTCCCTGATATGTCACTAGACATTAAGAAATCATGTTCATTTCAAATATTTATATCACTGACAATATTAGTTCGGCCAGGATATTGTCATTTAAAAAGTGAAGTTGCAGCCCTCAACTGATGTTGATGTTGTCATGTTGTGTTTTGGTCTGAGTGCCACCTTCTAACGATCTACCAATCACGAAGTCAGTAGTGTTGCGGCATTCGGGTTGCCAGCTCTGCTCTAGTTACCACAGCTGCAGCTAATAACGTGTCGTAATCGGATCCGGCAGCCTATCTGGCAACCTTGAGTCAGTAATTTGAAAGTGATTGCAGTACCAGTTTTGGCCACAATCTTACATACTGCTCCTTTAATGCTGATTAGGAATCATTCGCGGCACTGCTGTCTCCAGACTCCCCCTCTGTTCAAAACCACTACTCAAGCCCGAGCTGGCTCGCTTTGGACCAAGGTATTCAGCGGGTCAAAAAACCCTGTCCGTTGGCCCAGAGGAAGCCCCAACGAGACCCAATCAAGCCCTGGAAGTGACAAGCACGCCCGCTTTTGGCCCGACAGTGGAAATGCGGCTAATGACAGACAGCAACAGGGTTATTAAGTTTAGGCTTATTTGACCGGATTGCTTTCATAGTGTAAATGCTCATGTGGACGAACAGCCACAGAAGACAGCCTACTCTCCGCCAATCGAACTAATGTGTAAACATTATGGGAAGCGCCCTAGCCAGGTGGGATTTAAACTGTCGGCTGGACAGTTTAGTTTGAAGACGAAAAACGCTAACCTTCACCATTCCTGCTCTCCGTATGTTTTTCCATCATCCATCATTATCCAAAAGTTACAAAAATGTTTATTAATTTAAATTTAAATATTTGTAGTGAAGCTGTTTTTGAACACTTTTCCAGTGGCATGCTGTGTTTTAACCACAACGAGAAGTGCTTGGCACATGATAATTCCGCTTTAATTTGTATTCTAAATAGCAGATGTTCTGAGAAAAAAAATGTGCGCGAATAATAATTGATGCACATTTGACTTCAAGCAGAAATAGACACAGAAGGACTTGCTCGGTGATCGAACACCATTGGCCCAAATAAGTCTGATAATACTGTACAAACTCTGCTGAACGGAGCTGTGCTGTTGGTGTCGAGACGTACACAGACAAACAGTAAGAAACGGTAAGATATGCACGATTTATTTTTAAAATGTTTTGTCAGTGACGCGCCGAGTCTTACAATTATTTACACTTCAAAAAATAAGGCCTATCTGTTTCTGCTACAAATATATAAACATATATAAAATATATAAAAAATATATGTTTACCTTATGGCCTAAATTGCATAAATTTGATTTGTTTAAAGCAATTAAATACTAATTAAATACTAATTAAATACAATTTGAACAGTGGAAAAGACTGAGAATAACTCTTCTCTTCTCTGAAATGTTATAAAAATTTTATTTATTTATTCTAAAACAAGGCAAGAAACGGAAAGATTTTTAGCAATGTAATGTGACGGCACATAGTCCATATCTCATTTTCTTAATGCCTTGTACCGTTGCAAATGTTATCACGTGGATGGAATATGCATTGGAAATGATATGCAGATGCAGAAAACGTATCGGTTACTTAACGTAGGAAGAGGGAACAAGTATTGCGTAAGTTAGCTTACGCTACGGGAAAGATTCATCTTCGAGATATTGAAGCCAAAAATTTTCCTTAATTTTGTATTTATTGTCAACGCAGTGCAGCAGCTGCCTAGAGCAGGCTATCTAGCGAGCTCATAGGCTGCCCTGCGGCAACTGCAGCAGCCTACCAGTGAACCTGGCGTGACGTCACGCCCAATGAGAGGCGCCCGCGCCCTTATAGCATCACAGTCCGCCAGAAAGGGCGTGGCTTAGTGTATATAAGCGGGGTTCAGAGGCTGCTTCCCTGGTTTTCATCGACTGAAGCGAAAGTCGCTCGTGGTGCGAGCACGGCCGGTTACGCAATACTCGTTCCCTCTTCTAGAAAGAACCGAGGTTACGTTAGGTAACGATACATTCTCTTACGAAAGGTTCTCTCGTATTGCGTAAGTTAGCTTACGCTACGGGAACCCTTTGTCAACGCCGTGCGTGCTACATGAGCTCCGGGGAAACCCGGGGAGCCCTGATAAGTGGAAATAATAGGTGGCCAGCAGGCAGTGCGGGCCAGCACATGTACATAAGCACTTAAAGGGAACAACAGAGCGGCGACGCCGGTCTGTGTAAGCATACAGCAATACACAATAGTGCAGCTCAACCAGGAGAGCTGATTGTTGTGAGAGTAGCCTGCACACTATAGATTTGGACAGAACATACATCTCACTTATACCGCCAGAAGTTTTGCCTGCAGGGCGGCAAAATCTAAAATCTGACAAAGGTGGACGGGGAAGCCCAGTCCGCCAATGTCATGAATGTTAATCCCGCTGGACCACGCCCACGATGAGGCCATGCCTCTAGTGGAGTGAGCCCTGATGCCCAACGGGCATTGCAGACATTTTGACGCGTAAGCAGCTGCAATAGCGTCCACTATCCATCTGGACAGGGTCTGTTTCGAGGCGGCGAGACCTTTAGTGCGCCCACCAATGAAACAAAGAGCTGCTCCGTGCGTCTGAAAGAGGCGGAGCGCGGAGTGTAAAATCTCAGCGCTCTGACTGGGCAGTGGAGGTGAGTATCACATTCGCTATCGGATGCTGGCAGTGCCGATAGGGAAACGACCTGTGCTCTGAAGGGAGGACCAATCACCTTAGGAACATAGCCATGTCTAGGTTTGAGAATGACTTAGAGTCATTTGGCCCGAACTCAAGACACGCAGCGCGTGAAGGTCCCCCACACGTTTGACTGACGACAAAGCTGTCAGAAAAACGGTTTTGAGTGATAGGTATTTCAGATCCACGGATTGTAGTGGTTCAAAAGGGAAAGCTTTCAGGGCCTAGAGGACCATAGAAAGATCCCACATAGGAACCGACGGGGAGCGCGGAGGGTTCATCCTTCTAGCTCCTCTAAGGAAGCGGATGACCAGCTCATTTTTCCCTAGTGACTGGCCGTGCGTTGATTCTGTGAACGCTGCGACGGCCGCCACATATACTTTGAGCGTGGATGGGGACCTGCCCTTATCCAACAGCTCTTGTAGGAACACGAGCAGCCGTGAAACCCCACATTTCCGTGGGTCCAGATTTTTGTCTGTGCACCATTTAGAAAACACAGACCATTTAGACAGCTTTCTAGTAGAAAGAGCTCTGGATTGTGCGATCGTGTTCATTACTCCTTCAGGCAGAGCAACGCCATCATAGCCACCGAGTCTAGTTCTATTCCTAGAAAGGAAATTGACTGACTGGGCCGTAATGAGCTCTTGGTCCAGTTGACCGAGAGACCCATGCTTTTCAGATGACTGAGGAGCACTCTCCTGTGAGATAATAGTTCCATCTCTGACTGTGCTAAGATCAGCCAATCATGCAGATAGTTCATGATTCGCAAGCCCTGATTTCTCAAGGGGGCGAGCGCCGCGTCCATGCACTTCGTAAACGTATGGGGTGCTAAAGACAGGCCGAACGGAAGGACGGTGTATTGATAAACCCGGCCGTCGAAGGCAAATCTCAAGAATGGCCTGTGACGGGGAATTATCTGAATCTGAAAATAAGCATCTTTCAGATCAAGAGATATAAACCAGTCCCTCTGGCGCACCTGCGCGAGAAGTTTTCTGATTGTCAGCATTTTGAACGGTCTTTTCACAAGCACTCTGTTCAAATATATCAGATCTAGCTCAGAGAAGGCGGCACCAGCTCTATAGCCCTTTTGCACAACAGGTTCGCTATTTCTGTGCGAAGTAGATGTGCTACGCCACTGTGTGGGCTTGACAGGCTGAAGCGGAGGTGTGCGCACAGTGCCCGCGCTCTCTGTGTTTGAACACGGTGGCTCGCAGACAGCAGTGACAAACTGTTTTGTGAGTGATGTCCCGATTACTGTGAATGGGGAGCGCTTTATGTTTGCTTGTGGTGCGTGAGCAGCGCCCTGGGCGAGGTGCCTATTTGTAAGCTTGAGCACTTGTGAGCGGGCACA
The DNA here is from genome assembly GCA_031834385.1 of Semotilus atromaculatus. Lineage (NCBI taxonomy): Eukaryota > Metazoa > Chordata > Actinopteri > Cypriniformes > Leuciscidae > Semotilus > Semotilus atromaculatus. Next base: position 24,038,031 of record JAULUF010000020.1, on the reverse strand, counting down.
AGACTTACATACTTGTGTGATGCCCCGATCTTTTTGGATGGGGAACGTATTATAACAGCCTTGTGGCAAACAGGCGACGCTTTGGGCAAAGTGTTTATTAGTAAGCGTGAGCGCTTGTGAGCGGGCACGAGACTTGCATACAAATTTGACGTCCCGATCGCTTTGGATGGGGAGCGTTTTATGATAACTCTGTGTCGCGCGCAGCACTTTGGGCAGAGTGTTCGTTAGTTAAGCGTGAGCAGGCACGGGACTTAGTTATATGTGACGCCGCGATCGCTTAAGATCGGCGGCGTTTTGTGACAACTCTGGAATGCTTGGGCGGTGCTTGGGGAGAGATAGTAAGCGTGAGCGCCCAGCGCACAGTTTTTGTGTGTCGGCGTTTGTTTTGCAGGCGTGCATGTAATATAACAGGCTCGTTGCTGCAATATTTTACATTTCCAGCTGCTCGAACTAAGAGGAGCTGAGAAATGTTTGAGAAAAAGGAGGTTGGTCCGGCCTCGGTGTAAACCACACTCCTTCCTCATTTCGCCGGTGACGCATGCGCACGGGGCGAACGGGGCGCGCGGGAGGGCGCGTTCGCTTTCTGTACGTAAGAAAGCTGGCCGTGAGCTCAGAGAGGAGAGCTGCATAAGTTTTATCTGCTGCGAGAGCCGGGATCGAACACGGGTCTCTGGCACGAAAGCCTTGGGTTTCGCCACTGAGCCACAGGGGAAAACAACATCAACTTTGAGTCAGCGCGAGCATATAAGAGCGTCATCACAGTTTTTGTGTGTCGGCGTTTGTTTGCAGGCGTGCGTGTTGTATAACAGGCTCATTGCTGCAATATGACATTACCAGCTGCTTGAACTAAGAGGAGCTGGGAAATGTTTGAGAAAAGGGGTTGGTCCGGCCTCGGCGGGACTAAAAACCACACTCTTTCCTCATTTCGCCGGTGACGCACGCGCACGGGGCGCGGTAGCTTTCTTGTAACGTAAAGAAAGCTAGCCGCGGTTAGAACAGCTGTCAGCGGCGCGTCCTCGTCCACATCAAGCGCCTCGTCCCCTGAGGGCTGTGATGCTATGAGGGCCCAGGCTATGAGGTTCACTGGTAGGCTGCTGCAGTTGCCGCAGAGGAGCCTATGAGCTCGCTAGATAGCCCGCTCTAGGTCTGGCAGCTGCTGCACTGCGTTGACAATAAATACAAAATTAAGGATAATTTTTGGCTTCAATATCTCACGAAGATGAATCTTTCCCGTAGCATAAGCTAACTTACGCAATACGAGAGAACCTCTCGTAAGAGCACTAGGCGTTGTAAGCTCAGGGCTCGACATTAAGGCTTGTCCGCTTGTCCGGGACAAGTGGATTTTTTTGTAGGACAAGTGGAAGAGAAGATTAGTTGTCCCACTGGACAAGTTAAAGGAACACTCCGACTTTTTGGGACTTTAGCCTATTCACCTTATCCCCCAGAGTTAGATAAGTCCATACATACCTTTTTCATCTCCGTGCGTGCTATAAGTCTGTTTGACGCACCCACCGCTAGCCTAGCTTAGCACAAAGACTGGCTGTAAATGGTTGCAGCTAGCATACCGCTCCCAATAAGTGACAAAATAACGCGAACATTTTCCTATTTACATGTTGTGATTTGTATAGTCACAGAGTGTACAAAAAACAAAGTCACATGAGACACAGACATATTTTAACCGTATAAATACTGGGAACTATATTCTCTGAAGGCGAAGCACTGCTACTTGGGCGGAGTGATAACCGCAGCACCTGAGACGCGCTCTCTGCTCCTCACCACGGCGTGTCTCAGGTGCTGCGGTTATCACTCCGCCCAAGTAGCAGTGCTTCGCCTTCAGAGAATATAGTTCCCAGTATTTATACGGTTAAAATATGTCTGTGTCTCATGTGACTTTGTTTTTTGTACACTCTGTGACTATACAAATCACAACATGTAAATAGGAAAATGTTCGCGTTATTTTGTCACTTATTTGGATTAGTATGCTAGCTGCAACCATTTACAGCCAGTCTTTGTGCTAAGCTAGGCTAGCGGTGGGTGCGTCAAACAGACTTATAGCACGCACGGAGATGAAAAAGGTATGTATGGACTTATCTAACTCTGGGGGATAAGGTGAATATGCTAAAGTCCCAAAAAGTCGGAGTGTTCCTTTAAATTTCAAACAAAATAAAATGCCATGTTACTTCACGTTATGTGCCACTCATTACGTCTATTTTACAGATTTAATTTTACCGATTTGAAACGAACACATTTTTCGCGCTGCGTGTGAATGTCCTGACTGTGACTCACAGAAAGACGCACGCCAGTATCATGTGCATGCACAGACCGCGCGCCAGAATACAGTTCTCTTTCACACTTGAACGAACAATAACACACACAATTATGCTAAAATTTCGTTTGTCGAATATCTTCATAACATAAGAGCAGTCTTATGATGGACATAAAGAGTTGTGACTCGTGAGAGAATGAGGTGCGTGTGAGATCGCGTCTCTGTCAGAAGCTGCTGGTCTTAAAGGGCCAGCTGCCAATAAAGCGTTCTGTTAGTAAAGTTAATCAAAGAACAAAGGGAACAGAAAAAATTACTCACTGCTCTTGACTAATAAAACTTGTGTAGCTTTAATAAGGATTAGTCTATAATTTATGCAGCGCAGACTGTTTGATAACTTTATTCAATTTCTGTATATGTCATACCTGTTAGACAGTTCATTTTTATCGATGGCTTATTGATCATTATAGGTGTTATCAATCATTTAGTTGTTATTGCTAATTTCAGAATTATCACTAATCTGTATGTGCATTTGCTTTAGAACCAAACAAGTTGACTCATGAAACCATTTGTTTATTATATTGCAATCGCATAGCGCATTCGCAATCGCAATATTGACCTCAATAATCGCAATATGACATTTTCCCCAAATCGTGCAGCCCTAGATAAAATTATAAATCTTTACCCGGACAAGTGACTTTTGTGCATGGACAAGTGAAACAAATGTACTTGTCCAAAGGACAAGTGCCTCAAAAAGTTAATGTCAAGCCCTGTAAACTGCATATATGGTTATTTCTAGGAAGGAGAGAGATGCATGTCTTCCGCTGACTGGGTTTTATGAATGGAATTTTGCACAGGTTCTGGCCTACTTTTGTGCGTACACAAAATCTAGCTTTTTTGCGTACGCACACATTTAGGATGAAAACTACGGAAAGTTTTATACATGAGGCCCCAGTTAAGAATGGGTATGTGTCTCCCTCATCTACTTGTTAACCGATTGACCTAAACACACTTTAAGAACAGGTGTAAACACTCTTTACGTTCATTTAATACTTTAACTCATTATTTATGAGGATACTCGCCAATAATGGGCATTTTTGACAAAATTGCCTTTTTTTTTTTGTCCATTCAAGCGCAAAAGAGAACTCAATGTGGTGCTGGCACGCTGTCTGAAGCGGCATTCTGTGCATGTTTTTCAGGTGTATTTTTCACAGAGAACAACTTTACAGACAGCGCACCAGTACATATTTGAGTACTGCAAAACAAATTAATGGCATGTGGTAATTTTTACAGCTCTATTAAAAACAGTGTTGAAATGGGTTACCCCAGAATGGAAAATTTCATTCTTTGGCCTAAAGCCCCAATTCATTGACCTGCCTAACTCAACCCGTCTCAACTCAACCCATTTTTTTTTTGGAGGATAAATAAGACTGGCAAACAGTGTCATTTGACAAAATCTGATTGGTAGATATAGTGATAATCACCTGCATGGAGTCTCTCGTGTTCTTTCAAGTGGAATTTCGATTTAAAACGACTCCCACATGAACCACAGCAGAAAAGTGTCTGGTTCTGGTGCACTAAAGTGTGTCTCTGCAAACGTCCTTTGGTGCTGAACATTTTTCTGCAAATCTTGCATATTAATGCGTTTTGGTGACTTTGAATTGCCTTTTGTGACATCTCATTAGAACTTTCAATGTAAAGCTGAAGACATGACAGGTCTTGTTCAGGTGCTGGAAGTTCAACATGACAATCACTGTCAGACTGCACTGCAGATGGGTATGAATGTTTAGCTTGATTTTCACACAGCTCTGACTTAACTGTGATTGATGATTGTGTATCTGTACCAACAATATCTTCATTCTTCGACAGCACTTTTGGTAGAAGTGTGAGGCAGTGAGAGGGCTCCTGCCATGTAAAACCTTCAGAAAGGGGAGAAGTATTGGTAGAAGCTTGTCTCAAAGGCTCACTGGGCATCACAGTGGCAACCTCCATTTTTACTTGTATTTCTGACAATTCTGAACCCAATGGAACTCGCTGACATCCATCTCTCCGAGTATCTGTGTGACACAAAGCACAAAATTAGTTTTTACTTGTAAAACAGGGAAATGCCAAATATAATGTTCAAGTCAATTTAAAATGCCATTCACTACCAATTTCCCTTTGGTAAAGGCAGGAATACACTACCCACAATTAGCAGATGTTTGCCTTGATTTACAGTCTGGAGGAGTCAACACTAGTACTCAAAGGTAATAGCAGTTTGCAGAGTTTGGGAAGTCAGAGTTGACACATTTCAAATAAAAAGGCAACGTGTTTGATGGGCACAAACTGATTTTTTTTAGCTTTAGACTACGATTTTATCAAGTTAGAGATCAATCATGCTTGATATGTTGAGAGACGACTTTAGATCACATATTGTTTAACACGAGAATAAGAATATTGTAACACACAAGAATAACTTAAATGTTTTTTTTTGTTTTGTTTTTTTTTTAGCGGGAAAGTTTCTGAAATTTGGTTGATTTCACACGGAATGACCCAAATGTGTTTATGTCTGAGAACTTTTTATACACATATGTAACACATATGTAACTGCTGATACTGAAATGACGTGTGGAACAGTACAAATATTTTGAGAGTCCCTTATTTTCCAAGAAAAGCCTGATGTATCAAATATGACACCAAACATAAATGATCTTATTTGAAATACAATATAAACATCTATTTTTATAGACTTTTCTTACTATCATTTCATACGCCAGGCGTTACATGGTTAAATAAAAACAATTTAATAATGGCAATTTAAATACAACTTACCATCATAGCATCCATTATGATAAAAGTGAGAACAACATAGTTGAGATTTAACGTTGATATGCAGCGTGTAACGTGACTGACTGATTTGTAACATGAAGGTTACCTGAAACAAGGTAGGCTACTTCAGATAATTCCATAGTACTACCATTGATCATGGCCAAAAAGCATGGTATTCCCATTGACCATGCCAAAATAAAATAAAATAAAATAAAATAGTTTACAGTGAATGTTTTACTCACCATGGCGTGTTTCTGCACAGACCCCGTTTCGGCTGAGAGTCAGTGTACTCCTGAGACAACAGTTCTCTTGTTTTAGACGCTCTATCTCCTGCTCATATTCAATCATATTGTCTTTGACAGCGTCAAATATTTCTTCGGCTACTGCTGTCATGCGCTTCACCAAAAACGAATGAATCGATACAAGTCCCATTTTGATCATTTTGTTACAATGTATAAACTTCCGTTTCTTCTTCTTCTTCTTCTTTCTTTTATTGGCAACCGCACTAAACAGTGCATTACTGCCATCATCAGGTAGCTTGAATCAAAAAAAAAATTCCTATAGGCTACCTCTTATAGGATTAGTTCACTTTAAAATGAAAATTAGCCCTCAAGCCATAGGTGTATATGACATTCTTCTTTCAGACGAATACAATCGGAAATATTAAACAAATATCCTGGCTCTTCCAAGTTTTATAATGGCAGTGGATTATACTATGATGCAAATCAACTGAACGCCTGTGACAGTGAAATTTGTAGCTGTAGAGAATAGCCACATATCTGTAAATTTGAAGTCACAGAGAGTTAAATGTTTTAAGAGCTGCAAACGTGTAGACTTTTTTTTCCTCTTCCACAAACACAACACAGTTACACCTTCTCAAATTCTTCATTGCAGGTAGACGCATCCTATTCTACAAATCACAAATTAAAGCTGCAGTCGGCAAGTCTGGCAAATTGAGGGGACTTATAGCCAAAATTTTGAATGTTTACAATTCTCATGCCCCTCCCGCACTGCCACCGAGCACCCTCCAATTGAGGGAAGCTTGTTATTAGATTTTCTCTCTGCCACCACCTTCAGTTACCATGGTAACTTACTCTATGAACTTGGTCTGGAGCAGGTTTTCTTCGGTAAACCCAGAGTTTCTTGCGGTCTCCTACCCATTTTTTTTAAAGAGGAAGCGGTGTTTAAACACCTCATTCATTCTTTCTGTACATTTATTCATTGCTGTTTTTACCGCTGTTTGTTATTTTTTTTACATAACTGGTAACTTAACATACAGTAGATTAGAGTTACATCATGTAGTTCTAAACAAATTCTACAGAATTAAACTGTGCCATTTACTGAAGTGTGTTCATCTGTGCACCAGTTGATGGACCTTCCTCCTGCTGTTCTTCCACACTCTGGGGGGAATCTAAACTTAGATTCTAGGCTACTCCACATAAAAATGTGAATGTGTAGATTGTCTGATGTGTATGTACACATAAGTCAAGTCATCTTCATTTATATAGCGCTTTTAACAATGGATTGTTTCAAAGCAGCTTTACAGAGACAAACAATATAATTTAAGGTAACAGATTGTTTGGGCTTTATAGCGGTTCTTGAATAATGTTATTTCCAGCTAAAGTTAGTTTTGATTGATTCACTTCCGGCGAAATGATAATTTGTAATTAAATTAGGGGCCGCTAAGACGACGCCGTTCTCTCTAAACAGACTTTAAACGCGAACCTGTGATAAACGCTGATGGCGTTCACATGCGCATTAAGAATTGATTCAATAGTTATGTGCTTTTGAATATATGTGCACAGGTTTGTATAATTCCCTACAAACCATCCATGCCTAAACAAACTACTTGTCTTGCCTATAAATTTGATACAGAATTTTGTTTTATCACTTCGGGTAGGTACGCAAACCGAAATTCACAACGCTTTATCTGTAGAGTGGTAAAGGGATCCTCCATAGGGAGAGGATAGTTGGCACTTCAGCACTGCATTGTCATCGGGTCCAGGCGAAGCTCCTCGTCAGATCTGGATACGGCCTGGATCCGGCAGGCTGCGGGAAAACCTCTGGATAAACAAAGACACTAAAATTAGCGTAGATGCCATTCTTCTTATGATGTAACGAGTACATCAGGATTTAAGGGAAGTGTTCCCAGTTCCGGCTGACCTAATCTATGCAGCCTAACATTGAATTATAGAAGTCTATAATGTATTATGTGTATGCTAGGGCAAAGAGATGTGTTTTTAGTCTAGCTTTGAACTGACAGAGTGTGTCTCATGACTCACATAATATTAACATTACCTCTGTAGGCCTCTCTGTGGCAGCAGAAACTGTTTCTTCATCCCCATTCTCCTGTGAAGATGAGCATTTGGTTGAGTACACTTTATAATAGGCCTAATATTTGTTATAATATCTGGTGTATTGAGTAAGCTACTTACAACTGCCTGGGGTTCTGTTGGGACAGGAGGCTCCAAAAGACAGATATTACGATCAGAATATGTTGGGACCAACAAAAAACCCAACTGAAAGTAAAATAAATGGAAATATCAAAAATAACACATATGTAGACCTCTGACGTTTTATCAATGCCCTTGGATCTTCGGGAGTGACTGGCCCTGATGAAGTCCCTCTAGAATTCCCTTAGCCAAAAAATGCTGCTGCACTGCTAGACACTGGATGCTATTTAGTTATGTCAAATGTTTGTAAAGTCAGGTAGCCTACAGCCATGAAAAGCTCAAGCCTTACCTGATTGAATTATGTTTTTATATTTTATTTTTAGCTGCTGCCACATTCTTTTAATGCCTGCAGGATTCCACCTAGCCTACATGAAAATTAAAATTAGGTTGAATAGCATACTGTTCTTCAGGTTTCACCTCTGATATTATAACAGTTGGGTAAGTTACTCTAAAATAGTTATTAATTACAAAATACAAATGACATCTTCAACAGTGTAATTAGATTAATGTAATAATTACAATCATTAGAAAGTATTGGTCTACTTATTAGTCTATTACTAATTACTAAATCCTATATCAACCTCAACCACTTGAACAATACAAGGAGAGACAAGAAACTGCACTTTTAATGCTTTCAAATCAACAATACACAATTGCATTGCATTCTTGTATTGACCAAAGTGTGTAGAGGGAGAAGGTTACATTAAAATATACCTTTGAAAAATGTATGTTAAATCCACTATTGTTTTATACAGAATTGTTCTATAGTCTATGCAGTAGCCTATGTAATGTAATTAGCCTACATCAGATTTTATTTTAAATTACAGAAGAATTAAGAGTAATCCCTTTAATTAAATTATAATATTTAGATTACTTGGTAATTAATTGCACCCAACACTGTATAACAGTAATTCCTCTTTTTGTATGGCGCTGTTGCCATAATATCTGCGCTCCATTGATAATGGCTTTTTTATAGTTGTGGTGCACGCTTGATTGAACTAACTAATTTCAGCTGTTCTGTAACCGAAAACTCAGAGTTTACCATCTCAGGGTAAGTCAACTCAGAGTTCAAGTTTTAACTCAGAGTTGGTTGAACCTCCTTATTGAAACAGGCCCAAGAAGAACCGGGAGCGGTGGATTTTTGCAAAACAAATAACACGCTCCAGGTGGAGGTATAAGCGCAGGTTTTTTTTTACTTATGTTGTTCTTTCAGAGCATAGTGTTGGTTTCAGTGAATATGATTAAAAAAAATCTTGCCGACTTCAGCTTTAAGAAACTCGTACGCTCACATTTTTGCTACAGTTTCTGCAGTGAATATATGGTGCACAATGCATTTACACCTGCATCAAAAAATGTGAAGTCACAGAGAAATTTTGCTCATCCGCAAATCAGTAAGTGAATTCATCACACTTGTAGAATATTTTCTCACAAATGTCTTATATCTTTTTCTAGCACAGATATAACTACAAAAGTACATAACTACAACTGCTTGAATCTGCTGTTCTGCGACGAATCTCAAACACTGTTATTCGCTTGCTTTCAAGTGACCAGTTTCGCGTGCTCTCCCTTTTGCACCACTGATCTATGTGAAATGTGGAGCAAAAGTGAGTTGTGCATCTGTAGAGGCAGTGGGCAGGGCCTACATGAATATTCATGAGTTTCCTGGGCTTGCGCGTGAAACAACCACAAGCACGCACGCACACACACGTTTTAAATCACTTTAAAAGCTCCTTTAATTACAGAAATCATGTGTAGAACCAGTATGTGAATTCCATTTCCTTTCCACAAATTAGATGAAATTCTCTGTAGAACTTAAAATATTACTAACATTATTCTAAACTCTTTTGAGGTGGTGATGACAAACCCAGTTTTACAAATTTAGGCTTTTTTTCTTTGATATCTGTGACATATCTCCTTCATGGTGCTTAACTATATGTGCCTTTACCTGATTCCATTGTACAAACCACTTTCCACATTTATTGCACCCAAATGGTTTTTCACCGGTGTGAATTCTTAAATGCTCTATGAGATGACATCTCTTATAGAATCTCCTGCCACAAAATGAACAGGGGTGTTTTCGATCACTTTGTGGCAAACGCATGTCGTTTTTCATGCTCTGATGAGGCCTGATTGGCCTGTCACATTTCCTATGAAATTTTCCAGGGCCCTGATCAGAAAGACTTAATTTAGTAGAGTGCTGTGGGTTTGTGTCCACATTTACACTGTCTGGTTGTAGAATTATTTCCACATGGGAGAGCTGTGAGTCCAGTGGTTCTACTGACCGATCTTCTGCTTGTCCTTCTGTAGGAAAAGAAATGTTATTGTAATGAAGTCTACAATTATGATGACCAGTTAAAAACACAATGTTGGCAAATGACATGCCTTTTTTGGACTAAAGCTCTCATTCATTAAATCATTTTTGTCTTTCATTCAATACCTCAGGGACTGATTACATTCTGCTGAATCTACCCTGATAGCATTTCACCCTAGTAGAAGTTCTGTTTCTTTCACACAAGATGGAGACACCAATATTAGCATATTGCAGCCACCTACTGGATCAGAGAGAGAACTGGAATTTCTTGTTTCACCATGATATCTCCATGATAAAGATTATACCAGCATCTCAATGATAAAGATGCTCAAAGAATTGCTTGAAAATCCATACATACTACACATATTAACATTAAAGTTAGGATGCTGCCTTAAAAAACTAAGGCAGCTCGCTAGGTTTTCAACAAACAAAGAAGTGTTTAATTCATATAAATTGTGTGTTGAAATTAAGATTAAATAAAAATGAGGCAAACTTGTGTGTGATTTTTCAAGGTTTGTGAACAAGTCAATAGACTAGTTAAGAACACAGATGTTTTATTACAAAATTGTTGTGTTTATTACATTGAAAGTGCTGAAACTACCAGAATACGGTTTATATTTTGGTTTTAGCATCCATTTATTTTCAGGACATTAGCATTTCTATGACAGTAGTCTTGTTAACGTGGGCAGATCTGCTGTAGTAGATCATATAATATAGAGAACTGGGATCCCGCGAGTCCTAAGTGCCAACGGAAATCTCGTGGGAGAGGGCAGTTTTACCTTTGCTGCGGTGGGAGTGGATGGTCAAAAAATACAGCACGGGTCCCACAGTACCGCGTAACAAGAAAGGAGTCAACAAATGAAGTTCACCGTAGTCGATCATTAACATTCTCTTCCTCCATAGCAGGCTAGGCCAAGTGATTCATTATTTAATTAATTTGTTAAGTAGGTTTAAAGTATTTATTGCTTTATGTTAAAGGCACAATATGTACTTTTTCTGTTTTAAAAATAGCAAAAATAATTGTATCTATGTTATATATTTCTTTTAGTTGTGTACTTACATTATCCCGACAGTTTCCAACAACTTTCAAATCCGGAGAAATTTATAGTTTAATTCGAAGACACGGGCCGTGTCTTTATTTCCGTTTCGTCGCCCGTCTATGGCGTCATATAACCTTTGACTCCTCCAAGTCTCTAACTTCCTGCGGAACCCGGCGAAACTGCAAACACAAAGCAGGGGAACACCGGACACTAGGGCTGCAGGATATTTTTTTTCCCCTGCGATATTGCGATATGTCACCAGATGTTGATTACTAAGCGCGAGCGTGAGGCAGAGAGAGCAAGACAGCGCTCGTGTTGTTTGAAGACGGTGAGAGCGCGCGCGCGGCCGGGGCTCGCTCTCCCTCTCTCTCTCTCTGCTCGCTCTCATATGCGCCCTGTCCAGCGGCAGCAGTCATTCTATTCTACACCATTCACCCATCAAATAATGCTTTAGTGGGACAAAAATTCGATTTGGCAAATTCGAAAACTCCTGCATAACTGACTGTGTTCATGAGGATATTCACCGAGATGGGCATTCTGACTTAATTTTGAATGTTCGTGTCCGTCAAGCTCAGAGAGAAAGAGCACTGAACTTTGTGTCTGCCCGGCTCTGTGTGCGTACACTTCTTGCGCTTGATGTTTAAACTAACAGGGCTTAAAAACACATGTAAATGATATGTGAATGATAAACTTTCACTCTATGATGGTTAAACTTCGCAATTAATCCGTGAATCACAAGCGTTACAGGACAGGAAGCAGCTGACCCGTACTGATCATGAATCAGATCAACTATGATACCTATCGCACGTCATTGACAACGACGACAACGACAACAACTCCCATGAGCGCACGCTCTTTCCCGACGTCATCAAAGTACGTCTTTTGTTATTATTTTGATTGAGTGACCCCTGGTGGCCAAAAATTACATACTGTACGTTTAATTACCTAGGCTACATAAACACCAGTGATATATATAGATTTTTTATATTTGTTTAATATTTAATTTATAAGTGATTCACTTAAATAGTGTGCCTTGTTAGGTTACTAGAGTTTAACTGTTATGGTTAGATGTGTTTGTGTGTAGTTTTGTATACGTTTAAATATATTTTTAGGCTCCAATAATTGTGATGTTTTGCTTTAACAGTTGATAGGGTTTTATGAGGCTAATAAAAAGCTGGCCGATTGAGTTTGTTATTTGTGGTGCTAGCATTACTTTATGTTATGGTCAGTTTAATTAAACGCAATGTTTTATCGCTGTTATTCTGAACGTTTAGCATAGCCCTAATTTTTTCAAAATTCTAGAAATTCAGCGGGAGCGGGATTAAGAAAACAGTTTGCACCTCAAACTACAAAACTCATTTTCTTATTGCTAATAAGTGATGTTGAATAAATAAAGGGATTGTTGACCTTTGTTTTGTTGGATAAGAAAAACTAGCAGCATCATGCAATGTGACCCATATTTGCCTTTTAACCTTTGAAAATGTGTAGAATATAATATACAAAAAGAGCTAGACTGAGAACCTCGTATGGCTGGGACTGTACTAGGGCCTTAAATATGGACATATCAAAAGGGAATCTAAAAGTGTATTACTTAAATTGTCTGGAGTTACGGTTAATATTTAAATAATATTTCATATAATAACATTACATTAACGAAGAAAAGCAGAGTTCTCTCTCAGATATGTGTTTTGATATTTTAATTTGCAATACAGTATGTAATGATTTTTTTAAGGATTAATACAGTAAGCTGCCTTAAGGTGCTTTCTGACATGATTTGAACGAGAAAAACCCCTTCCACATCTTGGGCAGCTGTAGCGATAATCACCTTTATGAAGTCTCTCATGTTCTTTCAAGCTGGATTTTGTTTTAAAACGTCTCACACATGAACCACAGCAGAAAGGTCTCTCATTTTGGTGTACTAACATGTGTTTCCGCAAATGTCCATTGTTCCTGAAAGACTTGCTGCAAACCTTGCATAGTGCACTCTGGTGTTTTTGCCTTGCTTTTTGTAACACCTCCTCAAAGGTTTCAAGTTCAAGTTGAAGAGACGACGGTTCTTGTTCAGCTAGTTTAAGTTCAACATGACGATTGCTGCCAGACTGCACTGCAGATGAGTTCGATTCAGTGGCCTGATTATCACACAGCTCTGCCTCTGACTTAACTGTGATTGATGACTGTGTATCTTCATTCTTCGGCATCACCTCTGGCAGAAGTGAGAGGCACTGATGGTGTTCCTGTCCTGTGACTGCTTCAGAAAGAGGAGAAGCATGACTCAAAGGCTCATGAGACATCACAGTGGCAACCTCCAACTTTACTCGTATTTCTGACAGTTCTGAACCCGTCTGACCTTGCAGACATCCATCTCTCTGAGAATCTGTGTGACATGAGGCATAAGATTAGTTTTCAACTGTAAAAACAGGGAAAGAATAAAGTTAATGTGAAATGTAGATCACAATCTAGTTTACTTCAGTAATCTAATTGAGTTCGTGTTTACTCACAATATTGATTTATTCACCTTACATTAAAAACAATGTAATAAAACCCAATTAAAATGTTGGTGTTCATACATCTTTACAGCATATTTATGATCGTTATTTGGAAACCTTCGCGTATACAGTTAATGTACTTCACATAATACCATTATTCATGACCAAAAACCATGGTATTGCAATTGAACCATGTCAAATAAAAACATTGTAAAACCATTGTAGTTTTTGTTTGTGTACAACGTTATTTTTTCGCTATAGGAATATGACTTCAATATTGTTAATACATTGGATATCTCTCTTGAAGATAGAGGGAATACAGTTCTCATTTATTATTGTTTTATAATAGTGAATGTGTTACTGACCATGGCATTTTTCTGCACAGCTGCAGTTTCGGCTCCTCAGAGAACAGTTCTCCTGCTTTAGACGCTCTATCTCCTTCTCATATTCAATTATACTGTCTTTTACAGAGTCGAATATTTCATCGGCTACTGCCATCATGCGCTTTATCATAAATGAATAAATAGACTCTAGTCCCATCGTGGACACTTTTGTTTTTCAAGCTATTACGTATTACTCTTCTTCCGTCTCGCAACTACTTCTGTGTGTAACGACGATTGACTAACACCATTGAGAACATTAGCGCCACCTTTCGAAACGGAGCATAGAGTCGAGAAAGTACTCTGTGCTGTCTGTAGGCTGCCTGCTTTGCATGTAGATTTCTGCTAAATGTGTTGCCACTTGCCACAGTTTATTTAATCTGTTTGTCCTGTCTCATATTGTCCCAGACTCGATGATGATGAGATTAAATCTTTGAGTGAAACATACAAGGGGTGTGCATTGCAACGGAGTCAATGTGTGTAACGTTCGGTAGCTCTCTCCCAGCTAACACACGACGTCGCAGTTACGTAATTTATTCGTACTTTTTGGTAATTTCATGACTTACCAACTGACAACGTAGTATCGACGTCGCATGTCTGTAATTTTATTACCATCAAATTACCAACTGACAACGTCGTCAGTACGGTCTCCTAAGGTAACAAAATAACCAACTACGTCCCAGTTACGTGACGTTTTGGTCATTTCATGACTTACCATCTGACAACGTAGTCTCGACGTCGCATGTCAGTAATTTTATTACCATTAAATAACCAACTGACAACGTCGTCTGTACGGTCTCCTAAGGTAACAAAATAACCAACTATGTCCCAGTTACGTGACGTTTTGGTCATTTCATGACTTACCATCTGACAACGTAGACTCGACGTCGCATGTCCGTAATTTTATTACCATTAAATAACCAACTGACAACGTCGTCTGTACGGTCTCCTAAGGTAACAAAATAACCAACTACGTCCCAGTTAAGTGACGTTTTGGTCATTTCATGACTTACCATCTGACAACGTAGTCTCGACGTCGCATGTCAGTAATTTTATTTGTATTATTCTTGTTGTGACCGCAGTAGGCCTATATTATGTGTGGGCATAGGCCATTGCTATGAACAAGTCATTAATCTCCAAAATCAGTTTTAAATTCATAATTTAATATTTATTCGATTTTTATTTAAGTGCTGCATGATTTTGACGTGGTTGTTTAATCAATGGCCGTGCGCGTGAACTTTCGAGTCGCTCTCAAACACTGGAGCTGCCGCCGCGCAGAGTTGCCATGGAAACGGCGCGACCACTGCTACTGGCAAACAGCTAAACTCCCTCTCTCGCTGTTGTTTTCACTGCTTTCAGGTGAGTTTAGTCTCTAAAAGCACAAGAATAATACACACAACTGTTTTTGATATTTCTCTTACTTGTAATTTAACGCTTCTGTTGAATATTTACTTTATAGACATGGTTTAGTGTCTTCGGAAAAAGTCCGTTAGCATCTCAACCGTAGCTGCTAACGTTAAGTTAAGCTAACGAGCTTTTATTTATGAAAGTTTGGGCTTTTAATCACCTCTTATGTGTAGATGAGAGGTTTTGAAAAGGTTTTACTTGGAAGTGAGCTAATCTATTTAACACAAACGTATGTAGGCCTAATCGGTGATGTTACTTAACTTTACACTGAGCAGACAATTGAATTGGCTGAAACTAACTTTAGCTTAATGGTAAACAAATATATTATTGATTAAAAAAAATGTCTGTGATTTCAGTAGTAACAAAATAACCCACAACAAAGAGAAAGCTCAACGACGTCAACATTTCTGAAGAATGCTGCTGCCGGAGAAGTAACGTTAGGAAACACAGGTGAACTGAGGAAACTCATTAAATAACGTCATATCCATTTTATCACAATAATGTTTCACCTATATCTCCATGCATCTGTTATTTTCTTATTTTTTATTTCTCAAACCTGCATTTTTTATTTGTTTAATTTATTTTAAGAAGGTTTTGACATCCAAACGCAAGTTACACTGTATGAGCAATATTAAATGAATAAGTAAACCCAAAAACAAATTCTGTTATCCTAATTAAGAAATTATTTTCTGTATATTATTTATATTCTTTCTTTTTTCTGCATTTCACCTCTACTGTAGCTTCTTTCCTTTTAATAAACCTGGCATTGTATAATAATATTGTTGACTCTGTGACAATGACAAATGGTTTGTTGTGTTCAGATCCTTCAGTGCTGATGTGCACTGTATCAGAGCTGAGCTGATCATCATCTCTAAAGCACCATTGATGAACAATATGCTTAAGTAAAACGTCAAACATACACTAATGTCAAACTGTTGGTACAAATGTTTATGTCTCTTATGTTTACCAAGACAGCATTAAAAACAATACTATTGTGAAATAATATACAACATTTTAAATAACTGTTTTCTATGTGAATATATTGAATTAATTCCTGTGATCAAAGCTGAATTTTCAGCATCACAGCTTCACATCATCCTTCGGAAATCATTCTAATATGATGATTTGATGCTCAAGGTTATGATTATTATCAGTGTTGAAAACAGTTGTGCTGCTTCATATTTTTGTGTTTTTCAGGATTATTTGATGAATAGAAAGTAAAAAAAAAAACCAGCTCTAAGCTCAAAGGCCCGTTCACACCAAGCATGATAACTATAAAGATAACGATAAAGATAACTATATATGCGTCCACACCAACGACTGATAATAATGGTCTTTTTATTCTAAGCACGCGCGCGCGGTCTTCCCAGTAGTCAACGCGCCAGAGAGAAATGCACATTTTATACGGATTGCATAAACAAAGAGCAGTCTGTGTCTGTTTTCTTTCATTTTGAATTATTCTGTTTAAGTAGACATGTCTGTGAGGCAAGGCTACCTTTTACGCTGAGTTTCGGTTCATTTATGAGACGAGCTCCAGTTTATGCGCCGGCGCCTCCGTTTCGTGATTATATCTGCTATATTTAATTTTTACTTATTAAATCCAGGCAATTGGTTGATGAAACATTGATTAAAATTAAGATACAATTAATACAAAACGAAATTCACTTTAAAGAAAAGTTTTGTGCTTTCTGTTTTATGTCTCTGTGAAAGTTATAATTAAAAGCATTATAGGCTATAAAGTTCAGTTTACATACACCTTTCAGAATGTGCAAAATGTTAGTAATTTTAGCAAAATAATAAGAAATATTAAAATAGTAAGTTTTTAGCACCAGTCTGATTAAACTGTTTTACATAACATATTTGTATATATATATATATATATATATATAAAACAGTTTAATCAGACCGGTGATTTAATCCAGGGCCGGCGCGTCCATATAGGCGAACTAGGCAATTGCCTAGAGCGCACTTTTGTAAGGGCGGCAAAATGTGTGCCAACCGGGAATGAACAATTCACAAAGGCTATGATTTGCTGAGCTGCCAAAGCCCCCTGATCATTTTACTGACTCTTGTTCGATCTCCTTCATCAAAATGAACGAATCTTTATCTGAGTAATTTCGTTAATTTAAGTGGCTTTAATGGACTGGCAACAATCTCCATAGAACATGAACTGTCACAGAGAATCGAAATAGAGGATGCAGTTAAGACCTTTGCTGCGAAGTTTCTAAGTTGCTAAGTTTCAGTTCATTTATGAGACGAGCTCCAGTTCACCGGCGCCTCCGTTTCGTGATTATCTATCGTCTGCTATATTTAGCCTACTTCTTATTTATTAAATCCAGGCAATTGGTTGATTAAACATTGATTAAAATTAAGATACAATTAATACAAAACGAAATTCGATTTAAAGAAAGGTTTTGTGCTTTCTGTTTGATGTCTCTGTGAAAGTTTTAAAGCATCTCTTTTAGTGCCGCATTCAGAGCGCCGTAACATTGTTTTTTTCCTCATAAATGCGAACACGAAAAATAAAATAAAATAAAATGAATGTTTATGTTCTGTGGAGACTGAGAGCCAACCCTTCTTCATCCGGTGGTTATTACCTGGTTTGCGCAGTGTAATTCACAGAATTAAACATATTTTGCCACCTAAAAGTTAAAGATTGTTTTGTGTCACGCATGTTTATTTCCCTCATATCAAATATAAAACGCATGTGTAGACAATTTTTTTAACTAGTTTTGTGGTGTAGGTCTACATATTTTATAATGTTAACTTCAAATAATAGTAGGCTAATTTAAAGATGTGGTAGCATTGGATCTGGACGGGAAGATCCAGGAAGATTGTCCCTTCTCTTTTTTTAATGTGGAATGCTGTTTGAATTTCCAAGATAGAAACGCATTCTTGCCCTGGCTCATCGTTAATACTTCTCACCATTTATTCCCAGGATACGACCGATTGCTTTCCATATATCCATCTTTTTTAACGTATCCTTGAAAAGGGGGGTTGACTTGTCAAACAGTGGAGGATTTTTTTGTACCTCGACGATTAACTTCTCTGCAATGTCATCTGCCATTTTAACTGCGCGAGACCTTTAAATTAGAATGGATTCTGATTGTCTGTCAGTGTTTTATCGTTCGACAGCTGGAAAAAAATCGTTCTGAAAGTGATCCCAACCATATCTTTCCTCATACCTTTATCGTTATAGTTGTGGTGTGAACTCTGTTATTCTTTAATATGGAGAACGATTTTTAGAATGATATCTTTTATCTTTATAGTTATCGCTTGGTGTGAACTATAGCCTATATGAGTGAACTATATCGCTATATGAGTTTCCTCACAATATGCAATATTTAATCAACAAACATAAACCATCACTGCAGTTTGCCTACCCACACGGGATAAGGTTAGATCAAAATCAGAAGATTTTAAAATGGTATATTATTCCTGAATAATTAGCAGCTAGCAAGAAACTGAACATTTCCTGCAAAGAGGAAAACTTTTATAAAGGCCAGTTTATAAATTGCATTATTTGCAAAAAATAATGTGACAGTTTAAGTATCATATATCCCTTATTTTGCCGTTTTTTTAGCCTAATACAACTCTTATTTAAAGGTTACAATGAAAACGACTAACCTGTTGTTTTGTTGTTGTGCTGTTTCTTTAGGATCGACTGGCAGTAGGCTACCTGCAGAATTGGAGTAGTTCGCTTGTTCTACATTCATCAAAGTGTTCCCTTCTTTGTTCAAACAAATTATGTTATTATAAGTAATTAAAATGTTAATGTGTAGGCTACTGTTGTTTTTGAAATAAATTAGCTGAATTTACCTAATTTTGAGTGTGCATTCATCATTCAGCAGATTTAAATTACAAACTGTCCGCCTTGAAAATGATATTTATTACCAGCACATGACGTTGTCACAACGTCGTGCTTACTAACTGGTAAAGTCGCAACGTGACGTTGTCACAACGTCGTGCTTACTAACTGGTAAAGTCGCAACGTGACGTTGTCACAACGTCGACGTTACTAACTGGTAACGTCACAAAGTTACGTTGTAGCAACGTATCTGGGAATTTCACTTTTCCGGTTGCCACGACGTAACTAATTACGTCGCCACGACGAAAGTTTGGTCATCAGATTACGTTGCAGTTACGTAACAGTTACGTATTTGTGTTAGCTGGGCTGTTTCTTTTTTTTGTAGGCTACTGTATGCTGTATTATACGGAAGCCCTAAAACCCAACTTATACTATATAATACACACTATATAATATTGTAAGATCTAATTGGCTGGGTTTAAACTGGGTTTAATATTGTTCCTCTGTACTCTGTAGCAAATTCTGAAAAGGCTTGTAAGCTATAATTCATGCTGTGTATACTGTATCTTAAATTGATAAGCCAGAACCCCTTTTACATTTAATAGAAAACATAATGAACCACTAATATTACGTAAAAATTTATAAAAATGTGGGTAAATGTGCAATGCTAATAACCATGGAAATGCGTCAAGTCAAGTGAATTACGGGTCATTGGACAGGCGTCCAATCATAACTGACTTCCGGAAAAGGGGAAGTAACCAATGACATTTGAGGTTATTCAAACCATAGATATCTATGATTAAAACAGTAAGTCCCGCCCCTCGACTGCCAAAATAAAAGTATTTTAGCCTGTCTATGGTTTTAGCGAGTAAAAGCAGCAGGCGAGAGCAGATCAAGCGCGAGCGAAGGCAGAATGATAATAACCTTAATATCCATAACCTCCACACCCAGTCTAAATCTCATAACCACACTATACTGGTTTAATGGAATTTCTGTCTTCACCCTGCTACTATTCCTGTCAGGCAACATTACATGTGGCCCATGTTAGAGAAAAGTTTATTTAAAAACAGAACACACATATTGTTCCTTTTTCATTGTTAAGGGCACCTATTATGGAATTTTGAAAATGACCTTTCATGTAGTGTACGTGTAACATAGATCTAAGTGAACGAAAACATCCTGCAAAGTTTTAAATGAAAGTTCACCGTATACAAAGTTATTGTCTCTCAAAAGTAGAGACGACTCTGAGTCGCTGATATGAATCGATAGACGAACGATGCTTTTTCTCTATCTAGAATCTAGATAACGTCAACTTGACAAGTTATTTGAATAAGATACGCCCACTTATTGCGCTCGTAGAAGCCAGGGAAAACTTGAAAACATCATGGCGACGAGACGCTGTGTTCTGAAGTGTGACGCAAAAGTGAACTTTTTTTCATCTGCCCTGAGCATTTGAAGAAGTGGCTACAGTTCATTCAACTATACCACAGAAGTATACGTCAGCCCGGACCTTGTGCTTTGTTCGCGTCATTTTGAAGATGATTGCTTCACAAACATAAATGCTATCAAATATGGATTCGTGAGCCGGCTGATATTGGAAGGTTCAGTACCAAGTTAATTTGGATCAGCTTTCCTCCTCCGAATCACAACCTGTAAGTATTATTAATATTAATAATAGTTGCTTTTATGTTTTATGTAGCATGCTCAATAATTATTTTGTGTGTTGTGTACGCACAGCGACCGCGGTCAAGTGAGCCGTCATCTGGAAACGCTCGGTCAAGCCAGCCGCCGCCTAGATGTTGATGTTCGTCTATTTGTGGAATTACGGTACGGAAACATGGAGGTGCCAAAAAGCTGAGAAAGATTTGTATTTCAGCGGTTATTCTCCGAATTGACCGAACTTCAAGTGCAACCTATTGAACTATTTTCAGTTTAACTATTTTCGCATATATTTCACTGTGGAGTTGTGAAGAAAATAAAGGCAAAGTCTGTCAAAATACATTATTACATTTGCTAATTTCGTGCATTTTGTACTGCTGTTATTAAAATTCCTATATTGACATGCCATTTTCAATGGTTTATTTTTCTGGATGACCATCACTCTGTCCACATCGATTTTCAAAGGGTTTTACTGTGGATTTTTAGAGAAAAATAAAGGCAAAGTCTGTCAAAATGCATTATTACATTGCTCATTTTTTGTATTTTGTATTGCAATTATTAAAATTCCTACAGAGTTGACATGCCATTTTCAATAGTTTCTTTTTCTGGATGACCATCACTCTGTCCACATCAATTTTCAAAGGGTTTTACTGTGGACTTATAGAGAAAAATAAAGGCAAAGTCTGTCAAAACGCATTATTACATTGCTCATTTTTTTGTATTTTGTATTGCAATTATTAAAATTCCTACAGAGTTGACAAGCCATTTTCAATAGTTTCTTTTTCTGGATGACCATCACTCTGTCCACATCAATTTTCAAAGGGTTTTACTGTGGACTTATAGAGAAAAATAAAGGCAAAGTCTGTCAAAACGCATTATTACATTGCTCATTTTTTTGTATTTTGTATTGCAATTATTAAAATTCCTACAGAGTTGACAAGCCATTTTCAATAGTTTCTTTTTCTGGATGACCATCACTCTGTCCACATCAATTTTCAAAGGGTTTTACTGTGGATTTTTAGAGAAAAATAAAGGCAAAGTCTGTTAAATTGCATTATTACATTGCTCATTTTTTGTATTTTGTATTGCAATTATTAAAATTCCTACAGAGTTGACATGCCATTTTCAATAGTTTCTTTTTCTGGATGACCATCACTCTGTCCACATCAATTTTCAAAGGGTTTTACTGTGGACTTATAGAGAAAAATAAAGGCAAAGTCTGTCAAAATGCATTATTACATTGCTCATTTTTTGTATTTTGTATTGCAATTATTACAATTCCTACAGAGTTGACATGCCATTTTCAATAGTTTCTTTTTCTGGATGACCATCACTCTGTCCACATCAATTTTCAAAGGGTTTTACTGTGGATTTTTAGAGAAAAATAAAGGCAAAGTCTGTTAAAATGCATTATTACATTGCACATTTTTTGTATTTTGTATTGCAATTATTAAAATTCCTACAGAGTTGACATGCCATTTTCAATAGTTTCTTTTTCTGGATGACCATCACTCTGTCCACATCAATTTTCAAAGGGTTTTACTGTGGACTTATAGAGAAAAATAAAGGCAAAGTCTGTCAAAATGCATTATTACATTGCTCATTTTTTGTATTTTGTATTGCAATTATTACAATTCCTACAGAGTTGACATGCCATTTTCAATAGTTTCTTTTTCTGGATGACCATCACTCTGTCCACATCAATTTTCAAAGGGTTTTACTGTGGATTTTTAGAGAAAAATAAAGGCAAAGTCTGTTAAAATGCATTATTACATTGCACATTTTTTGTATTTTGTATTGCAATTATTAAAATTCCTACAGAGTTGACATGCCATTTTCAATAGTTTCTTTTTCTGGATGACCATCACTCTGTCCACATCAATTTTCAAAGGGTTTTACTGTGGACTTATAGAGAAAAATAAAGGCAAAGTCTGTCAAAATGCATGATTACATTGCTCATTTTTTGTATTTTGTATTGCAATTATTAAAATTTCTACAGAGTTGACATGCCATTTTCAATAGTTTCTTTTTCTGGATGACCATCACTCTGTCCACATCAATTTTCAAAGGGTTTTACTGTGGACTTATAGAGAAAAATAAAGGCAAAGTCTGTCAAAATGCATTATTACATTGCTCATTTTTTGTATTTTGTATTGCAATTATTACAATTCCTACAGAGTTGACATGCCATTTTCAATAGTTTCTTTTTCTGGATGACCATCACTCTGTCCACATCAATTTTCAAAGGGTTTTACTGTGGATTTTTAGAGAAAAATAAAGGCAAAGTCTGTTAAATTGCATTATTACATTGCTCATTTTTTGTATTTTGTATTGCAATTATTAAAATTCCTACAGAGTTGACATGCCATTTTCAATAGTTTCTTTTTCTGGATGACCATCACTCTGTCCACATAAATTTTCAAAGGGTTTTATTGTGGACTTATAGAGAAAAATAAAGGCAAAGTCTGTCAAAATGCATTATTACATTGCTCATTTTTTGTATTTTGTATTGCAATTATTACAATTCCTACAGAGCTGACATGCCATTTTCAATAGTTTCTTTTTCTGGATGACCATCACTCTGTCCACGTCAATTTTCAAAGGGTTTTACTGTGGAGTTTTAGAGAAAAATAAAGGCAAAGTCTGTTAAATTGCATTATTACATTGCTCATTTTTTGTATTTTGTATTGCAATTATTAAAATTCCTACAGAGTTGACATGCCATTTTCAATAGTTTCTTTTTCTGGATGACCATCACTCTGTCCACATCAATTTTCAAAGGGTTTTACTGTGGACTTATAGAGAAAAATAAAGGCAAAGTCTGTCAAAATGCATTATTACATTGCTCATTTTTTGTATTTTGTATTGCAATTATTAAAATTTCTACAGAGTTGACATGCCATTTTCAATAGTTTCTTTTTCTGGATGACCATCACTCTGTCCACATCAATTTTCAAAGGGTTTTACTGTGGACTTATAGAGAAAAATAAAGGCAAAGTCTGTCAAAATGCATTATTACATTGCTAATTTTTTGTATTTTGTATTGCAATTATTACAATTCCTACAGAGTTGACATGCCATTTTCAATAGTTTCTTTTTCTGGATGACCATCACTCTGTCCACATCAATTTTCAAAGGGTTTTACTGTGGACTTATAGAGAAAAATAAAGGCAAAGTCTGTCAAAATGCATGATTACATTGCTCATTTTTTGTATTTTGTATTGCAATTATTAAAATTCCTACAGAGTTGACATGCCATTTTCAATAGTTTCTTTTTCTGGATGACCATCACTCTGTCCACGTCAATTTTCAAAGGGTTTTACTGTGGACTTATAGAGAAAAATAAAGGCAAAGTCTGTCAAAATGCATTATTACATTGCTCATTTTTTGTATTTTGTATTGCAATTATTATAAAGAAAAATAAAGGCAAAGTCTGTTAACAAATTATAATTTTTATAAATAAAAACTAGGATATAGCCACATTCACAACATTTCTCTTCAATGTGTTAATCAAATTTAAATTAAGGAGGTCAGTCAATGTTAACGATGTTTAATTGTAAATGTTAATTAATTAAATTTGAGGTTTGTATGGAGAAGATGGGTAAACTTAATATAAACTACTATTTCTATTTTTATAAGGCAAAAAAAAGCACAAAAAAAGGCAAAAACTTTGTATTAATGTTTAAGAGCTCTAAAACAAAAATGTCTATATTAACGCTTGAAAAAACAATATATTTCAAAACAAAAAGAAAAGAAAAATATACACAAATAAACAGCTTAAGTAAATATGTGAATACTTATCCTTGCCTTAATACAAAGACTAGAAATGCATCAATGTGTAAATACATTTTAATAAAGTATTATATCACATAACATGAATGATTAAAATGCAAATATAGCAAAGGACATAACTTAAAGTTGGGCAACATGCAAATAAGGAGGGGCTGACAATCAATCATCATTAGCTGAGGCAAAACTTCTGTCATTGGCTGATGATTGCTGTAATCATTGCTGTTGTCAATTACATGCTCTATTACAGTGTAATTAGTTCATTCTGAACAGGCTTTATAAATAGCACACAATGTAGGCTATTTTTTAAGCAGTGTTTGCTTGTGTTCAGGATCTCTGGTAGGCCGAATTGCAAGTTTAACTCCTTTACCTACTTTCATAATTGTATGATTATGTGCAATTGCAGTGCTTTCACAATGATCAGACAATGTTTTAAATCCAGTTTAAGCTGGATTAGGAAAAAAACAGAATGTTCTTTTGATAGAAAAAAAATGAGAAAAAAATTTAATTATTTATGCAGCAGTGTGTGCACAACCATGGAGTTGTGTAGGTTATTTATACACAACTCCACACAGTTAATGTTTTTTTAGTGTCTTGATTTATTCATTCATTGTTTTGCAGGATTTGTTTTCGATAGGCCTATCCCAGTTTTCACTTGATTTTCAAGGATGAGTGCACACAGGTCAGCATTCAATCAACCAAACAATCTAAAATGCTGTGATGAACCAATGTACAAGTCGGACAATGATAGGCTGATGTGTGGTATAAAAGATACTTTTTTTGAACCGTTTTATCAATTCTTATCTATAAGATAAGACACTACATAACACAATGAATTTTAATTATCGGAATGATTGTATTTATAATATATATTTTATCATACTAAAACAATAACTGTATAATAATTGTAAATAAAACATTTTTATAATTATATATTTTATATACACATTTTTTATGGGTGTGTGTTAAATCATTTAAATATAATTATTTATAGATATTCATTATTATGAATAAATTGTCATTTTACAGATGGTAGTCAAGCAAAACCGCCGTGTTACGGCTTTTTTAAGTTGATAGAATTACTTTTTTTTTAAAGTGGGGATTATTAGAACGACATTAAACTCAGATTTTCTCAAGCAACAAAATATTATGGACACATTATGTAAATAAGACTTTCATTGTGTATAGCCATCCTCAGTGGTTGTATTTAAATGATTGACAACTTCAGTGATTTAAAAAACGTTTTTCTCTGTAGCCTGCAATCCATTTATGATTTTCATAAATTCTTTTTTTTTGTTGTTCCTTGATTCTGCTAAATTATCACTCACGAAATTTAAGACTGACAGTGATAACCAACGGATGAAAAATGCACATTCGCGTTGAAATTTTATTTATCTAAATATGTTTGTCCCTTTAATAATTAAATGCATTGATGTGAGCATGTTGTATTTAATATGTAAATAATATACATATAATTTAAATCTGTATAACCTTTCATATGTATTGTATCTCAGTTAATAAGTAGGCCTATAGGTGAAATAAGCTGTTAATTAAGACTAAAACTAAAATAAGCGACACAAAACTGCCTCATTTCCTTAAATGTAATGGCTTTTTGGAGTTCACTTGACTTCACTTCACAAAAAAATAGGCTACAACATTTCCGTTGTAAATTTCCCTGTAATTTTCGTTTAAGAATGATACAATTAGAAAATTTAAGAATTGTAGAATTATGAACCTAATCGTGATACATTATTATTTAGCCTACATCTTTAACGTATTCTGCTGCTTACTGTGAATTTAAACTATTAGTTTTGGACAGCACAAAGGTAAAACTGAACTTTATCTCATGGAGGCAAACTTTCTAACTGAAAGTATATTTATAATTTATTTAAATGTGCATATATTTTGATTCCAGATTCTGCACTTTCACCACATTTGGAAAGGCAAGTGTTACAGTAAACTCACACACAGAATGTGCATTTTCCCTTAAAAATTGTATCAACTGTTTGTCACACATACATTTGTTGCTTAAAGGCATAGAGTCATATAATAATTATTTTGTTTGATTTCAAAGGCAAGGAGAACTTCTAAAAATCTACAGGAAATTGCAACAAGCGTAGATAAATTTGCAGTACCTGGGACTACTATTAAGAACTACAGTGTTCACAAAGCTGCTGGCTTTTGGGACAATGTATGCAAAGATTTGCAAGTGCCAAATACACTTGCAAATCGCAAAAAAATTCAGGCATCCCTGCTTCCTCTGAAGGTAATTTGTCATTATGGTTGACTAGAATCAACCTGCTGAGCATTTCAGCATTATTATTGGTTCTTGTGAAGCATCACTATTGTCATATATTGGCGAGAGAACACTTTTCTATGTCCATTTTCTTTTCTTTATTTTTTTTTATTTTTATATTATACATTTAGGCCTACATATATGCCAGGTTGAAATATGAGTCTTTAGTTGTGCAGTTTACAATTGTACTGTTATTAAAACAGAAGTAATAGAATGCCATCAGATCACAACTCCACAAATCCATATTTAGCCATTCGTTTAAAAGACATTTGACTTTTTTTACATTTATGAAAAGTGATTACTTTGGAAATGTCATATTAAATATAAAAAGTAATTTTCGTTTTGAAAATAATGGTTAATATTAAAAATGTTAGACGGGAGAGTGCAAGTTTACATGCTAACACCGATTGTAACTTTTGACTTATACTTATTTGCTGACACTCTGGTGTTGATTCATTTTCATTTATCTTCTCTTGAGTTTTGGTTTTAATAGCATTGTTTAACCTTGCAGTTGTTAATGGTATTGCCTGTACATCTCATTTCCAAAAACTGAAAAATGCATTGATATATATCCTTTTCCCCCAAATATGTAGGGTGCCCAGGATGTTGGAGACAAAGGCAAAACAAATTTGTCTCAAACGCAAAACAAAGAGACGGAATGTCCATCTCTTGAATTGGTGACTTTTTATCTTTAGTTTGCTTTTCTTTTGTCTGATCTCGTATTATAATTGTAGGAGTCTATTTTGTAGTCATTCTTAGTAAAAAAATAAATGTTCACACTATTTTTTTTTTCTTAAACAGGAAAGAGAGAGCTCGGCCCACCCTGCGGTCCACCCTGCGGTCCACCCTGAGGTCCACCCTGAGGTCCACCCTGCGGTCCACCCTGAGGTCCACCCTGCGGTCCACCCTGAGGTCCACCCTGAGGTCCACCCTGCGGTCCACCCTGAGGTCCACCCTGCGGTCCACCCTGAGGTCCACCCTGCGGTCCACCCTGAGGTCCACCCTGCGGTCCACCCTGAGGTCCACCCTGCGGTCCACCCTGCGGTCCACCCTGAGGTCCACCCTGAGGTCCACCCTGCGGTCCACCCTGCGGTCCACCCTGCGGTCCACCCTGCGGTCCACCCTGAGGTCCACCCTGCGGTCCACCCTGCGGTCCACCCTGCGGTCCACCCTGCGGTCCACCCTGCGGTCCACCCTGAGGTCCACCCTGCGGTCCACCCTGCGGTCCACCCTGAGGTCCACCCTGCGGTCCACCCTGCGGTCCACCCTGAGGTCCACCCTGCGGTCCACCCTGCGGTCCACCCTGAGGTCCACCCTGCGGTCCACCCTGAGGTCCACCCTGCGGTCCACCCTGCGGTCCACCCTGCGGTCCACCCTGAGGTCCACCCTGAGGTCCACCCTGCGGTCCACCCTGCGGTCCACCCTGCGGTCCACCCTGCGGTCCACCCTGCGGTCCACCCTGCGGTCCACCCTGAGGTCCACCCTGCGGTCCACCCTGCGGTCCACCCTGCGGTCCACCCTGAGGTCCACCCTGAGGTCCACCCTGAGGTCCACCCTGAGGTCCACCCTGAGGTCCACCCTGCGGTCCACCCTGCGGTCCACCCTGAGGTCCACCCTGAGGTCCACCCTGAGGTCCACCCTGAGGTCCACCCTGAGGTCCACCCTACACAGGTTGTTTAAGTTATATTGATATTCTTTTGAGTATTTGGTTTGTATTTTTATTTTATTTTTATTTTTTTGGAAAATGTGTAGGGTGCCCAGGATGTTGGAAATCATCATTTGCCTCCATACCATATTGAAGTGGCTGAATTTGCATCTCTTGAACTGGTGACTTTTTGTCTTTAATTTGTTTTCCATATTGTGTATTTTGTCTAACAGAGATATTGTTTTAGAAATAAATCCCTCTCACTCTTTTCAGGACCTGTGGGAGACTAAGGCTGATAGTTCTTCAGACAGTGACTTGGCATCAAATTGTGCTACCACAAGTGAAAAGGTTAATGGTACTTTTTCTATTAAATGTAACTAATATTCAAATCATTATACAATGACAAATGTAATTAAATAAATACTTTGACATGCCAGATCGAAGTTATTTATCTATTGCACATTGTAATGTGAGAAATATAAAACAATTCACTTTCATGTTCCTGTCCCTTTAAAAGTAATTTGCTAAATGAAAAATATCTAAAGAACAGTAATCATTATAAAGCTAAATGGTATTTTAGAAAAATAATTATTTGGTGATTCCCAGGGGAATATTTTTGCGTTTTTAACATGGTGAAATGTTTGTTCATTTTCTAAATTTATTATAAATTTCCACACATGAACTTAAGTTGTTTGTCATGTGAACATATAGTGAAGAAGTAAGCTTAATATATTAAAAGTATATCTACCATTTTGTAACCTTTTTTTAATGAATTTTCCTGTATTACAGATTTGTGAGGGATTAGACAAATCACTTCGTAGCTCTACTAACAGCAGTGAGGAAGAAGATGCATACTTCACATGTTCTTTGCCATGTCAGCCTTGTTTCTTTTTTATTGAACAAAAAGAGTGGCAAAAATTAAGACAAGACCAGAAAGGCAGACGTTTTCAAGGACTTCAGTGGACTAATGTCATTGCCAAGGGCATCAAGTCTGTTCATCCCTACTGCAGCTTTGGTTTTAAGAGACACAGGGTGAAAACCCTGCGGTCACAGACACTGGCACCAGTTTTAACATGTATGGCCTACTGTCGATTCAAAGATTGCCCAGTCACTGTACATGTGGAAGTTGCAGATGAACACACCCTTAAAGCAGTAGTGGTTTTTTCTGGAGGTGATGTCTACCATAACACCAAGGAACTGCGCAGAAGACCAGTGCGTGCAGGTGCACGGCAGTCAGCAGCAGAAGTCCTTGCAACCAAGTTACCTCGGAGTTTGTATTTGGAGTCAATACAAAAAATTCCACCAATGGTCATAGATTCAGGATGCAGGGATGATGCTCCATCCAAAGAAGTCCTTAAGAACATTGCGTGGAGTGAAAGGAAAAAAACCCGACGTCATTCTGATGAGCTCACAAGCTTAAAAACTATTATTGACGAGCAACATGGCACAGACAATGATGTGTTGCAGAGGGTAATGATGCACCCAAAGGGAATTATGCTCTGGTCAAAGAAGACCCTCTCTGTCTTCTACAAAAGATGCAAGGAGGACATAGTGTACCTGGACGCCACAGGGAGTATAATACCAAAAGAAAGAGCACAAAGTCCCCCCCACTATGTGTATGAACTGGTGGTAAGAAATCCCTCCAAGGGTGCATCACCTTTACCCGTGGCCACCTATGTCACATGTGACCACACAACATCATCTGTGACCTACTTCCTGCAGGCTTTTCAGACAGATCTTGTCAGAATGTATGGAAATGGGGCAAACAAAAGGCCGGCTATGATCACATGTGATGGCTCCCTTGTGCTCATGCAGTCCATTTCCATTGCATTCTGCAGAACAGGTCTGGAGGATCTGTTGCAAAAGTACTTTCTGCTCATCAGTGGGCAATATCCTGCAGAGACATTTGACCTCCCCATTCTTCATAGATGTTTAAGTCACATAATGAAGAATGCCAAGGATCTTTGCAAGAAACAGTACATATATATATATTTTTTAGTATGATTACTTTATATTCAGTTTGAATTTAAATTTATGATTATAGTAATCTTTGTTTTTGATTGCTTTCTTTGTAGAAGTCCCCAACACTACAAGCTGGCAATGCATATATTTGGCCTTCTTGCATGTTGTACAACGCTGAGAGAGATGGATGAGGTGCTTCATAGTTCAGCAGTCCTCTTTTGCAGTCCCTGCAATGGACCAAATGTTGCAAAGCATTACAAACATCTGCAGTTGCTTTTGCAGCAAAGGCAGACATTTGATCTGGATGAGGAAAACATCATTGCTGAAGACTACAAGGTATTAAATGTTAATATTAGAAATAAATCCGCACATGGCCTCACATTTGTAAATAATTTAGTATACTGTATAATAAAAACCAACCAGACCTGCTTGGTATTATTGGTTAGTGCAGTGAACCTTCTGGCTGAAAAATCTTATGGCTGCAGCAGAGTGGACAAAAGGGTTAAAGTTTGATTTCTGTATAATATGAACTATCGATAAACTAAACTCAACACCTCTCCAGGACATATCATGCATCTCAATTCAGGTCAGACAGGCAGAGCTGAGTGAGATTGGTGTTAAACAGAATAAATTATTAATAATGCATTCTGATATAAACATTTGAAATTTTTCTGACATATGAATATTGCTTTTCAGCATGATGTCGGTACCACACCCCTCATGACGCATTTCTGGGGAACAATAAATGGCGCATTGCTAGACCTTAATGGTGAATGCAACATTTATTATGCACCAACTTTTATTTCCAGTTTGGCCAAATATTTTCTGCCACATGCCACCCTTTGGTCTGGAATGATGCTAGGTAGGTTTGGTTTAAGTCTTTGAGTTAAGACAACTAATTATTCAATATAGCATTTTTGTCAAGTTCTTTACAAGGTTTAAATGGTTTTAGGGGATCTAGGACGTCACGGGACAGGCCCTGTGTACCAGCAACTCAGTAAGGTCTACAACAAAGTTAGCCAGTCAAAAAAACAGGTAAATTGCTGAAAGAAACCTCTGAAATGTGTATCAAAGCCATAGCTTTATTGTTGGACTTAAATTGTGAACAGATAAGGTGTACCTTAAATTTTCAGAACTTCACTCAAGACAACCGGACACAAGGCATAATGGAAAAGAGTCAATGGGACCTGAAGAAAATCCGTTTCCAGAGGAGGAGGTTAAAAAGACTGGATGACTTTGTGACCATCTACAAAAAGATGCATGATGCACTGCTCCTCGAGTATGCAGATGTGGAAAGATGCAGAAAGAAAGTATGCTTCTTAACATTAGTTCAGTGAAAGCACTTAACTTTGCAGTTTACCCTGATCACAATTTAAAAACGATATGCTTGATTACAGATATATTGAAAATGTGCAATTATGTGGGTTTGTGTTTGACAAAATATATATTTTCCCAGTCACATAAAGTGGAAATGGAGGTGTGGAAGAAAAGCCGGAAGCGTAAAGGGGTGTACGTTTCACCATTAGTGATGGACCTGTCATTTAAGGTACTTATTAAAAGCTGTAATGATGCTGACATACACAAACACATTATGATTTTAGGCACCTCTACATTCTAATTTTGTCTTGCATTCTTTTTAGAATATAAAATGACTGAAGTAACGGTCAGACAACAATAGCCTCAACAGATGTTGTTACACAGTATTTTGTTTGCAGTCATGCTTAGTTAATTTCACTTCAAATCTTTTTTTTTAACAGAAAAGAAGAGAGAACTCACCACTCTCCACTCCATTACTTCATGGACAACCTGAAGTAATCCAAACACAGGTTATTTTAGTTAAACTCTTTAATAAAATATAATATTAATATAAGTATTATATGCATGCTTTATTATGGTCAAATTAGATATAGTCATTATATTGTTATATACACTCTTAAATGGTTTCATTCTTCTGTATTTTACATTCAAGTTTTGCATTCAAGATCTATAGTACATTATTTTGTAATTTATTTTTCTGTGATGTGAAAATATGCAATAGAAAGGGCACATTAATCTTTCCATTTTTATTAATAGAATTCACAAGACATAGTGGATGTGGATGGATCATCACATGTGACCATGACTGAACATCAGGAGGACACAAAGGGTATCAACAATGATCCTCCATCACAGGTGATGTTAATAAAATAAATGTATTGTCAGGTCAGTGAGTAATTGTTCAGATGTGTGATGTAGAATACTCTAAAAGTTTATCACTTAAAAAAAATTATTTACCATTATAAATAGAATTCACAAGACATGGTAACATGTGATGCTCCATCCACATCCACATCCACTATGACGGAACATCAGGAGGACACAAAGGGTACCAACAATGACGCTCCATCACAGGTGATCTTAATAAAATAAATGTATTGTCAGCTTCTAAAAGTTTGTAAACTTTTAAATAAGTTTATTTAAACTGTAAACTTTTAGAAGAGACTTTTTACATCAAATACATTATTGCAGGTTTGTGTGACAGTAAATCCAACATTACATCACAGCACATTAGCTGTTTATGTAACCGTAATTGTCAGATACATGCACACATCTAGAGTAAATAAATGTATTGTCTTCTTGATCTTCAGATCAAAGCCTTGTGGAGAAAAAAAGACACGGAAGTGGTAATTTCTGTGATTCCCTCTCAAATAAGAGGGAACAGCTATATAGTCCACCACAGTGAGTTCCGGTCACTTAAACCTCACAGATGGCTCACAGGCGAGGTATGTAGGCCAAACAGTACAGCAGCATTATCATTAAAATACACTTAAAATGGACAAATGTAGTTCCATTGAAAACAGTTGCAGTTATTTCTAATTAACTTAACACATTGATGTAATAGAAGTGTTATGCGTGTGATATTTGGGGATATTTAATTTAATCAATCAACAATACTATTGATCAGCATTACCAGACGTGGACGTTTTCCACTAGAAACAAACATTGATGTATAATTTTAATTTAATACTGTGAAGCTGCTTTGATACAATCTGTATTGTGAAAAGCGCTATATAAAGAAACTTGACTTGACTTGACTTATGCTGCCCTAATATAAATAATTTAAATCATTAAATATTTGTCAGCTGGGGAAGTTTTGCCAACAATTATAAAATTGGTCTAAGCCAGAATGAGCCATTACAAAATAATGTCACTTGAGCATGAAAGGGTTGTCCTTGCAGCCAGACTCAAGCTCTCAGTCCAAGCTAAAACAAATGTTTTATTTAAAAAAGGCTTATGTAATGAATTCTGATGTTTCTCTCTGATTGAATTTTAAACATGTTAGATCATCGAATGTCTCATGCATCACACTATTAATGAACTTGGTTTGGACAAAACCATATACATGATGAACCACTACACAGCCAATGTGATCCTCACTGGGGACAGAACAGAAGTA
This sequence comes from Semotilus atromaculatus, assembly GCA_031834385.1. Taxonomy (NCBI): domain Eukaryota; kingdom Metazoa; phylum Chordata; class Actinopteri; order Cypriniformes; family Leuciscidae; genus Semotilus; species Semotilus atromaculatus. The sequence continues at coordinate 24,004,288 of JAULUF010000020.1, read as the reverse complement.
AGACGACAAAGTTTGTCAAAGGTACAGCTTGTTTCTATTTGGGAGAGGTTCAAATGGGGACGCGTTTCATAATAATTTAAATGTGAATAAATATTTAAGTCATTTCTGTGATATATTATTGAAGTAATTTTTATGTGCAACAGGTTAACTTTGATGACTACAAGGCTGTTGTATCGTTTGTTAATGTTGGAGAATTGCACTGGAAGTTTCTGGTTTGTTTATTTAACAATTTATGTACATTCACATTGTTTCTGTTGTTGTGTATGTGTTAAATAATGTATTTTTTTCTTGTGGTTACAGTACATCAATGCAGCAGAAAGCTGTGTCTATTTTATTGATCCAATGCCAAACTCTGCAGAGCAGTCGGATTCAGAACTTGCTGCCCATAAGTTCTGGTACTTATGCAATTTCAGCTATTATCCATAAACCGAGATGGAATGCACTGTATATGATTGACTAAATTCCAGTGCAGGCATTAAAGGACTGTAGAGAGATGGGCAGAGTGTGCAGTAAAAGTTTAACTATAGAGACAATGGTCAAAACAGAGTTACAATTATTGAAAACCAGCCCTAAACACTGGATAGATACTGGTAGCAGTGGTAGCGACTGCACATAAAGTTCAGGAGGAGTCATTTAATCCAACCATTCCAAGAGCATATAAACTCTTTCAGCATCCCTCCTCTTCTCCTCCTTGTGTAATATTTAGGACCAGCTAAAAAAAAAATCTTCTTAAATCTTTATTCTATTCAAGAAAATTTGTAATCCACATTTTAGGTTGATAAAAAATAAGATTTCAGTAAGCTTTTGTTTGGGCACAGTACCAAACTTTCCACTAGATAACATATCCAGGCTCCATTGGTGACCATACAGACTCTTTCAAAATGCTGTGTGATCATCTGAACCATATAATTTTCATACAATTTATGAAATGGACATCCTGTTCAGAAATGGTATGGGTATTGGCAGTATTTAAAAAAACTATACAATGTAGATTTATGAATAATTGTATAATTAACATTTATAATGTTACATCTTATTGTCACACAGTGAATACTTTCAAACCAGGACGATCCACCACCGAACAAGAGACTGGGTGAATATTCAGTTCAAAGGAGCTGTTATGAAACACCCATTTCAACAGGATGGATTTAGCTGTGGTGTGATCGTCTTAATGGTACAATAATTATTTTAGTGAAATACTTGTATTCTGACAATGATATGAATCAATTAGCATTTATATTTGGAGTCAGTATGTGCATAGCCTATCCCCATATTTGGTTAAGAGCTATTTACAGTATTTAAATGATTAGCCAACATATTTATCCAGTCTTTATTTTCTTTTTTCCCTTTTTTTAGATGGCAAAGGCAGTCATGGAAGCATTTCCTCAATTGCCAAACATGGATTTTGGGACCTCTAAAAAAAACATGGTCCGGGAACGCAAGGCTTTGGCACTGCAAATACTTCAAGCATCAGGTAGCAGGTTTTTTCATATGTGTTCCGATTGCCATATGTAAATACTTAGTTTAAAATGTGCATTTCCATTTCCATTAGTGTTCAATGCACAGAGAAACTGCTCCATGTGTTCGGCGGCTAAAGCACCAAGTCCGGGGCCTTCCATGACTGACTGGGTAAGGTGTTTATAATTGGTTGTTTTGTATTTGCATATTGTGGCTTGAACAGAAAGTGGACATTAGCTAGGAAACAAGGGTATAGAGAGATTGGTAATTATGTTTGTATGGGCTATGTGCACAAGCCGTTGTGACGAACTTCCGCTATTGTCAGAAGTTGGCAAATCAGTTTCCGGTTTACGACTGCTCATCCTTATCCGCTATAAACAAACAAGATGAGAGCTGCTGTTGTATAAATAAAAAAAAGAGATATAATGTGCGTGACACATCTACATTTCTAAGAACTGTCGGTTGATCTAACGCTCGTTTCAAACATACTCCGTTTGCCGTGCGTGTTGCGTTGCAGGAGCAGCGCGTGCGATAGTGCTTTCACATATGATGCGTTGGCAGCAGTGAATAACTGATCCGCGGCTGTACCACAAACACATACTTACTATTTTTATATTAAATCCAGAAGTTATGCTGCAACTTTTATTTTAAAAAAGTTGTCAGCATTGCGATTCTCTTTGTTATACATACACTGGATGTATGCACGTTTTAACACCATTTAAACAACGTAGGGCTATTATTCCATGCATTACTTATATTAAGTTGCTCAAGCAAGTGGTCAAATATTTAACTATGTACTTATATTAAAATCGCAAATATTTTAAATTAAAACTTAGAATTGACAAAAACAGTCGACTCTCATGCATTTTCTTTTGTATTTAAATTTTAATACAATAGATCTTACATCTTACAACTTGTTTTTCCACCTCCACGAATGAGACGAGTGTTGTTCATTATGTCGCCTTGTTGTTGTAGTAGCTATTATAATATAATATTGTAAAACTGATTATATAAGATTATGTATCAGTCAACAACACGAGTGGCTCATGTAACAAAATAAATCTTAATACTTCATGAACTTAATACATTTTTATTTAAAGTTGCTAAATGCCATGAGTTGGGATTTTTTGCATACAGCATTTCATTTTTGCTCAGGTCTACGTTTATTTTTTAAAGTCACACACATATTGTAATGAACTATTAATACTTGATTTGAAGTACATTTAGATCCACATCATTGGTTATTCTTTTTTTTTTTCTTAAAAACTGTGTAGTGGTGGAAATTACGGATTATGGTGGAAAGATTGTTTCCGTTAATTTTTTACTTAAATTGCCAGTCCAAAATACGTTTAACCATGTATTTTATTATTTAACATATCATTTGTAATCATTATTTTTAAAACAATTAGGTATACTGTTCAATTTATATGCAAATTATATGAACCAGCTCAAAACAATTTCATTCAAAAAAAGCTGTGCACTGTGTGTGTGTGTGTGTGTACTTTACATATTTTTATGTCATGACTGTGAAAAATAGTAGTATATAATTAAATGCATTTATGGTGAAATAACATTTTCAGGTCAATCTTTGTTCATTGTGACCAGGAAGCATCTGGTGTCACTTTAATTCAGCGTTTGCATCACCATAAAATACTTCTCTACTTTCTCTTCTTTATAGAAGCTATCAATTTTAAGTTTTAAAATTTGCGATTTTAACATGGTTAAATAGTTGACCACTTTCTTGAGCAACTTAATATAGCCTAAGTATAAGTAATGCATGGAATAATAGCCCTACGTTGTTTAAATTGTGTTTAAACGTGCATACATCCAGTGTATGTATAACAAAGAGAATCGCAATGCTGACACAACTTTTTTTAAAATAAAAGTTGCAGCATAACTTCTGGATTTAATATAAAAATAGTAAGTATGTGTTTGTGGTACAGCCGCGGATCAGTTATTCACTGCTGCCAACGCATCATATGTGAAAGCACTATCGCACGCGCTGCTCCTGCAACGCAACACGCACGGCAAACGGAGTATGTTTGAAACGAGCGTTAGATCAACCGACAGTTCTTAGAAATGTAGATGTGTCACGCACATTATATCTCTTTTTTTCGTACAACATTAGCTCTCATCTTGTTTGTTTATAGCGAATGCGGATGAGCAGTCGTAAACCGGAAACTGATTTGCCAACTTCTGACAATAGCGGAAGTTCGTCACAACGGCTTGTGCACATAGCCCATACAAACATAATAGCACAGTTCAGAGATTTCAGGGATTATGTTGATTTGCTAGAGTTGTCAATGGAGTTAGTGTTCATAAATGTAATTGATTTTTATCAGTGCTTCACAGTACATTGCAGTCTTTGAAATCATCTACAAAGGCAAAAATGATGCATCTATCTCTACACCTTGCTCTTTTCCTTGCACTTGCCCTCTGGCAGCTGTCAAGCTCATTTTAAGAACTATTATATTGCAGATTGCCAACCAAGTAATCTAAATAATAAATGGAAAACTGTGTGACAGTAGTGTAACAGTTGGTGAACTATTAGTAAACTTGGGAGAGTTGAAAATAGCTTTTGTGCAGAAAATCTGTTTGAATGAAAGTCTTTATTTTGCAAGTTAAGTGTTCTATTTGTCCCTCTCCAGATACAGTGTGACAGCTGTACAAGGTGGTACCATGCACAGTGTGTGCAAATGAACACAGTACAACTAGAAGAAGCAAAAAACACATCCTGGGACTGCTGTTTGTGTGACAATTAGTTTTGTTTTTTTTCATTTCTTTTTTTTCTAATAAACTTTCATAAGCACTTCTCATTTTTGTCTTTTTTGACTATTACAAATTGCACTTTTTCCAACTTGTCCAACTATATTAAACAATGAAATCCGTTGAACATCATTACAATCACTGACCAATAACCTCAACCATTTAAACTTTTCTTGTAACAACCTGTAGATATCAATATTGTAGACTGTTTTTGTATTTAATTTTATGGTCTTTCTGTAATTTCCTCAAACTCTACAGTAAATATTGATATGGACCGAAAATAAGTTTTTATTTTTCTCTAAAAGTCCACAGTAAAACCCTTTGAAATTTGACGTGGACAGAGTGATGGTCATCCAGAAAAAGAAACTATTGAAAATGGCATGTCAACTCTGTAGGAATTTTAATAATTGCAATACAAAATACAAAAAATGAGCAATGAAATGCATTTTAACAGATTTTGCCTTTATTTTTCTCTAAAAATCCACAGTAAAACCCTTTGAAAATTGACGTGGACAGAGTGATGGTCATCCAGAAAAAGAAACTATTGAAAATGGCATGTCAACTCTGTAGGAATTTTAATAATTGCAATACAAAATACAAAAAATGAGCAATGTAATAATGCATTTTGACAGACTTTGCCTTTATTTTTCTCTAAAACTCCACAGTAAAACCCTTTGAAAATTGATGTGGACAGAGTGATGGTCATCCAGAAAAAGAAAATATAGAAAATGGCATGTCAACTCTGTAGGAATTTTAATAATTGCAATAATAATTGCAATTCAAAATACAAAAAATGAGCAATGTAATAATGCATTTTGACAGACTTTGCCTTTATTTTTCTCTAGAAGTCCACAGTAAAACCCTTTGAAATTTGACGTGGACAGAGTGATGGTCATCCAGAAAAAGAAACTATTGAAAATGGCATGTCAACTCTGTAGGAATTTTAATAATTGCAATACAAAATACAAAAAATGAGCAATGTAATAATGCAATTTAACAGACTTTGCCTTTATTTTTCTCTAAAAATCCACAGTAAAACCCTTTGAAAATTGATGTGGACAGAGTGATGGTCATCCAGAAAAAGAAACTATTGAAAATGGCATGTCAACTCTGTAGGAATTTTAATAATTGCAATACAAAATACAAAAAATGAGCAATGTAATCATGCATTTTGACAGACTTTGCCTTTATTTTTCTCTATAAGTCCACAGTAAAACCCTTTGAAAATTGATGTGGACAGAGTGATGGTCATCCAGAAAAAAAAACTATTGAAAATGGCTTGTCAACTCTGTAGGAATTTTAATAATTGCAATAATAATTGCAATACAAAATACAAAAAATGAGCAATGTAATAATGCATTTTGACAGACTTTGCCTTTATTTTTCTCTATAAGTCCACAGTAAAACCCTTTGAAAATTGATGTGGACAGAGTGATGGTCATCCAGAAAAAGAAACTATTGAAAATGGCTTGTCAACTCTGTAGGAATTTTAATAATTGCAATACAAAATACAAAAAAATGAGCAATGTAATAATGCATTTTGACAGACTTTGCCTTTATTTTTCTCTATAAGTCCACAGTAAAACCCTTTGAAAATTGATGTGGACAGAGTGATGGTCATCCAGAAAAAGAAACTATTGAAAATGGCATGTCAACTCTGTAGGAATTTTAATAATTGCAATTCAAAATACAAAAAATGAGCAATGTAATAATGCATTTTGACAGACTTTGCCTTTATTTTTCTCTAAAAATCCACAGTAAAACCCTTTGAAAATTGACGTGGACAGAGTGATGGTCATCCAGAAAAAGAAACTATTGAAAATGGCATGTCAACTCTGTAGGAATTTTAATAATTGCAATACAAAATACAAAAAATGAGCAATGTAATAATGCAATTTAACAGACTTTGCCTTTATTTTTCTCTAAAAATCCACAGTAAAACCCTTTGAAAATTGATGTGGACAGAGTGATGGTCATCCAGAAAAAGAAACTATTGAAAATGGCATGTCAACTCTGTAGGAATTTTAATAATTGCAATACAAAATACAAAAAATTAGCAATGTAATAATGCATTTTGACAGACTTTGCCTTTATTTTTCTCTAAAAATCCACAGTAAAACCCTTTGAAAATCGATGTGGACAGAGTGATGGTCATCCAGAAAAATAAACCATTGAAAATGGCATGTCAATATAGGAATTTTAATAACAGCAGTACAAAATGCACGAAATGAGCAAATGTAATAATGTATTTTGACAGACTTTGCCTTTATTTTCTTCACAACTCCACAGTAAAATATCTGCGAAAATAGTTAAACTGAAAATAGTTCAATAGGTTGCACTTGAAGTTCGGTCAATTCGGAGAATAACCGCTGAAATACAAATCTTTCTCAGCTTTTTGGCACCTCCATGTTTCCGTACCGTAATTCCACAAATAGACGAACATCAACATCTAGGCGGCGGCTGGCTTGACCGAGCGTTTCCAGATGACGGCTCACTTGACCGCGGTCGCACAGCGCTGCTTCTAGTCTTCAATGTCAATTATTGAAATTTGTGAAGTGTTTGTCGTTCTACTGGAGTTGTCATAAAGAATAGAGCAATACCTCGTAGTACTGCAGCATTATCAATATGTTTTTGCGTTGGGCTAACGCAAACAAAGACTGAATGTGCTTTTACCACTGAACTTTGGGCTATGGTCGCTAACATAACTCAACTTGAATTCCTTCTCTTATTTTGAATTGTTTACTACAAAGCGGTGCACTATAATCATTATTATAACACAATGTAATTGATAAAAAGCATTGTACACTGTACTCTGTGTACTGTTAACCAACTGACTGGTTGTTGACTCTGGGTTAACCAACTGACTGGGTCATCTGACCAATCACCGCAGATTCGCGTCACGCAAAGGCGGGGTTTGGAAAAATTAATCTCTGAACGATTCATATCCTCCTGAGACCCAGATAATTTTTTTTTTCATTTCATCACATTGTTTAGAGCATAAGAAACAAATGGTAAAAAAAAAACATTTTTGAAAAATAATATTATATTCACATGTTATGCTATGTCCTCTGTAGTGGACACCAAGACTCAGTTGTTTATGTATAGGCATAAACAATGGGATTTTTTTTTTCAATCACCAATAACATTTGGGGTTTCAATATGTTTTTAACCAAAATTTGTATAAAGATGATTCTCAGCTATGTTTTGAAAGAGATAACGGAATTAATTGATACATCATTTTACTTTATGCAATATGTGGGTAAAATAGCCATACATTAATATTCACATTCAATGCAATGTATCTATACACTGTATCCAATTTGCATATTAATGTGTTCTTGGAGCAACATTTAATGAAAAAAGAAGTGTAATAATTGGAGTAGTAATTAGCAACATTTTAATAATAATATCTAATATTTCATAGGAATATTGATGTATAATTTATTTCCATATTCAGTTGTTGTGTGTCCCAGAATACCTAATAAACACGCTGTAAGTCCTGCTGTCCTCTACAGTGGACATGTATGAAATCAATGCCTGTTCTGTAACAGAAAGTTATTTTTTTATTTGAAACCCCATAACTTTTTCCTGAGATGTTGGTTTATGAAATACAATTTGAAAAATAGTCCGATTTAAATTATTATTACAATATATGATCATATTTCCATAAGAGTGCTACATTTGGTCATAAATTAATGTCAGACATTTTTAAAGAACAAGGAGAGGTTGTTTTCATGGTGAAACCTCCAAACATTTGGTGTCTCTGTGAAGCCCTGGATGTGCTCTTTACAGGACACCCAGTTGTGACATGTGACATGTATGGTGTCAGAGAAATTAACTAAAATATAATGTCCACTACAGTGAACAAAAGTCTATTCATGGGTCCCAGGAGGATATGGGAGTCACTGAGCAAATCAGGTAAAATAAATGCATATTATAAAACAACAAAAGTGTTTTTTGTCATTGAATGCTTGTAAAACTGTTGTTGGGGACTCCCAAAACAATATTGGGAACATTTTAAATGCCATAATAGGTCCCCTGAATCTGAATCCCCATTTCCAGGACCGACATTCAATCGCATCCATGCATTTTTTCTTTTATTATCCACTAAATGTAAAATAGTTTTAGTTAATAGTAAAACATCTAATTAAGTTAAAGGGTTAGTTCTATGGGGCGCCGTTTGTAAAGCGGCTCACGCTAAAAATAACAGCAACATTTTGTCACATTTAGCTTCAAACTATGTTTAAAAAACTGGTATGAATTTTTGATGGTCACTTTTTAGCACATTTACATCTATATTTGTCAACTTAGAGATATTTTAAATAGTTAAATCTAAATATTAAATGTTACACCTAAATGTTAAATGTTAAATCTAAATGTTAAATCTAAATCTAAATGTTAAATCTAAATGTTAAATCTAAATCTAAATTTTAAATCTAAATTTTAAATCTAAATGTTAAATCTAAATGTTAAATCTAAATGTTGAATCTAAATGTTGAATCTAAATCTAAATGTTAAATCTAAATGTTAAATCTAAATATTTAGCTAATATTCAAATTGAAAATGCTGGTAACCGGAAGTGCCAAAATAAAAGCTCGAGGAGGTCAGTATGTGTTTATAGTGTCAAATAACGAAAAAAACCATCTCATCCGGGGAAATGGACTCTTGAACATGGATTATCGCGATAATAACTACCTAAAATAATACTTCGTTTGACATTTTAGCCGAGCAGAAAGCAGCTCTGCTGGCCTTTTTGCAAGCGAACATGACAGATCAGTCAAAGTGAGCCCCATAGTGGCTGGCGATTATGGCTACAAGTCATAAGTGCCGCACCTTTCATAAAAGTGACACTAAAACCTCAAAGTAGGCCACTCTTCAAATACAGTTTCTCCAAACGTGTTTATTATTTTAGGTATCTATTATCGCGATAATCGATGTCCAAGTGTCTATTTCCCCGGATGAGATGGTTTCTATTCGTTATTTTACACTATAAACACTGACCTACTCGAGCTTTTATTTTGGCACTTCCGGTTACCAGCATTTTCAATTTGCTAAATATTTAGTTTCACCTGAAACATTTAGATTCAACATTTAGATTTAACATTTAGATTTAGATTTAACATTTAGATTCAACATTTAGATTTAGATTCAACATTTAGATTTAACATTTAGATTTAGATTTAACATTTAGATTTAACATTTAGATTTAGATTTAACATTTAGATTTAACATTTAGATTTAGATTTAATATTTAGATTTAACATTTAGATTTAACATTAAGATTTAACATTTAGACTTAGATTTAACATTTAGGTGTAACATTTAATATTTAGATTTAACTATTTAAAATATCTCTAAGTTGACAAATATTGATGTAAATGTGCTAAAAAGTGACCGTCAAAAATTCATACCAGTTTTTTAAACATAGTTTGAAGCTAAATGTGACAAAATGTTGCTGTTATTTTCAGCGTGAGCCGCTTTACAAACGGCGCCCCATATAGTTCACCCAAAAATGAAAATTCTGTCAGTAATTACTCACCCTCATGTTGTTCCAACCCCGTAAGACTTTTGTTCATCTTCGGAACACGAATTAAGATATTTTTGATTAAATATGAGAGCTGGATCACTCCTCATAGGCTTCTAAGGGACTGAAACTTGTTCTCCCGAAAAGTTATTAAAGACATTGTTAAAATAGTCCAAGTGACTACAGTGGCTCAATTTTCAGTTTATTAAGCGACGAGAATACTTTTTGTGCGCAAAAACTAACAAAAATAATGACTTTATTTCAACTACTAATTTCCTTCTCAGTGGGCCTCGTCAGTTAACGTAGTGTGATAACGTAGGGCTACGTCACACGCAGGCTCACTATTGGCCAACGCTGGTCATGTGTGTGATGCGTGTGACGTACGACACAGAAGCGCTACGTAGTTTTACTACGAGAACTATCTCGAGGCCGATCGAGAAGGAAATGAATAGTTGAATAAAGTCGATTTTTTTTTTTTTTTTTTGCACAAAAAGTATTCTCGTCACTTGATAAACTTAAGATTGAGCCACTAGTCACTTGGACTATTTTAACGATGTCTTTAATAACTTTTCGGGGGAACAAGTTTCAGTCCCTTAGAAGCCTATGGAGGAGTGATCCAGCTCTCAGATTTAATAAAAAATATCTTAATTCGTGTTCCGAAGATGAACTAAAGTCATACGGGGTTGGAACAACATGAGGGTGAGTAATTACTGACAGAATTTTAATTTTTGGGTGAACTAACCCTTTAAATCCATGTTCACATGATCATGAAAACTCGTCTTCATTTTCACAATTTAAAGGAATACATGACAGCTGAAACAGCAAATGTAAGACAATGTGGTTGTAGAGATCCAAAAGAAAACATTTAAACAAACATTTAAAAGGGATAGTTCACCCAAAAATCATAATTTACTCACCCTCGTGTTGTTCCAAACCTGTAAGACTTTTGTTCATCTTCGAAACAAAGATTTTTAACAAAATAATATCTGAGCCAGTTCATAAAACTAATCCTTATGAATTGAGTGTTTTGATGTGTACAGATAAAAGAAGACATTTAAATAGTTAAGATATACAATCAGCTTTCAAAACAGTACAGCTAGGACAATATGCACTCAACATTCTTTTATAAAATGGAAAACCCTAGGCAAGTGTCTGAATTATTGCATATAGAATATATTATATACATTTGCCATTTTTCATAGAAATGACAAAATAAACAATGCAATCACACAATACTATTTCAGGCATAAAAAAATCCATTGTGGAAAACAAGCTAATTATAATACAAATCCCAATCAAACTGACAGTTTACCTATGACCCCATCTATTTGTTTTCCCTTTTGAAAGTAGCCCTTCTGCTCAAAATAACCAGTCTTGTATAAGAATGTAAACCTCCTGAGGCTTGATTCACAAAAATCTTCTTAAGAAAGAACTTAAAATGTAAAATTTTAAAAAGTCACCATAATCAAAAAATGACAATTCTTATTTTCCTCTATTTTCTTATATTCCGCGATTTTTTTAAATAAATGGTTTATCCGTGGATGCACATCAATATTTTTTTTTAAATATTCAAGTTCCTCGTAATCATTCATCAAAAAAAAAACTTCCCCTCCCTCTTGCAATGACATTTCTTCTTTGATGATGTGTTTACTGGCACGAGCACATGACAACCTGTCACTCACATGAAATCATAGCAACAAAGGTCCAATCAATCCAATCAAGTCCCGCCCTACATTTGATCTTGTTCGAGAATATATAGAAGGTGTCTATAAGAAGTTGTCAAATGTTTTCTTAAAGGGGTCATGACATGAGAAACCAAATTTGCCTTGATCTTTTGGCATATAAGAGATCTATGTACTACTATTAAAACTTCCTGCAAGTTTCATAGCTTAAGATGTCCTCCCCATTATAAACGAAGCATTTATTTAATCAAGCTGTAAATACAGCTCGTTCTAGATCCTTTGAACGAAGTGACGTACCAGTCGTTTGCATATGACCGCCTCCAGCGCAGGACAACTACGCCTCATTTCGCATCATCGCATCGTTGTCGCGCAGCTCGCACCCACATGTGTTCAGTCGACGTGCAGCGAGTGGGTCTGTTTACAAGATTGCGATGCCACGCAGATGTGCTGTTCCTGGCTGTGGACAAACTACATGTTTGAATACGCTGCCGAACGATCCAGACGTCCGGGAAAGCAGTTGGATGCTGTTTATTTGCAGCATATGCAGCCTGCCAAAGGCTTATTAGATCGGTGAGTGAAGTAGATGAGTGTGACAGGGCGCATGTTACTGATGAACAAGCAGAGAGAGCCCCGGCCGCGCACGCGCCTTCAAACTGTGTTGCTCTCTCTCTCTCCCTCCCTCGCGCATATGAATCTAAATCAATTGAGATGGTAAAAAGATCACGATGGTACACAATGGTAAAAGATCAGAAGACCGAAGTTTTTAAGTGGCGGAGCATTGTGTAGCCTGCATGTGGTAAAATTAGCATTTTTGCCATATCAATGCTGCATCTTCAAAAATGGCCTGTGCATGCATTTTGTCTGTGGTACATCGCAATAATAATTACACGACAATTTTCAAGTGTCTCGGGTTACAAATGACATATTAATTCAAAATAGTTTGCACACTTTCCATGACACGTGATCCATTCTTAGTTGTGGTGATGGTTCATTTTCTTCTGATTCCTCATCTGATTCTGGCTCAAACATATAGGGTTGTATCATTGCAAGAGCCATCGTCTCACTCGCACCAATCGGCAGCACCCGCTACTATTCTAAACACTGACTAGGGGGCGTTAATAATTTATGCATAAGCACTGACGTTAGCCAATCATAACAGTGGGCGTTAACACTGAACTCTTAAAGGGGAAACACCTCCAAAACAGACTGTTTGAATCAGAGGAGGTTATTAAAACAGTAAGTCTCGCCCCTCAACTGCCAAAATAAAAGTGTTTTACCCTGTCTATGGTTTTAGCGAGTAAAAGCAGCAGGCGAGAGCAGATCAAGCGCGAGCGAAGGCAGAACGATAATAACCTTAATATCCATAACCTCCACACCCAGTCTAAATCTCATAACCACACTATACTGGTTTAATGGAATTTCTGTCTTCACCCTGCTACAGGCAACATTACATGTGGCCCATGTTAGAAAAAAGTTTATTTAAAAACAGAACACCCATATTGTTCCCCCTCTCAGAGAAGTTTTTTTTGTCCAAAAACTAAAGTAAGACTATAATTGCACCTAAGGGAACATAATAATACAAAACAAAAAACCATGTCATGACCCCTGTGGCAAGATGACCGATGGCGGAGTTAGGGAAGAGGCATATCTTCTAAGAAAGTCTTTTGTTTATTTTTTTTCCCCACATATATTCTCTCCAAATATGTGCAAACATTTACAGTGTCAGAATAGTCAAAAATGCAAAACAAAACTGTTCAAAAAGAAAATAAATAGGCACTAAGTGGCCAGGCTACGTCTCTCAAGACCCTGCACATTTTACCCATCAGCAGTACTGTCACAGTTCTTTCTCTCTGCACAGCCCTCTGCAACTCCCGCCATGGGGCCTAATACAGTCTGAAATAGATGTAGCCCCACCCACTAGATTGGCCCATTGCTAACAATACAATTAACCAGGTTATCACACAAAATAACCAAAAATAAACCAAACAAGCTACCAACAAAAACAAGCTAACACCCCCCCCCCCCCCCCCCCCCCCCCAACCCCCAACATCACATTTGTAGAGAGAAAAACCCATATTAGTGATAAACATAAAAACACCCCTGCCATAATGGTTCCCACCACGAATCACCCGCGAAACCCCTCTATTTCAACCTTGTGGAACATCCCCTCTGCTTTCCCACGCAGAATCAGGAAGTTGAAACGGGTTCGGGACGATGGTGGGTTAACTGTGTATGTGTACAGAATTGAAATTACAAAGTTTTAACTAAATACATGAAAAGTTTGACAGCTAGTGTGGACATTTCCATTACTTGATACCAGAAGACGTTAATACAGATGAACAATGAAAATGACAATGTATAGTTTGCGTAATATATGCTTGGAGTCATGCACCCATATTTGCTACTTAAGAATGCCGGTAGGCCTTTCCCTGAACCTTAAACAACATTGCATGCTAGTTGCCACTTATGGCGAACTGTGGTAAATTACATTGTGAATAGTAAACCAGGAATAGAACAGCAAACGGCAATGACAGAGATATGACACGGAAAATAGCGGCAGGCCAGCTTGAATGATAGCGCTGGCGTTTGGCTGGCTGCACGCTGCGTGAGCACGTCACGGCTCAGTCCGTGACAACCCCTTTAAGAACATCATTTGCTGATCAACTTGATGAAAATCAAAGGCCAATGTTTTTGCTGTTCTTGCAGATTCTGTAGGCCTAATAATCATAATAATGTGCACACTATTTTCATCGTGACCACCTTGACTAGAGCTAAGCACTCAACATCATGTTTTTAATGTGATGTGTATTTTAAATAGTTATTTTTTAAAGAGCCGCTGTCAAGATGGATTGGTCTGTTGCATTCGTGATTTGACCATTTTGCGATCTCTATATCCCTGTAGCCTTTATCTGTGTGTGTGTCTAGCGTTGTGAACGCGTCCTGTATATGACTGCTCTCATGTGTGCTGAATGCTGCCGAAAATGGTTCAAATTGACAAACACTATTTCATTATATACTCGTTGTAACGTTACTGAACTGTGAATTTCACGTCAAAAAACACATTTTGAACACATGTGAAACTCATACTTTGTATGTGAAACATGGTTTTGGAACAGGTCCCATGTGAAATCCATGTGATTGATTGTGATTGTAGCGGAATGTTCGTGTGTTTTTTCTGTAATCATGATTGATCATTGTTCATATTATCGATTATTGGTGTCACTTAAGAGAACTCGTACACATAGTAATATGTTTTATATTTCACTTGTGTTATGTGTTAATGCTTAATTAAAACAGTTAATTTGAAACAACCGCATACATTTATAATGAAAAAATTAACACAAAATCTTCGTTTTTGGCTGAACTATTACTTTAAAGGGGTCATGACATGGTTTTTTGTTATGTTTTATTATGTTCCCTTAGGTGCAATTATAGTATTACTATAGTTTTTTGTACAAAAAAACTAAAAAAAATTAGTGATTTATGACATTTTCCCACCCTGTTTCTCACCTCTGATTCAAACAGTCTGTTTGGGGGTGTTTCCCCTTTAAGACTTCAGTGTTAACGCCTATACTGTTATGATTGGCTAACGTCAGTGCTGCTTATGCATACATTATTAACGTTAATCATTTTGTATCACATGTAGACTACACAATGCTCCATCACGTGAAACTTCGGTCTTCCAATCTTTTACCATCGTGTCAATTCTCAATTGATTTTGATTCATATGCGCGAGGGAGGGAGAGAGAGAGAGAGAGAGAGAGAGAGCAAGACAGTTTGAAGGCGCGCGCGCGGCCAGGGCTCGCTCGCTCTCTGCTCGTTCTTTCAGTAACATGCCCTGTCACACTCATCTGATCACTCATTTGCAGCATATGCTGCAAATAAACTGCATCCAACTGCTTTCCCTGACGTCTGGATCGTTCGGCAGCGTATTCAAACATGTAGTTTGTCCACAGCAGGAACAGCACATCTGCGTGGCTTAAGTTATAAATATCTAGTAAGATAATATAACGGTAACTAACGTTACAGTATGTAAGTAATTATTCTAGCGATATGCAATGCCAGATAAGGTTTGCTAGTAGGCTAAATTTTTTCAGCAACATGACAAGCCAGTGAATTAGCAGGTTTCAATTGTTGCTTTGCACAGTGCATGACATTTTATCTGTATGTTATACGGCTAGAGCTTTGGGCTCCGACAAGGAATTCACACCCACAGCGACTTCTACGAGTCAACGGGCAGGGAGAAGAAGAAGCGATGTGCTATTATATCTAGCCTACAGAATCCTACTTTGTTTTATGAGCAGGTGCAGAAATTGTCAGTTTAGGCTGTTTCTCCACCATTAGCACAGCTGTGGCACACCTGCATGATGGTACGCGTTGTGCAAGAGCATTTACACTGCTAAGACATTCCTCCTGGCTCTGATTGGTTGTTTCTGACCGGGAGTGGTGTATTTCTGCAAATGGCAATAGGACCACTGGGAGGAGCCAGAGGAGCTTGATTTTTTTTTCACAGATTATGTGTCTCATAATCTACTGTCAGGACATAATGACAGTTTTAACAAATATGTAAAAAACTTAATTTTTACAAAAGTTACCTACTGCAACTTTAAAGCCACAATATGTAATTTTTCTGCTTTAAAAATAGCAAAAAATAACTGTATCTATGTTATATATTTATTTTAGTTGTGTACTTACATTATCCCGATAGTTTCCACCAACTTTCAAATCCGGAGAAATTTATAGTTTAATTCGAAGACACGGGACGTTTCTTTATTTCTGTTTTGTCGCCCGTCTATGGCGTCATATAACCTTTGACTCCTCTAGTTTCTCTAACTTCTTGCGGAACCCGGCGAAACCGCCCATAGATATTTACACTAGATGTCGCCTTGGGGTTCTAAGCATGCGTCAAAACCGCAGCTCTGTGAAGCGCAAACGTAAGGGTGAAAGAAATGACCTGAGAAGGGTTTGGGACAGGAGAAGAAACAGCAGAGCTGCCAACTCTCACGCATTGGCCGTGAGACACCCGCATTTGATTGGTTTCAAACGCTCACACGCCACACCCCCGATTTCTCACGCTGAAGTGTCAAACCGGTCGGTGAAATGCCTGAAAGATAAGTTTATCTATAGATCTACCTGTTGAGCCACTCATGATCGATTAGTTATCGCAAATGAGTTAAAATCTCCTGTAATCTAGAGCGAGCGTGCATGCCAGACAGACTGTGCTCCAAACCGCGTAGCGCGCGCACGGCAGAGAGACCTGTGTGCAGATAGCATCCTGTTCATCATCACTCCAAGCTATACCAGAGACAATTTAAGGACTTTGGCTATACTCAAAAGTTTGCAGCTATGGAAACATGACACGGGTTAACATTGGAGTTGCATTTCCAAGATGGAGAGAGAGAGAGAGCTTCGTGACAAGCTAGAACTAGAGAGAGATGCCGATCTTGCTTGTCAATTGACAATTGACAATTGAAACCTGCTAATTCACTGGCTTGTCATGTTGCTGAAAAAATGTAGCCTACTAGCAAACCTTATCTGGCATTGCATATCGCTAGAATAATTACTTACATACTGTAACGTTAGTTACCGTTAGGCTATATTATCTTACTAGATATTTATAACTTAAGCCACGCAGATGTGCTGTTCCTGCTGTGGACAAACTACATGTTTGAATACGCTGCCGAACGATCCAGACGTCAGGGAAAGCAGTTGGATGCAGTTTATTTGCAGCATATGCTGCAAATGAGTGATCAGATGAGTGTGACAGGGCATGTTACTGAAAGAACGAGCAGAGAGCGAGCGAGCCCTGGCCGCGCGCGCGCCTTCAAACTGTCTTGCTCTCTCTCTCTCTCTCTCTCTCCCTCCCTCGCGCATATGAATCAAAATCAATTGAGAATTGACACGATGGTAAAAGATTGGAAGACCGAAGTTTCACGTGATGGAGCATTGTGTAGTCTACATGTGATACAAAATGATTAGCGTTAATAATGTATGCATAAGCAGCACTGACGTTAGCCAATCATAACAGTATAGGCGTTAACACTAAAGTCTTAAAGGGGAAACACCCCCAAACAGACTGTTTGAATCAGAGGTGAGAAACAGGGTGGGAAAATTTCATAAATCACTACATTTTTAAAGTTTTTTTGTACAAAAAACTACCCCCATATGCAGTTCACTATAGTATAAACGTAATTATAATTATTAATGAAAGGTGACCGTGTATTTTAACATCTACTAATACTCTCTTGATGGAATATTGATGTAATAGGGGTCTGATAATTCATATATCTCTCCGTTCGAAAAGACGTGATTGTCAGAAAGTTAGAATGAGACAACTCCCATGACCCCACGCTCTTTCCCGACGTCATCAAAGTACGTCTTTTGTTATTATTTTGATTGAGTGACCCCTGGTGACAAAAAATTACGTACTGTACGTTTAAGAAGTCATTTACAATGCTTTTAAAGAAGATTATTTTCAAGTATTTAAAGTTTTGTCTCAAGAAGAAAGATTGGGAATTCATAATATTCTTAACCTTTTTTACTTGAGAAAAGAAAAAAACAAGAAAATAGCAATTACAAGCATAGTTCGAATTACAGGGGAGTATAGTATCCTATATCATGTCCCATATCCTATACATGCTTAAAGAACTGCCTGATGGGCTGAATGAGCCCTTCTCTGCTCACTGAGATTGCCTCTATAATCCTGTACAGTAAAATATATAAGAGGGATTCGGGCTCGAATTTGAGACTGGGCGTGACGTCATGCGCGTTCACGCTCACCAGGCTATGTCTCGCAGGTTTGTGTATAAGCCGCCATTCTCCGCATCAGCGAAGACAACTTGTGCGTCAAAGGTAGAAGATGGATTCAAAGAGAACGGCTTGTAGTTCCAACCCCCAATGCAAACTCCACGTAAAGTAAAGAAAAGAACAATTTTGTCTAGTGCCACCACTCTGGTTGCAGTTTCGCTTGTCGCCAGAGGGGACGTAGTTCTGCAAAAACTCAGAGACTTGCGTTTTGCACCTTTAAAAAAAATAAAATAATTATATATAATTTTTTTGAACGGTCCATAGCAGAACTAGGCTATTTTCAGAACACAGGCTATGAGAAGGAACCCTTTACCCAGTTACGCATTATTTCCACATCTGCATATTTGACAATTACGCATTTTACTAGAATTGTAGAGTATGAGACCGTTTGTAAACAATGTTTTCCATTTTAAACAATGTAAATTCAGATTGATGAATTTAACATTAAAAAGCACAAAATTTTCTTACGGGGGAGCATGCCCCCGAACCCCCCTAGAGGGACAGAGGTACACTGGTAGAAGAAGTGAAGGAGCAGTACCCCCCAATTATGGTGGGGTAATTCGCACTCTGATTACAAGTAATTGTATTCTTAAAGAATGTTTAGTGAATCCAGCGTCTGATCTCTGGACTATCTAGTCCCATTCTTCATCACATCTGTTTTGGACCTCATCCCTGGGTTACAGAGAGAAGCCAGATGTTTAAAAGCTGGTCCAAGATCCGAGAACAGCTCAGGATCACACTCATCAATGGGCAGGTCTATGGGGTCAAGGTCTGCAAAGTTCTCAGAGTTGTCCTCAAAGGCGTAAAGCTGAGGCTCGTAATCAAGCAACTCATTTTCTAGGGACTGTATTGAATGCAGCCTCTGAAAGTTGAGAAAGAAATTTGTTCAATGAATGAATGAATGAATCAGTGTTGAATTGATCTGTTCCTTTTCTGTGGAATACAGAAGCTGAATCGGCTACTTTGGAACTTACAGTACCTGAGAAAGCAAGCTTTGAAGAGTCGATCGACCGATGAAATAGACACTCTGTCTTCTATGTAAGCTCCTCCTGATAAATGTTGAACTCTAAGGGGTGTAAGGAAAGCCCTGTATATTACTGATTTTGAGATTTCACAAGAGAACCATTTTACTGAACAATAACAAGTTTAGATGTGTTACAATGATTAAGATTTACCTGGTAGCGTTTTTCACTCTGCATTTGTTTCGACATCTGTTTTTTAGGTACAGAAGACAATACAGTAAATATTGAACTTTTACTTTTGAAAGAATCATTACATGAATTATTTTGAAATTAGTCCTTTTTTAAAGGGGTCATATAATGCCATTTTTGTACAAGTTAATATGAATCTTTAGGGTCTAAATGTAAACTATGTAATATACTTTTATTAAAAATTCTCATTAGTATTTTAAGAAAACGCTAATTTTACAGCTCTGTTTTCAGCACGCCGTTTCAGTGCATATGCCTTTAAATGATAATGAGCTTTGCTTACTCCGCCCCTCTGTTCTTTGGGGTAAGTGTTTTCATGAAATAAGTGATCAGATAACATCAATTAGAGTATTAATAGTCTTGAATCATATGTATTTGCAAGATGTAAACAGTATTTTGCCAGTATTGTGTTACCATTCATCTTCATGCAGTTATATAACTGTTTTTTAGACATTACTTCTTAATCAGTAACATACAAGTAAACCAGGTGTAACTTAGTGTTAGCACGTTAACTGTAACACCTGCGTACACAGTTTTTAATAACACAATAACCATAACGCGTTGTTCATTATAAATGTGGGATTATGAATTATATTGAGAATGTCGTAACATTACATAGAATACATGCCGTAATGTACCCTGAGTGTAAACATTAGCCGCATTAATCAATGTGCAAGCGATTTGCAAAGATTAATATTTATCGTTAAAGGTTAATAAAACGCTACACTCGCTTCTTCTGGAGGTGCAACAGGAACACGAGTTGGTACCGATTCCTTTTTCTGGAGCAGCTTCTTAGCAAAACCAGCTTTATACTGACCGTCTTTAAAAAGCAGTCTGGTGAGAATTGATTCGCGCAAACATGAACGCATTGACGTTGATCAGGGGGAATATTCCCATCGTAAACAAAACTCAGCCACTGCGTCTTCAGCAGTTCGAATTTAGGAACATCAAAATGACGGCTGTGTTCGTTATTACACCCAAGAACAGAACACCACAATCGCTTAGACGCCATTCTGCTCCAGTGTATCAATAATGACGGACTATGATGACAGCTCGCTCAGGGCGGGTCTGTGTTGAAACACTGCTGTCAATCAACAATCGTGGAGGGGCGTCCGACTGTGTGACGTCACACGGTCGAACGGCTCAATTTGAGACCGGGGAAAACATATAAGGAGATTAAAACAAAAACACTGGATGGATTTTTATCATTATATGATTGTTGTGTACAGGCACTGCCAACACACATTTTAGTACAATCAACTTGTAAAAGTGCATGTACCATTATATGACCCCTTTAAATGATTGTGATTGTGACAATTTCATAAACAAACACTGCTGTATTACCTCAATAGAATACTGGGATCTGTCTCTAGGCCAACTCTCATCCACTTGACCTGGGAGCCTTTGAGTGGCTACAACGTTGCTAGATATCTGTGGCCAAGAAATAATACAAAAAATGATACTTTGTAGTGTAAAGACATTGACTATATGAACTTAGTGTTTCCAAGACGTCATTATGCAACAAATAGAAATGTTTATACCCGCTGAATGTTAGATGTCTGTTGAACCTCATTATTGACAAGAGTTGCTTCCTTTGACTGACTAACAGATGTTTTCTTCAATAGAAGAGTCGGGACCTTTATGAATGTAAATAATTGATGAACAGTTATTTGTTATCTTTGAAGAATTGACTTAGGAACAAAAATCCAAATAAAAAAAACGAAAGCTTTATTTAGCTTTTCATAAGAAATCTTAATGTCAGATATTACCATACAATCAGTGCCAGGGTTCTCAATGTTAGAAGGCAGAAGGGCATCTTCTAAGACATTGTCTACCTCGACTAGGGACTTCACAGTCCCACAAGAGCAAATGAGGGTCAGCAACAGACATGCTAATAAGAAAAGAAAAATGGCTTTTAGATTCAAGATTTAACTTTCTTACAAACGACATCAAATATTAGAAATCTTAGTGCACTCCCACAAGTACTACCAAATCCTCGTTGTTAAAAAGTTCTTCAATATGTCCTGCCCCAATAATAGGACAACACGGGATAAGAATTGTGTTTATTCATCACTTTTATGGGGAATTTAACAGAATCCAGTGCTTACCCAAAAGAATCAGCGCGGCAAGGATGGTAATTCCCATCACACCACTTCCTACTTTTTGCTGTGTGTTGCGCTGCAGCAGACAGTTTGGTGAGACAGCACAATCACATGCAGCAACAGAGAGATTCTGGAGGACAAACTTGCCCTGCATATCAGAGATTTTCACAATCAGTATGTACAGATTGGCATGAACTCTTTTATCCTTCACCAAATGCACTGTGAAACCTAAAAGACAAAGCAAACAAAAGATGAAAGGTGATGATTTAGGGTTTTGCATTAGAGCTTAGTAAAAGTCTAACCAATTGTTGAGAACACTTTATGACAATAATCATCACCTAGTGAGTTGACAGTGACAATGGAAAGATTTTATTTACCATGGCTGGGGTCAAAGCTCCATTCACCCTTATGATCTCCTATTACTTCAAAACTGAATGGTCCGCTGAACGGATCTCCATCAGGGTCATAGGCTGTGATCTCTGTACTTGACACTTCATCAGACTGACAGACAGAAACCATGTTCTCCTTTAACAAGGGGATATTATCGTTCTTGTCTTCGATGTAGATCTGAATTGTAGCAGTGCTTGTCATTGGAGGATGATCATCTGGTGTGGAAAATCAGTAATTTGTTAGAGAGAAAAAAAGAAATAATACTTATATAGAGCAGATAACAGTTTTAGTAAACTCTGTAGGTGTTGTCTGTTCATTATGCCTGAGACACTATGATAGGCTCCATGGTAAATAAGACCCTACAAGCGGTGTGGAAAATAGATGGCTGTAGGTTTTCACAGTTTTTTGCAAGCCAAATACAAAACAACCATATTGTATTACCCATCTCTGTCACAAGAACAGTGACTGTATAAGTCCCGTTGGTCACATGACTTGACTCTCTGTCCAATGTATCTTTTGCAAAGATTTCCCCGGTTGTTTTGTCTACTCTGAACCAACCTGCAGGATCTTGTTCAATAGAATACCTGATGGGAGGAAACAATAATTTTAACAAGCATATATCTGGATCCTCCAGAGTGGCATCAAAAGGTTTTTGGACACTTTTAGACAGTTAAGTCACAGTCAAAATGTGTCTCTGTCATTATATTAGAATTTTTTTAAGCAACTGGTGTCAAGGTGATTTTTAAGAGAGGAACTGACTTTAGACAATACAATTTCAAACAGGTGAAGTTCATTACATTAATACCAATATATATATATATATATATATATATATATTGCTTTATCATTTCAATGTCCTATTTTCTTTTAAAGGGACAATGTGTAGCTTTTTAAGTATTTTATTATCTAAAATCAATATTTTTATTCATAAATATGTCCTCAATGGTGTACAAATGCCTCAGTCAATGATCTGACTTATCCTCGTAAATGAAGAATTTATTATTTTTATATACATGGGACGGGTAGGTCCACGGAGGCTTCCATGTCGTTCCGCCATCTTGAAAAACTATAATAGCAGAGAGGGTCAAAAAGTACTAGGCCAACGCGTTTCCACAACTCCGCTGAAAGCCGCTGAACCGGACAAGAAGATTTGAGACGCTTGTCACTGCCCCGGCAAATTTAAAAGGTTGCACTGCACGTTTTTTTATACTGGAGGACCATACTTATGTGGAGCCACAGGACCGGAGATTGCAAAAAAACAAGGTTTAATGTCAGGATAGCTTTTTCCAGGTGGAAAGAGTTGATGCAGGAGAAAGCTTTCAAAATAGACGCTGAACTTGCCTGCTTTCTTCTCATCAGGTAAGTCAATGTTACGGTCTAAATTACAAGCTTTTTTTCATTGCTTGGTCACTTCTCTGTTTTTGAAAACTTTCAATTCTATCAAACATACGTTTGTCCGTTGTGTCAAGTTGCAGTTTGTTTGAAATAACAAACCTGTTCACCCGAAGGAAAACTCGATGAAGTGCTATAGAAGACATCCTGTCATAAATTTTTGGTACATAACGGCTACCGTAGAAGCAACGCGCATTTGAAAAAGCGAGGCACTGTAGAGCACTATTCGATGAAAGCAAAATACAATTTCACCACTAGATGGGAGAAATTCCTACACAATGTCCCTTTAAATAATTACCATATGGATACTTTGAGACTGCAACCACATCCACACATTTTTAACGGTGGCTTTAGAGTCCAGATGGAGTTAAATGATTCTGATGAAACTGAACACATGAGAAACATACTCTAGTCTGTGAGGACGTCCAGTGTCAGGATCGACTGCTGTCACTCTGTCCACAAAAGCTCCAATAACACCATTTTCTTCCATAACTATTTTCCTGTTTGGATCTGGGAAGTATGGAGGGTCATTTGCATCTTCCACTGTTACGGTAATATTAATAGAGGATGGTTTTGATGGATTTGTGATGACAGTCCAGAGGCCATCTATAGGTCTAGCCTTCACTTCACAAGAGAAATAAGGCTCTTCATTCTCTACAGAGATGGTGAGTTTATGTTCTGTTTGTTCTTCAAAGTCTAGGGGCTGGATGCAGATAATTAAAATAAACAAATAAATAAAGTACATAATATCAATATAGCAGGTATGTTGTTGTGTGCTAAGAAATAAACTTGTCAACACTGCAACAAACTAATTTACAGTGTTTTGATTTATGAATATTTCCATTTTCAAAATAAATACATCTCAAAAGCAACACTAAAAGGCATAACCCTAAACCTCTAAAAGTGTTATTAAGATAAATAATCTTACATTTATATTTTATACATTTATATATGTACAATATGAAATATGAATTCAAAGAAAACATTTTCATTCAATTAGCCTATAGGTTAATGAATAGCGACGATCTAAACACAAAAACAAACAAAAAACACAGTAACATCATGTCACTTCTGCCCCAATTTACAATTTGTAATTTTATCTTTATACTTCAAAATAAAAACAATATTGTCTACTCCAAAAATCTAAAAACAGTAATCTGTCCACAAATCCCTCATTAACAGACACAAAAAACGTTGTTATATTTACCATAATGCAATGCCATAATCACAATTTTCCAGAGACACATCTTACAAATGGTCATAATGTTTTTTGTGATGATGAGATCATGAACCCTACATTTACATTAACAGAGTAACTTACAGTGAGTAAACATACCTTAATGACTGTGAGGATTCCATCATTGGTGTCTGGATCAGTGTGGATGGAGAAGTAACCACCTTTGTCCCCTTGTATGGAGTATCTGACCCTCCATGCAGCCGTGAGACGCGTGTCAGTATCAGTTGTGTGTATTTTGAGAGGGGAGGTACCTTTTGTCCCCTCCATTACATTCCCTGAACCCTGAATGAGTTTGAAAATAAATAAGTAAATAAATTAAATTCCCCAATTTGTTTTGGCCCATACAATGAGCCAATGTTTACAGCCATTGTACAGACAACAAATATTTTTGTGTCCTGCAGCAGAAGGAGAGTCAGTTTTGGAACAGGGAGAGGGTTATTTTTTGACTGTACTATTTTAAAAGTGACTTTCTTCTGAGTAACTATTTGTAACTATACCGTATGCAATTATTCGAAATATTATGTATTGGACAGATGAACACTAACCGTTTGCCCTGTGATAACTGGTATATGGTTGTTGCCATCCAGAAGATTGAGAATTATGGTCGCTGTGCTTGACAACTTTACTACTTCTCCACGGTCCTTTGCTTCAACTGTTATAGTGTATTTATTAGCCACCTGAAAAATAAAACCGGTTATGTAGGGTGTGCAGGTATGACATCACTCTGTAGGCCAAAACACAGAAGCGAGTTAGCATTTTAGCACTTGGGGTTTATGGTTAAATGTCTGAAATAAGGTCTGTGGTGAACACAAGCTCAAGACACTTTCACGTTTTATTCTGTGACATAAAATACACCAGTAACCCCACTCCAGATTTTTTTGAAGCTGTTACATGTCTTGAAAAAGGTTGCTAACTAGTGGCTAAATGGGACTGCAGAGGCTGTCGTGGACATTAAATGTCATCACGCTGAACAGCTCAGTTCGCATTTACAGCCTCATTATGTTTATAATTGTGCTCTTATAAACTATTCTAACTCAAAGTTTCTGGACAAATATTTTTAGATAAAAAAACTGAAAGAGTTGTCGGAAGCTTAGTGATGGTGACGTTGAATTTGTAGGACCGTGGTAGTTCGTTTATGGCCTACCTTTAGCTTCTTACTTCTGCCGACTGCATTTATGCTTAAAAATTCATTAAAGTTGTTCATTTGTGAAAATTATCTTGATGTATCATAAACTTTTATTGATCACAGAGCTTGTTTTTAGCGATAATCCAAAATGTGATGCTAACTGCCAGTTGTCCTACAAAGTGGCGTCATACCTGCACCATTTACATACTCAAAAAGTTCACTCGCTAACTTTAAATCACCTGGTAAATGTCAAGATATTTTAAAGACATTTTCACATATTACTCAATTTGTCAGGCACTAACATGATGGCTCATGTCTTGTTACAGCAATATTCCAATGTTAGCCAGACACACAAGTTTTACAGGCATGCATGCCATAGGCCATAGCATGTTATGGCCTAAATGCATTGTGCAAGTAACAAGAAAGTAATAATATATGCATTGAGTAATCATCCCTGTACTTGCAAATGATGCCTTCTTTGTGCTTTTTACCTCATAATCAAAGCATCCTTTAAACGATATTGCACCACTGTCTCGGATATAGAATTCCGTATTTTTAGTGGCTGGAGTGACGGAAATGATTCTGTAATCAATGGTGGAATTCAGGCTTCCCGGTGCATCCTTATCAATTGCTAATACACCTAAAACAAAACTACCTGCAAACAGATAATATAAAGAAAATTACTTTTAAAAAAATTACACAAAGCTTGTGTGGCATGAACAATTTGATATATAGCAAATTAGCATTAACTAAGAACAATAAATGACGTAGAAGTGTTGTTCATTGTTAGTTCATGTTAACTAATGTAGTTAACAAATTAAATCTTATTGTAAAGTGTTTCCTTTATAAGACCTTGCAAATAAGATGTTTCTGTGTTTCTTCAAAAATGTGAGTATTTTTTTATGAAGGTCATTAAGGTTAATATAATTATAACTTGCATAATTACATATTTTTTCTTCAATATCTTTTTCACTATACTAGTTTAAAAAATTTCAAATGCCTTTTTGACCTTTTTGTCTCAGATCTATACATTCAGGCTTAAAATGTGAAAATGAATACATTGTAATAAATGTATTTTCTTTTTTAACAATTCTAATAATATAGAGTAAAATAAATATATTTCAATAATCATTGTGTGAAATTTACATCAAACTTTCTAACTCATGTAACTCTTCTCTTAAGTACATCTTCTAAAAGTCAACTAGACCAAACATGTCCTTAGTTGAAAAAAACATATAGGATTTGCGTAAGGTGCAGTAAATCAAACCTAAAATACTCATGATTACAGTTGATGAAAATGCTACTGATAAGCAATGCTACTGACCTTGTTTTGCTGCTTCATTTATAGTGACATCATAAACTTTCCTCTGGAATATTGGCGGGTTGTCATTGATGTCCAGTATGTTGACCTCCATGCCTAGTTGTGTGTCTATGGCCAAGTTGGACTCATTTCTTGCTTGAAAGGTCAGCTTTGAAATGGTAATGAAATTAGTTTTAAACCTTCTGTAAGCCCTTCATATCTCATCTGATAAATAAAAAAATCTGACTCCTCTTACCATCAGAACACTGTACTGCTCATAGTCGACTTTACGGTGGACTTTAATGACTCCAGTTTTCGAGTCAATAGACAGGACACCCTGTGGCTCTTCATCCACACCTTTGCCTTTAAGCTTGAACTCCACTAAATAGCTACGGTCCAGTTTAATCTAGAATTTGAGTAAAGGAATTTTCTCAGGAAGGCAAGTTTTATAACATTATGTTTGTGGCAAAAGGATAACTTATGTCATTTAACATAATTAAATTGTCGATTAAGAATTTTTAGTTTACATTTTTCATTGCAAACGATTGCACTGCATTTTCAACTTGGGGCTAAATGTCCTGAATATTTATTTCCAATTTTATTCCTTCATTTTGTAAAATTTGAATTGTGAAATAAAATAAAATTCAAATAAATTCTTGTCGTTTATAACAATACATGTAATGTTTCAGTGTGAATTATCCAACATCATTCACAACATTGATTAGTTTACCTATTAATGTACACTGCCACCTATAAAACTTTGCCTTAAAAATTCTATAATAATTATTCTTTTTTTTTTTTTTAGACAGGTTTTGGTGGTATTTGATTGTATGGCGGTTCTTGCACTCAATATAAAAACTCTGGGGGTTATGCGCACCAAACTTCTGTATTCTGTAAAACAGGTCACATAACTTCTGGTTAAGTTCTTTTACGTACTTAATTAAATATTGTGCTATTTTATTCAAGATTGTTCATTCATTAACGCTCTGTATTTTTTGCTCTCTCTCTCTAGAGTGAATGCGTCCTGACGGCTATGTGAGTTTGTGCGCGCTTGCAAGAGTGAACTTGCCGTGTATGACCGGTCTCACATGTGCTTCATGCTGCCGAAAATTAGCCTTTGTCATAATTAGGCTAAAATAAAAACGAGGTCCCAATTTGATTAATTTGCTGGTTTGTTGAATTTCGAATTCAGCAAATAATCATGAGCAATCATGTTTTATTATCGTTCTTTGGTGTCATGAATTCGGATAGCTTGTGTGTGCACATTCCTATTAGGCTAAATAGTTATGTTGTAATAATTAACACGACAATTAATTTGAAACAATCCAGTAAATTCATAAAATATCTTACCAATTTAAAACCTAACTATAATTCAATTCAATTCACATTTATTTGTATAGACCTTTTCACAATATATATTGTTTCACAGCAACTTTACAGAAAATACATGTAATAACTTATTTACGATGATATATTTTCAAGAATTTGAGTTTTTTAAATTTTGTCTTCAGATCAATCTTAAGAAATAACTTTTCTTCAGCATATGATAATAAAAAACAAAATAGCAGTTTGTCTGGATCCTGCAACCAAAAGGCTATACCATCCCAAATCTAAATGTTTTGATTTGTTTTATTTTATGATTTCAAACCCGCAGTATTTGCGAGCATTGATGCTTACCTGCCCCAATTCATAAGGGAAAGGCCCCGGGTGTTCCTCCACAATGTCAAAAGAGTCTATAATCCATGATCTTTTATGGCGTCTGAGAGGCTCTGTGCTACACAGACAGATAAGTCCCTTTCAACAGAAACAGTGTGTGTTATATACAGTATGGATTTAAACAAGCATTAGAAGCAAAACTATTAGACTGTTAGTATAGTTAGCTAACTATTAGCTTCTAATGCTAACTATTAGCATTAGAAGAAAACAAGATTGATCAAGGGCAGATCATATGATCAAATCATTGACAAAATCTGTATTTTGGAAATAATGGTGCGTTCACGTGCTATGGAAAAGATGATATTTTCCACTTGTGAAATGGTATTTACCAGTGTGTTGCGTTCAAGTGCTTTTATTGTCGTAATGTGGTGAAAAGATGGACCCAGACCTGTTATTTGACTAAAACAATTTTAGATTGCTTAAGTCATCTGCTATAGCAAGATGATTTATCAAAACTCAAACAGTAAATAATATGCTGTATATGTTCTAGATCATGAATAGTAGAGATTTGTTTAAGGACAAGGGAGTTAATAGAGCTAATATTTCTGTTTTAGCTGCAAACGCTAGGTCTATCCTTATGTGAAGCATCGCTAGCCTAATCTTTCCTACCAGCTCATTACTAGGAGGCTTCTATTGACTGCTAACGTTAGCTAGCATCTGCTCTGGGTAGGTAACACCAAACCATAACGGTATTTTTAAAACTGACACTGAGTGTTAACGCATTATATTACAATTGTTAATGACACAACATTGTATAGGCTACAAAAACTATCCGCCAACAGTAGCAAAAAACGTTTAGTTGTGTACAATGCTTCCCATTCATGACTCTTGCGATGCTCTCCGCCATTTTGAAAAGGTCAAAGGTTATCTCATCTCGCCAACTCGTCCATCAAAATATTCTACGAGTTGCCCAGTGGAAAATACCACATGAGGGGGTGTTCATGTGCATTTTCCACGTCGGTTTTTGGTATTTACCATATTTACCATAGCACGTGAACGCAGCATAAGAATGTAATGTGCAGTGAAACGTGGTATTCTATTATTTATGTATAGGATGGGGGTAGTGTATCCCCGAAACAATCAATCTTCTAAAACCAAAAGGTATAATTAGTTTCTCAAAAGCAGTCCATTAGATGAAGTTATTATGATGCCACCGCTTTGTTTTACCATTCAAAATGCCTTTCAATCATTAACATTCAGATAATTTTTAGTCATTTCTGTCATGAAGGCAGAGTTGTGAAACAGGTTTGGGAAAGCCTATACTTGAGACTCCTTTGTTGCTGTTTTTCTCAACTAACCCCGAGAAAGAAATATCACCTTCATAGTGGCTCATGTTTCAGGAATACACATATAAAAGTCAGTCTTCCATAAGATGTCTAATAATAATCATTCCAATCACCTGAACAGATTATTCATTACGATCAAGACTAAAAAGGTCCCAACAATCAGAATATCGGAAAATATACTGAAGGAAAAACACAGATAGAAAAGTATTAATGAGGTAACATGAATCAACGGTTTTGATTCAATGTAGTTACATTTTAATTTTATTTATTTATTTGGCATTAGGTTAGACCAATATAAGTAATTAAAGGGTCAGTTGAGGTAGAAATGACTCCTTTTTGTAACAAAAGCACTTTAGCATTTACTATTTCTTTCCATTGCAAAACAATGTAAAAAAATAAACAGTCCCACTTTGTATTAAGTGGCTTTAAGTACTATGCACTTACATTGAAATTAATCATTTGATACAATGTACTTATTGTGTACATACATGTTTTTACATTGTACTCATATTTTAAAAATACCAGCATGTAATCACAGCTGCAATTAATTTATGTAATTACATTTGTAATACAGTTGAACCTTCCCTTACACCTTAACCCACCCTTAAACCCACCCTTATACCACCACACCTCTCCCTAACCTTACCCGTATCACATCTCAATAGCAGCAAAAGTGTATGACAATATAACATGAACACAATAAGTACATTCAATTATTTGTATACTTATTTTTCATTTACATTGTAAGTACAAAAGTACTTAAAGCCACTTAATATAAAGTGGGACCAAATAAACTATTCCAAGCAAGCCATAGAACGAAACAAATTTTTGATTTAAAGATCTTGCTGAATCTTGAATGAACCTATTGTATAACTGACAGAAAGACCAACTTTACTTACCACAAGCACCAAATAGCTGAACATTGTGGCCATCAGTTCATAATTTGATGCAGAATGAAGTAACACTGAATCTGATGAACTCATACGCTCAGACCTGCTTCTGCTTTTGGACTGTGAGCACAATCATTCCTGCGTAGAGCAGAAGAGTGCAGGTAACTACACCCTGGGGCAGTGTTAGTTATAGTATCAGTATACAGTGTACACATAGACATTATAGAGAGAGAGAGAGACATTACATAATGTATCTATAGGGGAGATAGAGAGATATATAGAGAGAGAAACATTTTTAATCATTTGCTTTCCAGTACAAATATCAAAACAATCTTATGATAAGATTAAATTATTTGAGAAATTATTTGAGAATTAAAAAAGACTTAGGTAAGATTGTGCAAAATAACATTTCTGAAAATACACCTTCAGCTGATATTTCGTATACCCTGATGGCATATAGTTTTTTCTTCTTGTTGGTTTAAGCATAAACTTTTTTTTTACAAAAGTTTGTTAGATTTGATTAAAAACAAAAGAAAATAGTATGTTATTATCTTGTTTAAGGATGTTTAGATATTTTTACAAAAAAACATTTTTTTTTTACTGGAGATTTTTGTAGTGAATGACAGAAGTCACTCAAGTCTAAGCAAGTGTCAGTCAACCGCCCGTTCATAGGTCACACCTACGATCACACCTGGAACATCTGCATTACCAGTCAGTGCCTATAACCACGAGGAGACCATCCCCATTTTAGTGACCACACCCGTCAAGCTCCAAAAATGGCTAAAACAAAATAAATCATGAGAGTAACCCATATAAAGTTTTAGCCTCGGGCCAAGTACTCTGAAGTCATGCAAACTTGTATGTTGTGTTTACTGATTTTTTTCTCATATCTCATATGAGTTTTCAAACTCTAAATTTTGTTTTAATATTAATCAAAACTTTTCCAATTTACATTTAATACTAAGTAAAGATTATTACTTAATATATTTTCTTCAGACAGAAGTCAAAATGTTACTTAATGTATAATTGTTACGGATGTGTGGCTGTAATGAGCGCACAACGTTGGAGAATAAACAGTTCCCTTTCAAGAGAACTCGCGCTGTGCTGATTGACGCTAAGGGAACGCTTTGCGTGATGATGTCTTGAAGCACATGTGAAATCAGTCCAATGGTGTGGTGGAACGAGCCATGAAACTATAAAGCTTGCCCAAACAAAGCAGCGCTAGCTTCTGTGTCTTCACAAGCGCTCTGAGTGAAACTGTCATTGTCTATTTGGTGTTGTTTTGTCACATATATATATATATATTTCAAATGGCCAGTAAGCAGCAGAAGTTCAGACGCTATTAAATGGGTGGGGACACATGTTCTGTGTTGCATGTTTGGGTGAGGAGCATGCACAGTCAGTGCTCGAGGGCGCTGGCTGTGAACACTGTGATGTGCTTCCCATGCGGACACTTGTTGTTCTTTCGTGAGGACGCTTGGGTCCCGCTGCTGCCGAGGCACAGCGGCGACTTCAGACTTGGGGTTCGCAAATGGATTTGTCAGCGGGGTTAGAGATGGGCCCAGCCTTATCTCTGCCTTCACCTGACAGATTCAGTGCCTTCTCTCAGGGTTCGGAAGCACGCACTGCAGTTACTTCCGCCCTGATTGAGGCATCGACACTGCAGCTATCTAGTTCTGAGGAACTTTTAGGTGTTTTAGGTCATAAATAATCAGGCAAACTAATACACTTTTGTCTAATTGTGCCATTTTGAACTGAAAATAGGCCTATGTAACGTGATTCATATATAATAATTACTTTACAGTCAGGACAAGAAACATTAACTAAGCCGTTTTCATCATATTAGGCACAACAAGATTAATAATGAATGTGTACATATTGAGAATTAGTATAATACAATTGGTAGCCTTCAGTAAATTGAAAAAGCTCAGCTTTAGGAGAGGAAGAGATTTAGCAAGATAAGGAGACTGAGAGAAAAAGAAAGAGTGATGGATAAGAGGAGAGAGTATTGACAAATAATCTACTGCCCGCTAACATGGGTTTAAAACTATTTCTTATCCTTTTTTGGCCTTCAAAAGTCTTGAAATGCACATATGATCAGAGAAATAAAAAATGTTAACCCACTAAAATTTTAACCTCCATATCAACCTCAAATGTAGGACCTCAGTGATTATAAAGCCCTGTCCGTGGCCCTGTATTAGGCATAAGATCAATAATGAATGTGTACATAATATATTGTCAATGAATCTAATACACTTAGTTACCTACCTTTCCTGGTAGCCTTCAGTAAATGAACGTGTCTGAGACCCTATGTTTACTTTCTTCTCTGACACAGACAAAAATGAAAAGCCTATATCAGTTAAAGCTCAGCTTTAGGAGGGGAAGAGACAGGGCAAGATAAAAACAAAGAGAAAAAGAGAGTGATGGAGATGATGAGAGAAAAATAATTTACTGCCCACTGAAATGGTTTTAAAGCTATTTTTTTGGCCTTCAAAACATCTTAAAATGCACATGTAGATCAGGGGTGCCCCCTAACTGCCTCACATTTGAGACCTCAGTGATTATAAAACCCTGCTATATGCATGTGAATATGCAACTAGTTAATAGTGAGATTTAAACCCTAAACTAAAGTGTTACCTTTTTAAAAAAAAAAAACTAAAAAAAAACATACCCTTCGTTGGGCGCTGAGCCCCCCTAAAATGAAAATCCTAGAATCGCCCCGGTCGTGGGATAAACCTGTTTCATATAGATTTTATAATCCACAACCATCACACTATTCCTCTATCACAAACTATAAAGAGCCCGGTTATGGGGAAATACCAAAGGTGGAAGAGAGACGATCGCGAGCTATCTCTCCCCTGAATCAGCATCTTCCCTTAAAAGGCCCCGGTATTACCCACCAAGCTAGTTAGAACAACATCGGCATTGGTGGGTAAGGCTTATTCAACTGCTGGTCAGGCTGCAGCATGCTTCCACACTATGACACTGCTGCAGGCCTATCAGGCTGAATTGTTAGGAGAACTTGATAAGGGCGGGGGAATTGGCCTGAACACGGTTTGCGAACTGCGTCGGGCCACAGATTTGTCTCTCAGGGCCACCAAGGAGAATCCTAAACCCATCGGCGGGTCTATGGCAGCCCTGGTGGTCACTGAGAGACATCTCTGACTTAACTTAAGCAATATTAAAGAGAAAGACAAAAACTTTTAATTTCTTGAAGTTGTTGAAAATTAAAGTTGTTACTGTTTACGGGAGTGTCACATGTTGAAGTTGCAATCGTTTTCTTCTCCGTTGGATGATTTGTGCTCATTTGCATGTGCAGCTGAATTGGTTTCTGATGAAGAAACTAGGGAAGATTCATGTAATACTAATATGTTGTGCAGCTATCGGCATATCATGTACACAATAATTTCGATCTTCAAAGTACCAATTTATAGAGACCAAACGTGGTATAATTGAGGTTACATTGACCGTTGGTTCTATAATAAAATACATACTATCAAAGAGATAATAGTATCAACAGATAATAGTATTAAAAGACACAACATAAGACAGTAAATCATTCAAAAAAAATGCATGTTGTCTGTAATGCATGTTAATTTCATGTTAATCAGTTCATCGATAAATGAATGCAGGAAAGTCTGATGTCTGTAGGTCTTGTAGCTAACAGTCATAAAACCAACTTATCTGATCGTATGGGAAGAACCATCTTATTGTACTCACTGGGGGATGGGACAACAGATCCCAGAGTGAGTTTTAAAGATTGTTTGGTACACATACCGAATAATTGTCTGATTAAATTATTTGTCTCAGTCGTTACAGCATGGTATACAACGAAATTTGACATCTCTCATAGAGAACAAACTGTATTCATCCGTATTACCCACATATACCAACACACATAAAAACAATAAAAACTATTTCATTAGTTATTTTATTAGTTATTTTAAAGTTATTGCAACAATATGGCATACAACTCTGTTAAAAATTATTGAAGCAGCTGTGGTCTGATAGAGGCAGGGAAGAGGGAATTCAGTTAAAAAATGGCTGTTGGATAAAAGCTGTTTTGGAATCTGGAAGTGCGAGTGCTTCCCGTGCTCCCCCACAAAAAGACTGGGGACAGGGAAAGCGCTCTCAA
The DNA here is from genome assembly GCA_031834385.1 of Semotilus atromaculatus. Classification (NCBI taxonomy): domain Eukaryota; kingdom Metazoa; phylum Chordata; class Actinopteri; order Cypriniformes; family Leuciscidae; genus Semotilus; species Semotilus atromaculatus. The sequence continues at coordinate 23,969,269 of JAULUF010000020.1, read as the reverse complement.
CTGCAGCCTTCGAGGGGTTAGACGGATCTGAGAACCATCATTATTTTCAAGAAAGCTGCGGGGTCCTGACGTCCGAAGGCTGAGGCCAATGAGGGCAGTCCCCCCCCAAAGTAGAGCGGTTAACACCTCATTATTCGGTGCCCTCAGGAGACCACATATCTCAGGATCCACCCGGAAATGCAGTGGTCCTGGGATGCCCGCCCATAGAGGGTCGAGGGTCCATAGAAAATTCCATAGAAAATCCATTTTCCTTGCAAACCATAGAAGTGTTTATATTTATTTTAAACCATTAAGTGTTATCAAATACAGTTTGGGTCTCACCCGCCCAGGTTTATGGGGTCCTATCCACCGTGGTAGGCTTTGAGCAGGTTCTGGTAATGGAACAAAAAGTGAAAACCCTGTTGGAGAAAGGAGCCATAGAACATGTACCTCCCTCCAGCAGGGAAACCAGGTTTTACAGTCGATATTTCATCGTTCCAAAGAAGGATGGGGGTTGCATCCCATTTTGGATGCAGCTAAAATTCAAAATGTTAACATTGAGACAAATCGTGCCACAGATCAGATCCGAGGACTGAGGATGCATACTTCCACATTTCTATCCTTCCTTATCACAGGAAGTTCTGAGGTTTGCTTTTGGGGGCAAAGCATACCAATATTGAGTTCTTCTATTCGGCCTAGCACTATCACCCTGTACTTTCACGAAATGCATAGATGCAGCTCTGGTGCAACTGCGTCTGCATGGTATTCACATCATGAACTACATCGACGACTGGTTGATTCTAGCTCAGTCGCATCGGTTGGCGGATTGGCATTGAGATGTCTTTCTCGCCCACATGAGAGAGTTGGGGTTACGGTTAAACGCCAAACAGAGTGTGCTTTCTCCACTTCAGAGGACCACTTTTCTGGGTGTGGTTTGGGATTCTATGTTGATGCGGGCATACCTATCACCGGCGTGCATAGAGTCCATCTTGTCAGCCGTGAAACGAATATTGTGATATTTCAGTTCCATGTGGTCGAGTGAGCAGTCCGATGACGGTGACGTCTTCCATTGGTTGTGCTGGGTGACAATGCAGTTGGGAAATGACATGGAATCTGTTTCAACAGCCTTGAACAGGAAGCTCTGTGGGATGCTGATCTCATGGAGCACCTACAATCTGGGACAAGCTGATGAGGCACTGAAGTAGGTGCAGAAGATCCTTAATCTGGGACACACAGACGAAGGTACCTTGAAGTGAAGGTTTGCTCTCCTGAGCTTAACCTTGTTACAAATGTCTCTACTTGTATTTTGTCCCTCTGGGCCAGACACTCAGAACTTGGTCAATCCGCTGTTGTCTCTCTGCCATGGAGACTTGGGACGTGCTGTAGTTGTTACTGTCTCGCTGGACTAAAACTCTGAATGTAGTGTTTGTTAATGTCTCTTTCCTCCCAGACTGGAGGCTCAGAACGTGGTCGCATCTGTTAATGTCTCTCCCCTACAGGACTGAGACCCATAATTGTATCTGTTATGTCTCAGCTTTGCAGGAAAGGACTCAGAACAAAGAGTGACTGTTGAAAGGGTACCTTTTCCGATGAGGAAGAGATTGCAATTTGGTGCTTCTCCATTTCATTGCTGTGATTGGCTACTGGCGTCAGAGGGGAGACGTACGGTGTGGCCAACCCTTCTTTCCCCTGTGGAACTCATTTGGATAAAGCACACCGTTAGATGTCTTTAAAGTGTCTTTAAAGTTCAGTGTATTTCTCACTTTCCTAACCACCACCAGAATACCTTTGGCAATATTCTAAACAAATATAGACCAAACATGATGGAAAACGATTGAACTGTCAGGCATTCATTTATTTGTACCTTAACAGCTGAAATTGTTTAAGATGTTGCATTACAAACAGCTGTCACAGAGAATACTTATTTCTCTGAATAAATATGAGATGGATGTGAGTATTTTACATGGTTTTAAGGTTTCTACACAGTAATGAATGGATTTGATCACCCACTGCTGCTGAGGTCCTGATGAATTTTTATGGCAGTCACAGGCCAACATTAGGAATTAGTCTCTATATGGGTGAAGGGCAGAAACTGCATGTGGACCAATGAGAAGTCCTGTCCTTCCCAGGCTTAGTACCAGAGGTCTTCATCTTGCGCTCCAAGAGGTGTCTGGCTGTTATCCTAGCATCTTTATCTGATGGCGTTGGACAGTTTGTTTGTGTTACACTTTTGACAGTTGACATTTGTCTTCTGTTCACTAAACAAAAGCTGAATTTGCTAAAATATGAAAGTAGAATTTTCACTTAAGACAAAACTAAACACATTTTGTTCGTCAATGTTTAACTTGCTATAAATTAAGATGTGAATACTCTTTTTGAAAGACCTTAATGTTTATTGTGATGTTATGTACTAATAAAAAGAAAAACACACAAATAAATTAAATAAACAGGGGTGAATTCAGGGTGAATTCAGGGTGATTGGGACACATTTTACCATTGAGAAGTCTTGGAAAAAGTATCCCAATCGACCTGAATTCACCCATAAATAAAACCCACAGTGATTTATTCAATCAGTAAAGCTAGCCATTGTGCTCTGCAAAAACTGAACAAAACTGGTTTAAACTGAAAACTCATTTTTGATTAGACCAATGTAAAAATGCACTTTAAATAATTACACAGTTGTTTCACTTTTTTCAGTGTAGACTGGACAAATGTATGGTATAGCACACTTGACAAGTTTTAAAGTTTTAAACTCATTGTGATTTATGTTGATGTTCCACAAATTTTCTTTACTTATTTAGATTTTTATTGTCAAATGTATAAGCTAATAATTGAATCCTTTGCCAGTGGCACTCCTAGACCTCCGTGGCCAGCTTAAAAAGCAGTTATATGACTGACATTAAAATCTTATTATAAAAAATGTAAGCCCAACCCTTTATAAAATCAACTATAACGTGTCAAAATATGATTTTGACAGCTCTGTCATGTACTTGCATGAATGACGCCCCAGTACATTCCTTTGAGATGTTTAGACCTGACAACAAAGAGACTGTTCAGGAACATGCTGTCACATACAAGCACTCCTGCTAGCCTGTCATTCTCACATTCAGGCAAATGTCTGAGCCCTACTATAGAGTAGGGTGTTGCAAAAATATAATGCATTCATGGACTTCATACATTAGTCGTAATGAAAAATCCTTCTAGACACCACTGACTAAATTTGTTACTCATGATCGTTAGAACATTTGGTAACACTTTACAATACGGGTGCACTAATATGCATTAATTCATGCTTAACTAATGCACAGATAATCATGTGTTAATGTATAACTCGTGAAGAACTAATAAAGATTCTATATGGTTAATATATTAAGTAATATATGAATTGTTATTAATTAAATGTATGAATTCGTTAATAACATATTTTATTAACTAAAAGTGTAAATTAATGCGTTAATTACCACAATTGGTCAAAGCAATGTACCTAAACTTCGAATTGTCTGCTTTAATTAATCATTAGGTAATGATTTGTAAATGTATCATTATGTTATGACTTTACTTGTTGAGGCACATGACTATGAACTAATTGTTAAGTGTTACATATTACTTAACGGTTAGTTAATAGTCATGTGCCTCAACAAGTAAAGTCATAACATAATGATACTTTTGCAAATCATTACCTAATGATTAATAACAATTCATATATTACTTAATATATTAATCATTTAGAATCTTTATTAGTTACTGATGCAGTAATCATTAATTAATTATTTCTCCGTGAGTTATACATTAACACATGATTATCTGTGCATTAGTTAAGCATGAATTAATGCATATTAGTGCACCCGTATTGTAAAGTGTTACCGAACATTTTTGTCTAAAGGCTTCGGCGTGAAACGTTTTGTCTGGTTACAGTTTAGGAAGCTACTACAGCCTTTAGTTTCATAACTGATAATAGTCAATAAGTATTGTGGGACAAATGACTAGACCTACCTTAACATTTAAACCTTTACTGTAACCGATATTATTTAGCAATTTTGATTACTTTACTAATAGACTAAAAGGTAGAACATAACAATAAGACATTAGAAAGTGCCTCCATATCATCCCCATATATAATGATTGGCTCTATCACTCTGTAAGCTGGTGTGTGGTGGGCGTACTGGCGCAATATGGCTGCCGTCGCATCATCCAGGTGGATGCTGCACATTGGTGGTGGTTGAGGAAATTCCCCCTTCCATATGTAAAGCGCTTTGAGTAGCCAGAAAAGAGCTACATAAATGTAATCAATTATTATTATTAAACTCTATATGTTAAAGATATCACAGTGGGGTTAACATCAGACCTGCATATTTTTCAATCAGTTTCTTCACTCATATTTGGAAATATGAGAAACTATTAAATAATAAATAATTAAATACCAATACTCTTTATCTGGCATTTGGCTTTATTTTGATAGCAAAGCATGAGGTGTTGTGGACATCAGAGAGGAAGACATATCCTCAGCACATAATCAAAAAACAATTGTTAACCAAGACATTCTTAACCTACACACCCAACAGTTTTAGGCCTCACAAAAACTGTAAAGAATGGGTCATACTTCACTCCCAATCAAAAGAAATTTAAAATAATAATATTTTGCTTAAAGAAAATGAAATCTATCAGAGCATGTTACATAATGGGTTGTGCATGACATGACTGTAAGTTCATAGTATCCAGGTTAAATTTTGGGTGGTTATGGGTCCATTCACCATCATCTCATCGTCTTGAAAAATAAAGGCAATCCATTGAAATAAAATTAATGCCTAATAAGATTTTTTGCATTGTGACATTATATTCATAACAATTAAGCACGTTTCTTCTTAAATTCTCATGAACAATTTATTATACTTTATCAATACTATTTTAACACCATGTTAGTATTTGTTGAATTGCCATTTATGTTGGTTTAAATTTAAAAACCATGTTTATTGTAATAACAAAAAAATACAGTAATAAATTAATGAGAATCATCATAAAGATTAACACAAATTACAAAAAAAGAGGAAAGAAGGGGAAAAAGTAGAGCATGACCTTGGTGCTAACAACGTCAAAATCATGGTTTGATTCCCAGGTAATGCAAGAACTGATAAAATGCATTTCTTAAATGCAATAGACACTTTGGATAAAAGTGTCTACAAAATTCATAAATGAAAAATAATGGCAAGATACAAAAAACCTTATACGGATAGTTTTACCAATTATGAAATGATGAAACCAAAAATGAAAAATTGAATAAATAAGAGGCTTCATTTGGTGAAATGTTTGTATGAGACTCACCTCAGCAGTTTTAGTCTCTCATTGTTGGCTGTGGGCACCCCTGTTGGCATTTAGTGTCGCCACAGATCAGCATCAATCTTTGTTAAAAAAGAAATGCAAAATATTTGTGGTGTGTATGTGGTGTCAATAAACCTGGAGATATTTTTTTCCCCAAAAGAGCAAAAGATACAGTTAAATGATAAGACGCAAATGACAATACAAAAATGCAGGTCTGTCAAAGTGTGACACTCCCTGTGTGGCGTAATTGGGGCCTTGTATGTGTTACATTTCGTAACGTTCATGAAGGTCTTTGGTAGATTCATTTATGGCTAAAAGTAAAAGCACTCCACCCAACCCTAAAACAGTCTCAACAAGTCCCAACCGTCAGTAAAAAATGGCAAGGCAGGTTATAATGAGAGGTGAGAGGGCAGGGGCTCTTCATTGTTGCCTGTGGGCACCCCTGTTTGCAACTGGTTATCTTCATGCACTTCTTCATCATCTGATTGGAAGACAGGAGTGTTTGATCCGTCCTCATTGGAGGTCTGACTGTCACAGGTGGAGTTTGAAGAAGTTGACAACATGCGCGTTTTGATCTCACAAGGGTCAGAAATTCTCAAGGACTCGTCATTTCTCCGCAATCCTTCCTCTTTTATGTCTGTGTGATCAAGAGCTGGAGAAGAAATGTATAATTTGTGAATAAACTATGGAATTCTATGGAATTGTACAAGATATTTCAAGATTTTTGCTCAGATCTAAGCCACATGGCTTCAACATTGAGTAACTTTTCTTTTGAGACTCTCTTGTTATTTGGTTATCAATAAAAGGGCTTTACTAGAAAGCATTCCTTTTTGGAGCTGTAACCGATCTTTATTTAACAGACGATAGAAAATGACAGACATCACCTGAAATAGGTGTTCTAAAAAAATCACACCTGTCTCTGTGAAAGCCTTAAGCTTTGGGATAGGGTTCGCACTTAACTGGTTTGACAAATACAAATCACGTTTGCAAGTGGGTGTTTCAACTCGACTGCAGTATGCAGCTGTATGAGGCAAATCATTGTCTTCAGTGCTCACTGCATTGCGTTACTGTTTGTTTGTTTGTTGTATATAGTTGATCTTATTTCATTGTTGGTCTCTATCACTCATTTTGCCAGAAATCATCAAGATCATTTGTATGTCCCCCAGATTTATATAGCACATAATAAAACACATGAAAAAGGGTCCTATATGTTCCCAGAGGCCTGTGTCCCCCAGTTTTTTTTCAAATTTTTTTTTTTCTATGGTAAACAAGGAATACAAATGAAATGGGTGGATTTCAGCAGTGGTGTGTAACGCAATCATTCCTACTAGCCATTTTGGTGGGTTGAATTTATATATACATTATATATATATATATATATATATATATATATATATATATATACCCGTATAATGGGTCTATGCGTCAGGTCTTAAGGTGACATCATACCTGCTTTGTTACCAAATTATGAGAAAATATATAAAAATGATATATATATATATATATATATATATATATATATATATATATATATATATATATATATATACTGTATATGGCAGTTTTTCCCCATTGTATCTATTTGTCAAAATTGTGGCCAGCATAAAGGCAAAGTGGCTAGTAACTTTGGAAAAACCACTAGCCACAGTGGCTGGTGAGCAAAAACAGTTAATGCCAAGCCCGGCCTATATGTATTAACATTGAATTAGTTAATGAAATATACAATTTTCTGTTCCACAGCATTGCCAAATGGCTTTCAATAATAGGCCTAGAGTTGAGGAAACTAAACAAATGGTTATATAAATGGAAAATGAGTCCTTAACTTTTAAAAGGTTTACTTAATGTTTGTTAACAGACCATTGAACTGGCTTATTTTCTAACGATTGTATGTTTCCATACAAATTACATCATGCAAATTAATTTGAAATAAGCACCTCCTTAAATTGTCAAGTTTTCCCATGAGAACAGGTTGGCAAATTATTTTAGTACATTGAGAAAAAATATGATCCTTTTGGTAGTAACTATCACTTCGAACACTATTTAGCTTTAACTAGATATAAAAAAAGACTCCTTTGTGTACAGGGAACTTTGCACCTGGTTAGGAAACAACTACACTCCCAGCAATTTGCTGCAACAAAGCAACCAGAAGATGTCAATTTCAGGTGTCATGAGCAACAGAGACTGATGGCAATGCAGTGAAGTAGAGTTTACTTTAAACAAATACCAAATGGGAATGCAAACAGTGAAGCCTATGTCAACTGATACCTGATACAGTTGGATATTGCAGTCAAGCAGGAACACCACCTAGCAATACAGAAACCTGTCGAACCCACAATCAGTGTGAACGGCCATTAGACTGGTGTGAAGTTTATACCTGGGAGAGGAGATGTCAGTGTTCCTTCCTCTTCGCTGGCACTGAAGAAGACATCCAAGGTCTCCTGATCAGAGATGTCCATCAGGTCCATCTGTTCTAGCATATCGACGTTCACCTCCATTGATGAGATGCTTCCTAAGGGAGCTTTAATAGGAGTGTCAGACACAACATGTGAGATGAAAAGAAAATTATTAGATGTGAATATGGCATTTATGGCTACTTATAATCTTCTTCAAAGTAGGTTTCATCTATATCATCTCGTGTCTTAAATTAGAGATTGTGGTCTTTCAACCTTTAAGTGGATTTTGCTATAATGTGTGATATTGATCTATTAATATTGTGTGTGTGTGTACCTGGTATTCCCTACGTTATGGGGATCAAATGTACCCACAAGGTGTGCGTGTGTGTGTGTGTGTGTGTGTGTGTGTGTGTGTGTGTGTGTGTGTGTGTGTGTGTGTGTGTGTGTGTGTGTGAGAGAGAGACAGAGAGAGAGAGAGAGAGTTTTTCCTTAAATAAGTTTAACAAAAAAAGTGTAAAGTGCAATTTTCCTAAATTTACCTGAAGAATTTGTATAGCCTAAATTTAGTTTTTATAATAAACTAAATAAACTTTTTTAAAGGCCCAAAATTATATTATATATATATATATATATATATATATATATATTTTTTTTTTATGAAAAGAGTCACCCATATATGTGTGTTTTCAAACTCACGTCTCTTATAATCTATCTGCAGGTGTGCAGAGGAGAGGTAGACATCCACATCATGTTGAAACACCTCCTCAAAGAATCGTTGTCTCTCTCTCAGCCTCATTTGCTGGGCCGACTCTGTGTCCGGGACTCTCTGTGCATGTTCTGTCTCCGCTATCAGTAAAAACAGAGACAGTAACCTCAGTCACATGTTAAATCAACACCCATTCATATTTATATATTTGCTTAACACAACATTTTCTACATTTTAAGCAACAGTTAGTTCTACAACTCTTTGAATGGACAAGCTGCACTCTAGAACATTCTTCCAAAAAAACAACAATCCACCAGCAGGGGGCATAAGTTACTTAAAATCTCTATACTCATTCTATTTTTTTGCTAGTGCCTCATTACATTGAGATCTAATTTGTTTTTGCAACAATTAGAGTTATGTATTTGCATGTCTATTTCCTCATAACTCTTCTAATAAAATTCGGACCAGTGGTTCAGTTTTTGTGTGCCTTGTTTACTTCAGTCAATTTTGTAGTAGCCTAAATGAAAGTAAAAAGGCTAGAAAGAGAACATGATGTGCTAAGACAAAATAAACATTTGTGTAATGTATTAGAGTGTAACAGATATAATATGAACATTTCGTATCAGTTTGTTCAGAATGACGGATGAGTCAGGGGACTGATAAACAATCTTTACTTAAGCCTTATTTGAAAAGATGGAATGAATGTATATATGTGGTGTGTATTAGACTCTTATGTAGATTATTTCTTTTAAATATAGGACATCATGTAAACATGTTTATTTGTGTGTCTGTTTTACAGAAGACAAAATAGCCACTTTTAAAACCTTGGGGAAAAGGGTCGATAATCTCTGTTTACTTCAAAACAAGTTTATATTTAACTTGGAGTGTGATGTAAACACATATACTAAACCATGGTACTTTCTTAAACAAGCAGTAATCAATGTCGTGTTTTGATAATCATATAAAACATGTTTTACCATACATTAAAAACATGTATGAATGTGTTTATTGACTAAAATTGTCTGGGCAAGAAAACTGGCCTTTGACCTGGAAGCATATTAGTCACCGGTCTATATACAGAGTCCTCTCAATGTGTGTTAGCACATGCACAACCATCTCGAAATAGACAATATGAGTCATCTGCCACCCTGAACCAGAAACGAAGCAATTCAAAACATAAACGTCCAGTTCTGGGTAAAGCAATGCTGGAAAACTTAATATCAGCTTTCATCAGATGCAGGTTTATAAACATTTAATACAGGTAGTATTTTGAGTATTTAGTATTTTTTTTATTGCATAAGAATCTTTTTACATTACACACAAGCAACAATTATGGGTTGTCAGTATGACATGTTCAGCCTGACATTTGTGTTTCACTGTCCTTGAAAAGTGACACGAGGCAAGTATCAGCTCAACTGAAATAACAGCCCTAAAGCTTGTACCACAGCTCTAAAGTGTTAGAGAATGGCATTCTTTTTCCTTTCACAAGTCATTAATACTTCCAGGCTCACAGAGACAGTGTCCCGCAAATAAGCCATAATTAGAAAGCACAGGCTGAGCCTGAAATAATTGGATCTGCCTTTTAAACCTGGTTTAAAATAGGAATAATGTAGAGATTATTGTGCTAGGAGAGCTGATCGCATTCAGCTGCTTCAAGACGTGCTGTAAAACAAGGACGTCAATGCAGGGGGATAACTGTGAACATTTTTCCAGGCTCTGTATATATATATATATATATATATATATATATATAGTAGCCAACATTTGAAGTGGATCAAAAAAAATTATCAAAGTTGTCGGGTATTGTTCAAAATTCGTGTATAACTTGGATGAAAGGTTTTGATCCACAATACGTTTTATGTGTGTGTGTGTGTGTGTGTGTGTGTGCGCTCGTGTTTATATTACATTGTGGGGACCAAATGTCCCCACAAGTATAGAAAAATCTGAAATCACCTACATTGTGGGGACCAGCCAGCGGTCCCCATGAGGAGAACAGCGTATAAATCACACTAAGTAATGTTTTTTGAAAATGTAAAAATGCAGAATGTCTCCTGTGATGGGTAGGTTTAGGGACAGGGGCAGTGTAAGGGGATAGAATATATAGTTTGTACAGTATAAAAACCATTACGCCTATGGAGAGTCCCCACAAAGATAGCGAACCAGACATGTGTGTGTGTGTGTGTGTACTAGACTAGTCATGTGATCTCAACATGGCAGCCCCATGTGGTGGTGCCATTTAATAAAATCAAACTGCCCACCATTTTTTCTACTTTGGATATGTGATGTTTTTTGTCATATTTGATACATCAGGATTTTATGATGCATTTGATAAAGTATGATATAGGAGAATAGAGAGATATAACAAAAAAAAACAAGAGCAAATATATGCAATTTGGTATTTATATGGCCAAAAATTAAGATGCTCTAAGATGTCTGATAGCTTCTAATGTAAATCAATGAGGTCTTTTTACAGTCTAGCAGACTGCTTACATAAAATGGTTTGTTGAAAGGACTAGAATAGATGTTGCAATCCCTAATGTTATATCTCCCAATAATATGTTATTTAAATGCTTAGTTTTATGATCAAAGCTCTGCCAAAAAAGTGTCAACTGTCAATCAATGACAGAAGCCATGTAGTAAATTGTAAAACAGTATTTTCAGCAAAGTTCATGTTGATAATTTAGAGGCCTTAGAAATGTGTTTAACAAATATGTTACAGATTTATAGGCTTAAACCATCAGTGCACATTTGAAACAGACCAGGCATCAAGTAGAGCATTTATGAACCATATCTATTGGGCATTGGAAAATATGCGTTTGTACAATATGAGTCACACAGCAAAACTCCTGGTGTTAAATTATCATTGTCAGTTTTTATTTAATCCGCGTGGATTATATAAACTCTGGCAGAGTTAATTTAACACGGGGTTTTTTGCTGTGCTGTAACTTTCCAAAACCAACTGCCAACATGTGTTTACATTATAGACAATACACAGAGACCATCTTCCACCCCCAACGTTTGAGCAGATCATATACACTACCGGTCAAAAGTTTTAGAGCAGTAAGATTTTTTTATGTTTTTAAATGAAGTCTCTTCTGCTCACCAAGGCTGCAATTATTTGATAAAAAAACAAACAAAAAAAAAACAGTAATATTGTGAAATATTATTACAATTTAAAACAGCGGTTTTCTATGTGAATATATAGTGGTGTAATTTATTCCTGTGATCAAAGCTGAATTTACAGCATCATTACTCCAGTCTTCAGTGTCACATTTTTTAAATTATTATAATATGATGCTCAAGAAGCATTTATGATTATTATCCATGTTGAAAACAGTTTTTTACATTTTTATTTCAGGATTCTTTGATGAATAGAAAGTTCAAAAGAACAGAATTGATCTGAAATGGAAAGCTTTTGTAACATTAATCACTACCATTCAAAAGTTTGGGGTCAGTAAGAATTTATTTTTTATTTTTGGGGGAAAGAAATTAGAAAATACTTTTATTCATCAAGGATGAGTTAAATTGATCAAAAGTTACAGTAAAGACATTTATAATGTTAGAAAAGATTATATTTTAAATAAATGCTGTTCTTTTGAACTTTCTGTTCATCAAAGATTCCTGAAATAAAAATGTAAAAAACTGTTTTCAACATGGATAATAATCATAAATGTTTCTTGAGCATCATATTATAATAATTTCATATTATAATAATTTAAAAAATGTGACACTGAAGACTGGAGTAATGATGCTGTAAATTCAGCTTTGATCACAGGAATAAATTACACTTCACTATACAGTGAAGAAAATAAGTATTTGAACACCCTGCTATTTTGCAAGTTCTCCCACTTAGAAATCATGGAGGGGTCTGAAATTGTCATCGTAGGTGCATGTCCACTGTGAGACATAATCTAAAAAAATAAATCCAGAAATCACAATGTATGATTTTTTAACTATTTATTTGTAAGACACAGCTGCAAATAAGTATTTGAACACCTGAGAAAATCAATGTTAATATTTGGTACAGTAGCCTTTGTTTGCAATTACAGAGGTCAAACGTTTCCTGTAGTTTTTCACCAGGTTTGCACACACTGCAGGAGGGATTTTGGCCCACTCCTCCACACAGATCATCTCTAGATCAGTCAGGTTTCTGGGCTGTCGCTGAGAAACACGGAGTTTGAGCTCCCTCCGAAGAATCTCTATTGGGTTTAGGTCTGGAGACTGGCTAGGCCACACCAGAACCTTGATATGCTTCTTAAAGAGCCACTCCTTGGTTATCCTGGCTGTGTGCTTCGGGTCATTGTCATGTTGGAAGACCCAGCCTCGACCCATCTTCAATGCTCTAACTGAGGGAAGGAGGTTGTTCCCCAAAATCTCGCAATACATGGCCCCAGTCATCCTCTCCTTAATACAGTGCAGTCGCCCTGTCCCATGTGCAGAAAAACACCCCCAAAGCATGATGCTACCACCCCCATACTTCACAGTAGGGATGGTGTTCTTGGGATGGTACTCATCATTCTTCTTCCTCCAAACACGGTTAGTGGAATTATGACCAAAAAGTTCTATTTTGGTCTCATCTGACCACATGACTTTCTCCCATGACTCCTCTGGATCATCCAAATGGTCATTGGCAAACTTAAGACGGGCCTTGACATGTGCTGGTTTAAGCAGGGGAACCTTCCGTGCCATGCATGATTTCAAACCATGACGTCTTAGTGTATTACCAACAGTAACCTTGGAAACGGTGGTCCCAGCTCTTTTCAGGTCATTGACCAGCTCCTCCCGTGTAGTTCTGGGCTGATTTCTCACCTTTCTTAGGATCATTGAGACCCCACGAGGTGAGATCTTGCATGGAGCCCCAGTCCGAGGGAGATTGACAGTCATGTTTAGCTTCTTCCATTTTCTAATGATTGCTCCAACAGTGGACCTTTTTTCACCAAGCTGCTTGGCAATTTCCCCGTAGCCCTTTCCAGCCTTGTGGAGGTGTACAATTTTGTCTCTAGTGTCTTTGGACAGCTCTTTGGTCTTGGCCATGTTAGTAGTTGGATTCTCACTGATTGTATGGGGTGGACAGGGGTCTTTATGCAGCTAACGACCTCAAACAGGTGCATCTAATTTAGGATAATAAATGGAGTGGAGGTGGACATTTTAAACGCAGACTAACAGGTCTTTGAGGGTCAGCATTCTAGCTGATAGACAGGTGTTCAAATACTTATTTACAGCTGTATCTTACAAATAAATAGTTAAAAAATCATACATTGTGATTTCTGGATTTATTTTTTTAGATTATGTCTCTCACAGTGGACATGCACCTACGATGACAATTTCAGACCCTTCCATGATTTCTAAGTGGGAGAACTTGCAAAATAGCAGGGTGTTCAAAAACTTATTTTCTTCACTGTATATTCACATAGAAAACCGCTGTTTTAAATTGTAATAATATTTCACAATATTACAGTTTTTTTTGTATTTTTTATCAAATAATTGCAGCCTTGGTGAGCAGAAGAGACTTCATTTAAAAACATAAAAAATCTTACTGATCTAAAACTTTTGACCGGTAGTGTATTTACAAACCTTTATGCATTTCTATCTATTGTCGAACACCTACAAACATATACTGTGTGTATATATATATATATATATATATATATATATATATATATATATACTGTATATATATATATATATACATATATATATATATTTAAATGTCTCAATGTTGTTGTTTTTTCCATACAGTTTAAGTCAATTGGGGGACATTAGGGTGAGTAAATGATGACATAATTTTTTAGACACTCCCAAAAATAAAGATCACAAATAAAAACTCTTTAATATCTCATTTGTTCTCTTAGGGTAGCAAAATACTTTTGCACCATGGATAACCTGGGTAAGACTGATGATTCTATTTCCTTTTTATTTATGTTAAAGAATCCATGAGTCATCACATTTGACAGGCAAACCGCCAGAGTAGGCAGTTGTGTAAGACGGGGTCATTCTCTGTCGCCTGGTGGTGGCAGTGAGGACGACGGGAGGCATCCAGGGGCCACAGCGCTGTCACTCTGAATAACTAATCAGATCTGCTCTAGCTGACCATTACAGCCAGAATGGGCAAAGTGGGAGTGGGAGTCCCATTAGTTTTTCCATCTGACAGTACTGTGTGGCTCAGGACAAAGTGTGTGTAAACAGGTTTGTCTTAGGACTAGGAGTGTGAACCTACACTGGTCTCACGGTTCGGTTAGATTACGATAATGTCATCGATTCAGTTCAATTCGATATCACGATGCACTGCATCCTCAATTTAAATTAAATTGAGAGATAGTTAAAATTAGAAAATTAAATAAGAAAATTAAATTTTACTTCACATGTATACAATTTTGTCAATAAATACATGCAGTCAGACTCTGCTCGGGGTGAAAATGGCTGACGTGGTTTCTCAAGTTAGTGGTATTTACCTCCTGCATATTTTATTTGTGCGTGACATGATTTACACACACCGTAGACTTGTGTGTCTAAGTAGTTGGAGCATTTTTAATTACTCGCGTCTCGCCTCCCTCTGACATTGTACCGCGACAAAGCACGTACGTACGCGACAAATGACGTCATAAAAGCGTCAGTACATTATAATCTGTTATGGTCTATTACTGAACCGATACTGAATCATCCTCGTCTGCATCGCGATGCATCGTAGAAATGATTCATTTCAACACCTCTACTTAGGACTGGGCAATAAATTGAATATTTAACATATATTTGTGATGGTTTATCTGGCAATATAAAATTGAGCAACATTATGAATAACGCAATGATTTTAAAGCTCTTTTTAATGTACTTTCATTAAATCAGTTTTGTGATTGCGAGTATGAGAGCATTAACAGAGATGTTGTAATCTCTCGTTTAAACTTTAGTAGTAAAGAGTTTGTGAATTTGATTCCTTTCCGTAAATAAGTTAATACCATTTCTTTTAATGGATTCAAAATGCATAAATGTCAAACTGCAAAATATCACAAGATCAAAAATGGTCACTAAATGAAACTTCATGTGATGTGAACTGCTTGACTTTATTCAAATTCTCCAGACATTATTTAGATTCTTAAAAGTTGAGATGTGGTGCTCATATGATTGTGTTGTACCCTGATACTGCTCCTCTTCCTTCCAGAGCTTATATTGGTTCTCACCACTACACAAATAGTTATTTGAGTAGTAAAGTTATAAATCATCCTTTTGGGTGGGTGGGGACCTTTTTTTTGTTAGTTTTTTTGGTAATCAACAGAATGTCACAGATGCTACCAAAAGAGCTTAAAGTTACGAAAACAGGTGAAACAGGTTATCCAAAAAGAGAAAATGTAGAGCGGGACTTGGTTCTTTAAAATGTGGGTGTGGACTTGCAGTCAATTGTATGAGAAGGGCTGGGATTTTGGTGGACTAAATAATTAGAGAAATCCAGCATATGTCACCACTGGGAAGATCAAGTTATGACATTTGGATAAAATATTACGAGATTAAAACACATTTTTAAAAACAAAACATAGGCTATGTATTGTTCAGAATCAGATCAATACCATGTATTTAGCAAACGTACACTTGAATATAAATTAAACCCAGAACATTCCTTCAATCCTGCAGGGACAAACTAGGCTTGTAGCACGAATTCATTACAGTGGGACTAAAATAAAGTCTTCACCTACAGTGGCATTCTAGTATCCAAATGGCAAACCATTCAACACGTAAACTCGGCTCTTCGAACACTGCAGAGATCTCCTCTTGGATTTTTCCATGACCTTGTCCAATTTTAATATTTAAAACCATAGGCCTGTGTTTATATAAAAGGTTAAGAAATGTTGAGGCACTTAAACCTAGACAGACATGCCATGAATGGATATTGCATAACCAGGGTGGTATGACTCTGTCCTTGACATCTGCCATGTGCATATTTGAGTGTGTGCATGTGTGTGAAAATAAAATGATGACTTGATGCTTCTGAAATAACGCAGGGTTAAGTGCTTTGCTCAGGGGTGCAGCTTGTTTTATTCTCTGGCATTCCCTTCCAGTCAAATCACATTTTCTCTGATATGATCGAGAAAGGAGCAAGTCAGGGAAAATGTGATTTGACTGAGCTATTGTCCTTAGAAAACAACATTTTGCTGGCCACTCTTGCACTTTGCAAAATGCCAGTGCAGTGGACATGGTGTTTATTCATGTCAGCTGGCAGATCTGGCAGAGCTTGTGGGTGTCCCTGGCCTCAGGGTCACATATCAACTTATAGACAGCAATAGCTACATTCTATTAATTTACGATACAATACTTAATAAAATGTACAGGTTTTATTGGGGTTGTAGTTGAACTTTTCAAGAAGGTAGACCTCAGGAGAAGTGTTGGCTTCTCTTTCCCTAGAAACCACCTGGCCATTTTCTTAAAAAAACACTATAACCTTAGCAACTACATAGAACTACACAGAGAGTTCTCCTCTGGCAATGAACGAACACGGTGTCATTATGATTTAGGCTGCATCACAAGTGTATACCAACCACTGTCACCATTCAACCACCCAAAAAACCTTAACAACCACATAGCATTTTGATTGTCAGTTGTTGGAGCTTACGTTAACAGTGCAGTGAATGGAGTCAGATCTGCTGTGGAGTAGTATGTTCCACAATTGATCAGACACTGTTTTCCAATCAGACAAAATCAATGATTGATTTAAAGTGAATCACTTCATCACGAGGCTTTCTGACGGTGCCCCAAATCATCCAATTAGGTCATTCATAAGGCAAGTAAACAACCGCATGAGGATGAGATCACTCTATTTTTCTCTTCCTCTCTTGGACTCATCTCTTTCTCGCATCCATCCCCCTTTTTCGCACTGTGCTGTTCATTCACACAGCAGTAGGTTGGGAGGGGTGAGCAAGACTTGTTAGATCAAAGCAGAAGAAAGGCGGATTGTCTGTAAGGACTGATTTGTCATTTTCTCTATACAAGGCAAAGCTCTGTTTCCACCCCACCCTACCCCCAGCTTTCTTTGTCATAGTGGTTCACATACTAAAGCATTCTGGGGATTATGATCCAGCAGGATACCGGACATGGCACAGCATCCATACAGGCACTCTCAGAGACATGCCAATAGTCTTATCCTTTTCAGACAAGAATAAACACATCCTGCAGCTCTTGATTTTAACAGATCTTGGATTCATCTACAGGAATGTATTCTGTTTGTATAAATAGTCAGTCATAGGTTTCTATAATTACCACAGCAGGAATGCCTTAACCACACATCAACCTCTTCCAGTCATCTCACCCAAAACACTTACATTTTTCTTAGGAGGTGACTTTCAGAAGCATTACAGCCCCAAAACAACCTAAAACCAGTTCACCACATCCCTCTGAGGACAGTTTGAAAACAGGACATGGGAAATGAACTTTCCAGATGAATGAGTTAAAAGTTAATTTCTTAAACCTCCGGGACTGAGAGCAAAAGCCCTGACTTACTATCTAACCATACCTTAAAATATAACTAAACAGCAGATGCTAATTTCTCTCATTGAAAAATGACAAGAGAATGTTTCTCTCTTTGACAATTATAGTAACCTTAAACCAGAAATGGGGATTTTCGAACCCACAAACCAAAATTATTTGAAGACATTGGATGAAGGATGTGGTATTCAGCTATAAACACAAGCTCTTAAAGGATTAATTCATCCAAAAATGAAAATGATCTCATCATGTACTCACCCTCATGACATTCCAAACCCATAAAAAAATTTTCATCTTCAATAAACAATTGAAGATGTTTTAAATTAAACCTGAGAGATTGCTGTCCTTCCATTGAAAAATCATTCCACCAAATATTTTTTATGGGTTAAAAAAGTTCTTAACGAGATCGTAAAATAAATCCATCTGAATTAAGCAGTTTTCACGAGTTCACACTTTCAAATAAGTCCGATAGAATAAATGGTATGCGTAATTGGCGTGCTGTCTGGGGAGAGGGCTTGGATTGATTATTGGACAAATAAACACTGAAAAGACTGCACCTTAAATACAAAGCAAATTATGGAAATAATGACAAACACCTGTGACTATTCACTTAATCACTATGACAACTGATAAGTGGCGGGAAACTGAACAAAGGAAGACAAACTAACTAAAAGTCTATGATAATGAAACTAAGAATGAATGTATGTGACATTACGCCCCTCCCCAGAAAGTGCGACCCGCCCAACCAAAGCAAAGACCAACAGGAAATGAGGGAGGGAGGGAGGGAGGTGAGGGTGGGGGCTTTGGAGGAGGACGAGGAGTTGGGGAGGAGGACGAGGAGTTGGGGAGGAGGACGAGGAGTTGGGGAGGAGAACGATGAGTTGGGGGAAGAGGACAAGGAGTTGGGGAGGAGGACGAAGAGTTGGGGAGGAGGACGAGGAGTTGGGGAGGAGGACGAGGAGTTGGGGGAGGAGGACGATGAGTTGGGGAGGAGGACGATGAGTTGGGGGAGGAGGACGAGGAGTTGCGAGGAGGACGAGGAGTTGGGGGAGGAGGACGAGGAGTTGGGGGAGGAGGACGAGGAGTTGGGGGAGGAGGACGATGAGTTGGGGAGGAGGATGATGAGTTGGGGAGGAGGACGAGGAGTTGCGAGGAGGACGAGGAGTTGGGGGAGGAGGACGAGGAGTTGGGGGAGGAGGACGAGGAGTTGGGGGAGGAGGACGAGGAGTTGAGGGAGGAGGACGAGGAGTTGGGGAGGAGGACGAGGAGTTGGGGAGGAGGGAGTTGGGGAGGAGTTGGGGGAGGAGGACGAGGAGTTGAGGGAGGAGGACAAGGAGTTGGGGAGGAGGACGAGGAGTTGGGGAGGAGGGAGGAGGACGAGGAGTTGGGGGAGGAGGACAAGGAGTTGGGGAGGAGGACGAGGAGTTGGGGAGGAGGACGAGGAGTTGGGGGAGGAGGACGAGGAGTTGAGGGAGGAGGACGAGGAGTTGGGGGAGGAGGACGAGGAGTTGGGGGAGGAGGACGAGGAGTTGGGGAGGAGGACGAGGAGTTGGGGGAGGAGGACGAGGAGTTGAGGGAGGAGGACGAGGAGTTGGGGGAGGAGGACGAGGAGTTGGGGAGGAGGACGAGGAGTTGGGGGAGGAGGACGAGGAGTTGGGGGAGGAGGACGAGGAGTTGGGGGAGGAGGATGAGGAGTTGGGGGAGGAGGACGAGGAGTTGGGGGAGAAGGACGAGGAGTTGGGGAGGAGGACGAGGAGTTGGGGGAGGAGGACGAGGAGTTGGGGGAGGAGGACGAGGAGTTGGGGGAGAAGGACGAGGAGTTGGGGAGGAGGACGAGGAGTTGGGGGAGGAGGACGAGGAGGACGAGGAGTTGGGGAGGAGGACGAGGAGTTGTTGGGGGAGGAGGACGAGGAGTTGGGGAGGAGGACGAGGAGTTGGGGAGGAGGACGAGGAGTTGGGGAGGAGGACGAGGAGTTGGGGGAGGAGGACGAGGAGTTTGGGAGGAGGACGAGGAGTTGGGGGAGGAGGACGAGGAGTTGGGGGAGGAGGGTTGGGTGGGACCACTGATAACAGATCACAGTTCATACAGGGAGAGAATTTCGTCTCTGTGCTGGTTGCACGATGTCTGTGAGGTCTATAAGCACAGCTTCACGTCTCTCAGGGCCAGTTTACACTACATCGTTTTCAACTAAAAACTTTTTGTGCATTTTGACCCAAAAACCAAACTTTCAAAGTGCAAGTTTTTGAAAATAATACTGTTATTGTCTCTGTGTGAACTACATAAACAAAAACATTACAAAAAAATGACATTATGCACATATGTATTGTGTCACATGTTCAGTCTATAGGTGCATAGTTTTTCTTTACAAAGTGATACCGGCAACTACTGGCCTGGCATGAATAATAAAACGTTTTAAAATTGATTTTGTGGATCCTTGTGAACTTGGATTGTTTTGACAACATTGCCGTCTGTACCCAAAAAATGCAAAGGAAAAACGTTTTCATTTTTAGTACATGATTGTCGTGTAAACGAAACCATCTCTCTGACAGCGTGCACATATAGCGAAATTAGTTGTCTTTCGCTGCTTACTACTAAAAACACTTGATAAACAAATGATAAGCTTTCATGACCACATAGCACAGCAACATCACATGAGCGCAACTGCGATAAAGACGATAGTCTAACCCTACTAAGGAATATGCAACCATGTTACCAAGATATTAGCCACAAGGCCAACAAGGTGCCACAACTCCAGTTTTAATTTCATGGGTTACTTAGGCTATGGTTACACGGAAACAATCTGAAGAGAAAAAGCAAAAGTGGCGTTGCATTATGACTTTTTATTACATGGCTTGGTAGAATTCCAATGTAGAATGCGGTCTGTTATTTCTTGATAACAGACCGCTGCTTAGTATAACAGACAGTTGCCATGAAAAACAGAGCGTTGCCATGGACGCAGTTCAGAGACGGAACGGACTATTTTCTTTAGCGGAAGCAATACAATCGTTTTTAAATCAATAAACTCCTTTTTAAATCAATATTTTGAGTCAAATTATTGATTTATTTGGTAGGTAGCCATGTAATAAGCGGGATAATGTATAGCGAGGCGGTCGTTATAACGAATACCACCCCTTCAGGCTGATTAAGATCCCTCCGCTTCGCGTCGGGCTCCTAGTCAGCCTGTCGGGGTGGTATTCGTTATAATGACCGCCTCGCTATACATTATCCCTTACTTATTCTGCGTTTAGACTAGCGTTATATGGGGGAAATCTGCGTGCATATGGTGACGCAAAAGTGTGTGAAATTTGATGTAGTATGCACTCCAGGCGGCTGGGTGGCAATGTGAAGCTCTGCCACACAACAACACCAATATCTGAGAATATTTTGTACAACTGCTGAAAAGACTCTAGTACGTTTAACAGAGCTTCTAGGGCAACTTGAAGGTCGTAAACGCGCACACGACGAGAGCCACCGTGAGCAGATTTGCGTTTTTACTGTTTAGACGGGAACGCAACGGTGGAGCGGTTTTAAGATTTCCACTCTGGAGGGTGGTTTCACTTTTTTGCGTTTTTCAGCCCCAAAAAGCCGTCGCCGTGTAAACGAAAGGCACATCTGATAAAATATTTGTACGTTTTCACCCGCGAGCGTTCTCGTGTAAACAGGGCCTTAAATACATATCCAGGATTTATATACTAATAATGAATACATTTATTCATTAAAGTATTATAACTGATAAAATGCAAAGCAACGTATTATATCTATGTATCATACAAGAAAAACAGCTGATCTAAGGCATAACAACATTCTATTATTATTTGCATTTGCTCCTAGGATCATTATGTAACACTAAGCACAATGTGATGATGTCACAGGTCTGTTATAAAAGATGTCATGCCATACCAATGTCATGATTTGTCAGGTCATTTGGAACTGCTGCTGTTCATTAGTGTTTCCCTATTTTAATGATCTCTGACCTGCTGCACTTTCAAACTGCCATCCATCAAACAGTAGACAGAAACATGGCACACTTTATTCGGTTTAAATAGCAGTCATCAGTTTGCAGTATGTTCACATAATGTAAAGGGTGATGTACCCAAAAATGCTACACACTAAACTTAGAGAAACAACATGCTTCTTTGGAGCTACGGACCACTAGGTTAGCATTGACACACTGAGCTGTGTGCATGAGGGTGATGATACTTTGAGTCTGGTTTGCAAGAGTTTTTGAAAAGCATCTCTGACAAGTAAGTACATGTGAGGTGTTTGTCATTTCATTACTGTTCATAGTTAGTTTTATTGCATCATGTAAGAAGTACAACCCATCAGAAGAAAACAGCTTCTATTTTTGGATTGTTATTTAAAGTGTGTGTGTGTGTGTGTGTGTGTGTGTGTGTGTGTGTGTGTGTGCGCGTGTGCGCGTGCGTGTGAGTGTGAGTGTGTGCGAGTGTGTGTGTGCGTGAGTGTGAGTGTGTGTGTGTGTGTGTGTTTTATGGTGATATCAGTTAAAAAATCTGATTTTGTATTCATCTTCATCGTCCGGTCGTCTGCCTACACCAACGCTTAGACTTTATGACAACATTGTTTTTGCTTTATACGCGAGTAAAAATTGTTTTGCTGTTACAGAGAGCCATATGCTGTTGTTGTAGTATTGTTAGCTATAGAAACAGGACGGTTTTGAGTGCAATTGTTTGTCTGGAGCTGGTGCCGTTGGCGACTAAAAACAAACTCTTGCTTATATACTCTTGTGTAATGTATGTTCATTTTTTGTTCTTCCTTGTCATTTGTTCATCATCTTCGCTTTTTTTATGAAACATTATTCAAGTTCATTATTTTGGGTGCGGAGCAAGGAGGTTTGTTTGGGTTGATTAAACTATCAACAGTGTTTCTCTGAAATTGCTTACTGTACCTTTAAGTGTCTGAGAATTACCAGAGCATATTTCTGAAAGTCTGATAAACCCTTTTATAGAAATAACAGAAGCATAAATAGTTACTGCATAACCCAGAAATCCCAATGTCCTGTGTTGAATCTACACACACAACTGTGGTTTCCAAAACAAACTGAATTATTAATAGTGGGAGTATATGTGTGTGCGGAATGTGTGGGTATGAAAGTTTTGGAAATAAGGAAACCCAGAAACTAAATATCTTCAGTTATCTGACAAAGAAATGATTGTTAACAAGCTCCAAGATATTTAATTCAGCCTCTTTTATAAGGCAGCAACCACCAACTCTATTAGTTTTATTTTCAGAGATACTGGGATTCACAGAAAAGTACCAGAGAACAACGTGAGTGAAACGGACTGAGAGGAATTTCTAGAAGATTCCACAAGATAAGTAACATGATAATGAGTCATAAGGAAAGTATGAAGAAAGGAACTAGATAGCAAGTGATGTCGACCAAAAGTACTTGAGTGTATCTCTTGTCTTTTGCCCACACTATATACAAGCTCCTAAAGTGAAAAGATAAAAAGTAGTCCTTGTAGGTTCAGAGAAATTTCTTCCGATTTTTCATGCTATAGACTTTTTAAAGACTTGTGAGTGTATATAGTGCTTTGAAAAAGTTTGTTGCTGTCTGATTTTCTGTATTTTTTTAATATACATTTTACACTAAATGGCTCTTAAACCAAAACTTATGAATTATAAAAAGTTACCCTTCATGAACTAATCTTATGTCATGTATTTATTATAGAATACTAAATACCTACCTAAATAAAAAATAAAAAAAGTAATGCATAATCTCAAAAAAGTCAAGGGGCAAATACTTTTTGACCTCATTTGTAGAGTCAGTTTAAATCACAGTCTTTATCAGATTAGAGTGATATTTTTTAAAAGTCTCTTCATTAGTACAACAATGAACCCAGAATCATCCACTATGCTTGAACACAAACACAATTATAAGGATAAAACCAAGTATATCTAAGCCCAAAATTTATACATTTTGATTTTGTAGGTAACAGAATCAAGTAGGCACTTCTCATTTTTTGGAATTAATGGTCGATTAAATGTGAAGTGTAATTTCCAGTAAAACATACCTTATACATTTAGCCTATTTTTCTATGTATTAGTTGTCATTCAATTTTACCATATTGCCTTGTTTTGACAAATCAGAAACATTACCATAATAATTTGTAACACAAATGAAGATTTGCAAAATGTACTTGTGCCATTCAACAAGTGCCATTCCTGTAGATAAGTCATTCCACTGGACCTGAATGACACCATCCTTAACATCTGGAGTGTAAATCTTTTTGACAGACAACGACATTTTACTAATAATTTGAGCAAAATTTAAAAATAGTGTAACAAAAACTCAAGTGGCCAATCTAATTTCCAGTCTCAGCCTCTAAGCATGTGTGTGTCTGAGACCAGAGAGTGTGGGAACTTGGATTGCATACAGTCCCATCTGCTAAAAATGGCAGAAAAACAATTTAATTTCAGTCAGGTTACACCCAACAAATCTAGAATCCAGTAAGCTTTAAAAGGTTCATCAAGTCATCAGCTCTTTAAATGTTTGGTCAAAACAACGGAAGCCCTTTAGAAATAGAAAATCTACAGATTTTTATATAACAGACTTTTCCGCTCTCATTCAGCCAAGGAAATGTCCAAATAAGGGAGGCATTTTTAAATTTGTTATTAGTGATTCTACAAGGAGAATAATAGGTAATATGTTTTGTCACACATTCACATGAGGCCGGGGTTAGTTGCCACATTAAGTTATGCTTTTAGTCAAAAGTCCAATTACCAACAAAACATGCTGCAAATTGTTACCAGATAAAGATGATTAGGATGAAGGAGAGTTCAAAATGGTTTCAATGAACAAAAGGGTATTTTAATCAAATAAACTCCGGTAATCCATGAAGTGGAAGGCAACGTAAAAGCATGTGTAACACGCACTCACAAACAACAACCGACAAACACAGAGTAAAGGTGAGGAACTTAAAAGACAGTGATAATGAGGAGATGAACCGGATGAGGAGATGAACCGGTGTGATGATCTGATGAGTTTGTTTAATTGTTTATCTGTTTATTTGGATCCCCATTAGCCACTACCTAGATAGTGAGAGACGATGGAGAAGAGTGACATCAGGAGGAGCCAGACAGCCCGAGGACTGAGTTGATGCCGATGTGATGGAGGACCGAGGCGTACCCGAAGGGAAAGAGGAGCCCGCTGGAGCCGTAGGGGTGGAGGAACGGAGAGTAGCAAGTCCATGGTGGAGGAGCAGTGACGACTGACCGGTGGGATGAAGAAACTCAGTGGAGCGGTAAGGCCAAGTGAGATGGAGTGAGACGATCTATCTGAGGCAGGAGGTGGAGCCACTGGATCTATCCGCTCAGGCGCTAATGGAGGTTGCAGGACCTGAGGCTTGATGTGAGTGCTTGGCATTGGAGGATATGGCGAAAGGCTGACAACCTCCAGCAGACGTGGGGCTGGAGGACTGGCGGAGCAGGGCAGTGATGGAGGCAGAAGAAGACAGGGTCAAAGGTAACAATACATTGTCCATGCAGGTGTCTGTGCTGTCTAGAAACAGCGATGAAGGTTCAGAGGAAACAGGAAGAAAGATCATACAGTCCATTAGGAACAGTGATGAAAAGTCCGAAATGGGGTGGGATAGGGCAACCCGATCACACTAAATACGTGTCTATATCACGTAGTGTGTTTATCGTGTTATTTATACGCGAAAATGAGTTTTTACGTGCATATGATACGCATGGGTTGTTAAGGGTAGGTTTAGGAGTGGTGTGGGGTACGTATGTATTATACGTTTGGGTAGAATTAGTGGTGTTGGGTGCGTGTGTATTACACGCAATAAAGTGCGTATCAAATGCACGCGAAAACTGC
Source organism: Semotilus atromaculatus (assembly GCA_031834385.1). Lineage (NCBI taxonomy): Eukaryota > Metazoa > Chordata > Actinopteri > Cypriniformes > Leuciscidae > Semotilus > Semotilus atromaculatus. The sequence continues at coordinate 23,943,566 of JAULUF010000020.1, read as the reverse complement.
GTATCATATGCACGTAAAAACTCATTTTCGCATATAAATAACACGATAAACACACTACGTGATATAGACACGTATTTACGTGAGAATAGGCTGGATAGGGTGGGAGACAATACCTCAGCGCTGAATTCAATCAGCTAGTCCTCAGTCTCAAAAACCACCCAAATACCCCCGGCCACTGATGTCGTGGGATCACACCCCTGGTCAGACTCACTGAGGGACTCCTCTTCCGGGGCAAGGGTCCGCAATGACCTCTTTTCTTCAGGCAGGCTAATACAGTAACGCGCTGCAAATACTCACAAAGCACATACGATCAGGATGTTAAAATAAATCTTTCAGGTCATCAACAACACCACTGACGAGTAGACATTGAACAATAAGCATGTCCGAGCCAGGTTCATCACTTGTTGGGAGGACTTGCAGCACGTTTCTGTGTTTGGTTGCATTGTATTTGCTGCACACGTGTTTTCAAACTGATGAAGATGTTCTCTGAATTTGCTGGTGTTTTTTTTTCTTCTATTTGCATGCGTTTTCTTCAGTTGCAGAAAGCTTTGTGCGCTTCTGTATGTGGTTGTGTTGTGAGTATTTGCAGTGCGTTTCTGTATTTGGTTGCGTTGTGAGTATTTGCTGCATGTTTCTGTATTTATTTATTTTTATTTATTTATTTATTTCACACACACATAATCATTTTAAAGACAAGTTACAATAGTAATAGGAAGGTTATTGTGTGAAAAGGGGGAACCCCAAAGAAGCTATTAAAGCTTTTAAGAGGGGGCCCAATATCTACATACAACATATAACATTCAAGAAAGACTCACTCCATAAAAACAAAAAATATATAAATACAAACAAAACACAAGCACTACAAACAAACAAACGATCCCAGCACAAATATAACACTTCCAAAATGATCAAGAAGTATATGTTAGAAGCAAATTTTCCTTCAGATTTTGAAAACGGAGACAGAATGCACCAATTTAAGGTTTTCCTCAAGCTTGTTCCAAATCTGCGGACCTCTACAGACTACACTCAGGCTCGTACACTTCAAACGTCTTATTTTACCAGTAATGAACTATTTTTCCCTTGTGTGATATGTATGCTGGGGTCGGCTGATTGGGACAAGTTCACACAATCGGTCATTTAGCTTATGAACAACCTGGAATATCATATAAGCATTATGGAAATAATTGTATTCGGTAAGTCTTAATAGACCCAGGCGATGAAACAATAGACGCGAGGGGGTATTTGGCTCAGACCACGTCAAAACCCGTATAATTTTTTTCTGTAAAGACTGTATTTTTTTCAGGTAGCTAGTAACAGTGTTACACCATATGACATTGCAATAATTTAAATGGGACTCAAACAAGGTTTTATATAATATAACAAGTGCTGACTGTGGGAGAAAATGTCTTACTTTGAAAAATAGTCCAACATATTTTGATAATTTTATTATTAACAGGTCAATATGACATTTAAATTGTAGACATTCATCAATAAAGACTCCTAGAAATGTTATGGTGTTTACTCTTTCAATAATTTGTTCATTTATTTTAAGACAGACATACTTATTTACCTATTGATTTTGTTTGGAATGAAACACGATGTAGTTAGTCTTGTTTATGTTAAGAGATAATTTATTGCACCCGAAACCAGATAGCAACATTTCTTAGCTCTCTATTTATTGTTTCTTCCATTTCGTCTAATTTCTTATGTGACATAAATAAATTTGTGTCATCAGCGAATAAAACCTTGTGTAAAGCCATTGTGGAATTTCCAAAATTTTGATATATTAAAAAAAGAAGAGGGCCCAAAATGGATCCCTAAGGGACTCCACATTTAATGGGTTTACTTATTGAAATTTGTTCATTGATGCTTACATACTGCTGTCTACCAAATAGATAACTTCTGAACCAGCTAAGGGCTAATCCTCTAATTCCATAATGGTGTAATTTATTTAATTGTCAACATTTTTTAATTTAGGATGTCAATATCAATAGTATCAAACGTCTTAGATAGATCTAAATCATCACTGATCTTTTCAATCAGATCAAGTACCGCCATACATGTGGTTCTTTTTTTCCTAAAACCATATTGAGAAGAAGCAATAATATTATATTTATCAAGGTAGCCATATAGCCTATTGTACACTACTCTCTCTAAAACCTTAGAAACTGTGGGCAAGATTGATATCGGACGATAATTGCACATATAATTTTTATCCACAGATTTGAACACTGGTATAATCCTGGCAATTTTTGTCCTTTTTGGTACAGTTCCAGCAAGCAAAGAGAGATTAAAACAATAAGTCAATGGCTCCCTGATATTAAATGCTATGGCTTTCAGAATTTTACTACAAATTTCATCCTCACCAGCAGTGTACGAACTTCGTAAATTAGTAATTATTTTATAGACTTCATCACAATTAGTTGGTTTCATAAAAAAAGAATTTGCATAAGAACCCCGGAAATAATGGTTGAAAGTGATCCCCTGAGGTTGAACTATTTTGTTAGAGAGTTTTTCCCCAATAGAGTTAAAGTAATTATTAAAATTATTTGCTAAATCAATGTCATGCATATATTTATTATCCAAATTTGAGTGTAAGCCCACAGCATTTGGAGGCACAGCGTTGTTTTTACTCTTGTTAAGGACTTCATTTAGCACTTTCCAAGACCTCTTAGAGTCACCCTGTGATGCTTTTATGAGGTGTGAATAGTGGTTATTTTTACTTTTTCTTATTATATTAGTAAGTTTATTCCTGTTACTAATATATATATCCTTGTTCATAACACTTGGGCATCTTAAGAAACGTTTATAAAGCTTATTTTTATGGGTGATAGATTTTAAAATACCCTTTGTAAGCCAGGGTTTAAAACCAGTTGCACGGTGTCCGGCGTTCTTTTCATGGATAGTACAACAAATAGAGTTTGTAATTTCATTTATCAAGTTGTCATAAGCAGTATCAGGATTGTTGCAGTCATAGACTGCTTTCCATGTTTTAGCTTGTAAATTTTCGCTCAATATTTCAAGGTTCTCTCATTTAGTATTTTAATTTTTGTTTTTTGCAGTGGTAATTCATTCTTATTTGCAAGATCTAGAAACAATACAATCGGAAAATGATCAGTAATATCTGATAACACAACTCCAGATTCTAGTCTAGTATTTCGAATGTTTGTGATGATATTGTCAATAACTGTCCTAGTGGAGAGCGTTACTCTAGTAAATTGATTTATGGTACAAAAGAAAGAAAAAGAATGCAAGGTATTTACAAAGTCTCTTTTTACAACGTCATCTTTGGAGACATCAATATTGAAGTCACCAAGTATGACACAATCTTTGTTTCGTTTTTTTTTTGTTTATGGAGAATAATACATCCTCCAGTTTACCCTCAAAAACATCAAAGTCAGAGTCAGGAGGGCGATAAATCACTCCTACTATATTTTTTTTGCATTATTGAGATCTATTTCCACAAAAAGTGAATCAGAATGATTGTCATCTAAGACAATGTCATCACAAACATTAATTTGATATCTGGAGTGAACATATAAACAAACACCACCATCTAGGTTAAGAATATCAGTAAAGGTCCTATCATTAAGCCAGGTTTCACTGCAACCAATAACATCAAAGCTACAGTCAACGTTAGAAAGTAAAACAGCTAATTCTTCATGGTTGCGTTGTGAGTATTTGCAGCATGTATCTGTATTTGATTGCAATGTGAGTATTTGCAGCACGTTTTTTGTATTTGGTTGCCTTTTGAGTATTTGCAGCATGTTTCTTTATTTGGTTGCGTTGTGAGCATTTACAGTGCATTTTTTGTATTTGCTTGCGTTGAGTATTTACAGAGCGTTTATGTATTTGGTTACATTGTATTTGCTGCACACGTGTTTTCAAACTGATGAAGATGTTCTCTTAATTTGCTGGCGTTTTTTTTTATTTGCATGCGTATTCTTCAGTTGCAGAAAGCTTTGTGCTATTTGCGGCACACTTCTGTATTTGGTTGTGTTATGAGTATTTGCAGCGCGTTTCTGTATTTGGTTGCGCTGTGAGTATTTGCAGCATGTTTCTGTATTTGGTTGCAGTGTGAGTATTTGCAGTATGTTTCTGTAAATTGTTGTGTTGTGAGTATTTGCAGCATGTTTCTGTATTTGATTGCAGTGTGAGTATTTGCCGTACGGATCTGTATTTGGTTGTGTTGTGAGTATTTGTAGCACGTTTCTGTTTGGTTGCAATGTGAGTATTTGCATTTCTTTCTGTATTTGGTTGCCTTGAGAGTATTTGCAGCATGTTTCTGTATTTGCTTGCGTTGTGAGTATTTGCAGCGCATTTTTTGTATTTGGTTGCGTTGAGTATTTACAGTGTGTTTCTGTATTTGGATGCATTGTGGGTATTTGGATTGCTTTTCTGTTTTAGGTTGCGCTGAGTATTCGCACCGCGTTTCTGTATTTGGTTTTGTTGTGAGTATTTGTAGCACATGTGTTGGCAAACTGACGAAGATGTTAATTTGCTGGTGCTTTTTCTATTTGCTGGTGTTTTCTTTAGTTGCAGTGCATTGAGCTCTCTTGGCCACCGTAAATTACACTGTTTTCACTGGCAGTAGTTTTGTATGCTGGATTCATAAAATATTTTTATAAATTCATTATGAATTCTTGAAACTAAAACTGAAACATTAGCATGCATACATTTCAAATTTTAAGTAAACAAAAACATACTGGCACACATCCGGTAAAAAAGTATAGGATGATGGTACATTTTAATTGAAAAGATAATAGTGTTTTCAGGACAAGGGTTTTTTACATAAATGTCAGTAGTCATATGTATTATATTTTGTAATTTTATACATATTTAAGTACAGTAGTTTCATATTTTTGCAAGTCTTTAACATGTAATCTTTTTCATTAATTGTTTTGTGTTTAATAATTATTTTACAATAACAGGTGAGCATGCTAAAGGACAGTGAGGAATCAGAAAAGTTAAACTTCTTGAGAAATAAATGGAATTTTTAGGGTTTGTATCAATTTAGGAACTGATTATCAAAAATAAAAACGCTAAACTGAGAAATATTCACTGGAGTAAACAATGTGACATCTAACCATACATGTTATTTAATGACACATTGTTTCTTCTTTTGCTTAATGACTGGTCATCTGTCATGCATGTTGTCAAGCAGAGTGTAAGAAGAGTCATATCTTTATGAGCAAAATAATAATAATAAAAAGTTGAAATACTCACAGGGAAGACGTTTGTTGTGCAGGTTCGTCCCCTTTGAGCTCATGACTCCAGAGTGACAGAGATGCACAGCTGTGAAAACTGAGTGCTTTACCGGCAGTTTCAGTCAGTCTGCCATCCCAGAGCAAGACTGGACTCTGAAACAGCTCATCTCCCTCTCTGTCTCTGAGACTTTAGGCTGTAGATTCAGTCGTGCACTTCCTCTGCAGCAGCGCCAGTGGCCGCGTCTCTCTGCTCAGAGTCAGACCTCGGGTCTGGGGCAAGTGGATCATACCAAGTTCACCCTCACAGGAGGAGGAGAGTTGAATTTACAGATGGGATCAGACAGAGGAAGGAGGGAGGGGTTATGTAACGAGAGAGGAAGTGCTAAGAAAATTAAAGCTAGCTCTGTCTCTCAAACACTCTTTGTCTTAGAGGTCATTCCATGAAAGGAGAACATTTGATGAAATGCACTAAAAACAAATTGGCCATTAATGTATACATTTTATATTAAATATAAACTTATGTGTGTGTGTTTGTGCGTATACAAACATTCATCACATTTCTTTCAATGTGTGTTTTTGGATAGTAACTCTAAAAGGCAGTCAATATTGGGACATTCAATTTCAGTGCTGTTTAAAAATCATCCAAGGATGTACCTCATGGTTAAGAGTGTGCTAGATAATAATAATAATTTGAGGAGGAATTTGGAAATGGACCACTTGTACACGATATGAAGTACAACAGAGATTTTTTGGTTTTTTGTTTGTTTTGTGTGCACTTTAGTCTTGTTTTAAGATCTAGTGCGCCATCTAGTGGCAATTATTATTTATTTGTTTATACTTCATACTGACCTGAATTTTGACTTTAAGTGTAGAGTTATACTGTGCACAATGTTACTGTGGTACATTTACAGTTAAAACTGCCATTTTGTTACACAAATGTTACACTAAAGAACACCCACATACAAACTATGTATCTAAAAATATCTAAAACATTAAATGGCATCACTCAAGTAACCACTGCAACATCTAAATTGCCAAACAAAAAACAAAACACCTCTATTTTATTACGGATCGAATAATGGTTGTTTCCTCAGTACATTCAAACACCACTGATGACAATATTGCACACATGAGAGGCTGGGAGGATCAGAATTGAGGTTAATGTTGCTCTTTGGTTTAGTACTGAAACTCTGCTTCAACTGTCCTCAGAAGATACACAGCCTCAAATGTGCAGCTAAGCATCTGTTGCGTCTGAAGATTAGTTTACCACAGCTGTAAGAGTGTGTGGGATGTGTGGAAAACATGATTGTATCAGCATCAGTTCAGTCTAAATGTCACACACACATATCTTTACAATCCAAACTGACATTCATGCAGTGTATGTGTATGTGTTTGGAGGGATGTGTGGTGTTAAAGAGCTCTTATATGACTCAGACAGAGAATCCTTGCGACTGTGTGTGGGCTTCACTTCAGTGTTTGTGGTCGCAGCATGTCACTAACGTTTCAAGTGCAAACAGAATAAAGCAAAAGTGCAAATGGGTTACCCTGATAATATTGACACATCTGACTGATGTTTGGGTTCAATTTTGGTGGAGGAAAAAACTATGTAAAAAGTAACCCTACTGGAAAAACATGAAATTGGAGTTTCCAATCATTCAAGAGAATTTAATTTCAAGAGATCAGCTGTGCACAAACTACAATCATATTTTAATGTAGAAAAAGGTTAAATGTGTAGTTTCTGCACCACTAGCAGATCCATTTGGTGGACACTTACTCAAATTATTTATAGTGCATTCAAGGTATACATTTTTGGTGTACACAAGTAGGATACAACTTTCTAAAGGCACACCTTAAGAAAAAACATTTGCTTTTCACAATAGTGTATGATTGTAGAAAAATATATATATGTTTGAACATTTATGGAGCAACAGATTTTGTGTGAAAATAAATGATAAAAGTGGTTTATTTTGTTTAAAAATCTTATAAATGTATGAGGTGGCAAGGTGGGCCTTTTACCCCACACATAGGGCAAAAGGCTCATCAGCATGGGAGCAAAAGGCACAGCTAAAATAATGTTTTTAATGATGTCTTATGTCAAAACAATCACTTTAACAAAGTTTGTAATATTTTATTTTCTGTTTATTTTGATAAATAAAATAATTCATTTTTGTTCAATAATTATACTGTCATTAAAATATGTTAATATAAAAATATATGTTTATCTCATAATCATTTAATTTAGATTTACAGTAGTAACATTAAATCATATTTTATTATGTGAAATGATTAATATCATATTTTTTAAATATGATTGTTTCATTATAAATAGGGGGATTATCTCTATAAAGTGTACACCCAACTTAATATATGATATTTACCATCTGTCATGTCAACAAATGGAAAAGTCATCCAGCTGTTTATTATCATGTTGATTATTGTGCCTTTAGGCCCGACAGGCAACAGCAGGGGCTCCTTTTACCCCAAATACCATACTTTTACATATTCCTCTGCTATTGAAAAAACCATTGCTTTAATTACCTTGAACAAAACTGAAAATCATTAACAAGACTTTTGTCTCAAAATATATTCAATAATTTTAGCGATTCTTATTTGCTACTTAAATCTACAACATTTAAAAAAAAAAAAAAACTTTGTGCTGCTGCCCGCAATCGCGTCAGGGATCAGCCAAAAATTCATGTGTATCTTGAAAAGCGGATGTTTTGGAAAGTGCTGCTACAAGTTTTTGTACCATCTAGTGGTTTAGAGGAAAACAAAATCAAAGGAGCCTTTAACACTGTGGAGCCTTTAGCCCTGTTGTACCCTATGTGTTTCCTGGGCTTTAAACCTTGACTGGGCCAGTAAGCAACTACCCAGCGAACAACCAACGATTACCCCAAATCAACACAACTTTGCAACCACCAAGAACTTCCTGGCAATCACATTAGCAATTGCTCAAAACAGTTGTCTAACCATATAGAAACACGCTAACAACTGCTGAGAACACCCTCACAATCACACAGCAACATCCTGGAAACCACCCAGAAACAGCATATCCACATAATAATCAAGCATTCACAGCACCTTATTCAGTGCATAGCAACACCCTTCCACTGACACACTAAACCCTAGCAACCACATAGCAAAGTGCTAACAATGATTCAAAACACCTTAGCGACTGTATAACAACAGGTTGGTCTCTGCCCTAGCAAATGCATTTCAATGTGTTAAAAACCAGTCACCTTATCAACTGCATAGAAACATACTAACAAGCAGACACAATATCGTATAATTTGCATAGCAACACCATTGAACTGAAACACAAAACCCTAGCAACCACTTACCACTAACACTAACAACTCAGAACAACTTTGAACCCATATAACAACATTCAGATATCTGCCTTCATAATAACACTTTAGTAACCACATAATAATATCCTTTCAACAGGCCAGACTACCTAGCAACTGTAAACAAATTCAAAATGCCTTAGCAGCCTTTTAACAACACCCTGGCATCTACCCTAGAAAATGCATTGCAACGTGCTAAAAACAGTCTGAACACTTTATCTAGTGCATAACAACAACCCAGAACACCATATAATGAACTAACAAGCTCTCAAAAAACCTTATCAAATGGCACAAAACCCTAGCAACTGCATAGTCATTAATGTCCACTGTGGTCTCAAAAGTCTGGCCAGTTGAAAATGCTTAAAATAACAAAGTCTTCTGCGGTCGATCCCTTTTCCTAGTTAGCACCCAAACTCTGGAACAGTCTGTCAAGTTAACCCTATATGGTTCATTCCTTCCCTTAATTAGTTCCCATCACTGATTCTAACAGTGCTACTGATGCTCTTTGCTTCACTCTAACTGTAGGCAACTTTTGCCCCCTTTCATCTAGACAGCCTGCGCCACCCGTTCCGCCCCCTGGCTATCTGATGTTCTTCACAAGCATCATTCTAAACTGAGATGAAGTGGCACAAATCGAAAGATCCCACTTACCTTATGGTGCTTTCACACCTGCCTCATTTAGTTTGGTTGAATTGCACTAGAGTTCGTTGTCCCCCTTGGTGCAGTTCGTTTGTGCAAGTGTGAAAGCAGCAATCGCACTCGGGTGCGCACCAAAAGTGGAGGTCTCAGTACACTTTCAAACGAACTCTGGAGCGGTTTGTTTGTAGTGAGAACGTGACCGACCTCGAACAGACCCAACTGCCAAAGAACTGCAGATTTTTGGACTAAACCATCTGCCGTAGTCAGCTGCGTTGTGCATTTATGGGATGAGGACTAATGTTTGTTGACAGTTTGCACTTTCAGCATGGCAGCTCGTGGACAGACTTGGAGTTGTGAGGAGGGGTGGAACCTCATAGAAATTTGGTCTGATGACCATATTCGGCAAAATGGCGACGCGCATAGTCGCAGCGGCTCAGTGCTCCCTAAAACAATGGTGTATGTGGATGCTGTTTGTATTATTTTTTTTGTTAAGACTAGCTGGGGTAACGTTAAACCAAATATCTTTTACAACAGAAAGGAATTATTGTATATCGGGAGAAAATGCGAAGCACCTATAAGGAGTGCTTTCCAACACTCGCACGGCATTCCATCGGGAATAGCCAGAGCACCGGCGTCTCCATGGATTGCTTTACCAAGCGGTAAGCGCCGGAGACGGAGGAGGGAACGTAAACAAAAGTAGCGCTGCAGATCAGGCGTCTTGGCAAGGCTAAAGAGGGCTCCAAACAGACCACCACTACCTAGTCTTTTTGTCGCGAATGCCCGACCCCTTTGGAATAAGATGGACGAATTACATCTGAATATAGCAAGCCGGTCAACCATACGAGATAGCTCCGTGATAATTATCACTGAAAGCTGGCAACACACGGGGATCCCAGACACAGCAGTTGAGCTAGCAAGTCACTCATTACATCGAAGCGACAGAACAGAGGAGTCTGGTAAGAGCCGTGGAGGCTCTGCATATATGTGAATGAGGACTGGTGTACAAATTCTACTGTTTTCGATAAGCATTGTTCACCTGACCTGGAGCTGCTAGTAGTTAAGTGTAGACATTTTTATTTGCCACGCGAATTCACTGTTGCTGTGGTAACAGCGGTCTACACTCCACCAGGCGCCAACGCTAACTTAGCACTGGGCCATGTACTAGCAGCTACAGACAAACAGCAAAACAATTACCTAGAGGGCACTGGTGATCTTAATCATGTTAATCTTAAAACTGTGCTACCCAGCTTTGATCAGCATGTCAAGTGTGCAACACGAGGGAATAATATACTGGACTGTGTATACTTTAATATTAAAAAGGGATACAGAGCCTTCCCCCTTCCACACCTGGGCCAGTCTGATCACCTGTCACTATCCCTGATCCCAGTGTATCGCCCTGTTAATATAAAGCAGAAACCTATTGATAGAACTATTAAAAAGTGGTCTGAGGATGAATCTCTACAGCTACAAGACTGCTTTGAACGAACAAACTGGACCTTGTTTTTTAATCAGGATGTGAATGAATATGCTTTTACTGTTCTTTGTTACAATAGAACTTGCGTTGAAAACATTACTATCAACACACGCATCAGGATTCACCCTAACAAGAAACCGTGGATGACTGCGGAGGTACATGACCTACTGAGGGAGCGTAACATAGCTTTTTAATCTGGGGACAAAGCATTATATAGCACAGCCAGGCACAACTTGAAAAAGGGCATCAAACAGGCAAAAGCTGTGTACAAGGAAAAGATCGAGGGCTACTTCACCAACAAAGATCCAACACGGGTGTGGCAAGGGATACAACAAATCACCAATTACAGGGGCAGTTGTGATCCACCTACAAACATCAATGCCTCCTTGGTAGAGGAGCTCAACCGTTTCTACGCCCGCTTTGAAACATCTGAACCAGATAACGGAGCTGCCCCTCCCCCCGCTGATAAAGGGGTCACACTTGCGGTAACAGCAGAGGAAGTGAGACGCACCTTTAGGTCTGTGAACACAAGGAAGGCAGAGGGACCTGACGCGATTCCAGGAAGAGTGCTCAGAGAATGTGCCCACCAACTTGCAGATGTCTTTACAGACATCTTTAATATATCTATGGCCATAGCAACTGTACCAACCTGCTTTAAAACAACAACCATCACTCCAGTGCCCAAGCAGAGTCACATCAGCACTCTGAACGACTATAGACCTGTGGCGCTCACCCCCATTGTTGCCAAGTGCTTTGAGAGGCTGGTGATGAAACACGTTAAATCTGCCCTCCCCCTCAACCTGGACCAGCATCATTATGCCTATAGGGAAAGCAGGTCCACCGAGGATGCTATTGGTACAGCCCTCCATAAAGCACTGACCCACCTTGACAAGGGAAAGACATATGTGAGACTTCTCTTCATAGACTACAGCTCAGAATTTAACACCATCATTCCTAACCAGATGGTCACCAAACTCCTTGACTTGGGCCTCAGCAGCAGCCTGTGTATGTGGATCAAGGATTTCCTGACAGATCGCCCACAGACAGTGAGAATGGGCCCACACCAATCTTCGAGCCTGTCCCTCAGCACTGGAGCACCGCAAGGCTGCGTGTTAAGCCCGTTGCTATATTCTATCTACACGTATGACTGCATCTCCACTTACCCCTCGAATACAATGATAAAATTTGCAGATGACACAACTGTGGTGGGAGAAATCTCGAACACCGATGAGAATGCCTATAGAGACGAAGTTGACAGACTGACAGGATGGTGTAAAGACAACAATCTGAACCTGAATGTCAAGAAAACAAAGGAGATCATAGTTGACTTCAGAAGGTGTAAGGAGGACCCTCTACCCCTCATCATGAATGGCGAGGAAGTGGAAAAGGTCTCCTGTTTGTAAACGAGCAGCCTGGAATCATAATCACAACATTGGCCAGAGGAGAACTGGTCCCCCAACTGAGCCTGGTTTCTCCCAAGATTTTTCTCCATTGTCACCTGATGGAGTTTGGTTCCTTGCCACTGTCACCTGTGGCTTGCTCAAATAGGACACTTAATATTCAGAAACACTGTATATTAAGTGTACTGAAGAAAAACTGTACTGATATTGGATGAGAACTGAACTGAGCTAGATGATGGCATTACTGTTTTCTCCAGAGCTGCTTTATTGTTGAATTGAACTCATTCAATTCTCATAACATTCAATTGAAACTCATAATTCATGAACTTTACACGGTCATTGAACTGAACTGAATCAACACTGAACTGTCTTCAGCTAAACAATGACTCTGTTGTTTTATAGAGCTGTCTTTAAGTCTTGGGGCAGGATCATGACAGACTCATGTTCTGTGTACAAGCGCATGGCCTTCTGTTTGGGCCATGTGCTTGTGTTGTCTCGTTACGTTACCCCGCCCCCTTGTTATCTTCGTCTTGTCATTATTGTCTAGTCAGCTTCACCTGTTCTTGTCATTAGTGTTCCCCTATATCATCCCCTTGTGTTTGCTGTCCTGTGTCGGTTCATTGTGTTTCTTACCCGTGTTTTACCTTACTTGTGAGTATCCTGTCAACGCTATAGTCTAGAGAATGTTCTAATCTGTCTAGTCTTAGTCAAAGTTTAGCCTCCTAGTCTTGTCTATGTTTTGCCCCCTTGTGGGTTTTTGTTTTCCCTAGTTTTGTCCCATAATAAAGTGTGTGTGTTCAGCATCCTGTCTGCGTTTGGGTTCATCCTCCACTCCTCATAACAAATTGATCATCACTTTCCTGCTTGTTACCGTAATGCTGCTATTTGAAACAATTTATAATGCTGTATAACAATGCTAGACAAGCAGGGTTGACTTGACTTGGCTTGACTTGACATAGCAAAGTTCTTACAACCATTCTGAATTCAGAACTTAGCAACTGCATAGAAATGACTTAGCAATCGCTATCAACCCAGATACCAGCCAGAAATCCTAGCAACTGTTTAGAAATGTTTTAATATTACCTTAGAACAATAAAAATGTTCCTCAAGGAGACTACAATGCACTGCCTGATTCGATACTGTAGTAGACGGTTGCATAGTTATAATTTTCTCCCTGATATTATCAATCTTGTAAGTAAAGGAGTTAATAAAGTCATTACAGCTGTGCTGCTTGAAAACATCTGGATTTGAAGCTTTATTTTTAGTAAATTTATTTTTAACCCATTCATCTGCAATTTTTACTTGATTTTAAATTGATTTTAATCTACTCTTGGTATAACTTTATTAATTGTTTATTGTATTAACTTTTATGTATGCCTGTACGGTGACCTTGAGTGTCAGAAAGGCGCCTTTTAAATAAAATGTATTATTATTATTATTATTATTATTATAATTTCTGTCAGGACCACTATCGTCAAATACGATTGACAATTAGCATATAGTTTGGATTGGCGGTATGGTTCCGTTCTGGGCGCGAACTCCTCTGCCCATCCATGCAGCCTAGCATGGATAAGAGCAGGGAGAGCAGCAATAACTGCTACTATTATAAAAAATAAATGAGAGTCAGCTGATGCAAGCTTGACTAACGTGACCTGCCAGAACTAACGCTATGCTTGATTTTTGTTTTCTTCCAGTTGCGCCCCATTTTTTCGCCATTTTAGTACAGTGAACTCATTGTCATGTTCAAGAAACCAATTTGAAATGATTCGAGCTTTGTGACATGGTGCATTATCCTGCTGGAAGTAGCCATCAGAGTATAGGTACATGGTGGCCATGAAGGGATGGACATGGTCAGAAACAATGCTCAGGTAGGCCGTGGCATTTAAACGATGCCCAATTGGCACTAAGGGGCCTAAAGTGTGCCAAGAAAACATCCCCCACACCATTACACCACCACCACCAGCCTGCACAGTGGTAACAAGGCATGATGGATCCATGTTCTCATTCTGTTTACGCCAAATTCTGACTGTCCAACCATCTGAATGTCTCAACAGAAATCGAGACTCATCAGACCAGGCAACATTTTTCCAGTCTTCAGCTGTCCAATTTTGGTGAGCTCTTGTAAATTGTAGCCTCTTTTTCCTATTTGTAGTGGAGATGAGTGGTACCCTGTGGGGTCTTATGCTGTTGTAGCCCATCCGCCTCAAGGTTTTGCGTGTTGTGGCTTCACAAATGCTTTGCTGCATACCTCGGTTGTAACGAGTGGTTATTTTAGTCAAAGTTGCTCTTCTATCAGCTTGAATCAGTCGGCCCATTCTCCTCTGACCTCTAGCATCAACAAGGCATTTTCGCCCACAGGACTGCCGCATACTGGATGTTTTTCCCTTTTCACAACATTCTTTGTAATTTTCGACATTCAGTTTGGAGTTCAGGAGATTGTCTTGACCAGGACCACACCCCTAAATGCATTGAAGCAACTGCCATGTGATTGGTTGATTAGATAATTGCATTCATGAGAAATTGAACAGGTGTTCCTAATAATCCTTTAGGTGAGTGTATGTCAGCATTGTGTTTCATGCATTCGACTTGTGATAACAATTTTCAGCGGCTCGGTTCATTAAGTGGTTCGGTGTGCATCATTAACGAGAAGTAACTTGTTTACTCCACTGCCCTGCATTCTGCATGAGATCGCAATACACCGGAGAATTCATATGTCACGATCTACTAACAATGCTTTTGGGGAATGCATTCATCTCTGTCGTCTGTTCAACTCAGCGCTGTAGTGTTTCAGAGATATGGTGGTCGTATCGTCGTAAGAGTGCGTTGTTTGCATTCCCTCTCGTGCATTTGGCTACCAACCAACACATAAAGAAAATATTTATGTTAAAAGTATATGTACACACACACAAGCATGAAAGCATTTCTGCGTTGAACAACGCGATGAGTTTAACAACACTCGCAGCATAAATATTAGTAGCTGTTTAAATTTGACAGATCTGGTCCTAATATGAAATAAAATTATTTGTCTATTGTTTGTTTTTTTATTCTGATTTGTTGTCATTTTAAAATTTTGGTTAAGATTAAGCTTACAGTCGACTACTTTTTTCATTTCTTTAAATTTGTTCTGCCCTGACTGCGCAAGTCAGTTGAGGCAGCCGACTAAAACTATTCGGTATTCACACACTATCTTAATCGTTATCAAAAAATTTTATAATAAGTTTGTATTGCAATTAAACTTGTATGTCATTCATACTATGACAAGAGAAAAACTGCTCTAAAGAGAACTAATGCCTCCCACCCAACATTCATGCTTTTAAAAATTATTTTGGAGAGAGAGAGAGAGAGAGAGAGAGAGAGAGAGAGAGAGAGAGAGAGAGAGAGAGAGAGAGAGAGAGAAAGCTTCAGCGTCAGACAGAGTTGAGAGGAGAGTGGGAGAGACTGAGAGAGAGTAGGAGGAATGAAAATAAGAGTTTATATGCAAGTCAGCATCACAACTGGATGCACAGCATTTCATCAGCACAGGCCCTTATGTTATGTAAAGCAAAGGGGTGTCTAGAGGTAAGATAAATCTTTAATAATGTGTTTTGGCTGCTGTGGGACTTCTTGTATACTTGAGAAATCATTATATACAATCAGAAATTAGCACTGTAAAATGTTGTTTCGTAAACATTAATTTTGATTTGCAGCAATATATTCATATTATTTAAGCACAAGTTGTTGTTTTAAAACTATTTTTTTTTAAAAGTTAAATCTAGTTGTTTCATTTCTTTTTTCATTTCATAACCGCTTTGCTTTCATGACAGTATGCTATTACCAGAGCCAGAACCTCCTCTTTAACAAAATGCAAGGTATATTGTGGTTATGTGCTGTCCTTGCTATGTAGATAGAACACTTTAATATATATATATATATATATATACATTTTACAGATACTCTAGAATTTCTCTTTAACAGTTTGAAGTCAGCATAGAATAGATAAATCATGCTGTAGATCATTCAGTTGTTTATGCGATTCTGATGAATTTTTTAGCACCAATTCCATGATAAATATTCACCTTTGCATGTAAAAATCAGCTGTTAGCTGTCCTGCCGTAATGAGTAATTCTTGTATTTGCATATCCCTCATTCAAATAAGCCCTTTGGTGCTAATGTTTTGTATAGAATTACCTGAGAGGGTGTTATTGAAAAATGGTCTCTTTATGTTCTAAAGTATATGTATAGATTGAGGGCTATAAATATTGAATGACAGTATTAGTCATTTCATTTGAATAAAGAGCTGGGGGATTTGAATAGGTACATACCTCTTTCAACAGTTCATACATCAGGTGATAATATGTGATAATTATAATGTCTTTTTGACAGCGTGGGAATTGAAAACTTTCATATGTTCAACATTTGGGTTCAAAATCAAAGTAAAAGGTTGTATCCCATTCAGAAATTAGATCAAACCAATATTTAGTTGTTCTTGATTCATTTCATACCAAAACAGTATGTGTTTTTAAACCTTTCTTGTTAGTCATTTCCCTCTTAACTCTTATAGCAGTCCAACATGCACTGTTATTATGGAACATTTGTAGCCATAAAAAACCCTGACTGGGGGGCAGACTGAAGTTTGTAGACTGAAAGCTGGTGTGAGGCAGATCGTCTGGTGCTGAATGCTGTTATTAGTGTACCATTAAGTTTTCAAATTGTTAGTGAAGAGGCACTTGTAAAGTATAGAGCACTGTTCCACAGTGTTACATTTGGATAAAAAAAGAAATTATCTTGGCAGTTAAAGGAGATATACAGAAACATTATGACAGAGCCATGCAATAAAGTAGTTTTTTTTTTTTTCTAATCAAAACAACACTACCTTACCATGAAGTAATGAAATGTACTTTTTAAGTAATCTGATGTATTTCTGGGTTAAACAGGATATTCAGAGATAGAAAATGTAAGACAATGTTCTGAAATTATTAGATCATGAAAAATAGTTGGAGTCGGTGTTTGGAGGGAGGGATTACAAAATAAACTGTATTTACTCAATCTTTTATTCAGAGGAAGATCTAGTTATTACATTTTAATAAAAGTTGAGAAAAGTAATTTTTAATATGAAATAACATGGTCTTATGAATCATGAGACCATGCACTAAGACAGTAAATAGGGTCATATTTGATTTTATGTTGAATTTAAAGCCATTTTTGTTTGTTTTCATTTGCTGAGACAACAATGTACTGACATATTGGTGTGAATGCGGCATTACACAAAAGCTAAAAATAGCCACATTGCTATTGTAGAAAATTTGCTAAACGCATGCGTAATTGTCATCCAATATTTAGTTAAAGTGTCTATTTAGTACGTGTGGTGCCCAGTTGGTCATTTTAATCTTAAATGTAAACTTCGAAAAGAATGTGCCTCCTAAAAGTATAAAATAGTAAACTTCACAATATACTGCATATTTAGTTTTAAAAAAATTATTTACAGAGGTTTTTTAAGACTTAATATTCCATCTGGTGCCTAAAGGTGTTTTTTTGTTTGTTTGTTTTTTTCAGAAATTCTTAGCACTGGAAACCACCCAACAGATCTCCAGTTAGTGGGATGCCATGAGTCTCTTTTAATACCTAAATCAATTTACCCATCACAACAACACAAAGAACTATCAAATCCTTGAATGCCAAAAGTTGATGCCTTAAGATTCTGAAAGCATCTTAAATGATCTACTAAGTTACTGACATTTCTCCACAACCACTAAGCAAGATGTTTAAAGGGAGAAAGAGGAGGACACCAGATAATTTATGTCAAATGTGAAACTGTGCAATCTTTGTTGTGCTCATGGCAAGAAATACAAGTTCCTCCTCAGTTTTAGATAAATGGAATTCTGTACCAAATTCCAATGAACAGTCATCTGAACACATTTTTAAAACCCCCTCACCCTTTTGGAATCAGGAATTAATATTCAGAAGACCTAGACATGTACGGGAATCCACACCTGACATTGTCACAGATGCATTTAACTTGTATAATTACAGGTGTGATTTAGGCTCTGTGACTCCTGACCTCTCTTGTGTAATTGGATCGAATCAGATCCACTCTTCACTGAGTCAGAACTCTACTAGCAGTAGATATCTGCCACCTTCATCAAAATTACTTGTGACTGACCCAAATACGCTGCATATTGGAAGGGATACTTCATACTGGAGTTATTTAACTCCAGGAGTAGGACATGGACTCGTCAAAGGTTTCAGAAAGCTGCCTAATCCACAAGTCGACCCGTTGTCAGCTTCATATTTCTATACAGGGGTTGTTAGGGACGTTCTGAGAAGAGATATTCCAAATGAGGAAGTCCAGGTGTGTATGCAAAATGAGAGATCAAAGTATTCACATTGGTACCACGGACCACAAAGTCAAAGAATCTGCTCCAAAAGAGACAGTGAGAGACAAAATGTGAAAAACAACCCACTTCTAGGTTCGCTACTTTATACAGATTCTAATCAAACATATTTTAAACAGAACACAAAGTACAACCATCATCAGCCGCTTGATTTGAACTGTTCTACTCATGCAGTGCCTGAAGGATCACAGTGGCAAGGTGGAAATCAAACAAGAGAGGAGCTCCCCCCACTGGTCTGGAGAGGAGTTGCAGAAAAACGCAATCACCTATCGAACACTATCACACACTCTACATCCTCCTCTTCTGCCCTGTGCATTCTCCGTCGCTTTATAGAAGGCTCTTTGGTGGAGCTTGAGGGTGGTCGACTGAAGCGGGTGGAGGATTTAAGGACAGAAGATTTGGAGCAGTGTGCTCAATTACATCCTGAACTGATGCTGAAACGTTTCACTGTGTTAAAGATCACACCTTCACACACACCTGCGCTGTCTTGTTTGCACGTGGAGATTGAGCATGACCACTCGCAGGTAAGCACACACATGGACAGAAAATATTCTTGATATGCTGAATAATAATAATAATAATTAAGTCTTACTATTCCAACCATCTTCTCTGAAACACAAAATAGGTGTTCTGTCAAGGATCTCTTTTTTTAGAACAATAAATGAAAGGACATAAGGAGTAAAAATGATATTTAATTATAATGTCATTTTCAGGTGAACTATTGTTTAAAATATACAAAAATGTTCTGCAGTTGTCTCTGGAGGTGAGTGAAGGATTGCCTTTCTTCGTGTGTGGGCATGGCTGGTCCTCCTGTAACCCTCAACACACGAGTCAATCCTGCAGACTACAATGCCGCCAACTAAGGGTGGGTGATGTGTGCTTGGCACTGACGCATATGCCCGCCTCTTCATCACAACCTACCAATCAGGTCGAAACTCAAGAGAGTGGACATCATTTGGTCCCGAAGTGTAATGCCGAAAAGAACCCCACACCACAGATAAAAGATAAATCAAGAAAGAGACACTTCACAGCTCCTGAGTTCAGGGAAATTTCAAAAATCAAAGATTGAGCAACTAAAGGCTGAATTATATATTGTTGAATTGTAACAAAAAGTTTATTTGTTTATTTTAAACTCAGAATTACAGTCAAATTTACATTTGGCAGATGCTCTTATCCAAACATCTAACATTGGGTTCTTATCTAACATTGCATCTCAAGGTACACTTTTTTACATTCTTATCAGTTTTCAGTTTTTGCTTTTCCTGGGAATCAAACCCATGGTCTTGGCGTTGCAAGCACCAATGCTTTACTGTTTGAGCTACAGGAGAGCGCAAAGCAAATATTACACATATATATAAGTTGACCTATGTGTACATTGTAACTGCCATGTCACCAAATCAAGTCTACCATTCAAAAGTTTGGCGTCAGTAATATTTATGGTAACACTTTATATGAGGTTTACTATGTACTTAAATTAAAAAAAGGTGGTACAATGTACTTATTGAGTTCATGCTGTATAGCAAATCGCTTTTGCTGCTATTGCGGTAAGATACAGATTAGGGACAGGTTTGGTGGTTTGGGTAGGTTTAAGAGTGGGTAAGGGGTAAGAGAAGGGTCAACAGTGTAATTATAGCAAGGCCATAACCATCTCTTAAATTTTTTTGCATTAAAATAGTAAAACATTTCCTGTCTCGTCATACTCAGTTAGGAATTAAATGAATCACATAAATTTCTAAATTCAAAACAACCATATTTGTGAAAACAGTCGGGTAGTTTTTATCACTGGATGTTACTGTCAGTCGTTTAACATTTCAATCGTAAACCGGTTGACATGTATCAAATAACTTTCTATTTACATATTTTATTTACTCTCTTTTGAACTGAGGCTTCTTGCTGTAAACTCTGCCTACTTTGATTTGATTGTCCATTTCAATCAAAATTTTGACAGTGATGAACGCTGAGGCAGACCAAACTATAAATGTAACTTTTAAACCTTTGTCATCCTAACAACATACAGAGTGCTGCGCAATGGAGAGCAGCAGAGCAGAGCAAGAATTGCAAATATTGGATAATAAAAAGAAATGTTTTCTTGAGCCAAATCAGCATATTAGTATTAAGAGTTATGGCTGCTGAAAAATCATCACAGGAAAAAAATTACAATTTAAAATATATTATAGAACATCATTTTTATTAAATGTAATAATATTTAACAATATTTTGTGAGCATAGATTCAATAAAGATTTTAAAAAAGAAAATATTATCAACCCCAAAAGTTTTGAACGGTAGTTTAGTTAGTTAGGCTACAACATGTATATATCAGACCTTCTTACAACTACCACAGTATACAACAATCGAGTATAATTTCTTGTAAGCTCACACATTGATATAAAGGGCATCTTAAAAACCTTTGCGATATCTGATATTGGATTCTTTGTTGTTTTTTACTTTGGACTTAATGTATGTTTGCTTGGTGGTAATATGCTGGTGTACTCCTAAAAGCCGACAAAACATACAACATATTAAGGTCTACGCAAAAATATTTATGACATAATTTCCTTCTCAACAGAGTAGCTATCCAGTGTTTTTAATTTTTTTTATTAAATGCTCAGAATGGGATCCCTTCTGCATTTTATAGCATGTATACATATGTAACCCACAGATGTTTATAATACCTGGGGGAAACTATCTGTTATCATTTCCATTCAGACACACACCACTTCATGAGATAACTGGACGCCACTAGCTGAATTAAACATGCAGTATAATGAGGGCATGTAACAATAATGTAGCATGTTGTCGTTTGAAAGATTTGCATAATACATACTGTTTTACACACTATTTGTAAAGAGGTAGACAATAGGTGTATGGAATATATATGTGTTCTTTTCTGAACAAGGGAGTCTATGTAATTCCTAATGCCGAGTTAATCATTACCATTCTCATATCCACCCCATAAATTTACATTGTTTGATTCATGTGAAATGGTTATTTTTTTGTTTTGCAATTTTCATAATGATAAAACATATTTCCTGGACAACATTAAAAAAACAAAATATATGGCATATAAAATGTTTTTCAGTTCTCCAAACATCTGGTTTCGAAAGTCATCTTTTCCATCACTGGAGCCTCTCTTTAACGAACCGCAACAATGTTGTATTGTATCGACGTTATTAAGAACAGCTGCACGGGTCACATTTTCAACAGCCAAAATCTATCACACCTGCTCCTCTTTAGACAGTTTTATTCATTTCATTTTATCATTTGATTTATTCCGAATGTTCAGATCATAACCAAACGCTCTCCCCTGCTACCGCCCACCTGCTGGCTTGGCCACTCTTCACAGGAGAGGACGAGCTAAGTGATGACTCGGATACTGCAGGTGGACACATGAGTCACATGAGTTGCCAGACACACACACACACACACACACACACACACACGCTATCTTTGGTGGGACTCTCCATAGACGTAATAGTTTTTATTCTGTCCAAACTGTATAATCTGTCCCCTTTTACACTAACCTACCCATCACACAAAACGTTCTGCATTTTTACATTTTCAAAAAAAACTCATTCTGTATGAGCATGTTTGAGACAAATACGAGTCTGTGTGGACTTATGCATAATGGTTACTGAGCTAATGATGCTTTCTATTATTAGTAATTAGGTTGTCATAAGGTATTTCTTGTGGTTCAACATGTTCCCTTTAGAATGATTTGGTGTTGTGCAAGATCTTATCAGAAATATATCCCCAATGAACCCAACGACGCTTCCATCCAACTTTTTATGTGTACTCTATTTAGTGTCTGATAGAAATTAAATTGATCTTTTTATACTTAATTAAGATATGTTAATTTGTTTTAAATTACATGTTGTATTACAGTTACGATGATAATTACGGTACAATGAATTGTTTCAGTAACACTTTCTATGAAGCCCATGCTTATAATGAATTTATACTTTTATACTTATAAGTATTACTATTCTATAAATATATTTATAAAGACTCATTAAGACCTATACTGCATTATGGACAGTTATAGTTACGTTTATATTATCTTTTATAATTATAATTTATAAGCCATGCATTTGCTTTTTCAATGTGCATGCTCATAATCCATTATACACTAATAGTTCCAAGGACACTTGTTTGCTTTACCAATTAGTTCAATTATGTCCATATGCATGGTATTGCTTATAGCAGTTTGTTTGGAGTATCAAAGAGGACATGAGCGGATACAAAGAGAGAGAAAAAAAACGGCCTCACAGATTTAACCAGACTGATCGGGGAAGATGCAATTGATTTAAGCACATTGCTCTATAGAGTTGTAATTACAAAAAAAAACACTTTTACACACTATGGCTGTTATGAACAACCAGACACAGGTAAATCCAAATGCAGCATAGGTTTATTTACAGGGTAGTCAGACAGGCAATGGTCACAGACAGCAGACACAGCATAGGAGACAAGGCAATATCATGGTCCAAATACCAGGCAGGAGATCAGAGGCAGGCAGCAGGCAAAACAGGGTCGAGAAACACAGACAGGAACAGACTAGACTAGAAAACGCTCGGAGATGTACACAACAGTGAAACAAGACTTCGCAAATCGGAATGGTGTGAGAGAGGTGTAAATGTGTGTGGAGCTGCGTGTGGAACTATAGGTGCAGGTGTGAGAGTCATCAGTGGAAACAGGTGTGTGTCTAATCAGTGCAAGGATGTGTGTGTGAGTGAACAGTTCAGGGTGTGTGCGTAATGAGTTCAGGGAAAGGCAGTTCAGAAGAGGAGCGCCCTCTCATGGAACTCGAGGGCAATCCAGCCGTTCATCATCACAATGGCATGTTTTCTGATCTAGCCTAATTCAATTAAGTAATTTCTGGGAAAATCCTGCCATGACTAACCTTATATAAAGATCCGAGACCACTAGTGAAAATGCTTGTGTTTTGGTGAAATGAAAATGATTTTATATTTAAATATTTCATTTCCTTTAAAAATTATATTATAAGTAACAATGTGAGTAAAAAGTTGAATGAAAAACAAGTATGAATTTGAGAATGGTTTAGTACCAGGTAGGCTATGTCCCTCTTTCAGCATGATTTGAAAATGTGTGCTTCAGATGGAGAATTTAAATATACATTTTTAATTCTTCATCAAAATTCGGTTATTTGTAAGTTTAAATGAGATGTTAAATCAGAAACTCCTTGTGGTCGCAGTCTTTTAGACCCCACTGTATTTCAGCACAAGATGTGAGTTAGAAATATAAGTTATTGATGTCTGTCACAATGAGTCAAAGCAATATTTTCACTCTTCACATAATTGCTCTATTTCAGGACACTCAACAAACACTTTCACATGTGTTCAGTACTCAATTAAACAGGACTGCAGAAAATTTGAAATTCAATTTTGCCTAGGAGTCACTTTGGTTGGTTTCATCGCATACATGAAAGAACACATGTTTTCTCTCAGCAGTTATCAGTTCCTCAGTCATAAAACAACGTGAAGGCCTTTTCAGGGCTTCAGTCAAGCTCATAGTTTCCTGTTTACAATTGATTCCGACTGAATATATTTAAATTACTTTGGATCTCATTCATTATTAATTTTACATACTTATGTTGAGTATAGAATAGGTTCTCATGCTAAATTTCTGTCTCAATATGTGTGTATTTGTTTTGTTCTGACTCTCATTCTGTTTTTGATGAATCCAGTGTCATACAAGAGTGTCAATCAAAATCCTCTCAATATACCTGAATAAAAACATTAGCACATTATCACGATCTCTTGGCTAAACAAAAGGGCTTTTCTTAACCAGTTAGCGCTCTATGCTAGTAGTCCATTAGGCTAAGCGGTTATCTTGCTAACCAAAGGCTAACTGAAAACACAAAGAAAAGGAAATGTGGGTAACACTTTATATGAAGACCATGCTTATAATGAATTATAGCTCTACTGTATTTATACTTTATAATTTGCTTTTTCAATGCGCATGCTCATAATCCATTATACACTGGTTTATAGTATTAATTAGTCAGTCGTATATGGTTACAATGACCTTTTAGTAATTCTTTTTAGTAATTTAAGAACAATCAGGGCTGGGTGTGAGCACGCTCAGTAGAAGCCACCAACCTTCAGTCTCCTGCTCAGGACAACAGTGGTGTCTGTGGACTGTGCTGACACATTTGCTGGAAATTTAATAATTTCATCTCTTGTGGAATAATAAGGTAGGTTTTTAAGCAAGTTAGGTTAATATTTGTGTGTGAATTTGTGTTTCTGTCTGCTGCCTCAACATTAGCTAACATTTGTTAAACATTAACAACCTAAGGCAGAGCACATGTTCGGGCATTTTTTGGCGGCTTTCCACGACCATCCAGGGATTCACATGAAAATCTATTTTAACTGAAAGGGGAAATACTCACATTTTAAATGTTTAAATGTAAATAAAATAAATAAAAAATAAAAATAAAATAAATAAAAAATAAAAATAAAATAAATAAATAAAAAAGCTACAGAAAATGTTTGTTTTCCCCAAGTTGACACAATGCTTGTATTTTGGTCGAATGTTGGGTAAATAAAATGCTGCTAATGTACTGATTTATCAGTATGAATTTAAACAATGTTTAGTATAAAGTTAGTCAAAAACCAACACTTTCTTTCAAACAAGTACTATTATTTCTTTAAGTAAATGTGGTTGCTAATATTGCTGTAATTATACTTGAGTCGGGA
Organism: Semotilus atromaculatus; assembly: GCA_031834385.1. NCBI lineage: Eukaryota > Metazoa > Chordata > Actinopteri > Cypriniformes > Leuciscidae > Semotilus > Semotilus atromaculatus. The sequence continues at coordinate 23,918,411 of JAULUF010000020.1, read as the reverse complement.
TTGTTTTTAATTTTTCGAATTGTTTAAGCTCAATCTAAATCTTCAAATATTCATATAAGAGGAGATATATATATATATATATATATATATATATATATATATATATATATATATATATATAGGCCTATATATATATACTTTTTATATTTATATTGGAAAACAAGCATTATTCTGTAATGCTTGTAAAGTATTCACATATGTGTCATTAATCTACAAATCACATCACTGTAAGTGGAGCTTTCTTTTAATAAGACATTCTTTGTCCTTTGCAGAAGGGCTAGTGGCGACTGCCTTGAGGGCTCTTCACAGCTGCTTTATCAGCGTGGGCCTCAATACACTGGAGGTGAAATAACAGGTAACTGTGCTATGTTGCATTTAATTACCATTATTTATTTAGGTAAACGTAAGTGAATTTCTTAAGGTAAATGCAATGTTGTTTAGTTGAACCAACTTAACTGTCTTGGTTTTGTTTTAAACAATGAAGTTAATTAACTACAATTATCCTAAAATTAATGTTTTAACATTTCAACCAAAATAAATAATCCAGTTTCATTCTGTTCCAGTTTATTATTGAATCCATTAAATAACAATTTTGAGCCAGAATTAAAGGTTTTATAACGTCTTTTTTTTTTACGTGTTCTGCACGTCCGATTATGTGACGATCTGCGGCTGGAGTGCCCGCTTGTGCCTCTGGGGGGCACTCCTTTCTAGTTTATTGGTTTTCATTATGTTTTACCCTGGACTGATTATGGTTGATTTCATGCACCTGTGTTTTATTATCTTGTTTAGCGCACCTGTCTTAAGCCTGAGTGGTCCTTTGTTGCTTTGCTGAGTATTGTATGTGTCTTACTGCATCGGCATCCTAAGCGTTTTCCTAGTTTCTCAGTGTTTCCGAGTGTTTTTCTAGTTTCACGGTTCCTGGACTCCCTGCCTGTATTTGGTCTTCCCGTCTGCCTAATCCTTGCATTGTATGATTGCCGATCTGGACTGCTTACCTGGTTTTGACCCCTGCATGTTTCCCTGTACCTGTCTCTGGATTCTCCTCTTAATAAAGCCTGCATTTGGATCACCACTGCCTGTTTCCGAGAGCAGTTCATGACAGATATAGACGTTCATGGACCCTTCATACAAGGTTAAAAACTAGTTCTGGCCATCGTGGAAATATTTTCAACATCATTTATGGTCTCATTTATACATGTAATTTATTCTGTTTCTGGACCAAATGAACACCCAGGATGCAATAAATTAAAACTCATGTTTATTTCAATAAATTGCAAAGCAACTCAAAGACAGTTTGTGTTTGTCCAAAAATCATGAACATAAAGGAAACACGTTTATCACACGTCTTTGGATCATGAGAGAATCCAGATCTGACTTTCAGAAAGGAAAGATTTTCTAGCTCCGACCAACCCCACAGACATAAAATACAGATACTTTGACTTTTTCTGTCAGACATCTACAGAAGATATTTGATTCATTTGAAGTGTCACCATTGTGGTGATCAGTGTGTGCTTTAGTTGGGCACTTGATCCCAGTTCTTCTTGCGTTATCTTTTTTGTTTTTGGCTGCAGTAACTCACATTGTGTGATTGTAAAACACAATTGTTCATTTCGACCCGGAGTCGGACAATAATGCCTACAGAGTCAGAGAATATACTGGAGATGGAACAGGTATAGTTTAGTTTAATTACGGTTATAACGTATTTGTCATTTGCTTGTATGTAACGTTATCCACTATTGGTGTTTCGGACTCCGTCCAAATGACGATCAAAAATATACTGATGAGTTTAATAAAGTTTATTGTACATCACACAAAAGATGCGTCGGTTTTACTCCAGATAGAGCTGAGTAAGAGCTGTAAGAGCTGAGTAAACACAGTATAAGAAGTGCATAAGTACAAACGAACAACGGTAGAGCTGATGGAGCATTTTCTTTGAAAACAAAATGAATCCACCTCGTCTTCAGCGGCTGCCTCAGATTTCGGGAGGAGATAGAGAGAGCTATGAGGATTAATACATCCAGCCGCAGCCACACAACACCTACAACGCTTGGGAGACATTCTCGTCAGTGCTGCAATGGCGGATGTGTGTACAACTCGCTGTGAACTTGATCAGGGCGGGTCGATGTTCAAACCGTAGTATCTGTCAACATTCGTGATTTTAGTGATGTCACTAAAGCCGCATTCTTAAAACAGGTATGATTCATGGGGATTAATAAAAAAGGAGTGAGTGGATTTTTATCACTATTGGGTGGTTGTGTACACACACAGCTTGGAAAAGTGAATTATGCATAGGTCCCCTTTAAGTAATTCACTTACATTTACGGAAACAAATAATGTTACTTAAATGCAACGTAACACAGTTACGTGGAACCTGTTGACATGAAAAAGTGAATTTAGTCCAACATATCACGTTAATGCGTTATTATCGTGTTAACGCATTCATTAATTAATGCAGACAATTATTTTATCGCACGTTAATGCAGTTTTTTTTATTATTATTATTTTGAAAGTCCGTTGCTCACTGGCTCTGAATACACATACAGTCAAACCATGGGTCACAGGAGGGGTGGGATGTTGATCAGCCTGCAAATTATCCATCCTTCAAAAAAACGATGAAGCAGCCATTAAACTACAGTGAAGAAAATAAGTATTTGAACACCCTGCTATTTTGCAAGTTCTTCCACTTAGAAATCATGGAGGGGTCTGAAATTGTCATCGTAGGTGCATGTCCACTGTGAGAGACATAATCTAAAAAAAAAAAAATCCAGAAATCACAATGTATGATTTTTTAACTATTTATTTGTAAGATACAGCTGCAAATAAGTATTTGAACACCTGAGAAAATCAATGTTAATATTTGGTACAGTAGCCTTTGTTTGCAATTACAGAGGTCAAACGTTTCCTGTAGTTTTTCACCAGGTTTGCACACACACTGCAGGAGGGATTTTGGCCCACTCCTCCACACAGATCTTCTCTAGATCAGTCAGGTTTCTGGGCTGTCGCTGAGAAACACGGAGTTTGAGCTCCCTCCAAAGATTCTCTATTGGGTTTAGGTCTGGAGACTGGCTAGGCCACGCCAGAACCTTGATATGCTTCTTACAGAGCCACTCCTTGGTTATCCTGGCTGTGTGCTTCGGGTCATTGTCATGTTGGAAGACCCAGCCTCGACCCATCTTCAATGCTCTAACTGAGGGAAGGAGGTTGTTCCCCAAAATCTCGCAATACATGGCCCCGGTCATCCTCTCCTTAATACAGTGCAGTCGCCCTGTCCCATGTGCAGAAAAACACCCCCAAAGCATGATGCTACCACCCCCATGCTTCAGAGTAGGGATGGTGTTCTTGGGATGGTACTCATCATTCTTCTTCCTCCAAACACGGTTTGTGGAATTATGACCAAAAAGTTCTATTTTGGTCTCATCTGACCACATGACTTTCTCCCATGACTCCTCTGGATCATCCAAATGGTCATTGGCAAACTTAAGACGGGCCTTGACATGTGCTGGTTTAAGCAGGGGAACCTTCCGTGCCATGCATGATTTCAAACCATGACGTCTTAGTGTATTACCAACAGTAACCTTGGAAACGGTGGTCCCAGCTCTTTTCAGGTCATTGACCAGCTCCTCCCGTGTAGTTCTGGGCTGATTTCTCACCTTTCTCAGGATCATTGAGACCCCACGAGGTGAGATCTTGCATGGAGCCCCAGTCCGAGGGATTTGGACAGTCATGTTTAACTTCTTCCATTTTCTAATGATTGCTCCAACAGTGGACCTTTTTTCACCAAGCTGCTTGGCAATTTCCCCGTAGCCCTTTCCAGCCTTGTGGAGGTGTCTCTAGTGTCTTTGGACAGCTCTTTGGTCTTGGCCATGTTAGTAGTTGGATTCTCACTGATTGTATGGGGTGGACAGGGGTCTTTATGCAGCTAACGACCTCAAACAGGTGCATCTAATTTAGGATAATAAATGGAGTGAAGGTGGACATTTTAAAGGCAGACTAACAGGTCTTTGAGGGTCAGAATTCTAGCTGATAGACAGGTGTTCAATTACTTATTTGCAGCTATATCTTACAAATAAATAGTTAAAAAATCATACATTGTGATTTCTGGATTTTTTTTATTTATTATGTCTCTCACAGTGGATATGCACCTACGATGACAATTTCAGACCCCTCCATTATTTCTAAGTGGGAGAACTTGCAAAATAGCAGGGTGTTGAAATACTTATTTTCTTCACTGTAACTCCTACTGCTGAGTGCAACAATGCTAAGCCCACTTGTCATTCTGGGTTCTGCACAAGAGGTAGAACATTTCTCTCCCTCACATACACTAGCTGTAACAGCAATAACATCTGAATAAATTGTATATTAGGACAGACATCAGAGCTTAATTTCATTCATGTTCTTAAGCTGGGTGTAAAGTGAAAACTTAAATTAAATTAAATTTAACTAAATTAAGGCACTCCTTTCATGTTGTTTTATATCAGCCACTGGGTTCATCAGCAAGTTACATTTAGAGGCTGCAGGTCATTCGTATATGTGTGAGATCATAGTCATTACTCTGTCATTTTTGTACACTAACTGGATGTCACTTGTACTTGTCAGCAGTTGATTATTTACCAAGTTTGGTCTTTAAACTGTATTGTTATAACAAAAGTAAAGCAGTTGTTCAGGATTATGTTCAATTGAAGGTCAGGGTTCACTCTGTATACTTTTGTAGAATGTTTTTATTTTTAAACGTTATGGCAGTGGCGCTAATACCTTGACATTGATCATTTTAGTCTGAATTTTGTCTTCAAGTTGTACTGATCACTTATAGAAATGACTAACATTTTAATCTCTTCGAATACAATTAGTATCTCTATCACCTGTCTAAAGTACGGATTCGACTGTGTTTTTCCAGTAAACATCTCTGTATCAGATACACTCATAAAATCAAGTAGCCTATATTTCTCAAAAATTCATACTCCTATAAATAATCTGGTTAAAAAAGTTAATAATAAAATTACTTATCAGCCAAGTCAAGAACTCAAAATCGTGAATTGGTGTACACACAAGTACACACAAAGTAAAGTTCACATGGCATTACTTAGTTGTTTGAAATAGTAATTCTGAGTAGTCTATACTGTACTATACTGAGTAGTCTTACTGAAATAGTAATTCTGAGTAAGTCAGGAGTACATCTAAAGTAAATTGTCATGTACACCGCACACATTTTTTTAGTAACTTAAACTCAAGAGTAAGTTTACTATACTAAACAAGGATTTGTTAATACAACACGCAATACATATTCCACTGTACTTAGTTTTTTAAGTGCAATCGGTTTGCATGCTTTTTTTGAGTAAGGTGAAGTAATCGGATTTTACGTACAGAAATGAAAGCCAGAAGGCCCCACACTTGACTCAACTTTGGTCAACCTTAAACAATTCCAGGAGTTTTGAGTCTTTGAAATCGAATACTTTGAGTGTATTCTCTAAAGTCCAGTTTTGATCCAGTAATGAGTCTCTTTCCTCACTGGGCACCTGATAGTCACTAAAAAATAAGTATTTGCGTCCCGTATTTTTTCCATACTTTATGAATCCCTCCGGCAAGGGCAGAAGTAGTGATTAGTGGCATCCACAGGCTCTGACGACCATGTTGCGGTACTTTTTCAATATCACATTGGAACTGTCATCGAAGTACAAAACAGAAATTCCGTGCAGCTGAGTTGGAGCGCAGCAGGGCTTTGGGACTGTTTCTGGGTTTATGAAATGGACCTAGAAAGACCAGAGAAATAAATTATTTTAAGTGAAAATTTATTTTTATAACAACTGCAGAGCATAAGTATATAAATGTAAAACTTGAATAAATGTTTTATTAATAATGTCCATCTCCTGTACAGAACTCCAAAGAGAACTCTGCATATTGAAGGGCTTAATTAAGGGCACTGCTCTTGCACACCAATTTTTACCTGGAGTTATGAAACACTGCTCCGGAGCAGGGTTAGCACCACTTTTACAGTCTTAAACCCAAACATGCACACCGTGAAACAATGCTGTGTTAAAATGTTATGGCTAGATGCTTTACAACAGACAACCAGTCAGGTACCTCATATTGTTGTGTTTTGAACAGTCACAGAAACACTCCATGTTGTATAATTTAAAGGGGGAAAAAATGTCAAAAGGTGATGGAAAATGTGTCAGCTGGTGTGACAAAGAGACTTTAAGAAAAACTTGGTAGTACAGTCAGAAATATATAATATGAGGAGGCACAATGCTAGAGCCTTTATGTAAACAGGTTATGTGCTATGTTCATCCAATCAATGACACTGACACATCAAATATGGAAATTAGAATGTCCACCCAAGGTTTAGGATTTTAGTGAAATGCCATTAAATGAATATCCAGGATTAATTATTAACCCTGGGTAAATTATGAGCAGTGTGGAACGTGAAGCAAGATTACCCAGGATTCCGTTTAACTGGGGTTTAGAATGGCCCAGGGTTAACTATTTCAAGTGTGAAAAGCCCTTTAGAATACCTTGTATGGAGTTAATATTGTGCCATAATTAAACAAACAAATCCAGGATTTTGCAAACAAACTTGATCTGCTTTACAAAGGAAAACTCGAATCGCAAAAAAATGTCCAAGTACAAAGGTCAATTTGTGCGAAAATGCAGTGGAGTAACAAATATGTATTGTGTTTTACAAATATAAATAAATGAGCCTAGATAATATTTCACAAATAAATACAAACCATCCTACAAATTGCATGTAACCTTTGAACAAATACCAAATCTATACATGGATTTTTGCTTTGTGTACTTGAGTTGATCAATAATTTGATTTGATTTGAGAGTGAATAAACATTTAAATTTTGTTCTGTTTTGCTCAGATTCGGACCCTATTGATTTTCATTGTATGGACAAAAACAGCCGAAACATTCGAAAATCTTCATGTAAGAAAGACATTTATATGAGACTGAAATGACACGTTGATCAGTAAACATAAAAAAATTATTGTGGGACTTACCAGTGTCTGTACAATAGCATGGTTTGTGGCATTCATATAAGAGTTCAAAGGAAACACACATTCTCCTTCACAGTAGAACGCAGCATAACCCTCTGGAGCAATGATCCAGTCCTGGAAATGCAAGAAAGATGAGAAAGTTTAGATGAGATAAAGGCATACAAGAGCAGTATGAAACACTTAGCTCATCACAGTACCTGCCATCCCAGATCTCTGAAGCTCACATAGAGTTCATGCTTCTTGCAGCCTTGTTTGGGATCTACGCTGGCACCGTCTGCATAGAACAGGAGGAAGGATAATTAAATGTAGCACATTTGTATGTTAATAAACTGTATATTTATTAGGGTTAGGTACTATGGTGGTATATACTGCATGTCGGATGGTAGAAATAAAATTAAAAAACTGCATAAGGCTGAATATTAAAACCATGAACAAACACAAGATAACATTTTATTGTAAAAAGTGTCACCTGTGGCCTCAGCTGTCTTTAAAGCCACCTGACTGGGTGCAACACCAGGTTTGGGGTTTTTAGACCGGTGGTTACCCCTCTGTTTGTTTCCTGATGCTGAGCGTGCACTACGGAGGTGGATTCCTGATGCTTTCAAAAACGCCACCATAAATGGCTGCTTATTCTGAGGTCCACTGCTGCCCACCAGACCTGCTCTCTTTGGGTTCATTCTCTCACCTACAGAGGGCGACATGAGTTGCATGATGACTTTACGATAGATATTCTGCTTGTGAGTTCTCATGTTACAATATTTTGTTTTTGATGTTCAGAACAACACTGGAGCCCCCTGAGGTTTTGAGACTTTTTAAAAAAATTAAATATTAGTCTTTAGTCTTTCACAGCTGAAAAAGAAATGCGTACAGGTTTGGTTTGACATGATGGTGAATAAATGATAACAGAATTTTCATTTTTGCCTGAACTATCCATATAAAGGGTTAGTTCACCCGAAAATTTAAATTCTGTCATTAATTACTCACTCTCATGTCATTACAAACCTGTAAGACCTTCGTTCATCTTCGGAACACAAATGAGGAGCTTTCTGTCTCTCCATTGACAGCTTATGCAACTACCACTTTCAAGCCCACAAGGTGGTAAAGACATTGGAGATTTTGACAAGAAATTGGAGATTAATATTTTGTACATAAAGTAGTAAATTATGTTTTATTGCGCAAACAATGGACTCATGTCGCTTCATAAAATTGAGGTTAAACCACTGAAGTCAAATGGATTCCTTTTTTTGATGCCTTCTTTATTACCTTTCTGGCACTTGAAAGTGGTATTTGCGTAGGCTGTCAATGGAGGGACAGAAAGCTCTCAGATTTCATTACAAAGATCTTCATGTGTGTCCCGAAGATGAGCGAAAGTCTTACGGGTTTAAAACGTCATGAAGGGTGAGTAATTAATGACAGAATTTTCACTTTTGATCAACCATCCTTTTAAGTGCCATTCTGCCATATGGTAGGATGGTAGTTTGGCAGGTTATGTTATAAAGATATCTTGATATTTGAAGTTACCTACCATATGCGGTTTCCAGAGAAAGCTGCAGTCCCAAGTTCTGACCAGGTTTTATGACCCAGTGGTTACTGGTGACCGTGAGGTCAAATACCAGCCATCCTTCTTCTGCTGCCCATACGACTCGCGAGTCCAGCAGGTACAGCTCCCTAAGCAGGGTCAAAAGAGGTCATATATGGGTCAACAGCTCTATACTATGATAAAAAAAAAAGTGTAAATGATGACTGAAACAATAAAAAACACATTTTGCTATGCAGGTCCTAGAATTTTCTGGGCTTACTGGTCCAAATCTTCAAGGCCCCGCATATGACATACAGAGGAGGGGGGGGGGACTGAATTAAGAATTTGTTCCCATGACTTATTAATTTGTTTCCTTGTTTTTTAGGTAAATTGTGGCAACAATATCTTTTTTTGTCATGCGATGGGTAACGTACAAGTCAGTAGTAGTAACCCACCCCCAAATTTCTATGACATTCTAGTCCCTAGATATGGCTTGAATCGGGCCCCTCGTTCGGTGTAAGTCTATGGGAGTTTTCATCTGTTTGATTGTCTGCCAGGTGAAAATTAAAAGTCAGATTATGTAGTAGTAGTAGTACTAAAGTAGCACACCAACTCTCAACAAGTCACATGAGTTTAAAGGAATCATTTATGATGCATAAAGTGTGAGGAACAAGATACATGCTGAACTTTAATGGTTATTGGTAAGTTTGTTGAAAATAACTAACTAATATTAAGACCAAGCACCACTAACTACATACATATAATGACTAGACCTTCTAATTTATGTAGTAGATTTAAATTTTCTATATATTTATAGTAAAGGTGGGGTTACATTAGCTAAATTTCACAGGCAAAATAGGTCCATTCATTGTCTATTGTCCATAGTGTACCCTGCTGAAAAATCCAGCATAAACCTGGCATAAATTCCATGTTGGTAGCTAGTTGGTAGCCATAGCTGGTCCACAGGTACTCCTGCTTCCCCTGCTGTTAACCAGCAAACCAGCAAACAGCATCCCATGCAGGTCCTAGCATGCAAAATATACCTTATGCTAATGACCAGAAATGCTGGATTTTTCAGCGCGTTAGAAATGTATGAAGCATAACTCACACTAGGTAACTTTCAAACCAAGCAGCTTCCTGGTCAACACAGAGCGAATCTGCGAGACCATAAAACTCTTACGAAATCTGCCAGAAATTTGCCAGACAATGGTAAATGTGACCACACCTTAAATATCTCAATGAGGCGGTCACTTCGGTGTACAGTAGTTTAAATGTAAAGCATAATTCATAATGTAGTCGAATAGGAGCATCATTAGCATTAACATCATGATTCCTTCATGAGGTTTTCTTTGCAGACAAGGAATGAGAAGCTAAAATGCCATCTCATGCCAGAACTTGTTATCCTTCTCAAATAAAGATAACACAAAATAAGCTCTATTCCATGAGATAAGAACTTGAGGTCTGGCTCATATGACCCATAAAATCACAAACAGCTGACGCTGCACAGGCAACAACATGTTTCCAAGACAGCTCAATGTTCTCTCTTATTAAATGTGGCATTACTTAAAAGACATCAGATTGTCCTCTGGTGATGAAAACAAGGGGCTTCTGGATGGTTCTCCTGAACAATGATTTGACTTACAGGTAGGATTTCAGACCTTGAGGGCATCAGGAGACTAGGTGTCTAGTCGCCTTGCTGTCTGTGCGCATCAACGGGGCGAACCGTCTCTGCATGACAATGGGAGAGGTGCAGGAAGGATGATTCACAATGGGTGGTCTTCACAGGGAATGTGTGCATCGGGGGTGGATAATGCTTTAGTGTGCATGTCATTTAGGACAAGCAATGGAGCACTCAAGAGAGAGAGTCTGTCTGAGCATGTCTCACCTGGAGGATTTCTTCAGGTTTGTTACTTTATGGACACAATCAGAACTTTCCAAAGAGGTGTGATCAAGGATGAGGGAATGAAGGGGAAATCATTTTGAGAAATGGGGTGTTTCTCCAGATGTCTGGGGCGAAGAACCTCCCTTCCACTGAGAACTTTGCATCTCAATAATTGACAGTAATTGCTTTGTAATGGCAGAGGCCCTCACTGCTTGTTAGTGGCCACACCGTAAATCAGATAGAGGAATTCTGTGGGAGCCCTGGCACTAGACATGTACCGTTGGGCAGACAAATCAGTGTGTGTGTGTGTGTGTAGGCCCATTCCTCCCACATTTAGGCTTAAAAAGTGTGAGTGGTGGCATATGTTTCATTTCAGACATTTCACTGTATTTTTTATTATGACTAGAGGCCGTTAGACACTGCTCTATTAAAAACCAAATCAACTTGAACATACCATTAGCTTTCACATATCTGCAAAATTATATCCTTTACTCACAGCTGACACAATAAATAACAAAACCATTAAAGGCCCAGGGCAAACAGATGCACATCCAAATTAAAGTCAATGTGAAACACCATGTCCATTTTACTTCCATATTTTACAATAGAACAGATTTTCAATGAAAGAACGAGACGTGATATTATCCATTGGTAATTGATTGGATCATGAAAGTGAGTGTTACATTCCACAATGGAACAGAAAGTTGGAGGGGAGGAGTTGAGAAGGGATTTGTAAAGTCAGTCGAAAAAGAAAGTAGTTTGAAAGAAGGAGCAATTGATTGCATTTTGAAATATCATGCACTGTTGAATCATGCACAATTGAACAAGGAATGTTCTTGGCAATGCCATGGGCTGAATGGCCAAATACAATTATTTTTTCAAATGTATTTTATAATGACATACCTTTTGGGCTGCTGTCGAAGCACCTGGAACACACTGACACGGAATGTCTCATTTTCAAAACGCTCGTGCACAAAGTCCTTGTAGATGCGGAACTCTGCAGCAGTCAGGGTTTCTCCTGCCGGGATGCGGGAGAGGTCAAAGCGGAACTCTCTACGGTGCTGATGATATAAATGGAGGTCTTCATCCGGATCCACTTCAGAAATAGGGAGATGATTGAGTAAATGGAAGTTAATTTGTATGAAATGTGATTTAACTGTCCTTATAGAACAAAAAAGCCATTTCTATTATAACTTTATTTCTATTATCATTTAATTTGCATATTAGTTATTAATATTAGACAATAATGTGAAAAATAGTCACATTGTGACTGTCCTCATTAGTTGTCACAGTCCACATTAATTTCTTGTGGAGTGGTATGTAATTTCTTGTTCCCCAATGTAATGTTATTAACTGATATTTTGCTTAGAAGGTATCTATTTAAAATGTCAAAATCTTTGCTGAGTTGGTTAAAAACTCAAGACGGTTTGATCTCAATGCAAACTACAGGCTTTTGTCTCATTCAACTTCACAGTGCCGCTGCCCACTAATGAGTACACACACTCACACCACAGCATAAGTCACCATACCCAGACTTCATTCTGTCAGAAACACAGTCGAGTCACACTGAACGCTTACACTTGATTGCCTCACCCACATCACTGTGTCCAAAAAAGAAATGTTTGCTTCCATAAGCCAGTGATTGATCTGGGCTCTGTGTACCCTGGGGAGTAAAGCTGGGGGAAAAACCACATGCCCTGCACCCACCCACCATAGACTTCAATCACACACATGTGCCAACCACAAGAAAAGCTTGGTTAAGAGCCTGGCCCGGAAACCAACGGTGCCCCTCATATACATATACGTAATGGATACACATGCATGATCATATGGTATATTGGTGGCTCAGATGGGGACTTCTTGGCATGCTAACCTGAGAGACCTGTTAACTGTGGTAAATTAATCTAATTCCGGATAAGGAAGAGGTCTTGTGTAGCATCTGGCTTGTTCCAGATATTCTAGACATGGTTGACCACATCTGGGACAAGGTTGTTCCTATCCTGTTGAAAAGGCCACCATATCACCAGCATATGTTAGGTTGTGGATTCTGGGATCAACTAGCTTCACCAAAGATGATTCTGCTTACCATTTCAGCATAACCTTCAGAACTATCATGGAAATTCAAACAGTTCCAAGCTAATATTTTCAGTGGGGTAGGCCTCATTTCCTCTTTTGTTGGCAATTGGCATCTGAATCTGTTAATCCATACACATAAACATCTCCATGAGTGCAGAAAAAAAAAAAAATCATATGAATGAAGTCTTAGCAGACACAGACTTAACCAATCTGTCATTCTTGATTACTATCCCTGCACTTACTCCAAGGTTTTCAAGTGACCTCCTGCAGGTATGCAGGGAATGAGTCATGATGATACCTCATCTTTTCATGCACATCCTGTCTGTGAGTTTGCGAAGCATTTGAGTCTTTTCCTACATCTCACTATCTTGCAAGAGCACAGTTACTTGTGAAGGACTCTGAGAGAAGGAACTCAGAGGTATGTGCATACTCAAAATAGCGAGTCATTTGTTTGACCGCCATTAAACAGTGGAAAGAAAAATATCTTTTTTTTATGGAGGTAATAATTGCTTGTATAAGGCTTGGTGCATTTATGTGAAATACCATATGATGCAATGATCTGCGCTCAGATATGCATGCTGCACCATGTGCTGTTTTAATTGTTATAATCTCTGTTGAGGAAAAACAATTACACTTGCAGATGCAAGCCTTTTCAGTTGTGGGAAATGTGCTATCAATCAGTTAAAGGTTTTAATCAGATTATATACATGACAATCAATCAATCGCATATATAAATATTTGCTTAGAAAAGCCCTCAAAAGACAATTAAAAGATATTCAAATTCTTGCATAAACTTTACAAAGAGTGGCTTTAGAAGTTAACAAGAGAACATTATATTGTCTCAATGCTAGGCTAAATGCTAAATATCAGACAATGACAAATGTGTTTTCTGAGATGGCTGAAAAACTAATTGGGGGTCTAATCGGCTTTTGATACCGAGGCAAGAAATCTGAGGTAAGATCTGCTTACTCAAAATCAAAATCAGCTTATGAACATAAACAGGTGGATTTGTACGCTGCTTGTTGTACGAGCTTCTACTTTGAGTTTAGAGTTGTAGGGAATTTGGTGAATTAACAATTCACATAAGGGATCGCTGTTCATTTCTGTTTGGTTATGATAATCTTGGTCAACTTTTCATCTTAAATCAGGATTAATTGCTCCTGTCTGCCTCGCTTTGTTTGCTTCGAGGCTGTAAGCTCAGTCTAAGCCTCGTATTAGCTTCATATTTCTTTCTGTTTTGAACCATCATCCATATAAAGGGTTAGTTCACCTGTTTTGAACCATCATTACATCAAAACCATCGGATTTATGTAACTAAATGGTTTAGCTCCAGTGTATTTAACGGACCTTCTATCGCCCTACAATCCGTCACGCTCTTTAAGATCACTAAATTCGAGGCTTCTGGTCATTCCTAGGATATCTAAGTCCACTAAAGGAGGGAGAGCATTCTCACATTTAGCTCCTAAACTCTGATATTGTTCGAGGCTCAGACTCGCTGTCCCTGTTTAAAACTAGATTAAAGACACATCTCTTTAACCTAGCATTCACATAATACTTACCTTTTATACTACTGCTGAATCAGATCGAATGCATTAATATTATGAACAAAAGCTATGCTAATGGGTGACAGTGAGGGATCGCTCTAGTCGCGGATCAAAAAACCACTCTTCCTTTACGAATGATGTTCGACTCCGCCAGACGGAGATCACCAAAATTAATATTAAAGAGATGTGTGAATTCGCAAGTCAGGCACTGTAATTTGCTCTGGCCCCCTTCCTGTTCACAGGAGTGATGAGATAGTTAGTAGATTGTGTTCACTCGCTGGTTGTCTGAGTGGTGTCCGCATAATAATGTAGAATTCATAGACAATTGGAAATTTTTTGGGGGCAAACCTGACCTGTTGAAAAGAGATGGTATTCATCCCTCCTGGGCTGGTGCTGCTCTTCTCTGTAGTAATTTGGCTCATAGTCTTAGAGATAAAACATGACAAATTGGGCACCAGGTCAGGAAGCAGACAGACTGGCTAAACTGACCGTCTGCTTGCTGCCTCGCGTCACCGAGGTCAGATAAATCCATCACATAGAACCTCTTTCACCTAGATATTATCATATAGAGACTGTCTGTTCCCCGAATTTGGAAATCCAAAAAACATCAGGTCAAAAATGTTATTGATGTTCAACAAATAAAAAACAGATATAATACAGATGAGCAAATGATGAACCTTGGGTTGGTGGATATTCGATCCCTTACTTCAAAATTGCTCATAGTGGATATGATTTCAGATTATAATCTAGATGTGCTGTGTTTGACAGAAACCTGGCAAAAACCAAACGATTACATTACTTTAAATGAGTCAACCCCACAAGATTACAGTTACAGACATGAACCTCGTCTGAAAGGCAAAGGGGGAGGTGTTGCTGTAATTTATAGTAATATTTTCAAAACCACTAAGAAATCTAGTTTTAAATATACTTCTTTTGAAGTGTTGGTGCTTAATGTTAAAATATATAGTGTAAACGATAAATCGCGTTTGAGAATTCTGATGGCTACGGTATACAGGCCACCAGGGCACCATAAAGATTTGATCATAGAATTTGCGGACTTTCTATCAGAATTAGTATTGGCTGCAGATTATTAAAAAGTACTAATTGTTGGTGATTTTAATTTACATGTAGATAATGAAAAAGATGCATTGGGATTGGCATTTAAAGACATTGTAAACTCAACTGGAGTTAGACAACACGTATCAGCACCTACTCATTGTCGTAATCATACTCTAGATCTAATACTATCACATGGAATAGATGTTGATGCCATTGAAATTCTGCAGCAGAGTGATGACATCTCAGATCATTATCCAGTCTCATGTAAATTACATTTAGCCAAGGCTGCAAAGCCGACTCTGTGTTATAAATATGTTAGAGACCTATAACCTCTGACACTAAAGATTGGTTTATCAATAATCTTCCTAATCAGTTTCATCATCTCAGCATCCCGGATAGCTTAGAAGAACTTGATATTGCAACAGAAACTTTTAACTCTCTCTTTTCCAGCACTTTAGACACAGTTGCTCCGTTGCGCTTAAAGAAGATTAAAGAAAATAGTCCAACACCATTGGTACAACGAGCACACTCAGGCCCTTAAAAGAGCAGCCAGAAAAATTTAGCGCAACTGGAAGAAAACAAAACTAAAGGTATTTCGGATTTCATGGAAAGAGAGCTTGATTGCTTACAGAGAGGCCTTAAAAGCCGCTAGATCTGCTTATTTTTCAACCCTATTAGAAGAAAATAAACATAATCCTAGGTATTTATTTAAAACAGTGGCTAAACTAATGAAAAAGAAAGCTTCAAGTCCAGAAGTGTCCAAGCAACACAGCAGTAATGACTTTATGAACTTCTTCACTTATAAGATTGATAATATCAGGGACAAAATTATAACTATGCAACCGTCTACTATAGTATCGCATCAGAGAGTGCATTGTAGTGTCCCTGAGGAAAAATTTTATTCATTTGTAGCTATATGAGAGGAAGAATTTTGCAAACTCGTTTATTCATCTAAATCAACAACTTGTATGTTAGACCCTATACTGGCTAAGCTACTGAAAGACATGCTTCCAGATGTCATAGATCCTCTTCTTAATATCATTAATTCGTCTTTGTCTCTAGGATACATACCAAAAACCTTTAAGCTGGCTATGATAAAACCACTTGTAAAAAAACACAACTTAAACTTCAATTAGTCAATTACAGGCCGATCTCAAATCTGCCTTTTCTGTCAGAGATATTAGAAAAAGCTGTATCCTCATTCCTCACAACTGTGTTCCTTTCTTGAAATAAATTATATCTGCGAGGATTTTCTGTCCAGATTTAGACCGTACCATAGCACTGAGACAGCTCTCGTTAGAGTCACAAATGATTTGCTTTTATCATCCGATCGTGGTTGAATCTCTCTATTAGCGTTACTAGTTACTAGTTATCTTAGTGCTGCATTTGACACAATTGACCCCAACATTCTTTTAAATAGACTAGAAAACCATGTTGGCATTAGTGGAATTGCACTAGCATGGTTTAAATCATACTTATCTGACCGTTATCAGTTTGTAGCAGTAAATGAAGAGATGTCTTATCGATCACAAGTTCAGAATGGCGTACCGCAAGGCTCAGTACTAGGACCGCTGCTGTTCACTCTGTACATGCTACCATTAGGAGATATCATTAGGAAACATGGAATTAGCTTTCACTGCTATGCCGATGATACTAAGCTGTATATTTATTCAAAACCTAACGAAACTTACCAATTCACAAAATTTACGGAATGCATAGCTGATATAATAAATTGGATGACTAGTAATTTCCTACTACTAAATTCTGAAAAAAACTGAGATTCTAATTATTGGACAAAAAACTTCCACACGTAATAACCTAGAATACTGTCTAACACTTGATGGCTGCTCTGTTAAGTCTTTGTCGTCGGTTAGGAACCTGGGTGTGCTCTTTGATACCAATCTTTCATTTGAAAGTCACGTGTCACGTATCTGTAAAACCGCATTTTTCCATCTTAAAAATATATCTAAATTACGCCATATGCTCTCATTGACAAATGCGTAACAATTAGTTCATGCATTCATGACATCAAGACTAGATTATTGTAATGTTCTACTGGGTGGTTGCCCTGCATGCTTAATAAACAAACTACAGCTAGCTCAAAACGCAACAGCTCGAGTTCTTACCAGAACCAGGAAATATGACCATATTAGCCCGGTTCTGTCAACACTGCATTGGCTGTCTATTAAACATCGTTTAAATATTGTTGATTACTTACAAAGCACTAAATGGTTTAGCTCCGCAGTACTTGAGCGAGCTCTTAACGCATTATAGTCCCTCACATCTATTGCGATCTCAAAATTCCGGCCAGTTAATAATACCAAGAATATCAAAATCGACTCCTGGCGATCCTTTTCCTATTTAGCACCAAAACTTTGGAACAGTCTTCCTACCATTGTCCGGGAAGCAGACACACTCTGTCAGTTCAAAGCTAGACTAAAAACACAACTCTTTGACCTAGCATCCACATAATACATTATAGACTTCTATAATTCAATGTTAAGCTGCATAGATTAGGGCTGGGTTTCCCAAAAGCATCGTAAGCTTAAGTTGATCGTAGAACAATTGCCACCAATGGTCTCTACGATCAACTGAGGCTTACGATGCTTTTGGGAAACGCAGCCCAGGTCAGCCGGAACTGGGAACACTTCCCGTAAATCCTGATGTACTTGTTACATCATAAGAAGAATGGCATCTACGCTAATTTTAGTGTCTTTGTTTATCCCAAGGTTTTCCCACAGCCTGCCGGATCCAGGCCGTATCCAGATCTGACGAGGAGCTTCGCCTGGACCCGATGACAATGCAATGCGGAAGTGCCAACTATCCTCTCCCTATGGAGGATCCCTTTACCACTCTACAGATAAAGCGTTGTGGGAAAATTCGGTTTGCGTACCTACCCCGAAGTAATAAAATAAAATAAATTCTGTATCAAAATTTATAGGCAAGACAAGTAGTTTGTTTAGGCATGGTTTGTAGACATATTTTCAAACGCACATAACTATAGAATCAACTCTTAATGTGCATGTGAACGACATCAGTGTTTATCACAGGTTCGCGTTTAAAGTCTGTTTAGAGAGAACGGCGGCGTCTTAGCTGCCCCTAATTTAATAACAAATTATAATTTCGCCGGAAGTGAATCAATCAAAACTTTAGCTGGAAATAACATTATTCAAGAATCGCTACAAACCCAAAACAATCTCTGTTACCTTAAATTATATGTTTATCTCTGTGGAGCTGCTTTGAAACAATCTACATTGTTAAAAGCGCTATATAAATGAAGATGACTTGACTTCACTTAAATGTAAACTGACTAGGTGTCTGCTGCAGCCTCATGTTCCATGTCAAACAGTTCATTTAAAGGGGTCATATAATGCCATTTTTGTACAAGTTAATATGAATCTTTAGGGTCTAAATTAAAACTTTGTAATATACTTTTATTAAAAAATCTCATTAGTATTGTAATAAAACACTAATTTTACCTGGTCAAAAACATGTTTCAGCATACCGTTTCAGTGCATATGCCTTTAAATGATAATGAGCTTTGCTCACTTCGCTCCTCTGTTCTTTGGGGTGTTTTTGACACAACGCACGTGGAGTGTTGCCTTGACAACAGTTGAGGGTATATTTTGTAACAAGAATGGAAGCGGGAGTTTTAATAGTCTTGAATCATATGCATTTGCAGGATGTAAACAGTATTTTGCCGGTATTGTGTTACCATTCATCTTCATGCAGTTATAACTGTTTTTTTTACATTACTTCTCAATCAGTAACAGACAAATAAACCAAGTGTAACTTAACTTTAGTGTTACCACGTTAACTTTACACAGTTTTTAATAACACATTAATCATAACGCGTTGTTGATTATAAACGTGGGATTATTAATTATATTGAGAACGTTTAACGTTACATAGAAAACATGCCGTAATATACCCTGAGTGTAAACATTAGCTGCATTCATCGTGAAGCGCGCAAGCAATAAAAGGTTAATAAAACATTACACTCACTTCTTCTGGAGGTGCAGCAGGATTGTAACACGAATAGTTAGTACCGATTATTTTTTCAGGAGCAGCTTCTTAGCAAAAACAGATTTACACTGACCCTCGTTTATAAAGCAGTCTGGTGAGAAATGATTAGAGCAAACATAAAAGTATTTACGTTGATCGTTGCAATATTCCATTCAAAAATAAAACTCACGTCTCACGCGTCTTCAGCGGTTCAAATTTAGGAACATTAAAATGACTGCTGTGTTTGTTATTACACCCAAGAACAGAACAATACAATGCCATTATGCCATTCTGCTCCAGTGCATCAACAATGGCGGACTACGATGACAGCTCGCTCAGGGCGGGTCTGTGTTGAAACGCTGCTGTCAATTATCAATCGTGGGAGGGGGCGTCTGATCTAGTGACGTCACAAAATCGAACGGCTCAATTTGAGGCAGAGGAAAACATATAAGGAAATTAAAACAAAAACACTGGATGGATTTTTATCATTATATGATGGTTGTGTGCAGGCACTGGCAACACACATTTCAGTACAATCAACTTGTAAAAGTGTATGTACCATTATATGACACCTTTAATGCCTTTTTGGCTTAAAAACTTGCCAGTCTAAATGTACCAGGCCAAATAAGTGCGAAAGGTCTTGATTTTGATAAGAAAGGTTGGGGAGGATTTTTACATTTTCATTAGTAGGAGCATCAGTGTCTGTGTCAAACTTCCAAGTGAAACACGTAAACATGGAAAATGGGAGTCATTTTAACCACAAGCTGCTCTATGAGGTCACAGCCAGGTTGCTGGAAAACCACAACCTCTTTGTAAATTAAAACTAGAAAAGGAAAAGGAAAGTTTGAAAAGCAAACTTTGATGTTAGCTTGACAACGCATTGTTTAATATTTTAACTTGTATTTTATTTATTTTTAATAGGTCCATTCCAACCAGTTTTAATTTTGGTCTGTCGAAACAGAAAAGAACAGAAGAATGTCAGAATTATTAACACATTCATATTTTAGATAGTTGGATTGAAAAAAAAACTTGACAGGAAGTTTAAAACAGTTTGAAGGCTATATAAACATAGTGCAGTTTGAAGAGAGGTGTGAAGTTTGATGGTTGTTATACAGTCCTTGTGTGCTTATACTCTTTTGTAGTTTGAAGAGAGATTTCAGGTTTGAAGGGATGCATGTCTACCTAGGAGGTTGTGGTTACTTGACAGACTGGTTGCTTGGTAGTTGCTAGGGCCTTTTGCAAAGGTCCTAGCTGATTGCTACATGGTTGCTAAGGTGCTCTGAGAAGTTGCTAGGGTGTTCTGGGTGGGTTCCAGGGTGAAATTATTCTGTTAGTCATCAGATAGAAAACACCCTGTGCTACACCAGCCCGATCACCCCGTCCAACACTGATTCCAAACACATCATACACCTGACCACTCATTAAATGTCTAAAACATTTGAAATTGAAATTAATTTGATGAAATTCTAGCGCATTGGATTACTGTTAAGACAGGAATTGGGTTTAAGATATGTTCAAGGAAGTCCCTGACCAGATCTTGCCCTTCTGGACTTAACAAATACACACTGTGGCAAAGACATTTGCATCGTTAGTTTCAATTCACACAACTGCATTAATGCCCACACCTCTGAATAAAATTAAAGCGTTTCAAATATTCAGTATCTCTTTCGACCACACACATACACACTTTTCAAACACACTAAGAGGTCTAGTCTTGAAAGCAAGAGTGTTTGGATGATGTATGTGACCCTCCATGTCTACTGCCCTCAGCACTCTCCAAAAAATGCCTCCCTAAATCCTAGTCATGCGAAACAAAGCCCCATTAAACCCCATGTCTCAGAGCTTTGAGAAGATTCTGTGGAAATTGGATATGCGGTTGCTGCCATATATTTAACTGTTGAATAAGTCAATTTAGGAAAGTAAAAAAAAAGGTTACTATGTTCTTATTAATAACAGTACATTTTGCATAATTACAAGTAACTAGCTCTAGTAAGTACAGGTAGTTAATTAATTTTACTTTTAAATTTTAACATTTTTTATTTAACTTTTTTTTTTTTTTTGAGTTAGAACAATGTAAATACCTTAAAATAAAAATTTAACCCCAAAAAATGTATCTCTCTAAAATGGAATTAATGCATCTCATAATCTCATTTATATCTAGTTTAGTATATGAAAATGTAGAATTAATAAAAGTGTTTTCGCAACAAAATAATTCCAAATAATTGCTTTTACAATTTTTACAATAAAACACTTCAGGTTCAAAGTAAAAGCAAATGGCTTTGGCAAAGCATTGTCCTCCAGTTCTTTACAATACACCCATTTATACTGTAAATAAACAAGAGACAAAATAACTTTGTCAACCCCAAAGAGTCATAGTTCTCAAGAACCCAATACAACCAAAATGGTTCTTGATATCAAAAGGGGTTCTTTGCTTGACATAAAAACCATTAAAAAAAATTAAAGAAATCTAAGAGTAAATTATGGAATCACCAGGAATCATAATCCTAAGAATCATAATATCCTATTTTCTAAACTGATTAAATTACAATATGATAACTGATCTGGTATTTGACTCTTTACAGGATTCGCGTTTTGCGACCAAATTCCTTTAGCAATCCGACACTTTTTATTATTATTATTTTTTTTATATATAAATGATTTGTTTTAAAAATGATATATCATAAGATGCTTACCCAGATTAATAAAGCTCATCACCATGTCGGCATCGCTGAGAAAACGACTGTCCTGTTGGGTCATCATCGGGAGTCCCGGGGTCGTGTACGCCGGTTCATAAGAATACGCAATCCCGCTGCGTCGATCTCCGTCCTCCAGGATGGCGTTATACAGATCCAGCATGTACATGGGAGCTGCGGTGTGTCTCTCGAGCAGGAGCGGACGGGGCCGGTGCGGCAGCCCGAGGATGGAGAGGATCTCCCGCTGCATCTCTCTGCGCTCCTGGCTCTTCAGCCGCCGCTGGATGAAGCTGGACTGTATGTCATTCTCCAGGCTGAAGTTAGCTTGCATTGCGTCCGCGAGCACACTGCAACCACACGCCACTATCAAAGTTGAGATCAGCAGCACTGGAATCATATTCAATAACTGATCCTTGAAAATAATAATGAAGAATAATTCCTAGGTTGATTAGATAACTTAACGTCTTGCAACTTCATTCGATTAGGCTATATCATGAAGTTGAGTTGATTTTAATGCTGAATGTGTTGAATAATCCAGACCGGAGATAAATCCAACATGATCTGTAATGTTGCATTGATGGTCTCGTTACTTCTGCTGATGTCTACACGCTTTAAATAGCCCGCTGAACCTCGTGGGTGGGGCGCGCGCACGCACATGGGCTGTCTTTTAGTAAACAACATCATAAACATAAGCCTTCTACACTTTGGTGAAAATTATGTCCTAGTTAGTACAGGCACATTTATATAGCCTATACGGTAGGGATCAGTTTTACTCTTTGGAATAGCTCGAAGTAGGCTACAATGCTGGCCCTCATAAGCAATCACACAAAAATAAAAGTAAATACAATTAAAATAAATGCTTTTTTAAAGAAAAAGGCTCTGGCAATGTGACTATTTACCCAACCTAAAAAAAATACGGTTTGCTTTTTCAACTATTGTTGACAACTCTGTATAAAATATTTGGCTGTCAGCAGCGTGGTAAACAACAACAGCATAGTGATAGTTCACCCAAAATTCTGTCATCTTTGAGTTCAAGTTGTTCTAAACCTGTATGAAGTTCTTTCTTCTGCTGAACACAAAATAAGATATTTTGAAGAATGTGTGTAACCAGTTTCTGGTCCCCACTTCCCCATTGACTTGTATAGAAAATAATATAGGCTAGTTGTCACAAGTTGTGGGATTTTTCATATGGAGAACTCGGCAACCACTGATTTCTTCATACCAATAACAATTGTTTATTAAAGCATTATTTTACAGTGGTAACCATATCTGTGGTATTTTGGTGGAAACTATCACTGTGATGCATTTTTGTAAATTTAGCTTGCTTGCTCAGTACCATAACAGAATTCTGCTTTATTTTTTTAATTTTTTTCGAGGTTAATAATTGTAGCCTTATCCATCTGAGCACACAATTACCACCTGACCTGATCAATGAAAACACCCAGCACATCCTTGACCTGTAGCCTGCCACAGGGTACGATTACATTCCGTCTGCCTTAATCTCTGTCCGATTAGGGAACAAACATCAGGCAAGTCAGGACAGGACCCTGTTGGGGATTCTGAAAGTCAGAATGACAGCTTCAGCACGGTGATCTGCCATATTGCTGACCACCTGCTGTGGTTCGGGCTCCTTTTCCCTATGAGCAGCCCGGAGACACCAGTCTGGCAACCAGCACCACCCTCCTGCTGTGTTTCCAGTCTGCGTGCACCCGCCAGCCTGAGCCAAAAGGTCAAACGAGTCCCACACCCTGGTTAGCTCATACGTGCACTGCCCATGCTGAAAGGCACCAGTGATCTCACCAGTAACTCTCTTTGTCCTACGATTAGTCCTTCCCAGACACTTTTCCTCTGCAGATGGGCTTTCGTTTGGGTGAGAGATGATGGTGTGTGTGGTGTGTGTGTGTGGGGGGGGGGGCTTGTGATGAGGGCGGCCCCCTAAGGTTAACCTACTCATTGGGCCCCAAAAAAAGAACAGGCCAACCCATAAAAATTGATGCAGACATCAATGATTGTTTCACTGTAAAAAAACAAATCTGTCTCTCTTTGAAGCTGCATGCCTCTCCTCTTTTTGTGATCATAATGTGTACTTCAATTAGTAGGATCTGCTGTGTGTTTTTTAAATGTAAACTGTCAGGAAATAATTACATAATTATATTACTCATTCGGATTCGTCATGAGAATAACAAGACATCGACTTCATTCAACATGATTTAACCCTGTAAATCCTGACATATGAAATAACTTTTGTTTTTTTTTAAATGAATCTTTAGACCTTTGCATGTGTGTTGTTTGTTTTTGGTTTTATGACTGATAGCATAATATAGGAGAATATGGAGCTTATACTCATTCATAAGTACATCCATAAAACGCCACACTTTAGCCAGAGGCACAAACTGAGCAAAAATAGACAATTTGGTATTTACATGGCCATCAGGACAAGGTGTAATTGCTGATAAATGAGATTGTCTAGCAGGCTATGTAAAATGTATATAGCCCAGTTGCTACTCTCTATATGTTTCACAATAATATGTCTTAAGATATTTACAGTTCTTTGGTTTTTATTGCTGGGGGTAGAAACCGGGGGAGAGGGATAAACTTTGCTCAAAATCATATTTGATTTTATCATGATTTTTCTAAAAAATATATGTATGGATCAGGTAAACCTATAAGTAAAAAGCAATAAAGATTTCACAGAAAAGAGGCACGTGTATGTCTTTACAATTAAAAGCCTTTTGCTAAAAAGTGTCATTAGATGACAGAAGGCCGGGTAAATTGTAGGCTATAAAACAGACTTTTCAGTAAAGTTGTTATCATGTTGATGATTTAAAATATGATACACCTTGAGTTTTTTGCGATATGGTTTTAGTGCTTAAAATTTAAATTAAAGGAATTGAAGAAATCATAGTCTAAACGTGCATTTTCTTGTTATTTGTGTCATCTTTTCATTTTGTTCAGTGGTTTTCCTCCGTTTCTTTGGATGTTAACATAAGGCCTACTTGTATTGTTTTAATTATCTGCTTTAAATCGCAAGTTACTTGGATAAACACAGATCTTTTATAGGCTAAATCAAATGCAATCGTATTGGTAAGAAAAATATATCACGTTTGAATTACAATTTAAAAAATATATATATTTCTTAGCCTAGGCCTATAGGATTGATCATTTTTAGCAAGACTAAAAGCAGCGCTTCACACGTTTTGAAGGGATGTTTTGCACGTGGGGGAAGGGGTCTTGTCTTTTAATGTCAGTTGTTGATGGGAGATAATCCTACGACTTCACGACTTTAGTTTCTTTGTGCTAAAACAAAGAGCTAGGAGCTGCTCTATGTATGTAGCCTACTCAACTTACAAAACACAAGATATGTGCTAATGTAATAATCACACAAATAGGCGCTAATTGCCTATACAGTGAGCGTGCAATTTTGTGCGTCTTAAAGCTACCATGAATAACGTGACGAAGTAGGCAAACCATTTTTTTTAAAGATAAAAAGAAGAAGAAGAAGAAGAAGAAGAAGATAATAATAATAATAATAAAAATAATACAAAGATTCATATTATTTAAATATAGCAAGTTTATTTTAAAATAATAATAAGATGGGGGTGAACATATCAAAAGGCTAAAAATAATTTTGGGTGAATGTCACTTTTTGTGACATTGAAATCCACATGAAATTGTGTGGTTATGGTTAGCATTTTTTAAAGCTGACATTCTAGGCTACAATGTAACCTCATAATGGGCATTTTTAAAAGGAAAGAAAATTTCCAATTTAGCCTATACTGCCACCTTCCGGAGAAAATATGGTAAAACAGGGAGATGAATCGTCAACTAGCCATTTTAAAGCGATTTTTTGTTTTATCTAAAAAAGTAGCCTATGTTTCGAAATATTTCCAGGTAGTTCAAAATCATTTTACGTTATGTTTCAGTGGGGAAAAAAATTAAAATTCACTTTGTTCTAAGTTACAGTGACACTTGTGATTTTTATAATTATTTCCAACCATCTAAATTAAAAAGGGTTTAAAAAAAAACTCTTAAAACAAGAGTAGCGTAGCCTATTATTGCATTTCATGGTCAATCTAGTGATAATTTTGCGTGTAATATCACAAACTTAATGGTTAAAATTACATAAAAATATAGCCTTTGGATTTATCGCTTTTGTCTTTGTACTCGCAACCATAGGCTAGATGTCTTACGGCGGAGCCTCTATCGTCACCATACCTGATGTAAGGTGAGAACACAAATACGTAGGCCTACTTATCTCGCGGAAATCTTGTCCGATTTACAAATGGGTTGGTTTCTTATTAACGTTATTAATGTGGCTATAATACTGGATGTTTACATAATTAATACATAATTATTCATAAGTGTGCAGTGTCATAACTACATCTCTGACGTTTATAACGAACAAAACCGTTTGAAAATCGGTAGAAAATTGAGCAAGTTATGGTTATTTAAAAAGTACATGCACCATAAAACACAATGTTACGAGTGAGCGAGCAGCCTGTGACAAGATGGCCGCCAGGTGCTGACGTCGACCTCCATTGGCCAGCAGCGCGGACGAGACATCTTTAGCCTTTATTGTGGATATCTATGCTCGCAACAATCTACACTGCACAAGTGCGCATGCGCACGGCTACGGACTATATAAAGCGTGGTCTCCATCTCTTCTTCCCAGTTCCTCCTCCTTTCTGCAGGGTAAGCAGTTTACTTCTATTTATCTACGAGAAGTTATAAAAAAAAAATAAAAAAAGAGCTAATTTGTTTAAAGTTATTGAAAAAATACGCGTTGTGTTTAAGTTGTGTGGATTAAAAAAAATAAAATTAAGGGTTTTTGTGTAATGTAGGCTCAGACCACGTGGCTCGTTTCCGTTGGAAGTGGAAAGTTTTTTTAAGTTAGTCCTTGAAAACTTGATTGAATGAATATTGCAACGTTTACTCGCATTAGGCGTAAATAAATGTACAAACACATTCTGTTAATGTGAGTTTCATCGTGACGTTAGCTGTATTCCGGCTGTTATTTCACTTTACTTTGTAGCATATTTATAGTTGCCTAATTCTTTTTTTCTTTTCAATGTATTTGACTCGCTTTATTTTGTTTGTTTTACAGTATGTGGGCTGTTGGGAAATGGAGCTTTGCTCTAGCGTATACTCCGATCTTGGTGAGTTCAGATTCACCCTAGACTCTTCTTTAAATCCTCTGGTAGCAATGATGACTTAAATCTTTTTTCCCCAGCAGATCGACTTTGTTGACTTAAATGAAAAAATAAGCCAAATTAACTGAGCAACCAGACTCTTGCAACAATTATAGAGATTCAAGTTTAAGATAATTGACCTTTACTACTTCCTTTTTCCGCAGACCATGCTAAAACCTAATGGATAACCTCCTGTTCATCTGGCTTGTTTCATGAGTCCTACACACTCTCAAATAAAAAACAGGTAAGGCTGAACTTGTTCTTGGGACACTATAGTCCTATTAGCACGGGATTAGTACTATCTGGGGACCACGTGTGATTTAAAAATCCATCCACACACACATCTGAATTTCGTGTGGCGCATTCACCATTTTACTCAAATTTACTGACTAGTACAAATTATTACGGTCAGCAGGTAACACTTATCCCGTGTGAATGGGGCTTATGTCGGTTTGGCATTTACCTGGTGCACATGATGACTGATCTTTTTTCCCCAGCAGATCGACTCTGTTGACTTCATTTAAAAAAAAAAAAAAGCCAAGTGAACTGAGCAACCAGACAGTTGCAAGAACAATACATTTTAAGGTTTATCAAGGCAATTCACCTTTACTACTACCTTCCCCACAGATCATGCTAGGACCAAATGGATAACCTGTTCCTCTGGCTTCGCTTCAGAAGTCTTAAACACACTCTCTCTCAAATAGGTAAGGCTGAATATGTTCTCAGGGACACAGTGTTTGCCATTTACCTGGTGCACATGATGACTGATCTTTTTTCCCCAGCAGATCGACTCTGTTGACTTCATTTTTAAAAAAAAAAATAAGCCAAGTGAACTGAGCAACCAGACAGTTGCAAGAACAATACATTTTAAGGTTTATCAAGGCAATTCACCTTTACTACTACCTTCCCCACAGATCATGCTAGGACCAAATGGATAACCTGTTCCTCTGGCTTCGTTTCAGAAGTCTTAAAAACACTCTCTCTCAAACAGGTAAGGCTGAATATGTTCTCAGGGACACTGTTTGCCATTTACCTGGTGCACATGATGACTGATCTTTTTTCCCCAGCAGATCGATAGTGTTGACACTTGCTGTAACCTTTAAGCCAATTTATCTGAAGCGCCACCAGACTTGTTGGCATACAAAGTTAGAGGTGCATTGCATTTCTTGTTCTTTATTCTATTTTTTTTCTTTTCCCTTTCAAAAGATCACATTTGGTTTTTCAAGAGGACCTTTGATTGATGGCAACATGTGAGGCAGTTGAGGTGGGTTTTCCTATTATTGTGTATATAAAGAATGGAAAAGCCAACTTCAATTTGAGTCTTATGGTTTCTTGTATACTTCTAGGGCTTTGAGAGATTTGTACCCCGATGGCCCTTCAGTGCCAAACCGACATGGAGAAGCGGGTGAAGGGTTTATAATGCCAAGCAGCCTACATTTGCCAGTGATGAGGGAGAAAAACCTATGCCTGCAAATGTTGTATTTCCTAATTTATATAAAAAAAAATTGTCCAATAAGCCTCTGGGTTTTCTTTTTTTTTTTTTTTAACTGTCTCGCGCTTATGAATGTGCAATGTTATAACTGGCAGTTGAACGAATTTAATGGTTGGTTTGTGACCTATGCCACAGGGTTGGAACAAGGTACTTGAATTTGACTTTTTGAAATGGAAGTCCTGGAAAATCCTTGGAAACAGCCATTTATGAAGGGGTATTAGAAAAGTGCTTGTTTTATTTAATTCAATATATATGAAATTTCATTTTTTCAAAAAACAAAGTCTTTTAATGCACAATGAACACTACAGCCCATCTGATAAACCCCCAGACCTCTTCCTGATACGAAGTACGCCAACATTATAATATATTTAATGAACAATAATAGCCATTATAAGATTGTTTATATATTAAATTTGTTGTATTTTTAGATACCTTATCTGAAATTTAGATTAATCTCTGATTGTAATCCTTGAAAATAAAAGTACTGCGTAAGTCCTGTAATTTCTTTTACGGTATCTGAACCCTGTATGCCACATGTGGGAGAATCGTGGCCATTACAATGCATATATATTTTTAAATTGGTCCAAGCGATAATTAACATTGAAATGGCATGTAGGCTAAAAGTGTATAAAACTGGTAGGATTTTAGAGTTCAGTAAGATCCTCAGGACTGGTGCTTCTCCAAACTAATGGCAGTCACACACTACAAGATAACGTTTGACCGTGAGATTTCTTGTGTTCAGTCTAGAATCTGGTTGGTTGTGAATGAAATTCATAGCAGAATTTAATTTTCTACTGCACACAATTTAAGTGTTTGTTCACATTAATCAAGCAGTAGCTTTTAAGAGGTGTAATTTATTGTTTCAATTCATGATCAGAAAGCTTTCATCTCCCAGACAGAGATTTTACATTCCTAGACTGCATGTTCATTTAAACCTAACTCTTAATGGGTAAAATACCTGACAGTAGTTCTATAGGGTACTTTGAGAAGGCTGTTCTAACTCTTCTCTGTAATGCACAGCTGTTTTAAACTCTACTTTTTATTTGAACAAAACTAATTACCATGTGCCCTATCCTCATTTGATTAACAAACAGTAAAAGCAATATTAATCATACACACTTTTGTACAAAATATACAGATGCCTGGTGGTGAGACTAGGTATAAGACGTTCTGCACCATTACATGAGATCAGATTTTGTGTCTGTAGTTATCCTCACTGTAACAGCCATATATTATGATCCAAATAACCTGAAAAAAATGACAAAGAACACTTATATAGTAACAACTCTCCACAAAACAGTTTAAAATATTGCATAATGATTTTTTTTTAACAGTGTTAAAGTAGGATGTTAATACTTACACGATCATGCAAAACATGATGAATATGTTCCAAAGGGCAATGAATATGCGAAAGTACCGCAGACTCAGCAAAAACTCTCTGATGTTGTCACCTAAATACAAATAATACATAAGAATCAAATATGATCCAGGGATACTAAAATAAAAATTCTGGAGGCAGAAATGCAGCATTTACCTAATGTTTGATTTAAGTCATAATATTTAAGTCTTTATACTTTTTACAACATGCACTCCACACTTTTTGTTGTACGTAATAGACATTTTTCATAAATAGACAGATATATGTTTATACTAAGGGACATCAATAAAATAAATAAAAAAATATGGCAGACACATGATGACCAGAAAGGAAGCATTTTACCACCATGTAATGAATATTACAGCATTAAATGAACTATTACTTCGTTACAACGTTCAAGATTTGCTGTTACCAGTACTGGATGATCCAGATTCATCGCCAAACCCTTGAGACTGTGTTTCCCTCTTCTTTCTGCGCAAAGACACCGAAACGATTAGCAAGCAATCCTCGAAACTAAAACTGTCGGATAACTTTTGTGTCTTTAACTTAAGTTACTTACAGTTTAAAATTGAGCACAGCGCCAGCGTTCATGAGCAGAGTGCTGAAACCGTAGAAGATGTGTGACGTGGACAGAAAAACAAACAGCTGTTACACAGTGACAATCATATACTAGACGCATGAACATCACAAATAACTTTATATTTAATAAAAAAAACGTTTCATGCGTTATTAAAACCAGTGAAATTTACCCCACAATTAAAAGATCTCCGATCATTTTGGCCGTTTACATCCGCCTCGGATCGTCCTCTTCTTCTTCGATCTTTGTCACGTTTGTAACGTTAGTAGAGCATAAGTTGGCAGATCAGCATCTCCATCTGGCGGCGGAAATAGAACATGACAGTTCTGTTCCTGAGTACACGAGATCCACAGGGCGGAGTCGGATCCAGATATAAGGGGTGGAGCTGGGTAGGTTTAGGGGTGGGTTTAGGGATTGGGGGGTGGGGGGTGGGGGGTGGGGGGTGGAGCTGGGTAGGTTTAGGGGTGGGCTTAGGGATCAGGGGGTGGAGCTGGGTAGGTTTAGGGGTGGGCTTAGGGATCAGGGGGTGGAGCTGGGTAGGTTTAGGGGTGGGCTTAGGGATCAGGGGGTGGAGCTGGGTAGGTTTAGGCATGTGTAAGGTGGGAGGAATGGATCTGGATCCGACTCCTCCCCGTGGATTTCATGTTCTGCAGTGAGGACTATCTCCTGAGCACTCCGATATGCAAAAGCTGCACGCATCCTCCTCCTCACCTGTCTGGAAACCACATGTTCATTTTCTCGTATTTGAGGCGTGGTTTATGAAGGCCCAGAGCCGTGCTACGAATGTCAATCAAATCGTAGATCATAGCCAATGGTCAATTATACCAGATAACATATGTAAAAACGTTGAGACAAGAAATTAAACTTATTTGAACCTTACAAAAAAACGTCATTATTTAAAACAGTTTATTTAGACTTACATGATACTGTGTGTGTGTGTGTCATTTTTCATTTTAATTGTGCAACATTATCTGAATGAGGCGATCGCCTGTACAATATTATATATCACAGCTGTGATCAGTCATGAGATGAAGAGCGTGCGCTGCTTTGCCAGAGGAATAATGGGAATACACTTATTATTTTTTAATGTTTTAAATGTTGAATGTTTTTATTGTTTCAGCATGTTTATTAATCTCCCATTTCTGTTAATATAGCCATTGCACGCTATATAACCTTAAACCAGATGATCGATGATGTGACTTGTTTAACATGATCAACCCAGTTGTTTTTGTATGATCAGCTCTGAAATATTCCTTCATTCAAAAAACGTAATTTGAACTAAGACAGGAGATTGCAAGTAAAGTGAGTGAGTAAAAACAATTGGGACTGCTTGATTTGTATCATCTTTAGGCTACTCTTAATCTGGTGTCATGCTACAGACTTAATTTAAATATTATGCAGAAACAGAAATCCGATCGGTTATCCAGATACAGGGGCTACTTATTGTGAACAAATGTAAACACACCGTGTCCTGATCTGCTTGATTAGATCATGGTGATCGCATGTTAATGCCAAGTGTAAACGCAGAGATTTATGGGCGTGACTGACCATAGATATCTATATAAAGGCTAGATGTCTTACGGCGGAGTCTCTATCGTCATCACTGGCGGCCATCTTGTCACAGGCAGGGTTTAATGTAAGGTGAGTTATCTGCACAAACACAAATACTCTTATCTCGCTGAAATCTGGACGTATTTACAAACGGTTTGGTTTCTTACTAACGTTATTAACGTGGCTATAATATTAGCATATAATGGATGTTTACATAATTAATACATAATTATCCATAAGTATGCAGTGTCATAACTAGGCCTACATCTCTGACGTTTATAACGAACCAACACGTTTGAAAATCGGTAGAAAATTGAGCAAGTTATGGTTACTTAAAAATTACATGCACCATAAACACATATGTTACGAGTGGGCGAGCAGCCTGTGACAAGATGGCCGCTAGGGTACTGACGTCGACTACCATTGGCCAGCAGCGCGAACGAGACATCTAGCCTTTATATAGATATCTATGTGACTGACAACCTTAACGACTGGGGTCTCGCTAGCCTAAGCCTAAGCCCCATTGCCATAGCCACTAACGGGGCTAACGTTGATATATGAGGCTTTTGCCAAAGCCTGTTGGTAGCAGGGCCAAAAGTTGCTATTTTTTCGAAATAAACTTGAAATGTAACTTCACGTCTGCTGCCGTGTTGGATCCATAGATATAAACAAACTGCTTCGGAGTGTCGCATAGACTTCGTCATCGCCTTTCTGCTCCCTCCCTGTTCTGTGATTCCCTATCTGAGGGGAAAATTTGCTCCATGGTTTCCAGACTGCCTAGCAGCGTGAATAAAATCGCGCTGCACAAGGCAGGATGGGGAAACCCAGGCTACCTCACCTCAGCCCCTGGCCATGAACTTCCTTAATGGATAGAGGGTAGTTACAGGAACCCTGTTACGTACATAAAACTGAGAGTTGCATTTTAAGCCTGGCCTACAGTAACATGCGAATGGTAGGCTATTAGAGGCAAACATTCAACATATAGGCTATATATTGTCCAAAAACAACACAAAAAAACAAAAATAATTGTTATAATAATATATATTACCCTATTTATTTACTTAGGCTAATATACAGTCAATTTAAATTTTACTTATACATTTTTATGTTTTATGGTTAATACATCAGCATTTCAATCATGGCAACTCTTGAATAATTGTAGTGTCACGCAACTGCTCTGAGACAGGCAAGTTAAGATCCAAATGCAGCTTTATTTGTGGGCAATCCAAAGGCGTAATCCAAAGTACAGGCAATGGGTCAAAACACGGGTAGGCAGTCCAAACAAAGAATCAAACAAACAAACAAAACAGGGAGGGACCAGAGGCAAAAGGGTAATCCAGGAAACAGGGCAAGAATCCAAAAAACCAAAATACATGAAACCAGGTAAACGCTCAGAGATGCAGTGGGACACAAACAAAACTTCGCAGTGAGTGAATGAGAGAACAAGGTATAAATAGGCTGAGACTAACAGGGTAATGAGACACGGGTGAAATGCAATCAGTGAATGAGGTACAGGTGAATGTGATCAGTGATGGTGAGTCCGGGCAGTGAGTTATGGGAAATTTAGTTTGTGAGTGATCAAAGTCTATTGTGGAGCGCCCTCTGGTGGCTCTCGAGGGCACTCCAGCTGGTGATCGTTACATAGCCCCCCTTTTAAGGAGCGGATTCCAGACGCTCCTCAAATTGTCCAGGAGGGAGGTGGAGCGGAGGTGGACCTGGGGGCGGAATGGAGGATCAGGGGGGAGGGATGGGGGGCCAGGTCCATGGAGGGAAACGGGAACAAGGAGTGACAGTTCATCTGGCGGCCAGGGCGGAGACGACAGTCCCTCGAGCGGCCAGGGCGGAGACTTTCCCTCGGGCGGCCACGGCAGAGACTTTCCCTCGGGCGGCCAGGGCGGAGCAGGCTGTGCCGGTGACCAGGGCGGAGACGACCCTTCGGGCGGCCATGGCGGAGAAGACCCCTCGGGCGGCCACGGCGGAGGCTCAGGAACCAACACCGGCATAGGAAAAGCTACCGTCTCAGGAACAGACACTGGATCCGGCTCAGGAACGGACACTGTGACGACGACCATCCTGTCCGTAGACACAGGCTCGGAGGCGGCCATCTTGTCCGTAGACACAGGCTCAGAAAGAGGAAGAGGCTCAGGCTCAGGCTCCACAGGACGAGACTCTGGACGGGCGGACGTGACATGACGCTCAGTCTCTGGATCGGCAGAAGTGACGTGAAGCTCAGTCTCTGGATCGGCAGAAGTGACGTGAAGCTCAGTCTCTGGATCGGCAGAAGTGACGTGGACAGTCTCTGGCTCGGCCATCTTGTCCGTAGACACTGGCTCGGAGGAAGTGACGTGAACAGTCTCTGGCTGTGCAGACGTGACGTGGACAGTCTCTGGCTGTGCAGACGTGACGTGGACAGTCTCTGGCTGTGCAGACGTGACGTGGACAGTCTCTGGCTGTGCAGACGTGACGTGGACAGTCTCTGGCTGTGCAGACGTGACGTGGACAGTCTCTGGCTGTGCAGACGTGACGTGGACAGTCTCTGGCTGTGCAGACGTGACGTGGACAGTCTCTGGCTGTGCAGACGTGACGTGGACAGTCTCTGGCTGTGCAGACGTGACGTGGACAGTCTCTGGCTGTGCAGACGTGACGTGGACAGTCTCTGGCTGTGCAGACGTGACGTGGACAGTCTCTGGCTGTGCAGACGTGACGTGGACAGTCTCTGGCTGTGCAGACGTGACGTGGACAGTCTCTGGCTGTGCAGACGTGACGTGGACAGTCTCTGGCTGTGCAGACGTGACGTGAAGCTCTGGCTCGGCAGGCGTGACGTGAAGTGGCTCAGGCTTGGCAGGTACTGTGGGGTTGCAGGGTTCCGTGTCTGCCAAACCCACAGTAATGGTTGAGCCACATAGTAACAAGGCCAAATCAATATAGAACTCTAACGTCCATTGATGATCGTGCAATGGCATGACTGACCTGAATGGCTCCGAAAGTCCACCTCTAAAGAATATCATAAGGCACAAAGAGTCCATTGAAGTTTCATTTGCCAGTTCAACAAAGTCTCTTACGTACTCCTCTATGGGCCGGTCTCCCTGACGAAGACATATAATCCGTGCTGCTGGATTCATCGTGGCGAAGTTTTCTGTCACGCAACTGCTCTGAGACAGGCAAGTTAAGATCCAAATGCAGCTTTATTTGTGGGCAATCCAAAGGCGTAATCCAAAGTACAGGCAATGGGTCAAAACACAGGTAGGCAGTCCAAACAAAGAATCAAACAAACAAACAAAACAAGGAGGGACCAGAGGCAAAAGGGTAATCCAGGAAACAGGGCAAGAATCCAAAAAACCAAAATACATGAAACCAGGTAAACGCTCAGAGATGCAGTGGGACACAAACAAAACTTCGCAGTGAGTGAATGAGAGAACAAGGTATAAATAGGCTGAGACTAACAGGGTAATGAGACACGGGTGAAATGCAATCAGTGAATGAGGTACAGGTGAATGTGATCAGTGATGGTGAGTCCGGGCAGTGAGTTATGGGAAATGTAGTTTGTGAGTGATCAAAGTCTATTGTGGAGCGCCCTCTGGTGGCTCTCGAGGGCACTCCAGCTGGTGATCGTTACATGTAGCATGTTAGTGGATATGACAATGTTATTATTGGTGGTGATCTCGGTGGTGGTTGGCGGAAATCAACCGGTGAAAAAAAAAAATCAACCTGCAGTAACAGGCATATCAATCCCGAAACAGAAACAGGTGGAGCTGGGGGAGGTGGAGGGTTTTAGAGGAGCTCTAACAGCGCTCTGCAGGAGCTTACAGCTGGCACTCAACCAGACTATTTAAATGTTGATCAAGCAAGCTTTTTGGCTGCAGAATCAGCTGAGCAAATCAGCTTTTGTCATGTAAATAATGTAGCAAAAGTAGTAGATTTTGTACCATGGACATGGTACTTTGACCATATGGTACAAGAAACAAGTTATTGTCATCAGGAAACACACACACACACACACACACACACACACACACACACACACACAGACACACACACACACACACACACACACACACAGACACACACACACACACACACACACACACACACATGAATTTCCCATGTTTTCCATTCTAAATTGATATTTCAGTGTTCACCATTACATGACCAAAAATCCATTCACTAATATTGAAACACCAAACTAAATAAAGGCTATAATGCAAAAGAAAGCATATTCAAAAAAATAGCATATGACAATATAGGATGATCATTTTTCAGTAGTAGGCCTATAATGCATCACATTGTGAGTATGTTTGCACCATTTGTTGTTTTCTTGGGTCATCTAGAGCATTTGGGAAGCGGTGACACGTGACGTCAGTCTCAACAAGCACCAAAATACTTTCTTGATTTTAAAGAACTTTATTAATAAGCCCACTCACATCTATCTGGAATCTGATCCCTAATATTATTTTTTTCCAAACTAGGGGGTAAAATTCTTTAAAATTCTTATTAACCTGTGATTACTACTGTACATAGGCTAATGAAAATCCCTATATCAAGTGTTCCCTTTTTAGGCATGTTAGCTTGGTCCCTCATCTTTAAACACAATTTTACACCTAGGTAATAAACATCAGAACACTACATTTTAATTCTGTGAAAATGTAGGCTACAGTTAATCGACAATCAGCATACTGTCTATGCTAAAGCCTCTGTGGCAGCCATTCTTCTTGCTGACATTGTTCTAATATTCTCTTTTACATTTTCTAGCTAAAGCTAGATTTCAGCTTTGCAATAGACTAAACAAACAACTAGAAGAAATCGTTGCTATAGGCACCGGTGATGCATATTCAAGAGCGGGGAAAAGGAGCAAATGATACACGGTCTAATACGATCAGAATCTGTTATGGCCATTCAAGGTAGAAATACTCAAAACTCCTTTGTGTCTTGTCATTTTAATAAAATAACAATGATAGAATAAAATACAGACACATTTAGGAAAAGTCAGGGTCTATTTACATGGGGGTTTATTTCAACAAAGGTATTACATTGCAACATTTTAAAACAGTGACTACCTTGGAAGTTCGTGTTAAAAATAAAAAAGAATATATATATATATATATATATATATATATATATATATATATATATATATATATATATATATATATATTATTATTTTTTTTTTTTTTTAAGTACACTGAAGTTTTTTTTGTTTTGTTTCGAAATGTCTTGATAATCGATTCGGCGCGCGCATGTCGCGGTCATCCAGTAACGGCAGTACTCCTCCAAGCGAGCAGTGTCCGTGTGTGTTGATGTCACTTCAATAGTGCGCCTGAGCTTGCTGTGTATTAATAGGCATCTGCATGTGAGTGAACCCTTTCACTCGTGCACACGGCGAGTCTCTTGAAGATCTCTTCATGCGGTAGGGTCGAACATCATGGATGTGCTAGATGTCCTTAATCTGGGCGAAATTGCCCAGTATTTCTCGAAAATGGCGATGTTTCCAGTTTTTGATCTCGCTTATTATATCGTGTCGATACTCTACCTCAAATATGAACCAGGTAAGTGGAATTGTTGTTTAGAGATAACAGAATCTTGCACTAGAGCTTCTTGCACTAGAGCTTTATTTTGGTCCAATTAAAATGACGATTTGTTTTATTAGCATAACGTTACATCATTTATTAGATCAATAGTAATGGCATGGGCCAATAATTAATTAACCACGTTATTATGAAACAAATTATTATCAATTCATAGGCTATTTATTGTTTTCAACAAATGTTATTTCTCAGGGTTCATTGTAGCTGCTAACTCTGACACTGTTTTGCAGTAGAATGCAGAACAGTCCTGTTCGTCCGTATTCAATATTTTATCCATGTCTCTACGTCTCAATCAGTATTTTCTCTATGGTGAAGAGTTGTCCCACTCTCGAAGAGCCTCCTCGAAACACGATAGAGTCCGTGCGCATTCCACTGCGAGTCTCACTGCAATAAATAGAAGCGCCCTAAATAGACAGCAGCAGAGGAGAGGACAAAACGAAGCCCAGTAAATTTGTTAAGCAAATTCATGTTGCTCAGGATCGTTTTACTATGACTTTGTAATTCCTATTATTCTCAATGATGATTCTCTACCTGGACTTTAAAAAAAGTTGAACAAGTAGGCCTAGCCTACCATATAGCCTATGGCTATATAAGCCTGTTTTTCCAATATTGATAACATTTTTGGTAGGCTTAAATAATATTTCATTATGGTAATGAAAATATTTTTTTATGTTCATAAGAATTAGCTTTTTTGGCATTACAATTATGAGAATGAAAAAAAATGTTTGCATTACAGTTATGATTTTTTTTATGGTAATGAGAATAATATATTTTTTATGTGAATTGGGGGAAATGTGCTTAACTGTTATTCATTTTGGGGTGACATTTTGACTAGTGCAGTTCACACATTAGTAATACACCAGTAGTAGCTTAATAGTTTTAGGTGAGATTTATTTTTCAATTCTTTAATTTAATGAGCTGTCTGATGAAAACAGAGTAATAGTTTATCACCCCAACTTGCCATCACTTAAAATGGTATCATATTTTCAGATATACCAGGGCACAGTTATAGAATACTCTCATTTACATGCAATTCACAAACTTGTGATAAAGCACCATATGATGAAAGAATTTGAAGAACGTTGAAGAATTTGATATACTGTATATGCATACAGTACATATCCACCACTTTGTCCAAACATTAGCCAGTTGCTAGCTGAAGCTCATCCTGTCAGCTGTTTGTGCATGTTGGGTGTCATGGTGTGAAACAGGCCTGCAGTTTGAGACGAACAAAAAGCTTTAGGCTTCTGTTTATTTTTAGGCCACATTTGAGAGGATCATTTTTCATTTAAAATGCCTGTTGGGTGTGTAACTACCCACGCTACACCTGTTCTGTGCGATGTGTTCATCCCTGGAGATTTCAGAGGGGTGGTGTGGACCCCAAGATCTTGATATAGGCTACAACATGTCTTAGTGGTGTCAGAAATCACGTGGTACACTGCTTTAGAGATTAATGTTTTTGATGGGATAGGCTACACTGTAAAAAAATATTGTAGTTTTAATGGTAAAAGACTGTTAAAGGGGTATTTCACCCAAAAATGAAGAATGTTGTTAACCAAACAGTTGATGCGCCCCATTGACTTACACCGTTTTTTTTTTTTATCCATACTATGGAAGTCAGTAGGGCCCATCATCTGTTTGGTTACCGACATTCTTCAAAAAAATATATTTTGTGTTCAGCAGAAGAAACAAATTCATACAGGTTTGGCACAACTCGAAGTTGAGTAAATAGATGACAGAGTTTTCATTTTTGGTTAAACTATCCCTTTTATTAATTAACAGTAAGTTCTCTTACTCTATACAGTCAAAATCTGTAATAGACCATATGGGATATTTCATGTAATTTAATGTTAAATTCGTTTTTGGATGTGACAAATGACAAATGATTCTCTTTATCACCTGTTTTAAGGTGGTTGTAAGTTTATTAATTTGGTATAGCAATATTACTGAAATGTAAAAAAAACAAACAATTACTGTAACTTTAGATTATGTTGCTACTGAATTTTTTATGGTTAAGTTCTGGCAACTATAGCTGCAATTTGTTGTCGTAAATTTCACAGACATTTTGTTTTACATTGAATAAAGTCAAAGTCCTTTTAGGCAAGTCATGCCACTCGGCCGCCATCTTGGCAACGCCTCCGGGCAGCTATTTTGAACTAACAAGACCAGGCTCCTATCTAAATGAATGGGGAGAGAGTCAGAACTGCACATTCACTGGTCACCGGGACATAAAAAAGTAATGTATAGAAACAGCAGTAAAATATGATAAAAATCGCTGAAAAAGTTTGATGACTTTGCCCCAAAATAAGGTTTAAAACGCCTTTTTCCCCACAGGTTATACTTTACTACGCATGCGCAAGGGTTCTCGTCTACGCTGTCGCAAACGTCAACTGTGCGCATGCATCAGTGGGACCAGACGATAGGCTTAAATGTTTCCCGGCTGTACTGTTAAAAAGCAGACGATTGGCTTTCCAGAATGAGGGGCGGGGCATGTGCATACAACCGTCATATTTGCCATTACGGGTTTTTCCTATATAGTTGTATTGAGGAGTAAGTAAGTGGCATGTCTCTGTATAAATAGTCTCTGATAAAGTACAGTGGGCTCCCAAAGCCTGAGACTGTTACAAGATGAAGAAGAAGATGAAAATGGATGACAGGATTATAAAACATAAGGTTTTATGAAACTAGAAGGCAGCAGGTGTAACAGTGTGCACTAACACAACTAGGCGATGACGCAAGGAAGGAGACAGGAGATGGTTAAGGGATGTTGATATCCGGACAAAGACGAGACCCCGGGCGACGATTATGGTAGACGTCCGAAGGAACAGACGCAGAGCCCAGCGACAGCCCACAGCGGAGTTGAGGGAGGGAGAAGCCAAGGTGGAGTAGAGCCTGACGTCAACTGGGGAACGACTGACGGAGGCGGAGACAGAATCCCAGGGTGCAGACATACCCCTTTCCACCAAAAAAGAACTGATTCGGAACTGGTGCTGGTTCATATTTGGTTCAACTTGCGAACCTTCTCAGAACGACGTTGTTACGTCACTGTGTACGTTGCCATAGCTTTCACCAACTTCAAGCATATAAATTACAATAGCGGACTACATCGTCTCTTTCTCCTGGCTTTGCGATCCTATATTGGGATCAGAAGAAGACGTTTAGAACACATTTGTTCTGCTCGTCTGGATTACTAGAGACGGAGCTAGGTTAAGTTCGAGAAGAAGTTCGACAATAACCCCGCCCCCAGCCCCCGACGTAAGCATGACGTGGTAAAAGAACGGTTCTAGTCCAGCAAAGAGTTGGTGCCGCTTTGGAACCAATGTTCCTGGCCGAGAACAGGTTCTTTGGCTGTCGAAACACAAAGAACTGGTTCGCGAGTAGGTACCGGCTCCGAACCGGCACCAGCACTGCCTTGGTGGAAAAGGGGCAACAGAGAGCCGGCACAGGAGGCCTGAGCGATGCCACGGCGATGAGCGTCTGAGGTGGAGCCAGAGTACCTGAGGACTGAGACGATGCCGGTGTGATGGAGGACAGATGCATTCCCGAAGGTAAGGAGGAGCCTGCTACAGCCGCAGGGGTGGTGGAACAGAGCGTAGTGAATGATCCTTAAGTCTGTGCCGGAGGTGAAGTGACGACGGCCCGAGGGGAAGCGGTGGGACGAGGGAACCCAGTGGAGTCGAAAGGCAGAGGGTGTCTGGTGAAGCCGAAGGTGGGAGGAGCCAAGGCGGAGCCGACAGATTGACGGAATAAGGTGATCAGAAGCCGGACACGGAGCCACAAGATCCACTCGCTCAGGCATTAATGGTGGTTGCTCGACCTGATGCTCGACGTTACAGCATGTCATTCCAGGAGATAGCGAAGGGCTGCAAACCTCCAGCAGAGGTGGGGCTGGAGGATTAGCTGAGAAAGTCGGTGACGGAGGCAGTTGGAGTCTTGACGAGTTTGAAGGCAATATATAGTCCAGGCAGGTTCTTGTGCTCTCTGGAAACAGCAATGAGGGTTCAGAGCAAACTGAAAAAAATCACAGTCCACATAGTTCATAGTGCTGTCTAGAAACAGCAATGAAGGTTATGTAAAAACAAACAAATTAGTGTCCAAACAGTTCATAGTGCTGTCTAGGAAGAGTGATGAGGAACACGAAACGGGGTGGGATAGGGTGATTAATAATAATAATAATTTGTTATATTTATATAGCGCTTTTTCTGGGACCTCAAAGTGCTTTACATGAAGGGGGAATCTCCTCAACCAGCACCAAAGTGCAGCATCTACCTGGATGATGCAACGGCAGCCATATTGCGCCAGTACGCCCACCACAAACCAGCTTACTGGTGGAAAGGAGTCAGAATCCAATCCAATGAAGCCAATCAGTATAATCAGCCAATCAGGGTGGGAGATGATACCTCGATAAGTCTATCAGCCAGTCTCTATTTGCACCATTATACCCTAGGACACAGATGTCATGGGTTCACACCCCTGGTCAGACTCACTGGGGGGCTCCTCTTCCGGGCCGAGGGTCAATGCTGTCCACTTATCCCCTGGCTCTGGCTGATGCGTCGTAGCGGGTGGTAGCTCTCTGTCTGCGGGGGAAGAAGAAGAGCTGTTCCTCCGTGTTCGCAGGTGGTGAAACGGGCTCTGGGTCCGGCTGTGTTCTGGACCGAGGGTAGACACTCTCTATGGGACAGACAGATGATGGTGTCCCTCCAGTTCAGTCCAGAGGTATCTGGGAGGTCTATGGGATGGTAATAGTTAGCCCCGATCCAGAACAAAGACTTCAGGTTCTCGTCGTCGAAGGGGCTGGTGAAATTTCTTTCAGTCAAATCAAATGTTCAGTCAAAACTTTTCAGTAAAACTCAAAAGATCCAGCGAATTTGGCTGCATCATCCATTTTTTGGTCAGTTGTTCTGTTACAAGATGAAGAAGAAGATAAAGATAAACGACAGTATTATAAAACATAAACAAGGGTTTATTAAACTAGAAGGCAGCAGGTGTAACAGTGTGCACTAACACAAATAACAACTGACAACTGAAGCGTGAACAAGGAGGAACTTAAATACACAGTGGTGAAAAACTAAATGATGAGCAGCTGAGATGAATGGTTAGCTGAACGGGTCCAGATATCCCTGACAGAGACCACTGAAACACTACTATTTTGCATTTTTCTCATTTCTAATCAAAACCATATATTGTTAATACGTTATTAGCTACACAGTTTGAATTAAGTGTTCTTTTCTAAGAATTTTGATGTATGTTGATGGATTTCTGAAACTCTTTGGTGTGTCTGTGTATGGAGTTCACAAGTTTATTCAAAACCTGATCCATGTTATCCAAAATGTATTGGCTTTTTGTATAAAGGAGTTAAGTGATAAGTTCACCCCAAAATAAAATTGTTCTCTTTATTTACTCACCCTCATGTTGTTCTAAAACCTTTTTTGGAGTATGGTGAACTTTTCGGTGCAATTACAGACAGTGAACAGGGTCTGAGACTTGCAGGCTCTAATAAGAACAATGTATTCTAAACATTTCATAAAAGTACACGAGAGAAGTCCATTTTTTTTTTAATGAATCAGCTAATGCAGTTTTTTGGCTCGACTGATCTATTGATCCAGTTCACTGCAAGGGAATATTTTCACTGAATAACTATATCA
The DNA here is from genome assembly GCA_031834385.1 of Semotilus atromaculatus. Lineage (NCBI taxonomy): Eukaryota > Metazoa > Chordata > Actinopteri > Cypriniformes > Leuciscidae > Semotilus > Semotilus atromaculatus. Next base: position 23,875,222 of record JAULUF010000020.1, on the reverse strand, counting down.
ATTGTGGTCTGTTCACAGAAAACTATAACTTGGCAAAAAAGTCATTAAGACCCCTTTTATAAAGTTTCTCTTTTGTGATGGAAGAACAGAATTTCACTTTTTAAATTAAAGTCAAAGGAGTTTTAAACTTGGACCTCACTATATATAAATAAATACATGTAAATGTTAAGTGTTGAAAAGTGTTATTGTCATATGTAATGGTCTGTGTTGATCAGGTGCTGTGGAAGTGTCCCGTAGAAGCCCGGTGGCCTCATGGATCTGTGCAATGCTCTACTGTTTTGGGAGCTACATACTAGCAGACATCATGCTTGGTGTGTCTCCCATAGACTATTTCCATAACAACAGTCACATCCTCCTGGCCTCAGCTGTGTGGTGAGGATCTTTGAAATAGTTCAGTGCATGTCCACTTTGAAGTTACCTCGAAGATCATTTCAAGAACTTTAAGACAGACCTTGATGTAAAATGAAAATTGTGCTTTTTCATCATTAACAAGTTTATAACATGATAATAACTTACCGTAATTATAATGTCAAAACCCATTGTAATAAGTTATCTTAGAGAATCTTACATCACAGTATGCATATTTTTGAATTGTAGTAATGTAATATATCACAAAATAGTTATTTTCGCTGGAAATGTAACAAAAAAAGTAATAAAAAATAAGTTACAATTAAGACTATATATATATATATATATATATATATATATATATATATATATATATATATATGCTGGAAATGTAATTTCCAGCAAAATAATAATTATTGATAATTATTGATATTGATAGTTATGGTAAATTTTTTTTTTTTTGATAACCCAATGAATGAAATATCTGATTTGATATTAACTCTTAACTTTTCAAAGTGCTATAAGTGAAGTAAAACAATATTACTAAGAGAAAAAATAATTGTATCAAACAAATAGTCCTCACTGTACATTCCGATTGGATTAGACACATCTGAAGCCATTATAAATAGCTGATATATGACTTGCTAGCACACAGTTACACTCTATATTAATGTGGCAAGTTGCCAAGAATCTGTAAACAACTAAACTCCTTTGTTTTACATCCCTTAAAAACAGCTTTGTCCACATCTTGGCTTATTTGGGATTTGTCCCACTCTGTATTTCCACATTTACTTCATGTTTCTTCATTGATTACATGTGCAAATAACGTAAAGCAGTTCTGCAGACTAATAGCTGCATGAATATAGCCAAATATATAGCAAAATATTGACCAGCTAACACATTTCTTCCATGGCAAGGTTTATACCATCACACCGTCCAACCCTATTCATTACCTAGTTCACTATCTTTATGAAATCCTCTTTCCAACATGAGAAACTGTAAACAACAGGGTTTTTGCTTGAGTATCTATTTATCAGAATGTGTTTTTTCTCTCTTTTTTTCAGGTACTTGGTTTTCTTCTGCCCTCTTAACCTGTTCTACAAATGTGTGGCGTTTCTGCCTGTGAAACTCGTGCTAGTAGCCTTGAAAGAAGTGGTCCGGACTCGTAAAATCGCTGCTGGAGTCCATCATGCTCACCATGCGTATCACCATGGCTGGCTGATCATGGTCATTACTGGTTATGTCAAGGGTAAGTATCTTATATCTCCAGAGGGATTTATTTTTGGGGGTCATGTAACCGTAATCCAAAAGACCCGTTAAAAACTCTTGCTTGGGAGATCTGTGCCGCTCTGCTGATTGTTTCTGTTAATACTCACAGGGTCAGGGGTCGCTCTCATGTCCAATTTCGAGCAGCTGTTGCGAGGAGTCTGGAAGCCAGAGACCAATGAAGTTCTCAACATGTCATTGTGAGTGGTCTGTTCACTAGTGAAAACCTTTGGTGGTACACAAAAGAGAATGTTTGGAAAGTCATCTCTTTCTACGGACATGTTACAGTTAGCATATCTGTTTAAGTTAAATTTTGTTTTAAAAAAACACCATAAAGTAGAAAAAAGGTAGTTCACATGACTCATGCCTTTTTAATCCATCATTCCAAGTCAATGAAATCACGAGAAAGAGCTGTTTATGTTTTAAATGAATGAATGATATAAAAGTGTAGAATGTGATTCTTGTTTTTTTCAGCCCTACCAAGGCCAGTCTTTATGGAGCCATTCTGTTCACACTTCAGGAGGCTAACTTGCTCCCTGTGTCAAAGAGCATGCTCATCTGCCTCTTCACACTCTTCATGGCCACATCCAAGGTAATATTCAGCCTCTTTAAGAGAAATTCAGTCAATACCTGAACAGCCAAAGACTATAGATATACAAAGACGGTGCACTCCTATTACTTATGAATGGGTGGAACTGCAACATGCAATATGGCGGAATGCATCCCGCCTTCTAAATGAAAGAACCAATCGCTGATTGGTGAAGTCATTGCGTCACTGCAGCTGCTGTGCCGTTAGAGCTCTGGTTCCCATAAAAACCGGAGACTCACGCTAAGAACTGCACATGCGCATTGGCTGGTCTAGCCTGAAAAAATCACTTTTAACGCAATTTTTGAACTTAAAAATCTGTTGGACAGTTCATGTCAGATTTTGCTTCTGATTTAAAATATGTTATTTAATTGGGAGTTTTGCAAGCAGTTTTTGAGATTTCAGGATTCCCCCATTCAAATAGATCTTGGTTCGGTCTTGGATGCCTGAAATAGCTGCCCGGAGGCATTGCAAATATGGCCGCTAAGTGAACAGACTTTCCTTGAAAGGGACTTTGGCACATGCTATTGAAATCCACCTTCTAAAAAAGAAATAAAGAAAAGCAATGCTTTTTTAGTTGCTAATAACTATCCTAAGCTACACTGCTTTCTGAATTTGAATCTAAATTCCTTTATTCACCGAATGCCAATAGATTGTCAAGGCAAATACAGATGTCTTGTTCAGCAGTTTAATCTGTCATTATCGTTTACATCATACTGTTGTATTATACTCAATATGAAGTAAACTCTGCTTTGGAAAATAGTCTCTCACATAGATGGGAAGTCTGTTGTTCCAAACTATATGCGGATATTTTTAAAATGGAACATACAAAGAAACAATTTGAAGAATGTTGTTGCAGCTCTTTGCCAGAAAATGAGGAGAATACTTATTTCTATAATAGTGATTTTCATTTATTACATATAAACACATACCAGAACCCCCTCGAGCTTAAGTGACGAAGAAAAAATTTATTTTCTATCTTTTTTTTTAATAGAACATTTTACAATTTGCATAGAACATAATGTTTTTAACAGATAATCGCTATAAAATAGAACTATATAAATTACCCCTGGTGTGGGAAACTCACACACATCTAAAGTCCAGTGTTATGGAAGAACCATTTCCTTTTCACATCCAATATCCAAATTTTTTTTTAGATATATATTTAGCAAACTAAACGTCTGTATGAAAACAGGTAATGCAATAAGATAATATATAAATATTTTTTTTTATAAATATATCCTTGCAGTATAAAGATATTTCTCAAAACACACACACTGGCCTAATTGCAATCACTTGTACAAACTGAATAATAAAAACAAGTTTAAATGGGTTCATTTTCTATAAATATTTTTGAGTCTAACGTTTTCTTTTCTGACATAGCCTACTCCAGTTCTTGATAAAACACATAAATTCTGTGCATTTTGGGCACTTTTTGTGTGAAATCATATTTAGGCTATTTTGCCTCAAAAGTGTGCTTTAATTTTAATTGAGCGTGAGCAGTGCAGCAAATAGACTCGGCGCGGAAACGTTTCACAGCTGCTCACGCGACGCTTCTGTTTGACGCTCACGCGCTGCTCCCGCTCCCGGTGTGAATGCACTCATTGATGAACATGCACGCCGACAAAAAAATAAGCGCTTGCTGTTTGAACGGCCGTAATTCACGAGGTTTCCTACATGTGGCTTCCGTGTGCACGTATGCTGCTGTTGCGTGATGTTAATCATGCGGCGCCCGAGTGCATTTGACCGGCATAAAATCGGCATATGTCAGACTTACCGGCCGATCGCCAGTCATGGCCGATCACGTGAAAATCGGCCAATTCCGGTCACCAGCCGATCAATCGGTGCATCTCTAATGCCTAGACACTGCAAAAGATACAAGACAGTAGCACAACGGTTAAAGGCGTCCATCTAGCGTGTGTTTAGGTGATAAACAATGGAAAAGTAGCACAGTGGAATGGAAAAACAGTTTGTTGGATTAGGTCTTAAAGTGACAGCAGCCTAATATTCCTGCATGCTGCCTGTGTTTTTCAAACAACAAGACAAAGAAAAAAATTGCTCACTGCTCCTGACTGAATAGCTTTTGTAACTTTAATAAGGATGAATCGATATTTAACTTACACATACAGACTATGCAGTGTTATTTTATATTTGATTACTTTATACAATTTCTGTACCTGAAAACTATTAATTAAACCATCTTGAAAAACTTGAAAAGCACTTTTTATTTAATTTATGTTTGTTCTTTTGTATTTATTTGTTCTTATTTTACTCTGAGTGTTTACTTATATTTAAGAATAGTTGAAATAAATAAGGTAGGCTAGTAGTTCTTGGTGTCACCTTATTTATTAAGGTTATGGGCCAAAAACCACCAAAAATAAATAAATAACTAGGCCTATTTTATTTTATTTACTTAAGTACTTTTTTTGTGGTGGGGCCACTGGCCCAGTAGAAAAAAAAATCCTTAGTATTGAGTACACTATCCCAGGTAGCCAAAATGGTTCGGCCCGTCATGTGTTTGTCAGACTCGGGATAGACGCAGGATGAATGACGCCCCAGATTCGTCCCAAATACACTAGGCTGAGTCCGGGTGCCAAAACTGCAAGCATTGGGCCACAATCAGGCCGACAAGAATTGAACACTTCCCCTGGCCGGAGTCTGGGTACTAAACCTGAGCAGACACTGGGCCACAATCACGCCAGCAAAAATGGTACTCTTAGCTGGTATTGTTTGCTAAATTAAAAAATATACTTGCACTTAATCTTATACAGAATAACAAACATTTTTGTGGGCTCAGAACAACTTCTAAAATATGTGCACTTTTGGAACATACCTTAGGTAGAATTTGTTTGCTTTTGGGCCCGCTCTTTTCTCCCCCATCTCTGTCCGAAGCGAGCTAATGCCATCTTTTGATGACCTTTTCAAACACTCCATCCGATGCACTTTCAGTACTTGCATTTCTACGCACTGATAAAAAAAAAAAAAGATCAAGTAAACTCAAGTCAGATTGTTTCAAAGCAGCTTTACTGTGATAATATGAAATGAATGCAAACAATATTGTTTTGGCTGCACAGATCAATCGCAATAATTACTGATCCAGTTTTTTCTTTCAACATCAACAAAAGCCATTTTACACTGCAAAGTCTGACATGGCATTTATGCTTATTTACACAGACTATTTAATGCTGTTCATGCACATGTATTTACACCAAAAAAATGCGTAATGCAAATAAATAAATAAAACAACTCATTCGAGGGTGAAGCTGCAATATCATCACAAACTCATTATTGTTGATTGTCGCTCCAGATATTGTAATAGTGATCATTACTGTTGATTAATAGAATGCTTCTGTGGTAGAAAAAAAAATGTCATTCTGGCTACAGACTAAGCAATAAGAACCTTTTATAAATTTATTCGAAAATAAAGATTTCACATTTGCTAGTTTAGGAGCTGGCGTCCTGCTGAGTGTTGCTTCAACCAACTCCATAACACCTGCCTGTAATGTTTTAGTAATCCTGGAGACTTTGATATGCTGACTCAGGTGTGTTTATTAGGGTTGGAGCTAAACTCTAGCCCTGCCAGCCAACTCACGATTCTAGCTTCATTATAAATAAACATTACTTCGATGTTATAAGTGTAGAACGGTCGATGTTAGATGATCAAAGGTTTACTCACCACGCTAGCAAGAAGTTCTTCTGGTCCTCTGGCAACAAGCAGCACAAAAAGCCCACCAGGTGTCATCAGTAGATGTCGCAGCTTGTGCTCGTGTCTTGAAACTCGTATAGCAGAAATAATGTTAAAGTGTCCTTGACCATTTTAAGCTTGTTTTACTATATGAATTAATTCATTCATTTACTAGTTTAGTTAGTTAAGAAAAAAAAGAATGTGGGGGGAAAAAGGAAAAAATATTAACCACTAATAAATAACATAACGTCAACAGGGAAAGGATATTACGTTTAAGGGTCACTGCTACATAGAATTGACCACATTGTAAAAGGAGACCGACCCCCGACACTCAACCTAAACTGGTCCGGGTCTGTATGGCCATATCTCACCCAAAATCAGACCAGCCCTTATGGTCCGTTATCGGGCCAAATGTGGCTGTGCCGTGTCTCAGTGCAAATCGGACCAGATTCGCTCATCCAAGCCTAGCCAAATCTGGCAACCATTACTAGGCCAGAGTCACTACAAGAACGGCAGAGTAGGCTGACATTCAGCTGCAATTGGCCCGATTGTGCTGGCTACCTGGGATATAGTGTATATATATATATATATATATAATTAAAGCAAAATGAAAGTAAAATCCAATAATAATAAAACAGTACTATTAAATAAAACAACCCTGAGCCAAATCCCCTATAAAGAGGCACATTAGACTGAGGTTGAGGAAAATATTTTCAGCAAATTAACTTTAATTACATGTCATTTCTTCCTCACTCATCATATACAAGCTCAAAATGACACAATCATGAACAAATTATGACAACATTTCCATTAAGCCTTTGGTGTGCGTTTTTATTTATTTATAAACACCATATATAGGCTACAATATTTTTGTGCCATCTTCCAACCTTATGTTTTAAAATTCTTCTCTTCCAAACTTGAACTTTGGAGTGCAGCAAATTTCACATTGGCTGCGTCCGAAATCGCATACTATGTGAGTAGGTACTACATTTAAATAAGAACTTACTTCTTACTTCGTACTTCGCGACCGTTAAAAAAGTACGTTCTATATAGTATGAATACGGGTAGTATGAATGAATCCGGACGTACTACATGCGCCATGTTGTTGTCGCGTGACATACGCTGTCGTAACAGTGCGAAAATTTAAAGAGCCATTCCACTGACTGCACCAACTTCGCGCTGTTTTTAGTTCTGCTTTCTGTTTTCATCTGCGTTTTTACTTCGTCCGAGCCGACAATCAAGAGGAGGCGTCGGTCAGCTGCTCGCAGATCACGCCTTTTGTGGAGTTTCTCAAATAACATTTATTTACCTAATAAATTTGACCTCATAAAACACACACACAACTCCTATGAACAATGACAGATGTTGATTTTTGGCAAGGAAAAAGACATTTATTTGCTTGTGATATTACTAAACATGAATGAATCAATAGAGATACGTATGTGTGTCTGTGTTTATCTCTACAGCCCATAGCTAACGTTACAGCCGCGTCTCCGGTTTCCGCCATTTTCAAATATAACGACAACAACTCCTCTCCTGTGGCATCATGGGATAGTAAAGTGTCCATCGTATGCGCACTTCAGAATCTCGCCGGAAGTAGTAGGTCATCCGGGGACTTTTCGCCTACTGTTTTTCGAATTCTATGATTTCGGACATACTACTCTGCTTGCGTAGTGTTTTTCGCATACTATATAGTAGGGAAGTATTCGATTTCGGACGCAGCCATTAGCTTGCATTTCCTGTTTTCACATGCGTATGCATTGAATTCAGCGGAACGAAAAGTGTAGTGTGACCGTCCTTTAACATGTACTGTACACATGCCATAGTGAAGCATAAAAAAAGAAGAATACTTGTGCTCTAGCAAACGAATAGCAATGGCCTGGCAACCACCCCCAACATCCTTTAGGTCTTTGACTTTTTGCTCAGGCGTGCACCACTCACATTTTATTGAGAAAATGTAATAAATCTTAATGACTGAGACATTTCTAATTTCATTACTCAAGAACATTTCCTGTTGTTTTATTAATTATACAGGTGTTTATGACGGCCCGACACTCTCACGGATCTCCTTTCGCCCTCATTGAGTCCTGGGTGTGCCACTTGCTATTCGGCTCCCCCCTTGGTATTGAAGATGCCCATGATCACCACCACCCCGCACCAGCCGCTGCTGTGCCCCTGTCTCCTGCCAAAACCAAGGAGGAACTGAGTGAAGGAACCCGCAAGAGGAAGTCGAAGAAAGCCGAGTAAAGATACAACACAAAATCATCAACCCGACCTGTGATATGACAGAGCTCACCAGCTCTGCTTGAGAAAGGAGGGAATTTGATGTTAAACCAATGCAAGTTTCTCTTTTAATGGTGCCTTTTAAATGACAGACATGCCACATAGGGACTCTGTAAATAGCTCCCCCCTCTTTGCCAACATCTGTGTCTTTATTTATTTTCGTAATGTTTTCCACCATTGAAGCCCCATTCACCCCATGCATCTGATAATGTGCAGAATGTCAAGAACAGATGAATGAATGAAAGGCAGTGAGATGAGAGTTTGAGTTCAGGTTTCACTGAAGGGTCTGTCCAAATAACTTGATGAGACTCATAGTTCACTGCTGGTTGACCCCATTTCCACAGCACACTGCTGCTTTTTACATCTAGTGGCACTGAAAAAAAAATATATTTTCAAGAAATAAATTAAAATAAAATATTTTTCAGCCAAAAGCTCAAGTTGTTTCAAATTCTTCCAATTGTTTCTGCTGCTGTATTTGGAAAATGTTTGGGTTTGCATGACTTAAATCTTGGTTAAATCCACACTGTGAATGAAGTGGTCAAATCACTGCCCTATGAGAATGACAATGTTTTTGTTGATCATTTCAGAATTTAAATAGCTTTTCACACATCATAATGTATCATTTTACTACTTTGTCAAGTTTATTTTTAATGATGAAATTATCTGAATGATTTTCATAACATTTAATGACTTGATAATCAGTAATATTTCAAATGAAACATTTGTTCACAAATTTGAAGCTATATGCACCAGTAATATTGACTTTTATTGTCATAGTTATTCATAGTTTTTGTGAATAGATAGATGGTAAGCCCAATATAAGTAATATATTTATATATATTTTTTTATTCAATGTATTTTTATAAATCCCTCAAATATATAATACATAAAATTAACCATTTATTGCCATGAGGATTCAAGGTAGGCTATAAATCATATTGGCATAATAATACATCTTATGTTTTCAATGACTGCTTAGGCCTACCGAATGGTGTATGAATTACCAATTGTGAAAATATTCAGTGTGACATTTATGTTACGTTGTTGATTCAGGGCATTTGGAAATAAATGTTTTCAGGAATGTCTTTTCTACAAATTAGGTAGATTACAGTTGGCATCACAGCAACAATTGTAAATTATTTCTGCGTGTTATGTAGGCTAATAAAAAAAAGTCTTACACAGAAGGAGGTCCGGTGTTTATCTACAATTTAGCCCTCCAAGACCACTGCTGTTAAACTCAATGCATCAGTCAAGGTCACATTGACCTTGCTGTTGTTACTCTCACAAAACCTGTAAAATAATGTGATCCATCTCTAGGAGTATTGTCCTGACATCTGATCTGACAGGCTGTTAAATGGTTTAACCAGTAAATTCTCACCTCGCCAGCAGATGGCCCGGTACCACATGGATTACAGTCAGTGTCAGGTCAAATCATGTTTATTTATAGAGCTTTTCGGAATATCATTTCAAAGCGTCACAGAGATGTTTCAATATGATGCATTGTCTTTAGACCCTAGTGAACATCAAGGTCTTTGTGTAGCTTCTCTGTTCCTATCAAGGCCTTTATGGAAGTCTGCAACGTTTTCATGAATTTTCGAAATATTTTCTAGATGTAGGGCTGTGGATAATACTTTGATCTATTCTATATCACTCAAATAATGGACAATGCATTACACAGACTTTTGAGGAAACACTTTATTAAGGGAAAATTGTTTGGGATGGTGGAAAGGACTATTTAAAAATAAAAAAATATATATTTTCAACCGAAATATTGAAATGGTTTGTTTTTATTTCACGTTGTTTAATACAAATGCATTTGAAAAGTAGCAAAAATAAATCATGATGGCATACTAAAAGGTTTCCAATTCAGTTTTCATTCAGTTTGAGCTTCATTTAGTCTATCAAAAAAACAAACAAAAAAAAAACTGCTAATTCACCTGTAATAAATAAATCAACCCCTGTGGTATGCATAAAATCTACGAAACCATAGAACCCCATGAAATCACTGGCACAGAATTTCCAAAATGTTAACTAATGATGAATTCATGTTTAGGTTTAGGACATAGAACATGCAAGATAATTTAAGTTGCCTATGAATTCTTTCTTTAATAGACTATTTAATATTTCATATCAGTTGAGCAGGATATAGCTTTGATTGTAGAATTTTAAGTTAAATCCATTTTTTACAGACTATGGTTAAATCTAGTGTTTGGATGGATGGATGGATGGATGGATGGATGGATGGATGGATGGATGGATGGATGGATGGATGGATGGATGGATGGATGGATGGATAGATAGATAGATAGATAGATAGATAGATAGATAGATAGATAGATAGATAGATAGATAGATATGGACTATATGGGGAAGCAGAAGTCTCCGACCAATCGTGAGGTTCACTGAGAGTCATGTGACCGGAGCAGGAAGAGTGACTGAGCGCCATAGACTTTGAATCGTCGCAGATACACGCGGTGTTCTGACTGAGTGGAAAATGGCACCTACAGGTAAGTTAGCTATAGAATCTGACCATAACTGTCTGCTGTTTAAACAAAGCTTAAGTAAAACCGACGTGGTGTTTGTTGCTCGTTAGCGCAGTGAGCTAACGTTAGTATTCGGTGGGTCAGCTGTGAAGTTCGGTCAGCTGGTGCCGCTCGCCATCCGGTTCCGACAAGTGAAAACACACGCCTTTCGTCCCACAATGACAGGGCCCACATTTCATATAACGTTACTATAGCCGGAGACTCATTTATCTTCATGATTGCTTTTTTTTTTTTTACACACATGTCCTCAATATTCTTCTACGCTCTTACTCTATTTAAGTTATAATGCTGGCTCAAATTAATTAACGTTAGATACGTAAGGCTATGTTCAAGTAGAGCAAGGTTAACTTAACGTTAGCTGGTTAACATTTAAGCTTTAAGATTAATTTGCAAACTCATTAATGAATAAACACCCTTAGCAATATGATTCACAATAACTGTAACGAGCAGATATCAGTGTTTAGTTAGCGCGAAATGACTTTTATATTACTTATACAAAGGTCTTTCTGAATTTACTGTAACGTTAGGCTATCATCACCCGGTGGCAGAACAATATAGTCCTAACTTTAAAATCATTTAATTTTTTTCCACAATGTGTTGATGGATATGTTGTTTCAGGAACAATACATTGTGATTTATTAACAAAACACCTTTTTAGATCCACATTTAAGTTCAATGTGATAACTCATACTTTTGTATTATTCAATCTAAGCATTGTCCTCTTCATTGTTCAGGTGAAGTTGTGTTTGGCTCTGGGGATCGGGTCTGTGATGACAACCGTTTGCGCTGGGACCTCACTCCTGACCTGATCCACCAGCTTACTGAAGAACTTATTGCCAAAACCAAAAAGGTGTATGACACGGTCGGCGTCCTGGACATGGCCAGTGTCAGCTATGAGAACACCCTGAAGGCCCTCGCTGATGTGGAAGTAGAGTACACAGGTAGAAATCAATCGAAATATTACTATTATTATGAAATATTCTTTTGCCTAAAGAAAATAAAGCCTGGGACCATTCAAATTTAAGGGTAAGGCAAATGTGTTGTACACAAAACGATGTAAATATGATGTAATGCTTATTTTACACTCCATTTACTGATATTTCACTAATAAATAAAACATTTACACAACACTTCTGTTATTTGGTTATTCGGTTGTTGTTTATTTCAGATTACTTTTGCCCTAATAGTTCAGCCCAGAGGTGACATTTACAAAGTAATATATACCAGGTATTTCTATCTATCTTCATTTCTAAGCTCCATAGAAAAAAAGTCTGATTGTGCAGAAAGCTGTGTTCAGTGGTATACCCCATTCAGCACTTTTTGCATAATGACACGCCGACCAGCCTGTGCGCTTCCCACTGCGGTTCACCATTGTTAAGGTGTTGAATAAGATGAATTTAAATTCCATTTAAACAAATTATAAATGGCCCCTTTCATTTATTTTCCTTTTTTCTTCACTTTGTTTATAGATAGATATAATGTTGATGTTATGTTGAAATTTGAAGACCATGGATATAATCTAAAATAGGTATGATGTATCGGCCAATAATCGGAGTCGGTCGATAAAGGCAATTATTTTCATTATGAATCACCTGTAATTCAAACCAGGGATGCCAGGTCTGTGTTTTTTTTTCCCCCAACACCAAACATTTGTAGCTCACCTCCCATCCAATAATTGCAAAGAGCTTTGTGCTTTACTTCTGATAAGAAACAATCTCCGCTTTCAAATTCTCTCCATTTGTCATGAAATTCAAACAATAAATGTCTTTCCTTCCACTTTATTTCAAGTTATAACATGACTAAAAAGTCACTTAACCTTGTATTTACCTCAGGAAAGTTAACCAATGTTAACAGTTTTGTTTGCTATAAAAAAAACACTAGGAAGAGCTTACTTATTGTTAATTATACGTTTGCTTGAATATATTTGTCGTGAATACAAGCGTTTATATAAGTTGTATACAAACATTTCAGTTTTTAGTTGTGTAATATTATTATTATTATTATATAGGCTATGACAAAAAAAATAACCTCTAATATTATAGTACTGTACCAAATTAGAGTGTTTCCTTTATAGTTTGAGCATTAGTTGGTAGAGATTTAGAAAATCAACTATCAGGTGAAGAATATTGGTGCTATTTGGCGATATGACCAAAATGTTATATTACGATATGAGTCCTGTTATTTCACGATTTGAAGGGGTCGATTTGTATTATTGAGACCATTGAAATGTCATAAATCGTATTAATTTCAATATCACAAAAAAATTGAATACTAGCCTAACTAACATAAATAAAAACTATAAAGCTCACTGAAGACAAGTAAATGTCAGAGATAAATTAGTAAAATATGAACAACGAAACTAATTATAAGCAATAGGGCAAAAAACTACATTAGAACAAAGATGCAAATGAAGTACCTGAAATACCTACCCGAAAAACGTCAAGCACAAGACCTATAGAAATACTACATGCATGTAAAGTAACCAAATGTACAAAAACTGCATAGTCTTCACTATGTACATTAAATATAAATGTATACTTATTAAAGTTACAAAAGTGATTCAGTCAAGAGCAATGAGATTGTCTGATTAAAATTAAAGGACAGACTGCAGCAGGTTTATTGAGATGGTCCTCACTGCAGAACATGAAATCCACGGGGAGGAGTCGGATCTAGATCCAACTCCTCCCACCTTACATAGACCTAAACCTACCCAGCTCCACCCCCTGATCCCTAAGCCCACCCCTAAACCTACCCAGCTCCACTCCCTGATCCCTAAACCTACCCAGCTCCACCCCCTGATCCCTAAGCCCACACCTAAACCTACCCAGCTCCACCCCCTGATCCCTAAGCCCACCCCTAAACCTACCCAGCTCCACTCCCTGATCCCTAAACCTACCCAGCTCCACTCCCTGATCCCTAAACCTACCCAGCTCCACCCCCTGATCCCTAAGCCCACCCCTAAACCTATCCAGCTCCACCCCCTGATCCCTAAGCCCACCCCTAAACCTACCCAGCTCCACTCCCTGATCCCTAAGCCCACCCCTAAACCTACCCAGCTCAACTCCCTGATTCCTAAACCTACCCAGCTCCACCCCCTGATCCCTAAACCCACCCCTAAACCTACCCAGCTCCACCCCCTGATCCCTAAACCCACCCCTAAACCTACCCAGCTCCACTCCCTGATCCCTAAACCTACCCAGCTCCACCCCCTGATCCCTAAACCTACCCAGCTCCACCCCCTGATCCCTAAACCCACCCCTAAACTTACCCAGCTCCACTCCCTGATCCCTAAACCAACCCCTAAACCTACCCAGCTCCACTCCCTGATCCCTAAACCAACCCCTAAACCTACCCAGCTCCACTCCCTGATCCCTAAACCTACCCAGCTCCACCCCCTGATCCCTAAACCCACCCCTAAACCTACCCAGCTCCACCCCTCTGATCCCTAAACCCACCCTTAAACTTACCCAGCTCCACCCCCTGATCCCTAAGCCCACCCCTAAACCTACCCAGCTCCACTCCCTGATCCCTAAACCTACCCAGCTCCACCCCCTGATCCCTAAACCCACCCCTAAACCTACCCAGCTCCACTCCCTGATCCCTAAACCAATCCCTAAACCTACCCAACTCCACCCCTTAACCTGGATCCGCCCCCTGGATCTCGTGTACTGCAATGAGGTGCTACTGGGTTTATTAGGCCGATAGGATCCTCTCGAAGACGGGCATTTTGACACATACGAGTGTATTTGACTGTTCAAGCCCAAACAGGTGCCAAAACCAACTTTTTTCAAGAACCAGTCTGTCAGACAGCGCACATTATACCAGAATGAGTCCTCTTTCGCTGCTTACTGCGCTTGAACGATTTTAAATCACTTGTTTTTAAACTGCAAGGCTTAAAGCATTAAAATAAGCAGCTTTCATGATGGCGAAGCACGGCAATAGATGGAGACGATAGTCCAAAATTATTTAAATTGACGTGTTTTTTTTGCAGTCCAGCGGAACATGCTGGATTTTCCTCAGCATGTGTCCCCCTGTAAGGACGTCCGCACGGCCAGCACCGAAGCTGATAAGAAGCTGTCGGAGTTTGATGTGGAGATGAGTATGAGGGAGGATGTTTATCAGAGAATCGTGGCTCTAGAGGTAAGCAGGGACTGAGCACTAGCACATCTCTCAGGAACTAAACGCTAGTATCTCTCAGGGACTGAACTCAGCTCTGAGAAAGCTGAGGAAACCTGTTATCTGACTTTACCAAACAAGTCACATATTAGTGTGTTGTTCCACCAGAATGTGTACAATTGTATTAGCCATGAATGATATAAAAACAGGTAAAGATGATGTATGTGTAAAACACCTTCTCTAAACATCTCATCATCCCCTAGATTTTATTTAAAATCTTTATAGTTTTATTTTTATCTTGTCTTTTTGTTTGTTTTAACAGGAGAAGCTTTCGGATGAGAGTTTGACGCCCGAGGCCAAGCGTTACATGGAGAGACTCATAAAGCTTGGGAAGAGAAATGGCCTCCATCTTCCTAAAGAGACGCAGGAGGTCAGATACTAAGATCTAACTTTCAGTTTGCTGTGTAACAGTAGCGCAAACACTCTCTTCTAGCCTGTAACTGAGTTTTGTCTTCCCTGTAACAGGAGATCAAAAAGATCAAGAAAAAAATGAGCAATCTGTGTATCGATTTCAACAAACACCTGAATGAAGATACGACTTGCCTGTATTACTCTCGAGAGGAGCTTGGTGGGTGGCCAGAGTACTTTCCTTTCAGAGAGACACTGAAGATCAGATTTAGTGCCTCTGTAAGACAGTTATGGTCATTGTAATATTATAATAGTGTAATGCAACTGTGGGTGTAAATAATTGTTTATAACAAAGTTTACATTAAATGCAAAACATTGTATTTGCAATGTGCACCTTCAAAGCTAGTCATATTAATTGTATTTTTAATTAAAATATAGTTGATTTGATATTCATTTTCTCACTTTGTTTGCTCTAAATCTGAGCATTAGTAAAGGGCATTCAAAGTAATTTTCCATGTCAGAAAAAAACTATTGATTTTTAGTGACCGGAGTGACCGAGACTTTTGGCGGTTTGACAAAATTGAACAGAGCTGAATTTGACATGCTAATTAGGTGACGACAAAAAAAAACACTACATTGAAGGTATTTTAAGGGTGCATTAGGTGCATCATTACTGTTCCTACAAAACGGTAGAAAAAAATCAAATCAATAATCCACAGGGACTCAAATGAATCTGTGAACCATTTATTTAAATTTCTTTTTAGGTGGGCTCCCTGAGGATTTCCTTAACTCTCTGGAGAAAGATGAGTCTGGAAAACTGAAGCTCACTCTGAAGTATCCTCATTATTTTCCCACCATGAAGAAGTGCTTTGTCCCAGAGACACGGAAGAAGTTAGAGGAGGCTTTCAACTCGCGCTGCAAAGAGGTCAGAGATCCCAGAAATCACCTGTAACCATAATTAGAATGCTACCCGATAATAATGTTATTGTAATGATTCCTGTGATAGGAGAACTCTGCTATTCTGAAGGAGCTTGTAGAGTTGCGCTCCAAGAAGAGCAGCCTGCTGGGCTTCAGCACTCATGCTGACTTTGTGCTTGAGATGAACATGGCCAAGGCCTCCAAGGTGGTTGCAACTTTCCTCGGTAATGACTGCTGTCTTTACAAAGAAATGTACCAGATGTAAAAAGACGAGAGTCTCATACATATACAGTATGTATATGTGTATATATATATATGTATATATATATATATATGTGTGTGTGTGTGTGTGTATATAAATTAGAGCTGAAACTCTTTTAAAATGCTGTTATACTGAGTTAAAGAAAACATTTGAGAATCTATTTATTTATGTATTGTAGTATTTTTTATTTTTTTAAAGAAATAAATACTTTTATTTAGCAAGGATGGTTAAAATGTATCTAAGGTGAGAGTAAAGGTATGTACAATATTTCTGCATTAAAAAAATTTGAGTGAATGATCATGTGAGACTTGAAAATTCAACTTTACCAAAGTTCATTTAAATTTATTTAAAAAATTATATATTTTTGAGCAATAGTGTATTTGGTAACACTTTACGATAAGGTTCCGTTAGTTAACATTGGTTAATGCACAAACTAACAATGAGCAATTAATTAATAACCGTTCTTATTAACTAAAGTAACAAAGATTAATAAATGAACAACTATTCATTGTTAGTCTGTTCGCTCGGGTCTATTAAATATTATATATTCTATAGACCTTATGTAGCCCCGCCCCTTTTCAGCTCGTTGTCTTTTGTCTTCCGGTCTGTATTTTCACAGTGATCTTGCATATTTATGAATGAACGGCTCGTTTTAAAATTTTCCCGTTCTACTTACATTTGTTAAGACATCAGCTTTAAACATTACAATCCGTATGAGAACTTTCGTTAACTCTACAATAAGCAAATCCACAGCTAATTGCTCCATGACAAGGATGCCATAGAGATACACAGAGCGACTGCAATAATGGAAGTTCAAAGACAATATTCTAAAGATGGCTGCGTGCTTGTTTCTCTGGCGCATAAGGTCTATAGTTAACTAATGTTAACAAATGGAACCTTATTGCAAAGTGTTAATTTAGTACATTGTTGTGCAATTGTTTAACCCTTTGTTCTATTTCACCTGCACACTTTAGAGGATCTGGCTCGTAAACTGAAGCCCCTGGGTGAGGAAGAGAGGGCTGTTATTCTGAAGCTGAAGGAACAGGAGAGCCAGAAGAGAAATTTGCCCTTCACTGGAGATCTCCATGCCTGGGACACACGCTACTACATGACCCAGGTGGAGGAGACCCAGTATGCAGTGGATCAGAACCAGCTAAAGGAGTATTTCCCGATGGAGGTGGTTACCAAGGGCCTTCTGGACATCTATCAGGAGCTGCTTAATCTCACCTTTCAGCAGGTGGAGGGAGCACCTGTCTGGCATGATGATGTGACGCTGTACTGTGTTAAAGACCGCTCCTCTGGCCAGGTGGTGGGACAGTTTTATCTGGATCTTTTCCCCAGGTAAGCACTCATACCTTGTTTCTACTGAAATTGTGCTGGTGGGGATCTGAAAATCTTTCATTATTCAGAATACAATTTTTTTAACTGCTAATCTTAAACTGGGAAAATATGTATTCCTAAAAATACTACTTAATGTTCTTTTCTTCTTTTTTTAAAGAATGTTTTCATAAGAATCGTAAATAACTTTGCTTAAATCCTCGAAAATAAGATAATGGGTTGTCAAATATATACATATTTGTAGTAATATGTTTTATTACTAGAAATAAGGATGTGCTGTAGTACTCTGAATTGACACCAATTATCCATAATGTAAAGAATGATTGTTCATGATTCTGTGATGTAACTTTTTGCAGAATTCAAAATTCAGTAACCACTCTACAAAAAGGAGTCAATTAGGGACCTCGTTTTTAATCGTTTAGTTACAACATAATTTTCAGCAGAACTGAGAGCACCCATACACAGGACGCGTGCACAGGGTGCATTTACTCTAGAAGGAGCGCAAAGCAATACAACAGACCACTGTCTTGAGATGAGCTCTTTAAAAAAAAACAAAAATTAAAAATACAGTTCTGAACTCCCATAGAGCCTGTCGCAACAGGTGAAGTGTCCTTTTAAGTTATTTCTTAAGAAGGTTTTGGTGAAACTGGCCCCTGTATCCTGAGTGTGGACAGCCAGCTTCAGTGTAGGTCTTCTGAGATTTAGAACCCATTTATATCCTGAGCGCAGAGCTTCAGTGGCAGTTCAGCCAGATTAATCGCTAATTCTCCATTATCTCTGTAGGGAGGGGAAGTACGGCCATGCTGCATGCTTTGGCCTGCAGCCCGGCTGTTTGCTCCCGGACGGGACCAGGCAAATGGCTGTGGCTGCCATGGTGGCTAATTTCAGCAAGCCCACCTCTGACGCTCCATCCCTGCTGCAGCACGACGAAGTGGAAACGTACTTCCATGAGTTTGGACATGTGATGCACCAGCTTTGTGCTCAGGTCCGAATCAAGGCTTTCAGTGTCACTTAGGTTGCAACTAATTTGCAGTGTGTGAAGATTCAATATGTACTTTTGTTTGTTTAGACTGACTTTGCAATGTTCAGCGGGACTCACGTTGAGAGGGATTTCGTGGAAGCTCCGTCTCAGATGTTAGAGAACTGGGTCTGGGAGAGGGAGCCTCTGCAGCGCATGTCCAAGCACTACAAAACAGGAAACCCCATTCCAGAGGAGCTTCTGGACAAACTTATCAAGTCCAGACTTGCTAACACAGGTGAGCATAGTCAAAACAAACAGTGCTGGTTATTTTCACAGACGTCAACTTGAACTGATCACCTGCTAGCTACAAGTCAATATGAAACAAAAGTTTGCACTGTAATTTGTCATACACTTTCATAGTCTTATTATGAATATTTCTGTTAAGGTGTTTTCACACTTGGTTCTTTTCAGGAGTCTTAGTGTGGTTTGCATGATTTTTTTTTTTTTTGGCCGATATGTGAACACTCCAAACTATCTCAGAATCCTTAAAAGTGACCCGAACCAAACCGAGACCATCTCGGGAGGCGTCTGACTACGGTTCGGGTTCACTCCAGCTAACGGCACGGTTCGCTAAAAATGTCCATTGTGACAAATCAATCCGGGGTTACTCGATTTCTCCATTCTTGAATTAGATGCCTCCATAAAAATTAAGGGTGTGAATCTTCACTGGTCTGATGATTTAATTTGATTACAATTATCTAGGGGTGTCGAAATTAATAGTTTTTAAGATGCATCGCGATGCAGACGAGGATGATTCGGTATCGGTTCAGTAATAGACCATAACCGATTATAATGTACTGACACTTTTCTGATGTCATTTGTCACGTATGTGCTTTGTCGCGGTATCATACAATGGCAGAGGGAGGCGAGACGCGAGTAATTAACTTTAAAGTACAACTACTTTAAAAGTCAAGTCAAGTATATTTATATAGCACTTTTCACAATACAGATTGTATCAAAGCAGCTTCACAGTATCAATCAAAACAACATAACAATGTTCGACCTCCACGTTTGGTAGGGCTGATCAATGGTATTAATGATTGGTTAATTAATTTGAATATCCCCAAAAGTCTACATCTGGGCACATTTTGGCTTTTATGAACAACCTGGTAAGCACGACCTGGAGAAGACATGCTGTGTGCGCTCATGTCACACACAAAAATAATATGCAGGAGGTAATACCACTAACTTGATAAACCACGTTTGCCGGCTTCACCCCGAGCTGTTAACGCCTGGCAGAGTCTGACTATAAGCAGATGAGCTCCAATGTCACCCGAATCCGCAGCCAAAAACAAATTATCCACCCGCCCCAATAATTTTTTCTGATTTAAAGTGCCCCTATCATGGTATTTTAAAGTTTCCTAATGTTGTTGTAGAGTCTCCTACAACATGTTTACACGCATCAGATGTAAAAAAAAAACTGTTTAATTTCCTCACAATATACATTTGCACATCATCAAAATGGCTCGTCAAATGAATCAATCTCTCTAAATCCCTCCTTTCCGTGAGTTTATCTGCTCTGATTGGCCAGACAGCTCAGTCTGTTGTGATTGGTCTACCATGTACAGCGCGTCGAGAACAAAAATGCCCATTGCATAACACCGACGGCTCTGCGTGTCCTGAGGCTTCCTACACCGTAAACTAAACACAGTAACAAACAATGACGTCGATTTTACCATATTAATGCGAATGTGAGTCCAATGATGAAATATTAGAAGAACTAGTTATTCAACCTCCATCGCAAGGACGACTCGATAATAGTGGCCCACAGCTGATCAGCAGAAGTATTTCAGTTAGACAGTGATAATGAGAGTTAGCAGGAGACCTACACAATATAAAACTCAAAACTAAGTATTTTGAACACCATCTTTCAAGATCAAGCGGTTTGTGAATCCTGCATTGAACTCCCGAGATTTGAGAAGCAGTCGTCTATACTATAAAATAAAGGGAACACAGAAATAGTTTAGGATTATACTACTGTGATTTCTTGGTAAAGATGAATTTTAACCACTGATTCTTCACATGCTCATCCTTGGGGAGTGAAAAATAACTGGCTTTACCTTCACATCATGCACAGCGCCGTCTTCTCGACATGATGCTGTCCAGTTCAGAAATCAGCTCCGGTTTGAGGTTTAAGTTTCCCTGCGAGTGCGTGTGCAATAACTGGGCGCGGCCAATATGCTAATGTTTCGTATCTACATCACTACGAAACAGCTAATGACTCGAAAAACAATTAATTTCATAAACTCAAGAGTCGACTCTCACTTTTAAAAGACAATAACTTTATATACGGTGCACTTTCAGATATAAAACTTTGCAGGATGTTTTCATTCACTTAGAGCTTTATTACACACTACACGAACAGTCATTTTCAAAAATCCATGATAGGGGCCCTTTAAGTATCCGCACCCGATGGTCAAATTACTATTATTCTGTTTTGTTACGCGGGATTATAAATGGATGATCGTCACATTCAACAGCGGACTCATCGACGATTGATGCACGTATCTCTATGGTAACATAATACACTGATGAATGAGCGCTGCTTTTAAATTATAATTTCTTTAAAACAAAATTGATTTGACAGGCTTTACTCCCTTAAACTGGAATGTCACGGTTTCTGCAACTTCCCGAACAGGCGAACGCACACACACATTACTTTTGAAGTAAAATTGAAAATTGAGGATGCATTGCATCATGATATCGAATTGAATGAATTGATGACATGATAATCGTAATCGAACCAAACCGTGAGACCAGTGTATGTTCACACTAGGGCTGGGTATTGACACAATTTCACAATTCGATTCGATTCACAAGCTTGCAATTCGATTCGATTTCGATTCAATATTGATTATTTTGGATATCAGTTACTATAAATGGCTAATTTTCTCAAGGAAATCAAATCTCTTAAAGGGCATATTGCAGGTAAAAAAAAATAATCTAAATTAATATATAACCTTGTATGAAAATACCATATGAAAAGATAATGCCGGATTTAAAATGTTTTAAAACGACACAAGGACACCAATTTAGTAGATGAAGTGAGCGTTTCTTTGACTGCTCGTAAAAAACGTTTTTTTTTTAACATCGCGTCATTTTACGTCACGAGAGGGAGTTGTGTGCTGTGCTCTGCAGCAGCTCGGTGCAGAGTAGGTTGGTATTCAGTAATAGCGGTCGTGAGTCAGTGTGTTTCCGGTAGTATTTTGTATTTAGACAGCAAGCCTCAAAGCCTGGGTGCAGAGTCAGGCACTGCACATCAAGTCTGGGGGTGATATTTTCCACTAAGGCCCAGTATGCATCCACCTCCCTGCAGCACTGACTTTCCTCAGCTGTAAACATTGCCTCGCATTTCCCACACAAGCACCTATGGAACAAAAACGTTTATCAAGAATAAAAATATCTCTCTGTCTCTCGATGAGAAACCGCTAAGTTATATCACGTAACGCTAGTCTGGACGGATATTAATGAGCATGACATACGCTTGATCAAAGCTTAGTTTCTGTTATTGGTAAGTTCCAATACTCCTAGATGACAAATAATAGCTTTGCTGCTATTAACTGATATACGATGGTAATCTGTGCACAGTATATATCGTTAGCGAACGTGTCTATATCTATAAGCTAACACTGGTCTCTCACCAAGACACCTGCCCTGTTCTCCAGTGGTTCTCCTCACACCACAACTCAATTTGTCTCCTTTGACCGTTGTTCTGTCTAACCAGGGCTCAACATAAAAAAAAATCCCTACTGGCCCCGGGGGCCAGTAGATAAGAGTTTTGCTGGCCCTTCTATATTTTTACTGGCCCTGAAAGAAATATAATGAAAAACACTTTTCCATTAAACTGTATTTTTTGTATACATTAGGATTAATCATTACAGCAAAGGGAGTACAGGAATTAAGAGAGAGCCCCTGGAGACATGCAAAAATAACCAAATTATCATTGCAACTATGAATGGTTATTGCAGTATATATTATTTTTCCTGCAATGGAAATAGGCTCGCCAACACAGAGAGAATGTGGTTTTCACAGGGATCCATTTTACTAAGAGATTCCACTTTTCCTCCTTTCAAGTCTTGCGCAGTCGGATAATTCTCAGTGATGTAGTGGTGCCTGGAGAAGTGGGTATACTCTTAATTTATGCCCCCAATATTTGTTTTAAGCGTCCCAGCAAAGGATGAACAGTGTTATACACAGTGACATCTAAGACGAGTCTTGCATTGAATTACTAGTATTCTTGCATATCAGGGCAGTACACAGGGTTTTATAAATACAGAGTTCCCATAAATGAGAAAATTTAGATTTTCCTGATCTCGACATGAGCATTTTAAGGTGTTTTGAAGGCCAATAAAATGGACAACAGTAGCTTTAAAAGCATGTCGGTTGGCAGTAGTATGATTTGATCAGATTCTTAAACATGAGAATCAGTTTAAATGTCGCAATGAATGATCCACTCTACAAAATGGAAATGCAGAATGTTTATGCTTATTGTTGACAATGCACAATCACATATTCAAAACAGGAATAGTCTTGAATAAGAAATGATTCAAGGATTATATTGCATAGATGTTACATTTCAAACATAGATGTGTCCAGAGGCAATTAGTATGAGCATCAAAGATCAGTTCCAGCTACATTTTCTTTCCTAAATTAATCAATATTTTGGACTAATCTGTTCATTTAATCAATGGTTCAATTGCTCACTCATAAAGATAGTCACTTGTCGCCACCTTCTGGCTTAATGATGCAATTGCGCAAACACAGACAAGCGGAGTGATACAAACAACACATTTGAGGTAACGTTATACAAATATAATTTATAGCCTACTATAATAATGGCAATATATTTAATATGGTGCTTGTGTTGTTAAATTGATCTTATAATTTCCACTGCCTTTGATCAAACTGATTATTTTTGTCGGTCATTTAAAACTTCTATCGACAAAAACAACTGTTCATTTTTGCTACGTGCATCTTATCCCGCACTGTATGATCTGAAGTGAAGCGTCTCGTTGGGATTCGGCTCGCGCATCTGTGAACAAAAATCCTGCTTGCTTTGATTGGTCTAAAACATTTTGACATTGACGAGCGGGTGTTTGAGTGCTGAAGCAGCTCATATGAGGAGGTCAGTTTTCGTCGCGATGGGCGAATCATTGCAGCACGCCAACACCAAATTAGAATTAATATTAGGGAATTATTTCACAACTTTCATTAGGCTACCCTCAAAAAAACGACCCTGGCTGAGTGTTTTTTATTCACATGAGATTAGATTAGCTACTAAATGATGCGCATCAGAGGGGATTTAGAAGTGTGCATACTATGTAAGTCTATGTACCAATTTACCAATGTGTTGCTCGCGCGCAGACACACTTGGTCTCTCTCGCGCACTTTGACATTTTAACATGTTATAAAATAACCTGAAGTAACATTGACACTCTTCGTGCCACTGTGTATGACGTTTGCTGTTTGTTTTGCTGATGGCCATTCACTGGCCCGCCCGGGCCAGTAACTGGCCAATCAACTAGCCCGACATACTCTTTTACTGGCCCCGGGCCATCGGGCCATTGCTTATGTCGAGCCCTGGTCTAACATTAATCCTGGCCTGCCCCTGCTCTCTTGGCAGCATAGCAGGCTCATAATTGTATGGCTGCGGTCCGTCATACGAGGAAGTATGAACAATTTCTTCAGCGTCCGAAAAGTCATTGCGATCCATTGTTTTCCTGTTGTTTGAATCGACCGCTCTCCCTCCCGTTACGTCACGCCCGTTTTAAGATGCGGAAGTAAAATTTTCTCACAAAAACGACTCCAAAAGCCACTGTTGCGTATTTATAACTATATTTTAAAGAAAACCCAGTTCCTACATTATTTGTCTATACATTGACTCGTTGGGTCTTTTAACCTGCAATATGCCCTTTAACTAATCCTGTAAACCAGGGTTCCTCAACTTCGGTCCTGGAGGGCCGGTGTCCTGCACAGTTTAGCTCCAACCCTGATCAAACACACCTACCTGTGAGTTTCTAGTGATCCTGAAGACCTTGATTAGCTTGCTCAGGTGTGTTTGATCAGGGTTGGAGCTAAACTGTGCAGGACACCGGCCCTCCAGGACCGAAGTTGAGGAACCCTGCTGTAAACTATGAGAGTCTAGTTGTATCCTACTAGGCTTCATCTAGCCTAATATGAAGGTAATAATTAACTGTTTTGTAAATATACAAACACTTCAATTACACTTATTTATTTTTATAGTAAGATTATATGAAATATAAACATTTAAATGGTGGCTGTCATAAACTTGCCAGATTTATTCTAATATGCATTAAATATTGAAGAACATTAAGATTATAATGCGTATGTAATATGGTGCATATAGTTAGCAAAATGCTCCTCTCTAGAGTTAATTTTTCTAGCTGACTAACGAGTTTATGGTCACGTGATTTTTCTGAGGTAAATATGACGGTTGAGCGAATCAATGTGGCATGATACGGATTTCGATAAGTTGTACTCTGTCTTTTAACACACTTTCAGATGCTGATTCATGTTTATTTCGCGCTGTAACTGGTATTATTAAGGCGGAAGAGATCAAAGCGCTCCACGCTGCTGCTTCTCTTGAGCTGCGCCAGAGCGATCTCACGACACAGCGCCAAAACTGTATTTATGTTTTTGAATTTCGAAAGAAAATGGACGTAATTTGAAAAGTGAGACTTTTTCATATCATTAGTAACAAAGGACAAAGATTATTTAGATTTTTTGGATGCGCACTACAATGTTCCATTCATTCAAATGAAACAGGATGACTATTCGATTCTTGAGATTTAAGAATCGATATCGGTTCGTAAAAATGAGAATCGATTCATATCGAGAAATCGATATTTATTACCCAGCCCTAGTTCACACCCCTACAATTATCATGTCACTCACTCAATATAATAATTTTTTGCATCCTCAATTTTCAATATTACTGCACATGGCTACATTTTCATCAATGAATACAAGCAGTCAGATACACGATCTCCCTTTTTATTTGATTTGCTCCAAGAAAGTACATTGAATGTAGCCAACATCAACACAGCAGATGACATGAGCATTTAGAACTTATTGGTAAATCCTAAAAGCGCACAAAACTGTCAATTAATCAGTTGAAAACAGTTGTGTACAATTTTTTTCAGTATTATTTGATGAATAGAAAGTTCAAAAGAACAGCATTTATCTGAAATAGAAATCTTTTGCAACATTATCACTACAGTTCATTTTTTTAAAGAAATTAAAGAAATTAATAATTTTATTTAGCAAGGATGCATTCAACTGTCAATCACTCGGATTCACACACATACGTTCATGCGCACACACTTGCACGCACAGGCTGTAAATGTTAAAATAGTGGGTGCATTTTTATTACTTGTTTTTGTGTTTTGCCTCCCTCCACCATTTTGCACTACCGTGAGAAGTGCACATGTGACGAATGACGTCAGAGAAACACCACTAGGTTCAAATCAATTATGGTCTATTACGACATTGATGCAAAATCGTCCAGTCCGCATCGTGATGCTTCGTAGAAGCGATTAATTTCAACACTTCTAGAATACTTCAGCTATTCATCATGGTGGCTGCTTTTGGGACATCTGGTCTCAACAGCATTTGTAGCAATGTTGTTTTACAAAATAATAATTATTAATAATAATAATCTTTAGAGATAAATATCTTTATAGTGAGGCACATACAATTTAAGTGAATGAGATCAAATTTTGAAGGCTGTAGGGAGAACTTTTCTTTTTCACTTGGTTCACCTCTTGGTCCACTTAAAGGAGTCTGAGTTCGGTTCTTTTTAAAAAGGACTCAAGTGTGAAAACACTCTTAGTGTAAGTCCAAAGGAATATTGTCTTTGTAAGCCGATTCAACGTATTAACATTGAAATGACTTTCCTTTTTGGCTCGCTGACATCTTTTTATTCAACACCTCCCTTACACCACAGACTATGTTCTGGTTTGTAACACTTATTTTTCACAATTTTAGCAAATCCTGTCTTGCATTTTTGTTTTTGTTTTCTGGTGAGATTGCTGTGGAAAAATGTCATCCAATATTCACAGATTTCAATATCTATTAAAAAGTCTGTATTTTAATAGTATCCTATTAATAGTATTTAAAGTATCCTCCTTGTTTTTCAGGGTTGTTTAACTTGAGGCAGATTGTTCTGGCTAAAGTGGATCAGGCTTTGCACACAAAGAATGGGCTCGACGCGGCTGAGGAGTATGCCAAACTCTGCCTGGACATTCTGGGAATTCCTGCTTCACCAGGTAAAATGAGATTTGGGTCTGACTGTAATATAATAAAAATATCTCTTAGTGTGACAGGCAAAAAGGATCATCAACCAGAATGTGTTTGTGTTCTTAGTAATACAAAGCAATATTTACCTATACTGTATATTTATGCCATGCACAGTAATTTATACAATGTAATTTATAACATTTATACAATGACTTTCAGACTTTCACAATGTTGTTTAATTTTATTTCACCTATAGCAAAATTGGCACAAATATTATAATGAATATTTGTAAACATCATCTCTATTAGAAGAATTACATTTCTAAACTAATTTTAAAACTGAATGCAATTATTATTATTATTATTACCTCATCAATACCCCATTACCCCCCGTGCTCTTACAGGGACAAATAGGGGTGTAACGATACATCGATATGGATCAATGCATCGATAATAACGTCTAACGATTCGATGCATCGATTCCACACGTAAAATATCGAAATAAGGTACCTTTATTTTTACACTCCACATTCTCACCTAACCAAAAGTGCAGCCAAAGCGCACATTTTTGTTTACTCCCCATCTGTCTGCTGGTGTGTCTTTACAACGTTATTCTCCTCGGCTGAAATATAAGCCTGACAAGACTGACTGAACCCTAAACACGTTTTGTCACAAAAGCCAGTATTGTCCACTGTCAAGCCATCGAGTTCATGATTTACAGCAGAAACCGACAAGCAGTAGCACCCTTGTTCGTGAACACAACACGATAAGTCCGTTTTAGGGACTCGGCACGCTGTATTCATGTCAGATGTGACTTCTAAAAGATGCGCTAGCTGAGAGGAGTCTCGTCGTGATCGAGGAGGATGGATAATTTCAACGAACTTGATGAACCCGTGATATCTTCTCCGGGGTGTAAAAAGAAAATAAAACCTGAAACCTAACTAAAGCATCACGTTAGTGATGAGGGAAAAGCTCACTGTATTGCGTGTACGTTAATCACAACAACAAAGTTTGTCGGGCGTCTATGTCAGCTGAGGAGATTAACGTTACAAAGATTAACCGAGTGTTGTATTATGTAGGCTATCATATAGGGGTGGTGAAAAAAATCGATTAACGATTAATCGCGATTATGTTATGAACGAGTATGAATCGATTATTAAATTTTAAAAAATCGGTTTTTTTTTTTGTTGCATTATTTTCTTTTGTAAAAAATTTTATACCGAAAGTTGAACGTCACGAACACGCCCAGTTCCAGTTAGCAAGCGCGTGTAACGGCCATAGACAGTAAAAGAAACGGCCCGCGGCTCGCTCTCTCCCTCTCTCTCTCACACACACACACACACACACATACAGTTTGATCGCGCCCGCGGCTCGCTCTCTCTCTCTCAAACACACACACACACACGGAGTTTGATCGCGCCCGCGGCTCGCTCTCTCTCTCTCTCTCTCTCTCTCTCTCTCACACACACACACAGAGTTTGATCGCGCCCGCGGTTCGCGCGCTCTCTCTCTCTCACTCACACACACACACACACACACAGTTTGATCGCGCCCGCGTCTCTCACTCTCTCTCTCTCAGTTCGATCGCGCCAACTTACAACTTGATTACTCACAAGTTAGTGTTGCATTTTGTCACTGTGTTCTACAGTACAGTATATAAGCTGAAGCTACAGTAAGTTGTTCAAAAATGTTCATTTTGTCTTCTTAATGATTAAATTGGACAATTTTCTTCTAGAAAGACAAAGGTGTTCAGGTGGAGAAAAAACTTTTTCTTTACCTTGACATGTTTTGACTGCAACCTGCAGTCTTCCTCCACCTGAACAACACCTTGTCTTTCTAGAGGAAAATTGCCCAATTTCTACAGTATGTTGGTTCTGATCTACTTTATAAAGGAAATAAGCCTTTCATTTATTTGTTATTGTTTAGTTCAACTTGATGAGTCACAACACAATGTGATGTATTCATTTCTGTGTTCTACAGAACATAAGCTACATACAAATAATTCTGAAGTTATAACTACACGACAGCAGCTGACTTTTTTTTAATACTGCAATCACTTTGTAGTGTATTTTCGTTTACTGTTGTGAAATGGAAAATCAATAATCGCTAATCGAGAATCGTTAATAATCGAAAATCGACTGTAATCGAATCGGGACTTCAATAATCGTAATCGAATCGAATCGGGAAATCAGACAGATTAACCACCCCTACTATCATAGCAATTACTTGGTTTTGTTTAACTCAGAAACATAAAATGTGAATGTATCTGCTCTGCTAAAACTTATAAAACTTGTAAAAACTTTCAAAACTTTGTAACAACTTTTTTTTTTGTAATTTACCTGTATTTTGTCAATTATTATTATTATTATTATTAATCAAAACATCCCAGCTGCAGTTTGATTATTACTTTACAAAAAACATTTATGAAAATGAACAAGAACGGAGTTCTTGCAAATGACCTCTTCTGTTGAGTATGAGGGTATGCAATTTTTAAAGAGTTTAATTAAACGTACAGGTTAAATATTTTGGTTGCATTTGCGAGTTAATAAAAATGTAACTGGTTGTGTGAAAATAATAATTAAATATCGATTAATCGATCGATTTAGCCCTGAATCGTATCGCAGGTTTTTTTGAGGTATCAACAAATAGCGTATCGCTGGCTGAGAGAATCGATACCGTATCGTGATGAACTGTCCCGATTTACAACCCTAGGGACAAACATGCCTGCCACCTTCGGTCACCTGGCTGGAGGATATGATGCTCAGTACTACGGTTACCTGTGGAGTGAAGTCTTTTCCATGGACATGTTCTACGCCCGTTTCAAACAAGAAGGCATCATGGACCCTAAGGTTAGCTTAACCGGCGGTGCTTGTGCGTCCTGTGCATAAATATGCCTTTTGTACGTCTGCTCATGTTTCTGTGTTTTTAAACAGGTGGGTCTGGACTATAGGAAGTGTGTTCTGAAGCCTGGAGGCTCTGAGGATGCTGTTGACATGCTGAAGAAGTTCTTGGGAAGAGAACCCAAGCAGGATGCATTCCTCCTGAGCAAAGGACTCACGGCTGATCTGGAGTCCGGGACGCCCTGTGCCTGCTGACTGCCTGAAAGTTATGCTAAGCCGTTAAAGCCTCAGACTGATACCTCCTAAACAAATCCCAAAAAGCTCTTCACTAATCACACTATCTCCCAACCTTGCACTTGTGCAAAGAGCTTTCACTTTGGATGTTTGAAGCATTGTTTTAAAATTGAAAATTGTATTGAAATGTCTCACAAAAAAAACAAAAAAAAAAACATCTCCAAATGACACTCTTGTTGCGTTTTAACTGTTTTCTACGGAGCTTAATGAATCCCCTATGGAAAATGCCAAGGCACTGCTTCAGTGCACTCATAACACGTAATTTGGCTGATGTCACACACGGGATACCAGTTACATGATTCACAACAGATCCCTAGGAAAGCATTAACTTAATATTGGATGAATTTCACCCCAAAATCTAAAGAAATAAAAACAAAAAAATATATTTTGCATAAAGAAAATTAAGACACATTAAGCAGATTTGTCCCCATGAATAAATACATATGTATATGTATTCTTACAAACACAGAATTAATAAATGAATACAGTGGTGTCCAAAATTATTATAATGTTTTAAAAGAAGACTCTTCTGCTCACCAAGGCTTCATTTATTTGATCCAAAATACAGCAAAAACGAATTCAAAAATTCAAATTTTTTTAAATATATTTTAAAATGTAATTTATTCATGTGGTCAAAGCTGAATTTTCAGCATCATTACTTCAGTCTTCAGTGTCACATGATCCTTCAGAAATCATTCTAAAATGCCGATTTGCTGCTAAAAAACCCCCCACTTAATATTATTGTCAATATTGAAATTTCTTTTCAGGATTCTTTGATGAATAGAACGTTCTAAAGCATTTATCTGAAATAGAAAGCTTTTTCAACATATTAAATGTCTATACAGTCTATACTTTAATGCATCCTTGCTAAATAAAATTATAAATTTCTTTAATTTCTTTAAAAAAATGAACTGTAGTGATAATGTTGCAAAAGATTTCTATTTCAGATAAATGCTGTTCTTTTGAACTTTCTATTCATCAAATAATACTGAAAAAAATTGTACACAACTGTTTTCAAATTTAATAATAATAATTGAGTAGCAAATCGGCATATTAGAATGACTTCTGAAGGGTCATGTGACACTTAAGACTGGAGTAATTATACTGAAAATTCTGTTTTACCAACACAGAAATAAATTGCATTTTAAAATATATTCAAATAGAAAAGAGTTATTTTAAATTGTAAAAATATTTCACAATATTACTGTTTGTGCTGTATTCAATGAAGGTGAGCAACATTGAAAAATCTTACAGTTCTAATAATTTTGGCCACTGTATATCATATATTAATAATTACAATTTAAATTATATAACAGTAAATATAATGGTAGTGTTTTACTGCCTGTGATGTATTATTTTAAATAACAAATAATAATTATTGTTTAAAACTGCATTTTTTTGAGATGTAAAATATAATCCAATTAAAATCATAGCAGCATCTTTTTCCACATTTAATGTAATATTAAAACCAAGAAAATGCATGTAAGAAATGAAAAGGTCTTTGTTTGTCATGTTAACATATTACATAAATTGCACAATTTTGCCTGGGGCAAAGTAAGTTTTGATCATGATTCAGTGCATCAACCCTGACACCCGATTCCTTGGTGAGCATAGACTTGGTTATTCTCTCTTGAGACTGCAGGGGCTCTGAGCACATTAGAGAAGCTAGAAACAAACAACACGGAGTAACAATTAACAGATGCAGAGGTTTAGTTAGTAATGCAATAAAATCACCAGCTCCTGTGCGACCATGCTCAGTTTATCAGGTTCACGTAAATGTCATTTTAAATCATATTATAGTTATTTGTAAAGAGGCAAAATGATTCCAAGGATCTTAAACTCATAATCAGAAATGAAAAGCAACAGTAAATGGATTCATACGCTTTAGGTTAATTAAAGGTGTGGCAGCTGCTCACGGTCTCCAGGGTCCGGGTCGTAAACACCGTGTCTCTCTCGACCTCCTTGATCTCAGTGGATAAAATGACGGGTGCAGAGGAGAACAAACAAACGTGCTAGAGTGCTTCGCAACAGAGCGGTTTCTTTTCCTTATAGTGGAATACTGTGGAAAACGTATTTTTCGTCTAGGGGCTCAATTAATATTCGGCTTTCAGATCTACTCTTTTTACTTCTCAAACTAAGCAGTGATGCTCAGTAGACCTGGAGCTCATTTTTCAATGCTGTATTTTTTGGGGGGTTACTAAGATTTGGTTGGGTTATGAGGACAGGAGTGCAGGCGATCTTACTCTGGATTTATTGAGGTGTGTTGGTCAGGATGGCTGTGGTGGAGGTGAGCGAAGCTCTTGGATTGGAGGCTCTACGGGGACAGAGTGCTGATGCTCTACAACCTGTTTCCAGAATGGTGCGGGTGTTCATCAGCTCCACACACTCGGGTAAGGCTAGCACTGCTTGTTTTAGTCCCTTTAACTCTGATTTTTGTACACACGTGTGTACAAAAACATATTTATATATAGACACAGTCAAACAGACACACACACACACACGTGTATATACACTCACCGGCCACTTTATTAGGTACACCTGTCCAACTGCTCGTTAACACTTAATTTCTAAGCAGCCAATCACATGGCGCCAACTCAGTGCATTTAGGCATGTAGACATGGTCAAGACAATCTCCTGCAGTTCAAACCGAGCATCAGTATGGGGAAGAAAGGTGATTTGAGTGACTTTGAACGTGGCATGATTGTTGGTGCCAGAAGGGCTGGTCTGAGTATTTCAGAAACTGCTAATCTACTGGGATTTTCACGCACAACCATCTCTAGGGTTTACAGAGAATGGTCCGAAAAAGAAAAAACATCCAGTGAGCGGCAGTTCTGTGGGCGGAAATGCCTTGTTGATGCCAGAGGTCAGAGGAGAATGGCCAGACTGGTTCGAGCTGATAGAAGGGCAACAGTGACTCAAATAACCACCCGTTACAACCAAGGTGGGCAGAAGAGCATCTCTGAACGCACAGTACGTCGAACTTTGAGGCAGATGGGCTACAGCAGCAGAAGACCACACCGGGTGCCACTCCTTTCAGCTAAGAACAGGAAACTGAGGCTACAATTTGCACAAGCTCATCGAAATTGGACAATAGAAGATTGGAAAAACGTTGCCTGGTCTGATGAGTCTCGATTTCTGCTGCGACATTCGGATGGTAGGGTCAGAATTTGGCGTCTACAACATGAAAGCATGGATCCATCCTGCCTTGTATCAACGGTTCAGGCTGGTGGTGGTGGTGTCATGGTGTGGGGAATATTTTCTTGGCACTCTTTGGGCCCCTTGGTACCAATTGAGCATCGTTGCAACGCCACAGCCTACCTGAGTATTGTTGCTGACCATGTCCATCCCTTTATGACCACAATGTACCCAACTTCTGATGGCTACTTTCAGCAGGATAATGCGCCATGTCATAAAGCTGGAATCATCTCAGACTGGTTTCTTGAACATGACAATGAGTTCGCTGTACTCAAATGGCCTCCACAGTCACCTGGGGCCTGATGTATAAACATTGCGTACGCACAAAATAGGCATAGAAATATGCGTACGCATTTTTCCACTCACATATCGGGATTTATAAAAAATAAACTTGGCGTAAATAAGAGCGCACCGTAAGGATGCTCTTGACCGTGCGTACGCACTCTTTTAGAAGAGTATGTGTTTTGGCGACACCAACTGGCCCAAATAGCAATAACTATTTTAAATGAAAAACTTCTAAATTATCCTATTACATAACCCAATAAATCAAATTGCATCAACCTGAATTATCATTATCAGCATTCTTAACCAGGTGCAAATACTATATAAATAAAGATATTACAAACATAATTTCACTCACCAAGCCTATCACATGAAGCAAACATCCATCCCTTCTTAAATGTCCGCGCCAGCGAGCGCTTTGGGCCGTTTAGTGAAACTGACGCAGCCTATCTAAAACCATACATCTTCATTATACGTCCTAATCATAAATACAGTGCATGTTCACAATAATAGTTTAAATAAATAAAAGAATGATTTAAACTATGTTTTACTTCTGATATAAACATTTAGATTAAATATGCCATTCTCATTAATGTAGTCTCATAAACTACATGAAATCATTACTGAGAAGTTACAACATTTTTATATTCAATAAATAGAAATATTTGTTGTGGATGCAATGCAACACTTTTCCTCTGGCATGCTGTGTTTTAATGTTTTAACTACAGAGATTAATTGCTTATCATGATAATAGCAGATTGTCTGAGAAAATAGTTTTGTGCAAATAATGCAAAGTCTATCTTTTTCCATTAAAAATATAAATCAATTAAAAATACTGTTTGGCCAGTGGAAAAGATTGAGAAAAACTTTCTCTGAAATGTATTTTACACTATTTTAATTATTTATTTATTTATTTATTTATTCAAAAACAAGGCAATTAGGCTATTAAATAATTTTTATTAATGACATCCGTATTTCATATTTTCCTAATGTCTGGTACCGGTCACGTGGATGAATAATAATATGCAAATGATATGCAGATGAGGACATGCATAGTAAAACTAGGCGTTGTAATCTCCATATATGGTTATATCGGGGTGGAGACGCATGGGCGCACAATCTTACACTGACTGGGATTTATAAAGTGAATTCTACGCAGATTCTGGCGTACGCACGGTTTTATAAGTCTGAATATTTTTTTGCGTACAACATTTTTGGCTTTCCGGCGTACGTACACTTTTAGTAAGGATTCTACGCAGAGTTTAATAAATGAGGCCCCAGATCTCAATCCAATAGAGCATCTTTGGGATGTGGTGGAACGGGAGATTCGCATCATGGATGTGCAGCCGACAAATCTGCGGCAACTGTGTGATGCCATCATGTCAATATGGACCAAACTCCCTGAGGAATGCTTCCAGCACCTTGTTGAATCTATGCCACGAAGAATTGAGGCAGTTCTGAAGGCAAAAGGGGGTCCAACCCGTTACTAGCATGGGGTACCTAATAAAGTGGCCGGTGAGTGTGTATATATATATATATATATGTATAGGTGTGTATATATATGTATATGTATGTACACACACACACACACACACGGTATGTATACTATAATCGAGTTAACATACAGTATTACATATCACAAAATAAAAAGACCTGCCATTAATAAACTACATTTTATTTGACAGACATGAAAAATGAGCGAAATGCATTCTGGGAGAAGGCCTATTCTGAGTTGCAGGCCCACTGCCAAAGTTTGGGTCTCGTCTTTGAGGTTTGTGTTGTGTAAATGTAGTGTAGATTAATTCTGGTGGGAATTGATATATACTGTATAGCCTATATATAAACATATCCACCAAAGAGCATAATATTTCTTTTGGTTTGTTATTGTGAATTTTTTTTAATATTTCTCACAGTTAGTGGATCTCAGATGCGGAGTGCGTGACATCATCGCAGATGATCATTTGACAACAGAACTGTCCATTAAAGAAATTGAAACCTGTCAGAGAATATCAGATGGGCCTACTTTTATTGTATGTGTCACCAGCAACTTTAATACATTTTATTCAGTCTTTGCTATTTAAAACCTTAAGGTCATCAGCCTTGTTTTGGTTTTCATTTAAAATCCGTAAGTGTAATGCTGTGTCTCTGCTTTGCACTGTTTTTTTTTGTGTCAGGCTCTGCTCGGTAATCAGTACGGCCATCGCCCAATCCCATCCCATATACCAGAAACGGAGTTTGAGTTGCTGGTATCAAAACTCTCTAAAGATTCAGAGAGTTTAATGCTCCTTAACCAATGGTTCTCCAAAGACAGTAATTCAGTCCCACCCACATATATACTCCAGCCAATCACAGCTCACTATCCTCATTACAATGACAGGGGTTCTGAGAGCGGACAGCGTGATAATGATGTCATATCCTGGAATCTGACAGAGTCACGACTGCTGCAGGCTCTCCGCACTGCTGCCCAACAGGCTGAGAGAGACGGGGATATCACTGTTGACCACAAGCACAAGTTTTTCAAATCTGGTGAGAGATTATGAAACTTTTCAGGGATCTGGTGTAAATTTGGGTCATTTTTTTTTTTATTCCAGACCTGTATGACTGACTGACTTCAAGCAGAACACATAAACACTCAAAAATACATTTTTGAATATTTTTTTATTCATACAGTAAAAGGCACTGGGTTCCAAAACAAGTGTATTGAGTTTCCAATACAATGACTTTCATTGTATACCTTTTTTTTTATTATTATTTTTATATTGTCTATTTTGTTCTGCAGAAGAAATAAATGCATACAGGTTTGGAGTGTCATGAAGAAGTTACACAACCCAAGAAGATACATCCTGTTTGGTTACAGAGGTTTAGATAATTTTATTGTATTTGGTAAAATTAAATGATAACAGGGTTGTAAAATGTGGTACATGACTAAACATTATGTTTTTGGTAAATAAAATGAATAGTAAAAGAACGAAACATGGTATTTCAACTTCTAATTATTAAAAAAATGTGACCCAATACCATATTTATGGAAAGACTCTTCTAAGTTTAATGAGTCCTGTCCTAGTTTTTCCTTTTATTTGAAAAGATTATGATGTTATTTACATATGTTTCACAGTCTTAGAGTATGAAATGGAGCACGGCTTTCTCAAGACTCAAGGCGAGGCATCAGCTGTCCTGTTTATCCGTGAACTGCCTCGACTTAGTAAAAGAGACTGCAAGAAAAACTTTGCAAAGTTTCTTCTGGACGTCACAGCTGACGGCTTGCTTGACACAGAAGCACGGGAGCTCTTGGCAGACCTGAAGACACGCATCTGCAACACAGATCGCCTCCAACCTCTCTCCATGGAGCTCAGCAAAGGAGCCATGAACCCGAGCCGCAAAGAACACAAGGAATATCTGGGAAAACTGTGTGAGCAGGTATCATCTCAAATGAAGAAACTAATCTGCAGGAATGCTCTGCAAACTTCAGGTTGTAGCACAGTAGATCCAGGATGGTCCTGGTTGAAACAGGAGCTCTTCCATCACACCATGCTGAGCGAGGAGAAGTGTTCTGTGTTTAAAGGGAGGGACAGCGTTCTGGGAAAGATCTGCATCACCATGTGGGAGTCCACTAACGCTTGCCATGAACCTCTTCTGGTTCATGGACCTTCAGGGGTTGGTAAAACAGCTCTGCTTTGCAAACTGGCACAGGAAATGCGAGGTGTTGATCAACGGGGAATTGTGGTGCTGAGGTTGCTGGGAACATCTCCACTCAGCTCAGATGTTGACTCTGTTCTCAGAGGTGTATGTCTTCAAGTTTGTGGCGCTTCAGGGTTGCAGTTCCCCCACCCACATATTGCCAACACGCATGAAGAGCTAGTTCGGTTTTTCCATTCCACGCTGGAAGAAGTGTCAAAACAAGGAGACATGCTTCTACTCATTCTAGACGCAGTGGACCAGCTGTTAGAGGCAAATAAGCCCCATAATCTAGACTGGATACCTAAAGCGATCCCACCTAATGTACACATTGTGCTCTCTACCTCTGATGACTGTGTTGAGAAATGTAAATCTTTGGTTTCAGCAGAGCAAAACATCTTTAGAGTGGAACTTCTCACAGACGTTCAAGGGAAAGACGTAATTGATGCCTACATGAGCGCAGCTGGACGCAAGCTGAACTCAGAACAGTTGGACACCATCTTACACAGCTTCCAGCAAAGCGGAAGCCCTTTGCATCTGAAACTCATACTAGACATTGCTAAACAGTGGTCCTCCTGGACCTCCATGTCTAGTTCTCACCTGGGCATCTCTGCACAGGAGGTGATGACACAGTTTTTGCAATCACTTGAGGAGAATCATGGGAAGAAGCTAGTTAGTCATGCTTTGAGCTTCATATTGTTATCAAGGTAAGTCATATTTTGTTATGTTGGTGTAGCAAGACCCAATATGTTAACTTTTTAATGATAGATAAGGATGCTTTGTTAATTGGGTTTAATGGCATATTTACACTACCGTGCTGTCTTACCTCCAAATTATGTGTAAAAATGCATAAAAGATGTAAACAAAAATTGCCAAAGTCATCAGAACCATCTTAAATTAGCCAGCAGCCATATCACCCTGTAGCCCAAGACTAGTTGCCCACTGAAGCTAAGCAGGGCTGAGCCTGGTTAGTACCTGGATGGGAGACCTCATGAGAAAACCAGGTTGCTGCTGGAAGAGGTGTTATGAGGCCAGCAGGGGGCGCTCTCCCTGTGGTCTGTGTGGGTCCTAACACCCCAGTAAAGTGATGGGGACACTATACTGTCAAAGAGCACCGTCCTTTGGATGAGACATTAAACCGAGGTCTTGACTCTCTGTGATCATTAAAAATCCCAGGATGTCTTTCGAAAGAGTAGGGGTGTAACCCCGGCATCTTGGCCAAATCTGCCCATTGGCCTCTGTCCATCATGGCCTCCTAATCATCCCCGTATACTGATTGGCTTCATCACTCCGTCTCCTCTCCACCAGTAAGCTGGTGTGTGGTGGGCGTACTGGCGCAATATGGCTGCCGTCGCATCATCCAGGTGGATGCTGCACATTGGCGGTGGTTGAGGAGATTCCCCCCTTCCTTGTAAAGCGCTTTGAGGTCCCAGATAAAGCGCTATATAAATGTAACGAATTATTATTATGTATTAGTATGCATACATTTGAGTGGCTATGCACGAGAATCAACACCGAGAAGTCATAGGGTTTTTCCTGTGATTGTGATTCCTTTGTATATACCAAGGTTTTGCACCATTCAGAATTGAATTGATATCTTTTATATTAAAAATGAAAAAAAAGTTTTAGTTTATCTATAATAACCCTGATTTAAAGGGATAGTTCACCCAAATATCATTAATTAGTCACCCTCATGTTTTCTTTCATCTTCAGAACACAAATTAAGATCTTTTTGATGAAATCTGAGAGCTTTATGTCCCTCCTTTGACAGCCACACAACTACCACTTTGGCGCATCAAACAGTTCACAAATAGATCGTAAAACTAATCCATATGAAATGAGTGGTTTAGTCCACATTTTCTGAAAAGATACGATCGCTTTATATGATGAACAGATTGAATTTAAGCTTTTATTCACATATAAACATACATCATCTGTTACGGTCACAGCCATAACATAAAAGAGGGTCAACACAAAAGGCTCAATCCAATATGGGTTTTATTTACAAACAATAATTATAACATAAGATGGGGGGAGAAAATGAATAGGGAAACCAATGAAAAATGAGCACAACTAGACCGCCACACAAATCCCGCCACCCAAAGCAACAAGGCTCCTAATATTCATGCTCATCCGGTCCTCAGGTGTAGGGAATCTGCTCGTAAGACTCAGGTTACAAACATTTCCAACCACTAGAGAGCAGACAAACCATTAATCGGATTTACCAATGAGCAAACATGTTGAACTCCAGGGGAGTTAGGCTCCCTGATGTAATTGTCCTGAATATACTGCACCTCTTTCTGCAGAAGAGCTCTTTTCAGCAGATTGATGCAATACGGATGCTGTTTTATAGGTTGAATAGTGGACCCCACATCAATATCGTGCTCAATAACGGACGTCTGGGTGGGGATGTCACTGAACAAAATCGGATACTGGGTCACTAACTCTAAAACATCAGCTTTCTCAGTTGGAGATACATTTGGTAACTGACTAGACAAATTTAAGAGCACCTCTGAATTTTATCTACCTTCAAATGTGCACCTATAAGGTCCTACCTCTACCTCTTCATTCACCTGTTCTCATGCGGACAATCCTACAGCAGACACCTCACATGGCTCTATAATGGAAGGAGTTAAGTTTGCGGAGTTGTCAACGCCCGGATTTCTCTCATATAGGCTTTTATCATATTAATATGACAAACTCAGGAATTTTGATGGTGATAAGAAATATTGATAACATAGTCGTGATCTGACAGTTTTTTTAAAACCACGTAAGGATCATTTTAACAAAGTTGCAGCGATCTACCCGGCACAGGTAACAACACCAACACTTTGTCACCAGGGTTTAAATTTGGACTTTCTCAAGATTCTGTTTGGCTAGCTTATGGACTCTGTAAATGCGTGTAAACTCTGTGACGTACTTGGGAATGGTTCTACTTTTTAAATCATAGAGCCATTTCTCTTTTAATATGGTCAAAGGTCCACACAGAATGTGGCCAAAAACCAATTCAGCGGGGCTAAACTTGAGTGATTCTTGTACCACTTCACGTGAGGCAAAAAGTAACAATGAAAATCCCTCTTCCCAGTCCCGTTCAAGTTCAAAACAATAAGTGTGAAGCATAGACTTCAGGGTCTGGTGAAACCTCTCCAGTGAAACCTACATATGACTTTCAGGGTGATAAACAGTGTCGTTATACTTAATGTGGAGACACTTAAGCACTCTTGAAAACGTACAAGATGTAAAATTCGTCCCCTCGTCACCTTGGTGTAAAGAACTTAATGAATCATATGAAATATAATGAAAAATTGTTTGGTTGGGCTTCCCTACCATTTTACAAATGTGACAAGTTTGGCTGTTGCTTGAAACATTTTTTCAGACCCTGCCAATAAAAACTTCGCAAAATCTGATCATACGTTTGTACACCTAAAATGACTAGCTGGACCATTATGTGCAACAGCATTCAGCATTCCACTAACGGCGCCCACTATCAATATAGCATCTTTGGTGGTAGGAAGGAGATGTATGTAAAGCTTTTTGAGTGCAGAGAAAAGTGCTATATAATTATTAATCTTTGGGAAAGTATGCCTAGGCACAGTCACACTTTCCTGTTCTGGACCAATTAACTCAATAGAGCAAGAGTACGATCTGATTAATTTATCAAGAGACCATAGAGAAAGAGAATGTAACCGCGCAAGCCGAGAAAATCTCAGGATACTTCAGAACACTGTCATCAGCAGTAGTAAAGAGCGTCTCCGATACAACTTCAGGTGGCACATTAGGAGACCTCCATACACAACATCCAGCTACATAATTTCCTAAAACGAAGGTTACATCAGGAATTGGAAGAGATGGATGAACACTCACTACCACATCACCTGTCGCCAATTCCGATTTTAAGTGAACTCTGTGTAACGGAACCTCCATAATTCCCATTTCACGAATGGGTAGAAGTTCACCCAGTCCTGGAACGGACTCCACTTTGCAGGAAAGGTCCATATCCAGTCTTGTCAGGATGAATAATGCAGTCAGATGAATTACCATCAGGTTTTGAACAGAAGTCACCCAAGATTAACCCAATAGGTTTTGGATTAAACTTCCTTTCAAGAACAGGACCGTTTGCAATCAAATGACTGCAAGCATTACAATATAATCAGACTCTATCACCAACCGAAACGATAGGCTTACTACTGAATGATTTTCTGAGTGTTGAATTGGAACAGCATGTGTTTTATTATCCCACTATTTCTTTTTATGCGTTAAAATATCATCTGCTAAGGTAGCGGCTTTGTGGAGTGTATCGGCCTTCTGTTCATTTATGTATGTAGAAAGAGAAACAGGTAAGCAATTCTTAAATTCTTCCACCAAAATGAGTTGTCTTATTTGTTCCTTGCTTTCAACTTTTTGAGACCTGCACCAACGATCAAACAATAGTTCTTTCTCTTGCGCAAACTCAATCTAGGTCTGACTGGGAGGCTTCGAACAATGTCTGAAACTGTTGTCTATACGCCTCTCAAGCTTTTAATATAGCAGCTTTCTCTAATTTATAATCCGCAGATTTCTCTGCTACTGCATTGCGCGATTACTGGTAAGGTGCAAGAAGCCTACGCGGCGTTATCTGCAATGATCAAATGTTTTCTGGACACTTTAAGAAAACAGCAACTTTCGATATGACAAAAATCTAAATGACAACGTCCTTTTCACAGAAAGGAGGAACCATTCTCCGGTTTTGGCTGACATCAAATTCACTAGAGGCAGCGGCAGCTTTAACTCTCATTTCTAACTCCATCTGCTTTAAAGCCAACAAATTCATGCTATCGTAACTCTAATTTTGCATTTTCTAACTCTATTTGTTATTCTTTCAGTGCCAATTCTTTTAACCAAAGGCAACCACATCTTCTACCTCACTAGTATTTTATAAGGGCATTGCTAAAACACCCAACTCAATAAGACAGCCTTTCAGGATATTACGCAGGGTTTCTTTAACATTCTTATGCCTAGAAGATATTGCGACATTATAAGAATGTGCAATTTGCAATAACTGCTATTTTGTATACGATAAGAGCAGTTCTTCAGATAGAGACTCCCAAAAAAAGTCCACTACTGATGCCATTTCGACGCACTTATGACCACACAGTAGTGAAACACTAGCATTTACCCCGAAAATTGTGTAAGTAATTAGATCATCTAATCGCTCTCACTGAAGATCATCCATTCACCCAACTAAACAGAATTTGAACTAAATTTGGCCGCTATATGAAATTACCTCAAAAATTCGACAGGTTCGAAAATGAGTTTTAAAATCACTAGAGTAACTAAAAGCAATTCCACAACACAATTTTATTTACTGAAGCATACCCCACTCCGAATAAACACTAATCATAAAAAAGACAAAATATCAAAGTAGCAGGTCCAAACCTACCTGGCGACTACACATGGGATCACATTAGTTACTTCCACACAAAAACAGTTGAAAATAACATAAACATAATAGTTTTGGACGAGCCCCCAATGTTAAGGTCACAGCCATAACATAGAAGAGGGTCA
This sequence comes from Semotilus atromaculatus, assembly GCA_031834385.1. Lineage (NCBI taxonomy): Eukaryota > Metazoa > Chordata > Actinopteri > Cypriniformes > Leuciscidae > Semotilus > Semotilus atromaculatus. The sequence continues at coordinate 23,832,360 of JAULUF010000020.1, read as the reverse complement.
ACACAAAAGGCTCGGTCCAATTGTGGTTTTATTTACGAACAAATAAACATTCTCGTGTTTTGCAGAATGTTTGAGCTTCAGCAAGAGGTTTGTTGTTGGGCATCAAGCATTGTTTGCTGATCAATGATAATTTGTGAATAAAAGACCAAATTCACGATTCACAACTGTCTCAAGAAAATTTGTACTTAACCACTAAATTCATATATGGATTAGTTTTATGATCTATTAACTTTTTGAAGCGTCAAAGTGGTAGTTGCTTAAGTGTCTATGGAGGGACAGAAAGCTCTAAGATTTCATCAAAAAGATTTTCATTTGTGTTTTGAAGATGAATGAAAGTCTTATGGGTTTTGAACAACATGAGGGTGAGTAATTAATACAGAATCTTCATTTTTGGGTGAACTATCCCTTTTTAGTTGCCTCTGTGCTACATTGCACTTCTTGTGGTATATCTGCAGCTTTAGATGAGTCAAACGCTAGCCTTCATAATTGGCAGGTCTAAATGTAATTTTTGACATTTCACACAGTAACAAAAGTCTAAGTTTTTAAATGTAATTATTTGCCTTTTACATATTCAACAGATATGGACTATCAGAGGCAGAGTTACAGGATGTCTTGTCTTTAGATAATGACGTTCTGGCCGAGATCTATAAGTACTGGCTTCCTCCAAGCCACACACTCTTGCGATTCCCACGTCTTCATTGGTCACGTCTCCGACATGACCTGAGAGCTCATCTGGTGGAGAGATGGGATGGGGGTGTTATTCTACTGGGTTTCGCTCACAGGTAAAGGTTTTCTTAGACCTTTCTGTTTGCCACCGACATTTAAAAATTTTCTAAACTATAATCAGTCTCAGCGAAATGTAATGTAGTTGCATTGATTGCATAAATGGAATGGAGAAAAAGCAGACAGAGAAAATTTAAGTTTCAAAAACTCTACTTTTGAATGGTATCTACCAGCATGAGCTAACTGACCAATGGTAACCAGTCGAAACATGACCCGTTGACCATCACTAGTCTGCAAGAGGGTGGCCCTCTAGGAAAAATCTAAGTGCTCCCTAAGCCCATTTTATCAATGTTCTCATCTTAGCCTTTACTTTTCTTAGGCAATTCACAGAGCTGGTAAGAAAGAGATATTTGTCACGCGATGTGAAAGCTGACATGCACTCCATCCTTGCCGAGTATTTCTCAGGACAGTGGAGTAAAGGGCAGCTCAGGCCTATTCTTCTGCCCTCGCTAACCACACTGCTAAATGCTGACAGAAAGGTATTGTTCAAGGTCACAAAATCAGCATTGTCAAATATTTTTTAGATGTAAATAAAATATACAATAATTTGTTTGGGTGGTAAAACATGCTATATTTTCAAGGTACCATCCCAGCCTTTATGGTTTACTGGAGAAATTGCCAATTTACGGAAGCTTCATGAACTGCCCTATCACCTCGCTCATGCAGGCAAATTTGAGGAGCTACGCCAGTCAGTGTTCGGTGAGGTTTGAATAGGTTTACACTTTATTTCTACGGTCCACTTTAGACATTCTACTAACTAAAGGTAACTGCAACTACATGTCAGCTAACTCTCATTAGGGTATTAGTAGACTGAAGTAGACTGTTACAATATTAGGTGGTAGACTAGGTTAGTAACACAAGGTTAGGTGTTAGGGTTCAGGTTAGTAGAATAAGTTGACATGTAGTTGCAAAGTTGCTTATAAAATCTCTGTTGAGGGACCATAAAAAGTGCTAGCAGACAGTCTACTAACACTCTGAAGTTGACATGTAGTTGCTTATTGCTTATACAAGTTACTTATAGTTAGTAGAATGTCTAAAGTGGACCATCAAAATAAAGTGTTAGCTTGGATAGCAATAGATAGAAGATGGTGGAGGAAAACAAAACCTGGTGACCATGGTAAAACATTCATTCCTGTAGAGTAGGTTTGCCAAAAAAAAATGAACTTTAATATTTATTCATGAAGCTCTAGATGGCGCAGGTTGATAGGTTCTTTATATGCAATTTGCTATCAAACACATCATTTACTACATGTCACAAGCTGATTTGATTCTGCTGATCCTGCAGCCAATTTGCTTGCTTGCTCAACATATAAATAGTCTGGAGTTTGCAATCAGAGTTCCTCTGAAACCCTCCACCTGTCTAGATTTGTTACGGGATCTATGCATGCCTGTCAATGCAGCAGCAGCATATCTTACATGCTCACAGCAACATATCTTACATGCTCACAGCAACATATCTTACATGCTCACAGCAACATATCTTACATGCTCACAGCAACATATCTTACATGCTCACAGCAACATATCTGTATCCATTGGGTCCACTGAGACCAATTACATTGACATTGTCATATCCATACGTGCTTAAATGATTCAGAGTTGTCATAATTGAAATAACTTCAAATAAGCAAATCTAAAATAAGATGTGTATACATGAAATTCATTTTACTTTGACATTTTTAAATAAATTAATATAAATAAGATGAGCCATGAGACAATTACTTTGTTCCACTAAAAGAACATAGCATAACACCATTTTGAGTTTTGCTAGGTTGTTTATTATCCTTTGGTGTTTTATTAACAAAAGTCATCATATGATCTGTTTGAACAGTTATTTATTTTATTTGTAATAAAGTATGCAATTTACTTGTAATAAGATACAGACATGCACATTATGTGAAGTTATACATGTGTCTCTTTTCATCTGATCACAGTATTGCTTGTACTTCCCTTCAAAAGTATAATTTTCTTTAAAAAAATAGTTAAATCTATTGTATTTTCTCTCAATTTTCCCTAAAGAAATGAATTGGTAAATGGTTACCGTATGTAGTGACCCTTCCCTATACTGTTATCCCATCCCCACTAAATCTCATCCCTACTAAATGACCAACTGACAACTGTTCTTTGTATTGTGTTTTATGTTTCGTAAACTTAAAATATATATAAAGATAATTGTGCATTTATTCTCACAGGCAGTCTGGATTGGTTGTGTTGTAAAACTCTGCAGTGTGGCGTGAGCTGTGTTATTCAGGACCTGTCGCTTTGCACTGATCTCACAGAATGTGTTGAGATACAAATGCTGAAAGAGACATTTCTGCTGATTAAGCCCTCATTCGATTTTAGCGATGGCCATGTGGGTAAGTATGGGGCTTCCATAGGCTGTGTACCACCAATGATATTTATTTAATATATGGAAATCAGAATCTATTTGTAAGACGTTTGTTTTAAAATTCATAAAAATTCACCATGGCTCACAATTCCAATTCCAGTCTCTAAATCAGGGTTCCTCAACTTCGGTCCTGGAGGGCCGGTGTCCTGCACAGTTTAGCTCCAACCCTGATCAAACACACCTACCTGTGAGTTTCTAGTGATCCTGAAGACCTTGATTAGCTTGCTCAGGTGTGTTTGATCAGGGTTGGAGCTAAACTGTGCAGGACACCGGCCCTTCAGGACCGAAGTTAAGGAACCCTGCTCTAAATGATCCATAGTATTGGGTTTCATGTTTTTATGAAATTGTAATTGGAGTTTTGTAGCTTTTAGTTTGTTTGTGCGCTCAAGCCGGGGACACACTTAACGACTAACTGAAACGTTCTAAGACTGAATGAACACACTTACAGACAAAAACTTGAGCAGATTGTAAACACGACTGTGACCACCGACTGATCACGACTCAGTGCGTTTGGTTATGATGAGTCATAAGTATCAAATTACAGTTATTATTGGCCTTACAATCGTTAAGTGTGAGTCCGGCTTTAGAGGTCACCTATTCTAGAGGAAATAAAACTTTTCAAGCACTTTTCAAGCAATTGAAGGTGAAGTGTGCAATTTCTATGCCTTCACTGAAGTGTCATTACACCCTTCATCTTAAAATGGAAGTTGCTTCTGCATGATCAATTGCCCAGTTTTTTTCTTTACTTTTTTTTTTTTACTTTAGTTTATTCTTTTTTTTTTTATTCAAATTGATATATTTGTTATTTTTTTGTTAGTTAACTACATTTAAAATATTAATTAAATACACAAGTTTAAATATGGCTATTCATTTGTCAGTTTTTAGAGCACTCTTAAAGGGACAGTTCACCCAAAAATGTATATTCTGTCATCAATTACTCACCCTCGAGTTTGAATTTCTGGTAACACTTTACAATACGGGTGCACTAATATGCATTAATTCATGCTTAACTAATGCACAGATAATCATGTGTTAATGTATAACTCATGGAGAAATAAACAATTAATTAATTAATTATTACTGCATCAGTAACTAATAAAGATTCTAAATGATTAATATATTAAGTAATATAATTATATTGTTATTAATTAAATCTATCACAATGTATTAATTCCTTCATAACATATTTTCTTAACTAATAGAGTAAATTAATGCGTTAATTACCACAATGGGTTGAAGTCATGTACTTCAACTTCGAATTGTCTGCTTTAATTAATCATTCGCAATGATTTGCAAAAGTATCATTATGTTATGACTTTACTTGTTGAGGCACATGACTATTAACTAACTGTTAAGTAATATGTAACATTTAACAATTAGTTAATAGTCATGTGCCTCAACAAGTAAAGTCATAACATAATGATACATTTACAAATCATTACCTAATGATTAATTAAAGCAGACAATTTGAAGTTGAAGTACATTGCTTTGACCAATTGTGTAAATTAACGCATTAATTTATACTTTTAGTTAATAAAATATGTTATTAAGGAATTAATACATTATGACACATTTAATTAATAACAATTCATATATTACTTAATATATTAACCATATAGAATCTTTATTAGTTGCTGATGCAGTAATCATTAATTAATGGTTTAGTTCTGAGTTATACATTAACACATGATTGTCTGTGCATTAGTTAAGCATAAATTAATGCATATTAGTGCAACCGTATTGTAAAGTGTTACCGAATTTCTTTCTTCTGCTGACCACAAAAGAAAATATTTTAAAGAATATTGGTAACCAAACAGTTGATGGGGCCCCATTGACTTTTGTAGTATTTTTTTTCCCCATCAACTGTTTGGTTACCAATATTCTATAAAATATCTTCTTTTGTGTTCAGCGGAAGAAAGAAATTGAACTCACCCTCAAGTTGTTCCAAATCTGTATGAATTTCTTTAATATAAATGCAATATATATATAAGTGCAATATAAATGATAACAGAATTTTCATTTTTGAGTGAATTATCCCTTTAAATCCTCCATAAATATTAGTGTGAGAATTTACAGATGACATTCATAGACTTATTTCCTTTTAGGCACAGGAAAACCAATCACACCAATTCATCATCCTTCCACGTTCCATTTTGAAATACTATAGTACAAGAAACATCTAAAATATCATTTAAAAAAAGTAACTTGTCTTTCTGTATTTTTTTTTACTTGATAATTTTTTTTTATCTTACTCTTTTATAAGATCCCTCACATTTGGTCACAGAGATCTTCGCCAGGCTGCAGGGCCTTGCTGATCTCTACCCCTCTATGATTGGTCAGTTGTGCTCTCAGTGCGTGGATTGGTTTGGATCCTGTACTGACCCAGTGCTTGTGCCCAAATGCAGCTTCTTTCAGGCCCCTGGGGGCCCACTAAAGAGCACCCTTTCGGGGTTCACTAAAGGTGACGCCATATAAAGGAGCTCAATTTTGCTTTTGTCAAAGTAAAACTAAACTTTCCAGACATGCTATTGCTAAAAGGGCTTAATGTGATTTCATAGCATTGTGTGTGTTTTCTTGACTATTAAAGGGGTAAAGACAGTCGTGCTATGCTCAAAGAGGGAGCTGCTGGTAGCGGGTTCAGAGGATGGGCTGATCATAGTCTGGAGTCTAAGCCATCTCGAGAGTCTTCATACTCTTTCTGGACACACAGGTAGGTTTTTAGCATTGTAAAAAAAAACTTACTCGGTTATTGACGTAACCTTGGTACCCTGAGAGATAAGGGAACGAGTATTGCATAGCTATACACTATGGGAAACTCCTTTTCTCGAGAATATTGAAGCTTTTATTTTAAAACACAGTGCAGCTGCACAGCAAGCACAGTGCAGGCTGTTTAAGCGTGCTGATTGGCTGGGCTGCGTCAACTGCACGAACCTATGGCGAAGCAGCGAGGACACGCAAACCTATTACGGCGATTCCCGCCTCGCCCGCCAGAATGGGCATGGCTGCTGACTATATAAGCGGCCTAATTCGCCATAGGAATCAGATTAAATCGACTGACGTGTGCAGCGTAATAGCACGGCGGGCTACGCAATACTCGTTCCCTTATCTCTCAGGGAACCAAGGTTACGTTAGTAACACTCATCTCCTCACCGGCCGGATGACCCAACCCCAACCAGATGAACTGGATAAATATCGTGAAAGTTCTGATCACATCTGACTCCTGACATTATGCTGCCTAACTCATAATCATACACTGTTCGTTCGTTGGCCAAAGGAGGACTGGCCCCCTGACTGAGCCTGGGTTCTCCCAAGGTTTTTTTCTCCATTCTGTCACCTGATGGAGTTTTGGTTCCTTGCCACTGTTGCCTTTTTCGCCTCTCTTCGCCTTTGTCGCCATTGGCTTTTGGCTTGCTTAGTTGGGGACATTTAACATTTAATTTTGAATTTAACAATACTATTACAACATTGTTTTCCTGTTATCTCTGTAAAGCTGCTTTGAAACAATTTGTATTGTAAAAAGCGCTATATAAATAAAGGTGACTTGACTTGACTACGTTTCCTATCGAGAACAGTTCACTCGTATTGTGTAGCTATACGCTATGGGAACCCATTTTAAAACGCCATGCTATTAGCGGATGACTTCGCTCTGACTCTCGCCTGGAGCTGAGAAGCCTGAGTCTTATAGTAGAACTAAAGTCAGAATCCAACGGGGACCGGATGAGACGGGGCTCTTGAAGGGATATGTAGAGGCTTGGGCCGAATAGGGGCCATGGCCTCTTTATATAGAAAGGATTCGTGCCTGCAGGGCTGGCTCTTCCAAGTTGTAAAATCGTACAAATGTGGACGGCGAAGACTAGCCGGCCGCTGCACAAATGTCTTCAATTGGTACACCACTGGACCATGCCCATGAAGAGGCCATGCCTCTTGTGAAATGAGCCCTGACTCCTATGGGGCATTGAAGGCCCATTGAAGCTTAGGTTAAAGAGATAGCATCTACTATCCATCTTGATAATCTTTGCTTCATGACCGGGGACCCTTTGGTGTGGCCACCGAAGCATACAAAAGGCTATTCCGATTGCCTGAACGGGGCAGAATGCTCTAAATAGACTCTGAGAGCCCTGACAGGGCAGAGTGGATTCAAATCTCTATCGTCTTCCGACAGGGGAAGAGCCGATGGTAAAATAACCTGGGCGAGAGCACCTTGGGTACATAACCATGTCTCGGTTTGAGGACGACTCTCGGGGTTGTTGGGCCCAAAATCAAGGCAGGAAGCGTTCATGGAGAGCGCTTGTAAATCACCTACTCACTTGACCGATGCTAGGGCTAGCAGGAGTGCGGTCTTAAGTGAAAGTGGCTTTAAGTCAGCCGACTGATAGGTCCCGTAGATAGGTCCCAGGCGGGGATAGAGAGAGGTCAAGGCGGGTTAAGCCTCCTGGCCCCTTTGAGGAAGCGCACAATCAGGTCGCTTTTCCCTAAAGATTTTTACTTTTACTTTTAGCGTGTAGTGGGTTCGGCCCGTGTCCAGCAGGCTCTAACCCTAAGGGCCCACAAGTCAGAACGGGGGTGCCAGACTGTCCTGTTTGCCTGCGTGAGGAGGTCCTTCCTCAGCGGAATAGGCCAGGGACCTACCCCTAGCAGCTGCATCAACTCGGGGAACCATGTATGGGTCTCAAGTTGTCTCAAGATAGCATATCTGCACCCTGGTGTTCGTGAAGAGAACCGGTGACTCGCTCTCTGGAGTGATTGAGGCACGCGGGGACTCACTCGCCTCCGTGCACTCGTTCATACTCTGACCCTGGTGTTTCTTCCTCTGAGGCTCGAGGAGGGAAGGAAACGGGAGTGCGCGAGGGGCACCCCGTTCTCTGACGTAAAGAGAGCTAACCGCAAGCGGAGAGCGGCATGTTCTTGCAGTGAGAACAGCCACCCTGAGTGAGTGCAGCTTCAGCGTGTTCAGTGCTGAGGCAGGAAGCACACTCACTGTGCCCATCAGGGTTATACAGGGAGACCCCGCATGAAACACAGACCGGGCGCGGCATTTGAAACAACGCCGATTTGTTCTTTTGTGAAAGGCTTTCTTTTAAAAGGATACTCTGCCGGATGGCCACAGGGAAACGGCGAACAGCGCTGACGGCGTCAAGTTCAGGAAGCTGAGCAGGAGGTCGCCGGTCGCTGATAGGTTCGCTCATCCTCGATGCTTCGCCATAGGTTCGTGCAGTTGCTGCAGCTCAGCCAATCAGTGCGCTTAAATAGCCTGCACTGTGCTTGAAAATTAAAGCTTCAATATTCTTGAGAAAAGGAGTTTCCCATAGTGTATAGCTACGCAATACGAGTGAACCGTTCTTGATAGGGAACCAGGTACCCAGGGGGCAAAACACCTGTTTTTTAGGAAATCAGACATGGGCTGCTGTAAAAGGTTGTCATATAAAAATGAAATCTATGATGTCTGAGGATCACAACCTGGGTGGACAACCCGGTCAACAAGGAAACTTGTAATTAGGGTCAAAACAATGCTACCTCAAATTCTGCTTTAACTCCCCGGAATCACCCAATGAATGAATAGGGTCACATTTTTATCTAGCAGATATCATCATGAAACTTTCCCAGTTGATTAACTAGATTAAGATGAGAAAAAAATGTACTACAAGTTTGATGTTGATAGAAACATCATTAAAAATGCTTTAGAGTGAACACTGTTCAAGCGTATGAAAATTTTAAAACCTTTGGTTTGGACTTGATCTTAAATTTCTCTTTCTCTGTGTAGCGGGGGTGCTGTCCCTGAAGATGATGGATAAAACCAATAATTGTCTGTCTACTGCACTCGATGGCACACTAAGAAAATGGTGTCTGATAAGTGGACAACAGCTTTTCTGCATCGCTGATGCAGTCTCTGTCCAAACACACACCCCTGCACATGTCCATTTGATTGAAGAAAGGAAGATTATAATAACCAACCCAAGCAGCCTAGTATGACAAATTTATATCATATTTTTTTTCTTAAAGGAAAAGTTTCAAATGGAAATTAGGTCATTATTCACTCACCCTCATATCGGATTGATTAACAAATCAATAATGACCGCATTTTCATTTTTGTGTTCCTTTGATAATTACTATATCTTGAATGCTGTTTATTTATAGTTTTTTGTTCCCATCCTTTTGTTTCTAGGTTAAAGCTTGGCACTTGGACACTGCCGAGCCCCTGTATGAGGTGACCGCAGAGGTTTGTTCTGTTCTTGGTGTTGTGGGAGATGCCGTAGCATGCATATGCTGTGAGGGGACACTCTGTTTTTATGACATATCAACTGGTGTGCAGAATTCCCAGACCCCCCTACCCTGCTCTGTTGGACACCACGATATCACTTGCTCTCTGACACTCAGCAAATACTCCAAGATACTCATTGCTTTTGGGGAAGGCCGTCTACATTCGGTATGTACCTTGTTTCTGTAAAGACCATGTAGAATTTCAGCTTTATTCGAAAGTGTTTGTGTGTGTGCAGGTATGGAGCCATGGAATTGAGTCTGTGGTTGATCTTCCCAATCCAGCTTTGTTCCTCAGAACATCTGAGGATGAAAAACTGCTTTTTGCAGGTGCCTTTACACATGTCACTGTCTGGTTATCTTTTCTCATTTATTAATTACTCTTGAAGTGTACATCACTAATATAAAACAGCAACCCCCCATTCTTCCATTAATTAGCCATTACCATTAGTCGAGCCAGAATATTGGGTCGCTTAAACAGTGTTTCGATTGAAACAAGGCCGTATCCCAAATGGAAACCTAAGCCCTTGCAGTCTTCCTCCGAGTCCACACTTTCATGACGTATGAATATCGGGTAGAAGTCTGCTGTGGAGATCGCTTCAGTGCGGGCTCGCAAAAGTGCGCATTGAGGGCTCGCAAGCACCCTTTGGAAACCTAAAATGACAAATGGGACACACACACGGTGGCCATTGTAAGTCTGCAAGACCACAAGTGCACAAGAATTGTGTCATTTGGGACATGGCCAAAAGACCATGTTCACACTTGTCAGGAAATCAAGATATGAATGGCTGAATTGTTCTTCAGATTAAAATACTACTATCCCCTTCTCTCTATTTATTAGGAGAACTTTCAGAGCTTGACGCTGCACCACATTACGTAAAATGTGTTAATACTTTTCAAGAAAGCTATTCTTCAACAGTGAAAAACTAAACCAATATTAAACATTAATCATTGGTTAAATTTACTATTTGAACACATGGCAATGTAAACATTACCACCATAGCAAGAAAAAGCACTAGAGCCTATTTGGAAATGTCTCCGTTTATGTTTTTTCTTTTTTGAGGTTTGGAGTGTTTCCTACTGATAGTTAATTTTGTGAAAACCCTATTCAGACATATGTATAATTTAAATATTTTGTAACAGGGTTGAATAGCTGAGTTTGATGGTTGTAGAATCAGAGCCCTCCTTGGGTTGCACACACAATGTGGTGTTAAACATGCTAGTATTGTCTATGTGTGATGATCTTATGTTAAATGAGATGCTATCTTTTCAGAGAACATACATTTGTGCCGATAAACTTCTTGCTGATCTACTACTTTTGTTTCTTGTTGCAGGATGTGACAGAACATTGTGTGTGTTCCTTGTGACACTGACTTCGATGCAGAAGGTTCTGGATCTTCACCATGATGCGTCTGTCCTATGTGCGGTCTCAAGCAGTGGAGGTAGCGAAATCATCACAAGTGCCCAGGATCGGATTATACGGGTCAGTTTAATCCCTCTCTTCCCAAACAGGTAGTTTCATCTCACTGCCATTATCTTGAATGTAAGTTGATCATCTTGTACTCTTCAAGGTGTGGAGTGTAACCACAGGAGCCCTTCTGGACTGGATCGGTGTGATGGATTCTGCTGTGTCCACTTTGGCTGTACATCAGCGCACTATTATCTCTGCCTCTGTTATTGCCAACCAGCTCAAAGTATGGCAGCTGGACTACAACACCAAGCACAGGAGCAAGAGTTTCATCCCAGCGTACTGCCCCCTAGTGGTCCTGTCGAAAGACGGTGATACCCTATTTTATGTCAAAGAGGGAAATAAAACAGAAGTTTTCACCTGGAGCTGTTCCGAAGGTGAAACATAAGAGGAAACTTGTTTTCATTGTTGTAATTATGTGCAAGATCTTAAAGAGTTAGTTCACCCTAAAATGAAAATTCTGTCATTAATTACTCACCCTCATGTCATTCCAAAGCCACAATACATTCTTTCATCTTGGGAACACAAATGAAGATCTTTTTTTATGAAATCTGAGAGATTTCTGTCCCTCCATTGACAGCTACGCAACTACCACCTTGATGCTTCAAAAAGTTCATAAATAGATCGTCAAAATCTTCTGTTATAGACACCATCGCTTTATATGATGAACAGATTGAATTTTTGCTTTTATTCACATATAAAGTTTCCTCAACTAACACATCAGGTAAACAGAAGCTCAAGCATGTTCACTTGACATACGAGAACCAATGAGGTTCATTCTCATGTTACGTTTCACGTTTGAGCTTCAGCAAAACTCAATGAGGTTCATTCTCATGTTACGCAGAACATTTGAGCTTCCGCAAGAGGTTTGTTCTCGCACGTCAAGCAACTTCGGTTGAGTTTTATGTTCGCTGATCAATGTTTATATATGAATAAATGCCTAAATTCAATATTTTCATCATATAAATCAATTGTCTTATCAGAAAACTGGACAAAACCGCTCAATTCATTAGAATTAGTTTTATGATCTCTTTGTGAGCTGTTGAAGCATCAAAGTGGTAGTTGTGTAGCTTTCAATGGAGGGACAGAAAGCTCTCAGATTTCATCAAAAAGATCATCTTTATTTGTGTTCCGAAGATCTTACGGCTTTGGAATGACATGAGGGTGAGTAGTTAAGCAATTTAAATTTTTGGGTGAACAATCCCTTTAAAAGTATTACATTCCTAAAAAAAAATTATTTAGCCAAAGTTCACATTCACATGTTTCAAACAGGTCAACGGACAGAAAGTATGGACGTGTCCTCAGAAGTGTGCTGTATGGAATTAGCCCAGCAGAAAAACCTACTCTTCTGTGGACTGCGGACTGGTACCATCCTTATTTACCCATTGGACTTTGCCCAAGAAACCCTGTGCCTGCCACCTCCAGAAAGCCTACCGACAGTACGCAGCATAGCTATCAGCCCGCGGGAGGACAAAATGGCCGTGGCATATGAGGATGCGGTCTGTCTGTTTGAGATTACAGCAAGGGACAGTTTCCCCTGTGTGGACGGCCCATTTAATAGGTACTCCTTGTGCTTACTGCATTCCCCAATCTCAGCCATGGCTCTGCTGTCCGACTGCAGGCTGCTTTATGGGACCTTTGGTGGTGAAGTTGTAATCTATGACTTTAAGAGCGCCACGGCAGCCGAGCTGGATCACCACGGGGCAGCCATAACCTGCATCACCATGAGCAACTGGGACACCCAAGCGTTGATTGGCTCTCAAGACTGTGTTCAGAAGTTGTGGAATTTGAGTCCTGTCTTGCTGAATCACACCATGGAGTACAAGGTGAGGGTTCACAGGTTGCTATGATTTGAACTTTTTTTAATTGAGCCAAGGAATTTAATTTGCCTCTGTTTGGGTCTATTTTCATTCTGTTAACAATTCATTTAAATAGAGTTTATTGTTACCATGTTGCTAAACTAACAATGTGATACTTGAATAAGCATTAGAAAATACGTACTACTGACGAATACCGGTACAAGGTAAAATAGTCTATTAAACTATAATTTGCCTGTGTTTTGGTCTTTTTTTGGCTCTCCTCACAATTAGTTTTAACTGAGTTTGTTGTTAACATGTTGCGAGCAAACAGTATGATGCTTGAATAAGCATACAAATGCAGACTACTCACAAATATGTAAAATAGTATATCTAAATATTTTTTAACTATAATTAGCCTGTGGTTGGGTAAATTTTAGCTCTTTTTACAATATTTTTTTTTTTATTGGAAGTTATTAGCATGTTGTTACACTATCAGAGTGATACTCCAATAAGCATAAACAAGTACAAACTTTTCACAAATAGTTCTTAAATTGTCTATTTAATTATTTGTTTTTAATTATTATTATTATTATATATATATTTTTTTTTTTCCCCAAACCAGTTTCAGTGGTCAACTTAAACACAGTGTAAGAGGATTTAGAGTCAAAGACCCAGAACCAGATATGATGAATGAAGACCCGGAGTCAGAATTATAAATTGAAGAAAAGTTTTACTGAAGATAGTTTGCAGTTTCATCTGCAGAAGTCAGCTTCAAGACTCACAAGGAGTTTCGTAGGCCGCCCCGCTTACAGTTACACAGATCACAGCAATTATACCATACACCAAGGTCTAAGCCACGTCATTGCTTCAGGTTGAATGATTCTGATGGGCTAAGGAATAGATAAACATAGTAATTTTCCACACATATACAGATAGACCGAGGCATAGCTCAATCTATTAGGCAGATGACACTCGGACCCTGTCGTGACCTTCCAGGCCGCAGATTTGGGTTGCTGGGCGCCAGCCTGTCTCAAACAACAAGTCAGTGAATCTCCCATAATGCCAGTGGTTCCTTTGGCCAGGCCCTAACTATAAACAGGAGAGTATTCTCAAAACATCAGCATCTTTTGATGTTTCATTCAAAAAATAATTAAAATTTGGCGGGGAAATCACATTCTGAAATAAATGTTTTTCTCCAAAACATTATTATTCTCCATTATTTGCACCCTTTTATTAAATACTTTTTGCAATCTCCTTTTGCCAAGATAACAGTCTTCTTCTATAACGCCTGATGAGTTGGGCGCAGATATAGTCTGCCGCGATGCAGAACAAACAGATTAAAAAGGTCATTTATTCCGACTGTTATCACCATTGTTAACCACACCCTGTAAATTCAAACTTAAATGATGTTTTCTGTGGTTGTGTTTATTGTTGTGGTTTGATTAAATTTGTTACTGCTGGCTGTAATCCAAATTGCCCCGCAGGAACAATAAAGTTACCTTGAACCTTGAACACCTGACAAGAGATCAGAGACCAAAATCTCTCCAGATCCTTCAGATTCCCAGATCCATATTGGCGCTTCTCTTCAGTTCTTTCCACTCATCAGGTCAGGGAACTGCGACGGTCATGGCAGAAGCTTCATTTTGTGCTCCGTAACACATTTTTGTGTTGATTTTGATGTTTGTTTTGGATCGTTGTCCTGATGGAAGATCCAACCACGGCCCATTATAAGATTTCTAGCAGAGGGGGTCAGGTTTAGATTTTTTATCTGTTGATATTTGATAGAATCCACAATGCCATGTATCTGAACAAGAAGTCCAGGACCTCCAGCAGACAAATAGGCCCACAACATCAAATATCCAACAGTATATTAAATTGTACACATGGGGTACTTTTTGTCCTTGTGTGCACCAAACCCATCTAGTGTGTTTGCTGGCAAAAAGCTATTTTTTTCATTTCATCTGACCAAGAACCCTGTGCCGTTTGAAGTTTCCAGTCGTGTCTGACAACTGAATTTGCTGGAGTTTGTTTTTGGATGAGCGATGAGGATTTTTCTTAAAACCCTCCCAAACAACATGTGGGGATGTAGGGGCTGTTTGATTGTTTTTTTTTTGGTAGGCTTCAGACCCCACGACTCAACTAATCTCTGCAATTCTCCATCTGTGATCCTTGGAGAGTTTTTGGCCACTCAAACTCTCACTCAAATACAATATAGACACACGTCCTCTTCCTGGCAGATTCATAACATCTTTTGTTTATTGGAACTTCTTCATTATTGCCCTGATGGTCAAAATGGGGATTTTCAATTCTTTAGCTATTTTCTTACAGCCACTTTCTATTTTGTGATGCTCAACGATCTTTTGATGCACATCAGAACTACACTGTAAAAAATATTTTAGCAATTTAGTTATTTCAACTTATTTTTTTGTGTAGAGATAACTAGATTGTCCAGACAACAAGAAATGTTAAGTTTTCTTGTCCTCAACTTATCGAAATAAGTTAGTTAAACAAAAAAAAAAACATGCAAAAAGATAACACAAAATAATGAGTTAAGTTTTTTTACAGTGTATATTCTTTGGTTTTACTCATTGTGATGGATAATTAAGGGAATTTGGCCTTTGTGTTTCCTCATATTTAAACTCCTGTCAAACAAGAAGTCATAGCTAGACAATTTCATGTTCCTAGTCACCCTGGTGTGCTAAAAAAATATTAATGGGAATATCCTTCAGAGATATTTTACTCGTAAAAAAATTCTAGGGGTGCCAATCATTGTGGCCAACGTGTTTTGGAGAAAAAACATTTATTTCATAATGTGATTTTCCCCCACTTTCAATTATCTTACTTCAATGAAAGGTTATGATAAAAAGGATTAAACGATGAAGATTAATTTTTTTACAGACATTTTTATCATATTTACCAGGGGTGCCATTAATTCTGACAACAACTGCATATATTGACACATGTTGAAGAAGTCCATAATTAATTTCTGGAAGCCGGGCTAAATGACCAAGCACTGTTACTGTATTTCGATATCAATTACAGACATTAGAGAATACATGAAAAGAACATTTCAGTAATCACACTGGTTACTTCTATAACAAAGTAAAATCTCACAAGCCTAGAGAAGTCATTGATATTAAGAAGGTAAAATATTGATTAATACCTTGATTATAATCACTCATTACATATATATTGAAGCAGCAGTGGATTCCAGAATCCACCCCCTTCAACAGTCACCTGTCAAGAAAAGTTTAGACTTCATAGATTTAATCTGGAATTTAGACAAAATCATTGACGGATTTGACTGTGACAAACAGTAATGCTCTGTATCAGGATGTGCTACCAACACATACAAAGGTTAAGGTTAGGGCCGGGGTTAGTATGTTTCAGCATTGTGTGTGCAATCAGCACTGTGATTAACTTGACTGACTTGTCAAAGTTCCTTATTCAATTGACTTGTATTACATTACAAAAACTATATTTTTAAAATCCAGTTTTTAATATAAATTTGTCTTATTTTCCAGGTAGAATATCTAAAAGTTCTTTAAAACAATATACATTTACCTGGGAAGCAATACTGAATAAGTTAAGACATGTTTTCATAGAATGTATATGTCAGGGTTATGTTTAAGTCTGTTTAGTTTCATTATGTTTTGTTTTAATTTTCCCTGTTCCCACTTTGCCTGTGTTTAGCGCTAAAGCACTTTATTTTACAGTATACAGAAGTTCCTAGTTATTACATGGTTATTGTAAAGTGGCGCAAACTATATTATAGTGTTATTTTTACTAGAAATCAAGTCAACAACAACTAGTTAACAATTTTTTCAGTGTGGCGTATAATGCTGCCAATAAACTGCTGTGTAACATTAAAATGTTTTGTTCTTTTTCCATCCTCAAGGGTTTTTATTTTGCAGGCGTCCTTTGTGCTGTCTTCTCAATAAATGATAAATATGTCTTCACTGGATCCTTGGACAAAACCATCAAAGTCTGGGATGTCTCTAGTGGTGAGAACTGTTCAGTGACAGCTAAATGTTTATGAAAAGTCTTATTTCAGTTGCTTGATTTTGGTCATTTCGTTACAGGTTGTTTGCTATACATCCAGTACGTCTACTCTCCAGTCATAAAGATGATGCCACACAAGGACGGATTTGTAGCCGTGTCCCAGCAGGGATCTTTCATCAAGGAAGGCTTCCGCTGTCCAGACAGCCTCAAACCTGGATACAACCCCCTCTGTAACTTCCGAGCACATTACCAAGTCACCTCTCGGGAGAAAAGCCTGAATGCTCCACACACCGAGATCAACATGCTGCCAGATTTTAACCCTGCTCAGTTCAATTTCATCGGCATCGGTTTGATGAAAACTAAATCATCTAACACGTGTGTTCTCCTCTAAGTACGGTCTACGTTCTCCTACGATCCAGCACCCCATTAATGTACAGAATTTGGCTTTACACTATCTGTAATTACATAGCAATTAAGCAACAATAACCGTGTAATTACATAAGAAATTATTTGAGAATAAAGAAATACTATTTAGCCATTTTTATAGTAATTAATCTATTCTGCAAGTGTTGTGCAAAAAGTAAAACAGTGTGTAAAGGTCAGCATGTTGTAAAATATATTTTATTAACATTACAGATAATATGGTAACACTTTACAATAAGGTTTAATTGTTAACATTAATTAATGCATGTTAACTAACAAGAAATATAACTTTTGATTTTAATAATGTATTAGTAAATGTTGAAATTAACATTAACTAAGATGAATAAATGCTGTAGAACTTTTGTTCATTCTTAGTTCATGTTAACTAAAGTAGTTAAGTCAAAATACTAAAAAACTAAATCAGTACTAACATTAAACAATCAAACACATTTTTGTCTGTTTATATAATCAGTAACACTTTACAATGAGGTTTCATTAATCACAGCTTTTGGCTTAGAAACTCACAGTATAATAAAGAGAATTATCACAGTCTTTGCATCTAATTTGTAACATGTTATAACTTGGTATTTCAATGGCAGTGCATCATTGTATTCCAATGCAAGCACATGGTGAAAAGTGGGCGTATAAAACCAGTCAAGACTTTCTGTGGCAACAAAGGTTTTGGGTCCCTTTAGATTTCCTCTTCTGTTGAATGGTTCTGATTTGACCGAGCTGTACTGAAGCCAGTGACATCATACATATCTGAAGAACAGACATAATTTATCATCCTAAATGCAAAGTGCTTGTTCGTTTTGTCTTTCTGCACATTCATTTAATGTATCATGCCCACAGGTTATGATAAAGGTCAGAGAAAATGTGTAAATGATTGTACTGTAGTGGCTCAATGTGGGTTTTAATGTGATGTGGCTGCTCACGTATAATTCTGTCCTGTATGAAGAGTTTTTTTTTTTTTTTTAAGAGTTTCATTCAAAATGTAACTCATACAGTGGGATTCAAAAGACACATAAAAATGTTTCTAGTTTGCTTTTTTTATTTTATATAAATTGTTTCACAACAAAATAACTGGGTAAAGTGTTTGCATGCATTTTGGAATTTCTTTTGGCATTCTCTCCTTTTGCTGTACTGACAGCAGCCACTCGAGCTGTATGTACTTCACAGTTTGGGGCAAAACCTGATGATCTATGTCATCCTGATTTTATGAATGTTTTAAGAAGCATGAGCAAATCAGAAGCAAATCTGACTTTTTGTACTGAGGGAATACATGTTTGGGTCCCAATGTACTCTTTTTAGTTTTTATTGCATAACATCTAGATGTAAAATCTATACAATCTATCTTTTAAAAATAAGCATTAGTTTCTGTGTAATTTATTTGTGTGAGAGAATTAAATATAGCATATTAATGTTAGTTATATGTAAGTATTAATCATATATTATATAATACTTAATACTTGATCAAATTTGCTATTGTTACAGTTTACAAATAAATAACAGTAATATTTACCATCTGTGTTTTGCTGACATTTATTCTCCTACATATAGACAATCTCTCCATAATATATTTTGAAAAGCAATGATGTGCTATAATAACTCAACATAGAAAAAAAATGGAACAAATTAAATTACACAGTGCCATGTAAATATTATGATCAATATAAACTATACATCAATGGAGAGCCCACATCTACTCACCTACACGTGGAAGAACTTCATCCTACACTCTCTTTATCTATGGCTCGTTTTGAAATCCTTGAATTATTTACAACTTTAGCTACATTTGAAAGACTCTCTCTAGCTTTAGGTGTACAGAATATTTGTATTTATATGTCTGTCTTTCTCTAGCTTTAACATTGGCCATAAGCAAGCATGACATACTAAAGTGATACTGATACTAACAACAGTTCATTGTAACCACTTTTAGACAATGACATTAAGTATACAGTACATTTTTGAGGAGGCCCAATTTCCCTTGCCTGTTTTAAGCAAGACGCAGCAAGACCTGATTTCATGCATGGAGAAGTTAACTAAAAGCATGCATTTAAATAAAGTTGAAAGGACGTTCTGTGTGCGCCTCACCTCAAGGAACAGTAGGACGAGGGTCATAACTCCGACCAGCAGAAGGTTCTGTTTTCCCCACCAGACGATCTCATCTAGACAACCAGTGGTGTAGATGAGCCGACTGGCCACACTTTTCTTTATCTTTTGGGTCTCATAGCCACACATAGAGTTGAACACCGTCTACACATAAATGAACAGACACTCTTTATATAGAAAGTGGCCA
Source organism: Semotilus atromaculatus (assembly GCA_031834385.1). Classification (NCBI taxonomy): domain Eukaryota; kingdom Metazoa; phylum Chordata; class Actinopteri; order Cypriniformes; family Leuciscidae; genus Semotilus; species Semotilus atromaculatus. The sequence goes on along the minus strand of JAULUF010000020.1, from coordinate 23,812,942 downwards.
GCTTTTCATGCTTTTCTAATTTATTAAAAATAATTACAAATCTACTATATACCACACTACGGTATGTAGCCCTGCATGAAATCCCATAACTGTATCTCAAATACAAAAGGTTTTTGATTGACTGCTAGGCCTACTAATAATTCGGTAACACTTTAAAATAAGGTTCCATTTGTTAACATGACCTAATAATGACCAATCATCTACAGCATTTAATAATCTTAGTTAATGCTAATTTCAATATTTACTGATACATTATTAAAATCAGAAGTGTATTTGTTAATATTACCTGAGCTGACATGACCTAACAATGAACAGTTCTATTTTTATAAACAAAGATGGATAAATTATGTAATAAATGTATAGCTCATTGTTAGGTAATGTTAGTTAATACAATAAACCTGTCAACTAACCTTAACCTCAACCAACCTTAAGTGTTACCAATAATTCAGTATGCAAATATATGTACAAAATAAGACCAATCAAAATTCAGTATGCAAATGTTCAATTGACACATTGAATCCTGAACATTCTAACAGTCTAGGTCAAAGAGACATTTTCAAGCAATGTTTCAAATTTCTTTAAAAACAAAACAAAAATGCATTTACTAAATACTAAAATGGAGAGCACAACTAGGACCTCTACATTGAGTGTTTCGGGATTTGACACAACCTGACCTCATTCTTTAGCCGTATGCAGCAGGAGAAGGGCACTCCGTAGGCCTCCAGACTGGGATTTTGGTCTGATGAGTTGAAGTACATGTTTTTAGACCAGTCTAAAAAAGAATCCACCCCACAGCACTTGAACTACAGGACAAAGAAAGATCAACAGTGTCATCTTTTAAATATTTGCCATTTCATGCTTAACTACATAAACTACTGTTCAAAAGTTTGGTGTCAGTAATTTTTATTTTTAAAGAAATTAATACTTTTATGGATGCATGAATTTGATCAAAAGTGTAAAAACAAAATGTTGCAAAAGATTTCTGTCAAATATATGCTGTTATTTTGAACATTCTATTTAACAAAGAATCCTGAAAAAATTTATTATAACTTCCACAAATCTATTAATTCTGTCAGGACCACAATCGTCAAATACGATTGAACATTAGCATATAGTTTGGATTGGGGGTATGGTTCTGTTCTGGGCAAGAATTCCCTGCGCATCCATGCAGCCTAGCATGGATAAGAGCAGCAATAACCCCCCTTAGGGTAACAGAACAGAACCAACATGAATGTATTGCAGATATCATTAATTCATAATTTTAATGTACAACATAATTCGAGGGGAATCAGAATCTCAAATCCTGACCGACGAGAGGAGGAGCTGGGGAGGGAGGAGGGTAATTTGCTTCTGAGAAACGCGATAGCTGCTGATAATACTGAAGGAGCTAATATATGTAAACTGATAGGCGTCGTATACTGATAGGTAGAGGTGGACAGCTTAGAGTCAGCTGATGTGAGCTTGAATAACGTGACACGCCAGAACTAACTGATCTTGAGCTTGATCTGTTTTCAACATTGATTAATTTTTTTATTTTTTATTCTTGAGCAAATCCACATATTAGATTTTTTTTCTGAAGGGTCATATGACACTAAAGGCAGGAACAAATTACATTTTAAACATATTACTAAGGGAAATAGTTATTTTATTTAAAATTTTAACAATACTTCACAATATTAAGTTCCCTATCAGGAACATCGAGCTGCGTGAAAACGCTGCGGGAACGCTTCTAGCGTTGTGCGTCTTGAAGCATAGTATGGAATCAGCCAACGGCGAGACGGAACGTCACGAGTGACGTCATCGACCAGGAAACTATAAAGCACACCCATGAACACAATGGCGACAGCTTCTGTTGTCTTCAGCAAGCGATTTGTGTGTGAATCTGTCCCAGTGTTTTTGTCTGTCTTTAGTGATTGCTAGGCAGGAGTTTTTCACTTAAAAAAAAAAGGCTATATATATGTATTCACATATCTAAGCGAGCAGCATTACAGAAAGTGTGTGTTCCCCCCTGTACTCGTTATTTCACGGGTGGGGATTCACACGATCTGTGTGTTGTTTGTTTGGGAGTACAGCATGCCCGGTCAGCTCTCGAGGGGGCTGATTGTGAGCATTGCGAGCGTTTTCCAATAAGAACGCTCTGCTCCCGCCGATCACTCTTTGAGGAGAGTGGTTCGGCTCGCGCTCCCCGCGGCTCGGGTCCCGCTTCTGTCGAGGCAGAGCGGCGGCGCGTGTCGTGGGGATCGCGGGTGAATCTGACAGCGGGGTTTGAGACGGGCCTCGCCCTATCTCAGCCTTTAACTGTTAGATTCAGTGCCTCAGTTTAGGGTTGGAAGCACGCTCTGCGGTTTCTTCTGCCCAGGCTGTGGCATTAATATTGCAACTATCCAGTTCTGAGGAGCTGAATGTTGTTGGTATTAAAAATATAATAATAATAATATTATATAAATTATAAAATAAGGGGATTATGATATATATGATATATGATATATTCCCCTGAACAGAAATAAATGAGGAGCTTATGGAGGTGCTTACTCATGCTGTAGAAAAATTAAACATTGAGTGGTCAGCAGTTTGGCAGGAGTTTTTTTATATAAAAATATTGTATAAACTGTTTGCCTTCCCGAGTGCAACCTCCACGACGGTGCCTGCCATTTTTCCGGATCTCCACACCGAGGTGTCGAAGTCCTGGAAGAAAACGATTTCATACTGTATTTTTAGCCCTCAGATCTCTACAAAAATATTTACGGTTATGAGGCGATGCCTAGAAAAACTGGAGAGACGCCTACTGCCATCTCTCCGCTGAAACGAATTCGTCTTTTAGGCACCGGCATTTAAAGACAGGGACTGATGGGCGGGTCAGTCCTGGCTGTCGATAAGCTCCTCGCATGGGCGCAATAAAATCAGAGCGTCGCGTCTTGTGCTCCCCCTGCAAAATAGTGGAACCAGACGCGACACTCTCAGATGAAGTTTTCGGGGGTTAAACTGATCTGAGGACAGTCATTATAGCCAAGTGGCTTCATCTAAAAAAAATTTTAAAAAAAGTAGTTCTGACGCCACCGGTGTCAGGATGCTGAGGGTGGTCCCCACCGTGAGAGAAAGGTGTTCACTGCATCTGACGGTGCCCATTCTCTCACGGTGCCCTCAGTAGTCCCTTCTGCCAACCCCGCCTTCGCGTCGGGGCGTAGACGGGCCCAGCGAGCGCTTCCCGAGGGACGCTCGCCCCCTCTACAGAGTGTCGCGTCTTGTGCTCCCCCTGCAGTGGGACCAGGCGTGACACTCTCAACCGAGGTCTTCTGGCCATAAGACTGATCTGAGGACAGTCATTATGGCCAAGAAGGCTTCGTCTAAGAAGTCCTGACGCCACTGGCGTCAGGATGCTGAGGGTGGTCCCTACCGTGAGAGAAAGGTGTTCACCGCATCAGACGGTGCCCATTTTCTCCCGGTACCCTCAGGGGTCCCTTCTGCCAACCCCGCCTTCGTGTCGGGGCGTAGACGGGCCCAGCGAGCGCTTCCCGAGGGACGCTCGCCCCCTCTGAGGAGGGGTTTAGAGCAGTCAAACCAGTTGTTTCCTGCCGGTGCGCCGTTACAGGGCGCTGTGTTTGCTGCTCAGAATATTCCAGAGGCCAGTCTCGAGAGGCTGGTACCCTTTGTAGATTTTCTGGCGGAGTGTCCAAAAGTATCTCAGTGGGTCCTGCATTCGATAGAGAAAGGTTATGATATTAGGTCTCGTCCTCCTCGATTCAGCCGGGTCCTGCCCACAGTGGTGGGCCCCGAGCAGGCTCTGGTAATGGGACAAGAGGTGAAAACGCTCCTTCAGAAGGAGGCTATAGAACGGGTTCCTCCTCCCAGCAAGGAGTCTGGTTATTACAGCCGATATTTCATCGTTCCAAAGAAGGATGGTGGGGTTGCGTCCAATTTTTGATTTGCGCCCGTTAAGTCGCTCAGTAGCAAGCTCTGGTTCAAGAGGCTCACTCTGAAGCAGATCGTGTCACAAATCAGATCCGAGGACTGGTCTGTCACGATAGATCTGAAGGACGCGTATTTCCATATCTCCATCCTTTCGCAACACAGGAAGTCCTGAGGTTCGCTTTCGGGGGCGAAGCGTACCAATATTATGTTCTTCCGTTCGGTCTAGCTTTATCTCCCCGCACGTTCACGAAGTGGCGGCTCGGCATCGAGATGTCGTCCTCGCGCACTTCAAGAAATTGGGGTTGAGGCTGAATGCCAAGAAGAGTGTGTTATCTCCATCTCAGAGAACCTCTTTCTGGGGTCAGCCATAAAACAAGTGAAGCTAGGCCAGTTGCTCACTGTAAAGCAGTTCCAGAGATTGCTGGGTCTCATGGCAGCAGCGTCTAAGGTTATACCTTGCAGCCTGCTGTACACGAGACTATTACAGTGGTGGCTCAGAACCAAGGGGTTCTCCCTGAGGGGAAACCCCCTCCGCATGATCAAAGTTACATGGCGTTGCCTCCGTGCTCTGGTCATTTGGAGGGATCCTTGGTTTCTGTCCCAGGGACCTGTGCTGGGAGCTCTTTGTCGTTGTGTAACGGTAACGACAGATGCTTCCCTCACAGGCTGGGGGGTGATCATGAGTGGTCACCCAGCCCAGGGTCTGTGGCAGGACTATCATCGATTATGGCATATAAATTGTCTAGAGATGTTGGCAGTGTTTCAGGCTCTGAAACACTTCCTACCAGACCTCAGAGGTCATCATGTTCTTGTCTGATCCGACAACACATCGGTGGTCTCTTACATAAACCATCAGGGGGGTCTGCGCTCTCGCCCGTTATACAATCTGGCTCGCCAGATCCTTCTATGGTCCCAGGGGAAGCTCCTCTCTTTGAGGGCGATTTATCTCCCGGGGTATTTAAATCAGGGAGCGGACATCCTGTCGAGGCAGGGGCCGAGTCCCGGGGAATGGAGACTCCACCCGAGGTGGTGGAGCTCCTTCAGATGCAGTGCGGTCGTGCCGAGGTAGACCTATTTGCGTCCAGGGAGACATCACACTGTCCACTGTGGTTCTCTCTCAGTCATCCAGCCCTGCGGGGTTGGACGCTATGGTACAGCCGTGGCCGAGGTCACGTCTGTACGCCTTTCCCCCGATTGCTCTGCTCCCAGGAGTTCTGGAGAGGGTTCGCCGGAACGGGGTCAGTCTACTATTGGTAGCCCCGTACTGGCCGGCCCGAGTTTGGTTTGCGGACCTTATATCTCTCCTAGACCAGCGGTTCCCAAACTTTTTTTCCTGCGCACCCCCTTCTATGTCCCAACCGGGTTGGCGCACCCCCAATCCCCACTTAAAAAAAAAACGCAACAAAGCTTTGTTTTAATGCCATATAAAGTCATGTTTAATCATGCGCAAATAACCAGAACACGCATGACAATTACAACATCAACAAAGTTTCAATATAATGCAACAAAGCTACGCACAAGCTTCCACTTTTAGTGACAGACAGGCCCAGTTACAGAAAGCACGGTTATTTTCAGCCGCGTAAAAGAAATATTGCAGCAAGGCTGGGCCTATTAAATGACCGTGGAGCTAGCATCATCATCATCATAACACAGCGGTTATGGAAATGAGAACGACAGGAATAAAATTGCAATGAAGTTACAAACGATCCACAACATTAAAGAGAATATAGCAGTATAACGAGCCAACACCGGATCCTTATGCAGGATACAGCACGTGATGAAGCAATATCCACGAGTAGGCTACAATGAATAGGACAGGATAGGATCATAGAGACACAGCATAAGATGACTGACAAAATCAGGAGTAGCCTACGCGCACCAAAAAAACAAAAAAAAACAAACAAAAAAAACACCACTGGCGAATGCGCAACATAACACATGAAAAAACACTATCGCTTCAGGTCTTTCACTCGATCTCCCCCTCCTGTGCTATCTTTTTAAAGAAGCTTCCTATTTTTGGCAATTTAGTCAATCATTTCTCGAATTCCTCTTTTCATTTTCGCTTTTGAAAGCCACTATTGTGTAATTTGACGATGCGATATTTTCTGTCTCAAGTTCAAAGTTTTTACTGTTTTGCACGCAATAGCATGTTCAGTTACCGACCCGGGAATTTCCTAGTCCCAATTCGAAACAAATTACACCAAAATCCATCATTGTTCGTTTCACACATGTATTGAATGATCAGTAAAATACGTTGGTGTCATTATTTATTAAACGAGTTGGCAGGCATATAGCCTAGCCCTAGCGGCTGCAGTGCAGAAGAGCAGTGCGTAGAAGACGTTTCTATCAAAAACGAATAAATTATATATATTTTTTATTTAAAATAAAAGCGATTACAAAGGAAACGTTTACTGTTCATGTTTTTTTTTATTTTATTGTATGGAAAAATCCCACTTAAAAAAACAGACCGCCATTACATTTTTCCTCTCGCGCACCCCCTGGTGGCAGCTCGCGTACCCCTGGGGGTGCGCGCACCACACTTTGGGAATCCCTGTCCTAGACGGTTCTCCTCTGGAGATTCCGATCAGGAGGGACCTTCTCTCTCAGGCGAGCGGGTTGATTTATCACCCCCGCCCAGAGTTGTGGAAGCTATGGGCTTGGCCTCTGAGGGGGCCCAGCTCGTAGGTGCTGGTCTCTCAACCGAGGTTGTTGAGACCATCCTTCACTCCAGAGCTCCTTCCACGAGGAAGTTATACGCCTTGAAGTGGAGGCTCTTCACTTCTTGGTGTGGAGAACACCTGTTGGACCCAGTTAACTGCCCAGTGGGTGCAGTGCTGGAGTTCCTGCAGGAGCGTTTCTCCTCAGGGTTATCCCCCTCCACACTAAAGGTGTATGTGGCGGCACTTGCTGCTTACCATGTCCCTTTCAGTGGAGTCTCTTTGGGGAGACACCCGTTTATAACTCGTTTCCTCCGTGGTACTTTGAGGCTGAGGCCTGTAGTCCGCACGAGGGTGCCAGCGTGGGACTTGGCCATCGTTCTAGAAGGTCTTTCCCTAGCTCCTTTTGAGCCTATTGAAGAAGTTTCTGAAAAGATTGTTACTTTAAAGACTATTTTTCTTCTTGCCATTTCTTCTCTTAAGAGAATCGGAGATATTCAGGCTCTCTCGGTTGCTCCTTCGTGTTTGGAATTTGCGCCTGGGATGGTGAAGGCTTTTCTCCACCCCAGGCCAGGTTATGTCCCTAAGGTCCCTACCAATGTGGCCAGACCTATAGTTCTGCAGGCCTTCTGTCCTCCTCCTTTTACATCGTCAGATCAGGAAAAACTTAATCTGCTCTGCCCTGTCCGGGCTCTAGATACTTATGTCCACAGAGCTGCCCTGTGGAGGAAATCAGAACAGTTGTTTGTTTGTTGACCCCACCTAAGAAGGGGTCTCCAGTGTCTAAGCAGAGGATGAGCAAGTGGGTGGTCGAGGCCATCTCACTTGCTTATGAGTCGGCTGGTCAGCCTTCACCTTTGACTATCCGAGCTCACTCTACCAGGAGTATGGTGGCTTCCAAAGCCTTATTGTCAGGAGTTTCTCTTCATGACGTGTGTGATGCGGCAGGCTGGTCCTCACCGCATACTTTCGTCAGGTTTTATGACCTAGACCTTAGCTCCACCCCTGGGGCGCAGGTGCTTTCGGCTGAATTTAATCCGTGATTCACACAGTCGGTCACTTGCTCTTATGGCGACGTGGGTATTAGCGTTCCAGCAGCGTTTTCACGCAGCTCGATGTTCCTGATAGGGAACGTCCCGGGTTACGTATGTAACCCTAGTTCCCTGAAGGAACGAGACGCTGCGTGTCGTTGCCATACTCCCAGCATTCACTTGATTGACTTGCTTCAGACTTTTCCAGAAGCTGTCGCCATTGTGTTCATGGGTGTGCTTTATAGTTTCCTGGTCGATGACGTCACTCGTGACGTTCCGTCTCGCCGTTGGCTGATTCCATACTATGCTTCAAGACGCACAACGCTAGAAGCGTTCCCGCAGCGTTTTCACGCAGCGTCTCGTTCCTTCAGGGAACTAGGGTTACATACGTAACCCGGGACGTTTTTTTCTTTAACAAATAAATGCAGCCATGGTGAGCAAGAGAGACTTCTTGTCTTTTGGAAGAAGAAAAAAAAATCTTATGGAGCACACATTTTGAAAGGTATATGAAATCAAATTCTTTTACCTTTTTCTGTACAAAATCAATAACATTTTCCAAGTCCTGATCATCCCGATAGCGCACAATCGCCTTCATCATCAGCTGCTCTGTCCTCTCTTGAACCTGTCAACAAGTTTTGAAAGTAATCATTTTAAAACATCATCTCATTTCTCCAAGATGGGAGTTAAAATATAAAGTTTTAGCTTGTACCTGTGTAAATTATTTACCTTTTCAGAGAACAAAAGGCCCATCACACCGGCTATTACTTGCAGAAACAGAATAGCCAGCAAAATTCCTACAAACTGGACAAATATGATTTATTTGTAAAAAAAGAAAAAAAAGAAAAAAGCTTTAAAAAAATCTAGGTAAAAAAAAAAAGGGTAAGTTGTCACAATGGCCACTGAGTCTGACTATTGACTTGAGAAGATTTTTTTTTTAACTACCATGTAAAATACGGTCTTGAAATTATCATCTATCCATCCATCTCTTAACATTGTAGATTTAGAAATATTCAAAGTACAAGGTCATCTTTCCATAGCTACTGAGCTATAGCCTTTGTGACAACTTCCTCGTGTGAGAACTATCTCTGAGTCGGACCGTGTTGAGCAGCAAGGAGATGTTGCGCAGAGCTCCGAAACAGCCAAAGAAAGTGATGGTGAACATGAGAGAACCCACAATGATCAGCAACAGCGCTGGATCTGCCATCAGCGTGTCCACTACATCTGTCATGCATTAGTAAAGAAAATATAAAGTAACACAAAATATAGATGAACACAGTAGTAACATACATCTTATTCCTATCCTACTTGTTCTATTTTTCTGTTTACAATTTACATCGGATCTATAAAAGCATGCACATCTACATCTACATTTTTCAACACTTTAGTCACCCCTTTTAAGCCTTCATTAGATGAGTTTAAAAAAAAGTTTTACCTTACCTTACCGTGCCTTAATGTGGTTGTGCGGTACGTTACAAATTACATTTAAACATATAATATTTCATTTAGTCCCAATTAATGTGCGACTGTGGTCATGAAAACTACAATATGTATGCAGCAGTTCAATGATCTGGTAAGCATCATATAATGTAATATTAGAATTTTCTTTGCTAAATGTTTGCAAGCTTCTTTTATAACTAGAGATGAATGAATCTGGTGAATGCTGTTTAAATACCTGACTCTTTGGCAACTTTTGCATAGATTCCAACAGCAATTATGACAGCACTGAACACCTTTAAGAAAACAACACTCATTTGTTTAAAATATCTGCATTACAAACACAATTCCATATGAAACAATGTCAAACCCAGCATTTGGACAAATACAAATAACATAGGCCTACAGTAGCCTAAGCACACAGTTAGAAATAATATAATATAAATATAATTGAATATGTTTGCTCTAAAAATCAGCAGAAATACATTTACAAGTCATGCTCTTACCCAAAAGATGTAGCAACACACAAATAAAGTGTACTTCACGGCTCTGAATGATTTCTTTCTTTTAGTGTTCATGTTATCTCTGTGTCCTTGGAAAGCAAAGGCAGCTTTTATTCCTTCCGAGGTAACGTCACATATAGTGCTTCAGGTTATACGACGTGTAAGTGCTTGTCTATTCACATACCTGTCTGTCTATTCCAGTAGGCCTATCATATTTGTAGCGGAAATAACTGCAGGGGCTAGCACAAAAGGCCAGGTGAACAGGGACCCCCAGTGGTTACAACTGCTCAGTACTCAGATTATTTGTAGCCAAACACCTTCACCCAACCAAACTAAATTACACATTAGTTTTTGATAGCATATTGATTTTTTTCTTTCACAAATATCAAGCCTAAATTAATTTCAGTTACATTTTAAAAGATACGTGATACATTTAACCAACTTTCTCCGTCGTGTAATGGTGTAGACTGTCACAAGTAATTGGTCCCCTTCCCCTTGCTGTGTGTCAGTCAGGAGTGTTCATCCGCCCCACAGACACGTCACTAGTCCGGCAGTCTGACAGTAAGCCGATTGAGTGTGTTCAGTCAGCGAAACTATAGAGAGAACGAAATACCATCCATGTTCTCAATCATACACCTCTATTAAATTGCATAACTTTCCTTTTCAGACACGATGTTTGCCATATTTACTAAGATAAAAGACCGCATTGAGGCTTTTTTGAACGAGAAGAATTTAGTCACTGACTGTCTCAATAAAATCGAAGAAAAAACAGGCATCAAGAAACGTTACTTAGCTCTCGGTAAGTCCTAGTCTTTTCATGTTTTATATAGGCCTAAAGTGTTTTGTCTTATAATGTAACAGGTGGACACACGGGTCAGTCGAAAGGGGTGTGAAATGACAAATATAATTGCTAAAGAGAAATAAAAGGCTAAAACAATTAAGTTGGCTAAAACAACTCCAATAATAAATAGCATAGGGCTGTATGAATATTTTGTAACAGATCGAATATATTGTCGGATTTGCTCGCCTCCTATATTTTATCACACAGTGTGCGATAAAATATTAGGGCAATAGGCTGATGAAATTGAGTTGTTTCCTTTTGTTTCCATTGAAAGAATACTTTTTTTTTTTTTTTTTTGCAATTTAATCATAAAAACAAACAAAACAAAACAAAAAACATTATTATTATTTCTTTTTTTTTCTAAATGGGCATATTTTCGTCTGTGGACACATTTGGGTAACACTATTTTACAGTGTCCTTCTTTCTTACACCTGTTACAGTTACTATAGTAATCTAACCCTTAAACACGGCGTAATCCTAAACCCAACTCTATAGCAAGTAGTAGCCGAGTTAATTCTTATTACTCAGTCTACTTAAATAATCACAATGTAACACTGACATCTTTAAATAAAAGTGTAACCAAAATTCCTCCTTAAAGTATATAGCCTACACCTTCCTAAAACACACAGTAGGCTACTGGTATTTCACATTCATCCCTCAGCATATAGGCTACATTTATAATGAAATTGTGATAAATATTTTTTTCTGTTCCAAAAGCTGTCTACATTAAAAATTAGTGTTTAAGATTCAATTTGAGGCCTCATTCAAAGACAGTTGTCCATGATTAGCATTAGTAGTTACTGTAATTTTACTTATTTGTGATACTCCAGTTTACACATTGAATTGTTCAGTTATGATTTTTTTCTCCCAAAAGGTGCTACTGCTGTGACTGGATCATATTTATTATTTGGATATGGTGCTTCTCTACTCTGTAATCTGATTGGTTTTGTTTATCCTGCATATTTCTCGTGAGTTATGTTTTAAGATATTTTCACTATCAGATGATAGTTTATTATGTCTTTGAGTTTGGTTGTATTTGAGTTTGGTTGCAGGAATCTTGTCTTAACAGACATATCTTTCGAATTATAATTTTTTTTTTTTGTAGTATTAAAGCCATAGAAAGTCCTGATAAGGATGATGACACACAATGGCTGACGTATTGGGTCATCTACGGCATCTTCAGTGTGGGTGAATTCTTCTCTGACATCTTTCTCTACTGGTTTCCTTTCTACTATGTATGTAAGGTAGGTAGAACAATGCCAGATGCTTTCTCTGACTAATATCCGATTTAAGAGGATCAATTATTACCGGCTTCTTTCAGCAAATTGGCACAAAGACTTCTGCCTTCCTTTGTCATGTCCCTTAAGAGGTTAAATAGTTGTTTGGCAAGCTGTTTCATTTAAAACTGCTCTGTTGTTGGTCTTTAGACATCTGCCCGTTTTTCCATAGAGTTCAATGGCATAAGTTTGGTTTTAGCAGTTTCAACATTGTTTTTATGATCTTTCGAATATAGATGCACAAGTTTTTTTTATTTTATTTTTTAATTCTTTTTAGTGGAATTATCTGTTAAAGTCAGTGTTAAAGGTAGGGTAGGATTTTTTGTCTTTATACAAACTGTTTGTTATACTGGTTGAAACTCTCTTCACATCCTGATAGCAATCAATAATAGAAGTGTTTTAAATATTACAACTTGTACATATATCTTCTGTGGAAGTCTCATGACCAAAAAATGTTTGTCCAGCATTTTTATTTCTGTCTTTATTCAACCCCTTGTGGACATACTGAGACTCTAAAATGTAAACTAAAAAATACATAATTTAAGGTCATTGAGCTAGATTGATTCTCTGGTTGTTTCACGATTGTTTTTGTTTTGCCGTCTTCCTGCATATAACAGTGAACTATTATTACTTTTTCTAGGTAATTGTAAAGTTCGACAAACTGCTTTCTTAACTTGTTGCCGCTTTAGTTTAATAATTTTAATAGGGACAACTCTACAGCCATGTTAGTGATGATTTCTCACACTAGATAACCCATTACTTACTCTAACTTCCCTGTTTTTGTGTTTTTGCTTTGTTTAGTGCCTGTTCCTGTTATGGTGCATGGCTCCGGTCTCCTGGAATGGTTCTCAGATTCTGTACAGGCGTGTGGTGCGGCCTTTTTTCCTGAAGCATGAAGCCACAGTAGACGGGATGGTCAGCGATATAAGTGGAAAGGCCATGACTGCAGCTGAAAATGTCACAAGAGAGGGTATACAACATAAAACTGTCAGGTTTTTGAAGTGTTTTATAAAGAGAATAACATCTAACGCTTGAAGTATACTTCAGTTTTTAAGTGTATGCTATGGTATGGGCGCAGTGTGAGGTAAAATTCATCATCAGCATAGTATGCACCCACTATTTTATTAATCACGCATACTTCAAGACCCCCTAAATCAAGACTTTGAGGGGTTGAAACCAAGACCATATTCGTGTAAGCAGGTTATGTGACGTACCCGGGTATGTTTAAGGTTTAGTAAGCAGATAACCTCAACTTTCAACTTTCTGAACATAACCTTCTCCGGGGCAGGATCTGGTCCAGGGTTAGTTTACTTCAGAGGTGGTCAGCGCATGCGTGCCCTATGAGGCTCCAGTGGGAGTGACAGATTGCACATAATATTATATATAGTTATATTGATATATAAAGTGCTATTAAAACAAGGTTTTGTTGATTTTATTATAATATATAGCTATATAATTCTCATCTCACACATCGCTGATCTGTATTCAGACATTTTTGGGGGGTTTTGCAACAGGACGCTATCTATGCTATAATGTATTTCTATAATAAGACATATGATATGATATGATATGATATGATATATTTGAACTTTCAAGCAATGTGGAAGCAAAATGACCAAACAAAAAATAAACTTATACAGCCATGTTGTCTTTGCAAGCACATGCTGTATTTAGTTTAATCAGTTTTTCTTTTTATTATATAATTAGCATAAAAAAACTATATAGTTCTTATTCACAGCGATATGCACTAAGTATGTAAATCAGGATTTAACAAAAGAAGAAATAAGTAATATTCCGCACTTTTTCTTAGCGTCCGTTTCCATAGTGACTCGTCGATTCATCGCTCCTGACTGAACTTAACCTGACTGAACCTGTTTTTGGCATACCTCGAGTAAGCAAGGTTTGGTTTAATCAATCCGAGAGTTCAGGGTATGTTTGACAATAAGATTACCTTGCTTTCTGGAATACATCCCAGCTCTTTTGCATATGATAATGCTTAATTATATCATATGTTTTATTATGATTTCATTATACAAGTGCTTTTTTTTTTCAGTCATATCTTGAAATGAATGATGTTAACAATGCACTGTAAATTTAGTGATATCCCCACAGTTGTGGTCTTGACAGGACTTGAGATAAAATCCAGTCTTCTTAGTCTGAGACCAAGACTAAACCGAGTACAGTCGCAGTTGTTTTGCAGTCGAAAAAGATTGAACAACGACAAACTACTGAAGATGGCAACAACAACAGACGCCATGTTGACGAGCACTTGTGTGAGGGGGGTAAAGACATACCCGCAACTCTAGTTTAAACGAATAAATGCATTTTTATCGACCATGACTACTGGAGAGAAATGGCACAGACATGGACAAGGATGAAACTTTCTAGTGTGCATGTGTATCAAACAGAGTATATTTTGAAAGGCTATGCGTTCAAGTCAAATGGGCCAACAGTGCCATTTGGCTGTCCACCTAATATTCAAATAAACTCTCAAAAAAATGTAGAAGATGTTAAGATACTACATTCTGGTTGTAAATTGGTAGTCGACCATTATTTTACAAAGGCCAATGCTGACGCTGCTCTATAAAATATATAATTCAGTTTAATGACAGCAAATGCAAAATTGCTTAAATTTAAAAAATGCTGTGATTGGCCAGCATTGTATTTCATAAAATAACACATGGATTAATTCTGTTCAGTGATCTACAGATTACAGCAAGACAAATACCAAGCTGCAGGTTACATTCCAAATATATAGACTGAGAAACAAACCGATTTAGATAGATCAGACCCGTTTAGTACATTATGCAATATACTATAAACATATAATTGTCTAATATTTTGAACGAGCATTACTTTATTATAAAAAGTTAGAGTAATGGAGCATTATTTATTCACACTGCAAAACTTAGTTTCTGTTCCAATTTAAAAGTGAATTAAAGGAACCGTATGTAAGATTGTGGCCAAAACTGGTATCACTGCAATCACTTTCAAATTACTGTAGAGCGGTGTTTTTTTTTTTTATCCGACACGTTTGTAGCTGCAGCTGTGGTAACTAGAGCAGAGCTGGCAACCCGGATGCCGCAACACTACTGACTTCATGATTGGTAGATCGGTGGAGAGTGGACAATCAGACCAAAACACAACATGACAACATCAACATCAGTTGAGGGCTGCAACTTCACTTTTTAAATGACAATATCCTGGCCCGGACTACTGTTGTCAGTGATAATAAGTATTTGAAATGAACATGATTTCTTAATGTCTAGTGACATATCAGGGCCATTTTATGATTAATTGAAATACATTTCTTACTTACGGTTCCTTTAAAGGTTGTATCAGTCATTTCAGGACCAAAAAAGGCCGAAACATAAATGATCACATTCACCAAAAACCACGTCTCTGTAGGCAGCCTAGGCTCTGAAACTGAACACAAAACAAATGGGTACACCACCACTCAAAACTAAAATAAACAGTGTTTCAACCAATCACCGACAGGGGCGGGTGTTGCTCCGACTTCGAGCTCAAAACCTCACAACACCCGCCCCTGTCGGTGATTGGTTGAAACACTGTTTATTTTAGTTTTGAGTGGTGATTGTACCCATTTGTTTTGTGTTCAGTTTCAGAGCCTAGGCTGCCTACAGAGACGTGGTTTTTGGACGGCATGCTTATGGGGCGGGCAGCTAGCGGATCGTTAGGAAAGATTAGGTGAATGTGATCATTTATGTTTCTGCCTTTTTTGGGCCTTAAATGACTGATACAACTTTTAATTAGTTTTAACAGCCCTGATTGAACTGAGCTCATTGTTTGCTTAAATTAATGTAAATGTTATTTTTTTCATCATATATTTCTCATCAAGTTTTAACTTGTTCTATCCATCAATCTTTCTGTTGCAGTCCTTCACACTCTGGCGAGAAACCGGACTATTGGCCCAGCTGAACCTGAAGCCAGAAGACTGGACAGTTCTGCTCCTGTATGTTATGATATTGCTAATAAACCAACATTTGCTAAGATACACATTTTTCCATTCTTTGTTTTTCTGCACATTAATCGATGTCTCTATACTGTCTCTCATTTCATGTCTCTGAATCTAGCCTGAACCCACTGTTGATTAAATGGTAAGTTTTTAGTTTGTGTCTATGTGTGTGTATGTATGAGGTGGGAGGTATTTTAATGTATATATATATATATATATATATATATATGAAGAGTTCAGATGCAAAAGCCTCTAAGTGCCATTTGAAATTTTCTTCTAGAATGAGCATTTTTATCAAGATTGTATATTTACGTTCAGTAATTTCACTTAAATGGCAATAACCGTACGTTCACACCGCCGCCGGCGAGAGCGACAAAATTCGCTCTCGCCGCCCTGTCAGCGACGCCGTGGAAAGATTCGTGGACGCTCTGATGCTCTGACGTAGATCGAATGCTTGGTCTTTTTTAAAACTTTATTTAAAGGGGCCGCAAAGCAAACAAGCATGTCGATAGTTATTTTTGCAGAAAATTGATCGATGGAAAGAACTTAATTATAGTGACATGTTTGCTAACGAAATAAACCAATTAAAAGCCATTTGTGTGGTGTGGCTTTTGTGTTCATGGTAGGGTTGCCACCCGTCCCTTAAAATACGGAATCGTCCCGTATTTACAAGTAAAATGATGCGTCCCGTATCAAATCAATAAGGGACGCGATTTGTCCCGTATTTTACATAAGGCCCACACATAGTTGAATAAAAACTTAAAACCTGCTTTAAACCAATGCAAGACAAGTCAAAAGAGAGCGCGCTGCTTGTGAATGTCCTGAATGTGACTCACAGAAAGACGCGCGCCAGTAGCGCATGCACAGACCGCGCGAAAGAATACAGTTCTCTTTCGCGCTTGAACGAACAATAACACACACAATTATGCCAAAATGTCATATGTCAAGTATTTTCATTACATAAGAGCAGTCTTATGATGGACATAAAGAGTTGTGAGAGAATGAGGCGAGTGTGAGATCCGCGTCTCTGTCAGCAGCGCTCTTAAAGGACCAGCTATCAATAAAGCTTTCTGTCAGTAATTAGCTTTAATAAGGATTAGTCTATATATAATTTATAATTTATGCAGCGTTGACTGTTTAATAACTTTATTCAATTTCTGTATTTGTCCTGTTAGACAGGAAGGTCACAGCTAGGTAAATATGACATTTATTATGGGTTTATGTGAGGATTGTTTGAAGTTCACTTAAATTAAAAGCTGTTATATTTTTTGAAGCCTAATAAATGTTTTAAAAAATTGATAGCTATTTATCATTATAGGTGTTATCAATTATTTAGTTGTTATTGCTAGTTTGAGTTGAGAAATACACATTTCAGAATCATCACTAATCTGTGAGTGCATTTGCTTTAGAACCAAACAAGTTGACTCATGAAACCATTTGTTTATTATATCGCAATCACATATCGCAATCGCAATATTGACCTCAATAATCGCAATATGACATTTTCCCCAAATCGTGCAGCCCTAGATCAGACCATAAATTATTGTGATTGGGGGCCGTGAATGGGTGTCCCTTATTTTGCCACACTGAAGGTGGCAACCCTAGTTCATGGTTAAGTGTTATTCTAATTTGCATTACCGCTGAAAAACAAGCGTTCTAGCGCGAATATCTTGCCTATAAACAGTGTTGCGCGCCTTCTTATGAAATTCAAATGATCAACCCTCTCCTCTATTTTGCTTGGGAACTAATGTGGTCGGAACCAAAGTTACTTGACTGCGTTCTCTTGAATCCTCTCAAACGGAGCACTTCTACATTCCGATTGGTTGCCGCCGAACCGCGTCATAGCTCATTTCCCTAAAGTTGAGCTGATTTCAACTTCTTCTCGCCGCTCCTCGCCGCTCTCACCGTCCAAGACGCGCCGCGCCGCCCTCGCCGGAGCTCGCCGCCGGCTCTCATTGAAAATGAATGACTTCCGGCCACTTTGACGCTCTTGCCGCCGGCGGTGTGAACGCACAGTAAAGATGACCTATTAATTGTCATTTAAGTGAAATTACTGAACTTAAATATACAATCTTGATAAAAATGATCATTCTAGAAGAAAATTTCAAATGGCACTTAGAGGATTTTGCATCTGAACTCTTATATATATATATATATATATAGGCCTAAATTATAATTTTTTTATTATTACATGCAGAAATACAGGTGGCCAGAGTGGTCTGAGGAGACAAATCACTTGACACAACATGCAAGAGATGCAGCATCATGTTGAAGACTTGACATGACAGCAGTATCATATCTCAATGTAAAGGCCTCAATGAGTGAATTGTAATTCATCTGCATGATTTTCAGGCATCCATTGTCAGGAATGCTTGGACTTTAATAATCCGGTATATTATATTTCTAAACTGTAAATGTCCTGAACACACTTATTTATGTCAGTTATTTTTGCTCACTGTTAATATACATTTCTACCGGTTGTTTAAATGCCTTTGGCATTTAAATGTAGCCAATTAGAAATGTAGACAATTCAACAGAAATTATTGTATTTACTGTTTTCTCTATAACAATATACAGGTGAAACTCGAAAAATTTGAATATCGTTCAAAAGTTCATGTATTTCAGTAATTCAAATTAAAAGTTGAAACTAATATATTAAATATATATAACTACATACATATGCATGATTATACTTGTCAGAGGACCGACATTTCTGTATTTAAAATCCTTTTTTTATTGATTTCATGTAACATTCAAATTTTCTGAGATTTTGAATTTGGGGTTTTCATAAGCTGTAAGCCATAATCATCAAAATTATAACTTTTGCACGCTATTCAAATTTTGAGTTTCACCTGTATGTTGTATTTATGGCATTAATCAAGAATTTTGTAATCTTAATATTATTATGATAAAAATGTAAGTCTTCAAACTCAATAAATTTGTTTTGTATTATACATTTGGATTATTTTCTCATGTAGGCTACTGGTGACATCATCAACTTAATTCCTTAAACTGAATTCAATTAGTTAATTAAAGGGGCTCTATGGAACTTTTAGCGGCCTCTAGCGGTGAAGTTTCAGATTGCAGTCAATTTTTACAAGAGCGCTCATGCTCGAACTCATAAACAATACCGTCTATTACACAAATATCTCGGCGAATACTCGACGGATTATTTTTGGTGGTGTTTTCGCGGAGATATTAGCCGAAAACCATCGGCGCACTGCAAAATGGTGGACGTGACGCCACGATTGACACTAATTGACAATTAGTGTCAATATCAAAATTGAATTTTTTTTAAGAAACGTTTTGACTGGGTAAATATTATGAATTAATTTTGAAGATATTTCTTTTATTTTGTTTGTGAGGAGAAACCTTGTTGTACGGAACATATATTTTTCCAATATAAATGATCAAAAAGACCATTCCAATATGAGATTGCAGGAGGGGCAGAAATAATGTTCTCAAGGAATAGAACTCTTACTTTATAATTTCTTCCTTTTTTTTCGGTGAAACATATCTTACCAATAGGAGTGTTGGACATTTATTATGTTGTGCGGACCTGTGGAAGAACTGATGACGGAACAGTTTGATCTTCGGCTGACAAATCAGAGGAAAAGGGCGTGTCATTCTCGGCCACGTGTAGAAATCGAATATTCAAGCTGTTTATTCATTTTTCTACCTCAGAACGAAAAACGAATAATGGGTTGTTTTCCGTTTTTTTGTTTTCCTATTTACTAATGGTATTTGGGAAACTGGCGTTTTTCTTTTTTTTTTTTTTTTTTTTTTTTTAAACGAAAATCCGTTGGCCGCAAAGTACACGGACCCACAAGGTATGTAATCTGACTACTTTTTGATTAGCCTACTTTTAGATTACTTTTGACAACTCGTTTATCTCATTGATTTGAACAGCATAATCTTGTACCATATTGATATAAAACTACACAGAGAAAGAAAATATATTCTTTTTTTTTTTAAATCAAAAACATGAAATATTACACCAGGGTTAACCAGACTGGGGATCGTGATTCCCAGGGATCTTTGTGAGTTTAATGAAAAGCTAATTAAATCATAAAAATATCAAATACAAAAAAACCCCAAAAAAAACAATCAATATAAAACAATTTCATTTTTTTATTTTGCCTACATTGCATGTAAATATGAAAAATGTGAATTTGTACATTTTATTTTATAACGCCACCCGTTTGAAAGACTAAAGCCTTCCAAAGACATAATAGGCCTACATGGTTAAATAATTCAAATAATGTCAGGAGCTGATTAGATAGGCTATGCAATGTTGAGAACACACTTCTTAAAAATTAAATGATTTCTGTAAATCCAGTCTGTCTTAGTTTTCAGTGACAGGCATGACTAGTCGTTGGCCTGTGTGTGCAATTCCACAAACCTGGAAGAACTTCTGATTGTATAACGTATATATATTTCAAATTTTTTAGTCAAGTCTGATAAAAAAAAAAAGTAGTACAACTGAAATATGAATAATTTTCGTTTTTTTTTTTTGTGAGAATAACATTATGTCATAAAATTCTCGTAGACTATTACTTTTTTATATAATGTAATCTAATTATTTAAATTTTTGGAATTTGACTAACCAATCCAGATTACATGTTACATGTAGTTACCCAGCACTTTCAATTGAATTATCTCTGTAAGATCACTATGGGTTTAGACCCCTCTCTTGTATTTGTTTAGCTAGTTGTGTGTGCATTATTATATTTTATGTGTTGCTGTAAATTTATCTCACCCTGAAATTACCTTTATTATTACGAATATTTGCTGCTGCTTTTTTTTTTTTTTTTTGCAGTGTTATTTCAATTGTTAAAAATGCAAATTATTTTCAAATGTTGTTTTACTCCGAGTCAAAAGATGGCGACAATCATCACAAAACTGTTGAAACGTCATCCTCTGACGTATCAGCACTGTAAACAGTTTACATGTGAAATATGGAAATATGTGTTTCAGTCATTTATTAGTAGGGTTTGTTCCACAGTGTACAGTTTTCTCATCAACATGAACACTAATGCTTTATAAAAATCCTTGGTGTTTAAAACTAGAGCTGGTGTGTTTCCAATCAGGATGAATTTTGGTTCCAAAGGCAAGAAGCGGTTGGTTCTGCCGAGCCGACCCGATCCGCCGACAGTGGAGCAGATCATGGAGGATGCAAACCGAGCCTATCCCAATGATCCAGTGTTCACTGTTTTACACGAATCTGCTGAAGGTAGGCAATCGGACAGACGAGGATATTTCAGCACAGTGGCTTAAACACAGTTGAGTGCTGATCTATTAAAAGCACAAAGTTTCATACAGCAACACAGTGAAAGTATCTGAACAAGAAGTTATTTTCAGACACCTCACAAAAACATTTCGCATCGCAAATACTACCTAGTTCAATACTGTATTTTGTATGAATCGTTCTCGGTCTTGTATTTTTCAGTGTCCCATTTGAAGGGTCGTGGGAAAGTAACCTTTAGTAGGCTATGTTTTTTTGTTATTTTTTTGTTTTTTAACCATAATCGCTGTGGTAAAAATAATCATGTGTGTGTGTGTCATACTCATACTACCTTACCGTATTCTTTTTAAATTTGTATCCAGAAATGTTTTTGGAGTGTTTGCTCACCCTGCTAAACGACTGCGGTAAAGTAACGTTTGACATTCGTTAGACATTCGAGTTTTATACAAAACTGCGCATTTCATATTTTCTGCCCTAACCAACTCCGATATGCATAAACAAATGTCCTTTTCATTGCACAAGGCTTCATTTCAACAAATAATATATATATTAATTAGCCCTATAAATCAAGTAAACAGTTTATGACATCAAACTAATGGTAAATAGTTCAGAAACATATAAATTTTATTGCACAATGCTCTGTTTTTGGAATTAGCTTTACACAGTATATTTTATAATAATTTTTGAAATTTAAATATGCAATATTGTAAATCCATTAAACTACAACACTGGTTGGCCTAAAGGTATCAAACCACCTGTAAATTACTCAGAATATTATTCTCTGTAATGCACAAGGCTTTTTAATTTTTTAATTGTATTAAACTGATTTTTTTTAAAATAAGTTTTTATAATGCTTATTTTTCAGATAATCTTTTTTGTTGTTGTACTAAACCTATTCAAATCCATTAAACTACAGCAATTAAATATTATTCCCTTTAATGTACAAGGCTTGTTTTCCAGATTATTTATCTGTATTTTTTTAATAAGGTTTATTTTTCAGATTAGTAATCTAGTATTTTTTTAGGGCTGTCAAATGATTAATCACGATTAATCGCATCCAAAATAAAAGTTTGTGTTTACATAATAAATGTGTTTGTACTGTGTAAAATTATTTTGTATTTATAAGTACACACATGTGCATTTATATATTTAAGAAAAATTTGTTATTTATATATAAAATATTTATATACAATATAAATTATATATAAATCTATATATAGTATACACATGCAAATATTTCTTAAATATATACAAGCATGTGTATGTATTTATATATATAAAATAATTATACACAGTACACACACATTTATTATGTAAACACAAACTTTTATTTTGGATGCGATTAATCATTTGACAGCCCTTAATTTTTTTTATACAATACTGAAACATACAGAAAAACAGTATACAAATACTGAAAATACTGAAATACTGAATACAATTTAAATCCATTAAACTACAACACCATTTGGCCTAAATGTATCAAATAACCATTAAATGACTCAGAATATTATTCTCTATCTCTATTATGCACAAGGCTTGTTTTCCAGATTATTCATCTGATATGTTTGTTATAAAGTTAATTTTTCAGATTAATAGGCAATCTGGTATTTCTTTTTAATTTTATATACAGTACTAAACCCATTCAAATCCATTAAACTACAACGCCTAAAGGCATCAAACCAGCTGTAAATTACTCAGAATATTATTCTCTCTGTTGGTATTATACTTTAATGGATTTAAAATGGGTTTCATACTGCACAAAAATACCAGATTAATAATCAGAAAAACAAGTCTTGTGCAACATAGATATTCTGAGTAATTTACAGTAGGTTTGATACCTTTACAATTTAAACGGGTTTAGTACTGTATATTAAAAATACCATAATCTGAAAAATAAGCCTTATAAAAAAATACCAGATAAATAATCCAAAAAACCTGCCTTGTGCTTTATAGAGAATAATATTCGGAGTAATTTACAGTTGGTTTGAAACCTTTATGCCAAACATTGTTGTATGGATGTACAGTTACAGTATTGCATACATTTACATTTCAAAAATTATTATAAAATAGGGTAAATGTACCTTATTGAGACATTTGTAGTGCACAATATATTGGTTTCAGTACAAGAAGTTATTTTAAAATAAAATATGAATCTCTCACACAATAATATTTTATTTTAAATGACAAAAGCATTTCAATTAAAATGTTCATCCTTAAATATAAAAAGTCTGGCTGTGCTTAATGGGTAAGTGTTGTACCCTTTAAGCACACCCCTGTTACCAATAAGCTCACAACATGTTTTATTAAAAAATCTTGTTTATTTTAAACAACCATTTTAAAGAATAATTGAAAAATGTTTTATTTGAAGGTGCAGAGTCAATCACACTCTCAATTTGTATGTCTGTGGTTGTCTAGTACAATGATCAAATGTGTAAAGCTAATTCCAAAAACAGATTCTTACCCATTTTACCATTAGTTTGATATCATAATGTCATATAGTTAAATTGTTTAATTGATTTATAGGGCTAATTAATATACATGTTATTTGTTGAAATGAAGCCTTGTGCAATGAAAAGGACATTTACATATCGGAGTTGGTTTTGGCAGAAAACATGAAAGGCGCAGAGAGTTTAATGGGTATAAAACCAGAATGTCTGTTTTTTTGCAGTTGAAAAAACCACGCCCATGATGAGGCCATCCCTCTAGTGGAGTGAGCCTTAACACCAATGGGGCAAGCCTGGCCCACTGAATCGTATACCATGGCTATGGCATCTACTATCCATCTGGACGGTCTCTGCTTAGTGACTGCGCATCCTTTAGACTTGCCACCAAAGCAGACAAAGAGCTGATCTGATTGTCTAAACTCTAAACGACACAGAGCGCTCCAGATAAATTCTCAGTGCTCTAACAGGGCAGAGAAAATTAATCTCTTCCTCCTCATCAGAGGAGGGAAGGGCTAGTAATAGCCGCTTTCCGACCGGAGGGACTTTTGCAGTTCCTAGAACCTAACGTTCCTATAACCCTTTTTTTCGCGTGTTCCGACCGGACTAAGTTGGGGATTTTTTAGTTCCTCAGACCATATAACTCTTTCAGTACCTAGTCTAGAGCGAGTTCCCTTTCCCTAGGTCTACGTTGATTGGTTTAACTTATAAGTCATGCCCACTGTCAACACATTTTCTTCACTGTCTGTTGCACTTCGCCTATCTAAGCTAACTCATAACTTAAGACAAACATAACGCATTCATCCAGCTAATTGCTAATGCTAGCTAAACTTACCCGTCATTTTGCTTGCCTCCTGCGCTCTGCTCTTCTATCTTCTTCCATCATATTACTTAAGATCATATTACGCTGGAGCCTTCGTCTTCTGTGTTTCTCTGTACAGAACTCAAGCATAGTCTTTAAACGCCGCCGTTCGTACTCCGTTAATAAGGTCCCGGCAAGGCAGAACAGGAACATTGCGATAGCCTCCTCCGTGCTGTTTTTTTATTTTTTTTATTCAACAATTGCACAGTTTACAGTCCGTGCTGGTTTATTGTTGTGTGGCGCCGCCGCCGTGCTTACGTCACTCCCTTACCCCTCCTACCAGTTCCTATGGCCACTTGGCCAGTGCGAATGCAAACAGCAAAACCGAGTTTGGGGGAGAATAGTTCTTAGAACTGTTTAGAAGTGGACAGTTCCTATAACTAAGTTCCTGTAACTACTTGGTCGGAAAGCGGCTAATGTAACCACCTGTGCCCTAAACGGTGTTGAGAGCACTTTGGGAACATAACCATGCCTGGGTTTAAGGATGACCCTCGAGTTATCCACTCCAAACTCCAAACATGACGGGCTCACTGAGAGAGCCTGTAAATCTCCTACTCGCTTGATAGATGCCAGTGCCAACAGGAGAGCAGTCTTTAGCGAGAGAGGTTTGATATCAACTGACTGGAGCGGTTCAAACAGTGGCCCCTTCAGGGCCCCCAGAACCAATGACAGGTCCCAGGGTGGAACCAAAGGAGGTTTAGGAGGGTTCATCCGTCTGGCTCCTTTCAGAAAACGAATCACCAGCTCGTTTTTCCCCAGTGATTGGCCAGCCACTGGAGCATGATGCACTGCTATGGCTGTCACGTACACTTTGAGCGTGGATGGGGAGCGCCCTGCATCCAATTGCTCTTGGAGGAAGGAAAGAATCACGGGAACCTCACATGATTCAGGGTCCATGTTAGTTTTCGAGCACCAGCTGGAAAATCCTGACCACTTTAAAGCATAAAGGTGCCGAGTAGATGGGGCCCTGGCTTCAGATATGGTGTTTAAAACCTTTTCTGGGAGGTTTTCACGTACCCGTTCATGGGCCACACGTGGAGAGCCCATAAATCGGGTCGAGGATGCCAAATCGTCCCCCTGGCCTGCGTGAGGAGATCTTTCCTCAGCGGAATCGGCCAAGGGCTCGTGTCCGTCAGCTTAACCAGCTATGGAAACCAAGGTTTGGGCTCCTAGAGCGGAGCCACCAGAAGGACTGGGCATCCGCTCACCCTGACCCTTTCGATAACCTGTGGGATCATAGACACGGGGGGGAAGGCATACAGTGGGAGGTTGGGCCACGGTTGGGCCAACGCATCCCTGCTCTTCGAGAAAAACACTCTGCAGTGATTGTTGGCTCGTGAGGCGAACAGGTCGACCTCGGCCTCGCCAAATACCCTCCATATCTCGTTAACTGTACGAGAATTCAGGGACCACTCGCCTATGGGAGTGTTGCCCCGTGACAGCATATCCGTGCCCAGATTCTGGGTGCTCTGGATGTGTGCTGCTCTTAGAGAGCTTAGAGGGCTGCACGATATTAAAGAAAAATGCGATATGCGGTAACTCATTAAATAATGCGAAATGCTAAACGATAATGCTTAAAATGTGTAAAATAAACTTAAAGTATCTTTCAAATATATTTACAATTATATAACTTATAACTATATAACATACGTGTTTCACATGTTTTTGTGACTAGAAAACATCCCTACAACTTCTGAAAGTGAACAGTGTTTTACTGTAGCGAGAAGTGTTATTTTAACACAGGGTTCAGGGCTTTAGGTTTATTTAACAACAGAAACTGAATAATCAAATGTAAATAAAACGCTGCTAAGTTTTCATTCTATGAATTAAATAAACACTGATTCTTATTAAAGCTACAAAAGTTATTCAGCCAAGAGCAGTGAGTGATTTTCTCGTTTATTTTGATCATGACTCAAGTTATTGCAAGCCGTTGCGATATGCATATCGCAATATATATATATACAGTACTGTGCAAAAGTTTTAGATCGGTAAGATTTTTTATGTTTTTAAAAGAAGTCTCTTCTGCTCACCAAGGCTGCAATTATTTGATAAAAAAAAACAAATAAAAAAAAACAGTAATATTGTGAAATATTATTACAATTTAAAACAGCGGTTTTCTATGTGAATATATAGTGAAGTGTAATTTATTCCTGTGATCAAAGCTGAATTTTCGTCATCATTACTCCAGTCTTCAGTGTCACATGATCCTTCAAAAATCATTCTAATATGATGATTTGATGCTCAAGAAACATTTATGATTATTATCAGTGTTGAAAACAGTTTTTTACATTTTTATTTCATGATGCTATGATGAATAGAAACTAAAAAAGAACAGCATTTATCTGAAATCTAAAGCTTTTGTAACATTAAACTCTACCCTTCAAAAGTTTGGGGTCAGTAAGAATTTAAATTTTATTTTTTGGGGAAAAAAATATAATAAATCAATACTTTTATTCATCAAGGATGAGTTAAACTGATCAAAAGTTACAGTAAAGACATTTATAATGTTAGAAAATATTCTATTTTAAATAAACACTGTTCTTTTGAACTTTCTATTCATCAAAGAATTTTGAAAAAAAAAATTGTACACAACTGTTTTCAACATTAAAAATAATAATGAATGTTTTTTGAGCATCAAATCATCATATTAGAATGATTTCTGAAGGATCATGTGACACTGAAGACTGGAGTAATGATGATAAATTCAGCTTTGATCACAGGAATAAATTACACTTTACTGTATATTCACATAGAAAACAGCTGTTTTAAATTGTAATAATATTTCACAATATTATTGTTGTTTTTTTGAATTTTTTATCAAATAATTGCAGCCTTGGTGAGCAGAAGAGACTTCTTTTAAAAACATAAAAAATCTTACCGATCTAAAACTTTTGCACAGTACTGTATATATATTAGGGGTGGAACGGTACATGTATTCGTATTGAACCGAAACGGTACGGGGGTCACGGTTCGGTGCACGAATTTACACGCAGAATACACGGTATAAAAAAAAAAAACTCGCGTGCAAATTAATTAATGTAATGCGGAACTACTGTTAGATACGCGGGTTCTTTAGGGACACATAATCTGTACCCTCGGCTTAGCTCTGAACGCGCGTTCACTTAAACGTTGGCTTTATACGCGCGTCCTATTCGCTTTGGAGTAGCGTCGAACTAGACGCGAATTTGAAGCTCTATTCGCGTTTGGTGTGACCGCATAATGAACAGGCTGCGATGTCAAGATTGCAATGCTGGAGTGTGTGTGTGCGCGCGCGAGAGAGAGAGAGGCGCGATCGAACTGTGTGTGTGTGTGTGAGAGAGAGAGGCGCGGGCGCGATCGAACTGTGTGTGTGTGTGTGTGTGAGAGAGAGAGAGAGAGAGAGAGAGAGAGAGAGAGGCGCGAGCGAACAATGGAAACATAAAAAACATACTCCGTCATTTTGTTCATACAGATCATTAAACCTGCAAAGTGTTTACTTTGTGTACACTCGCAATAAAACACAACATTGTGCTTTTGTCACACTGTAAACTCTTGTCAAACTGTAACCTACAACTGTCACCCAACCAAAATCACACACACACACACACACTGTTTTAAAAGCAAAACATATTTATCCAACCCCATTTCAAAACAGTCTGTGGGTCCCATCTTTTGGACATTCATCATATTGCATTGGTTTTCATTTCTTGTCCTCGGAGCACTAATCTGTTTATTTTTAAGTTACACATTCTACATTGATTAAAAAAGAAAATCGAATGTGTTTTTAATGGTAGTATTATTTTATACAGAAATCCATTATTTATAATTCAGATGAGAATAATGTTACATTGTTAAGTAATAATGTTAATTAAAATTAAGGAAAACAAATATATTGATCTGAAATATAGCAAATTAATTTTAAATTATTTCAGGTACAATTACCAAACACATCTCAAGGTCTTTTTATTAATTTAATTAATAAACTAATTATATAAAACTATTGTCAGTGCACTACAAATAAACTGGTTCTATGCCTTTATTAATAAAACTTATTTAAAAAATACAATGCCTTATGCATTTTTGTTTTGCTTTTCCCTCCATTGTACCGAAATCGTACCGAACCGTGATGTCTGAACCGAGGTATGAACCGAACCGTGACTTCTGTGTACCGTTCCACCCCTAATATATATATATATATATATATATATGCGATTATTTCGATAATTTCAATATATTGTGCAGCCCTACTGGGCAGTGTATATTTTTGTATGTACATGATTGTGCAGGAAATATTGAGCATTTTTCATTTTTCATACACATTTTTCAAGAAGTTGTGAGGCGTGTATTTTATTTCCTGATGTCTTTGATTGACCAATGTCCACCAACTCTAGGACAACTTGGAAACAATGACAGTTAAAGGGCAAACTCTCCAGCTTTTTAGTTTGCATAGGAATTAAATGTTATATTTATAGATTATATTATAATTATTGACTTAAATCAGGGTTGATGTCCATTTTCTCACACAAATGAAACTACTTTTGTGTATTGAACTCTACCCTTATTCAAAGAATCGTGCAAGAAAACACTGTGCACACTAAAATGTACTGGGGAGTGTATAGAGAACTTCTCAATTTCATTGTCCTTTGAAGAAAACCTAAACTAATTTCCTTGTAATAGTATTGCTTGCTCACCTGGTAAGGTTAATGACATTCATCATCTCATTGGTAACTTAAAGTTCTGTCCTTTTGTGCGTTCTGTTTGTTTACCTGGTAATGTTACTCCCATTCATTTAGAGTGATGTTAGTTTACTGTATGTATATGTCAAATTTTTTGTTATGTTTCTGTCTTTGTTACTTGTTTCAAACTGGAATTTGATCAAAAAAGAAAATAATAGTTGGGTAATTAAATAATGAATGATTATTACAGAATTGTGAATTGCTACCATTAGTACATGGGTATTAGCTAGTGTAACTGCACCTTTGCATGCATGATGGTAACATTTGGCCTGACCACTGACTTTAGGGTGTCATCTTTCAGATTTGAAGTCCAGTTCCAGCAACAGTGAAGTGGAGGTCAGATACCTGCAGAGCAGACGCTACATAGAGCTGCATGAGCGATTGCAAGAGGAACGTGGCCATCTTGCTCGGCGGAGAGACGAGCTGCGTGCGGCTGGGGAGTCTTTGGAGCAGAGTGTGATGGAGGTGAAGAGGAGTGCACTGTGACAACTCACCGGGGCCTGCAGAACATTCACGTCTGCATCTTATGAACTTCAGATTTGCTTATTCATTAGATGATTGCCGGACATCTCAATACAACAAATTAAGATTAAAATCAGTATGAGAATACAAAGTGTTCTTCCTATTGGAAATTAGGTGCATTTATTTATTTAATGCATTCACTAAATTCATCAAATTCATTTTGCCTGATTTGTCTGTTATAAATCTACTTGGTCATTGTTAGTATGTGCTATGTATGTTTAATATAATTATTCAGTCAATCTAATAAGTTGTGCAGTCTTTGTGTATTTTACATTATTTAATGTAATTTGTATCTAAATTTTCAAAATACAAGATTTCTTGTGTTTTTTTATAAATATTTCAGTGTTTACTGAGTACAGACAGTACAACCTGTTAAACATATTGATAACATCTATTCTTCACAGCTTAATTTTCATTTGCATTAAATAAGTTGTCTTAAATAGCCTAAGGTTACTTATTTGTCCATGTAAAATTCTTCATTTTAAAATGTTTACGAGTGAAAGATCTCACCACCCTTAAAGCTTAAATGTGTAATTTTTTGGCATTAGCTCATAGGGTTCTCAAGCTGAAATTAATGGTTAAAAATGACAAATTTACTCAAAGCATTAGCATCACATCTGAATTAATTAACTGATAAATAAATTAATATTCATCAATCAATGAACTGATTGTGGTAACACATTTGTGATAAGGGTTTTCGGTTGTAACATTTATTGGTCCACTTTTTTTGTTACTGAACGGAAGTTTAATTTAGGTTAGCAATCTAATATATTATATATATTGATAATGTAAGATGTAAAAACAAAACAGCACATTCAAAAGTATGGCTTGGTAAAAGTTAGGTAATTAAATGATATAGTACTGTATATAAACTAAGGATAATTTAAGTAGGCAATTAGTTGGGGTATAGTGTTACGCTGTATGCAATGGTCAGAAATAAGGTAGTCCTGACCCAAACTTACCGTATGTGATGAATGTCAGAATGTTCAAACACAGCAATGTTTGGAAGTCATTGTACTTAAAGGTTGTATCAGCGATTTCAGGCCCAAAAATAAATGATCACATTCATGTAATCTTTCCTAACGATCCGCTAGCTGCCCGCCCCATAAGCAGGCTGTCAAAAAAACACGTCTCTGTAGGCAGCCTAGGCTCTGAGATCTGCACACAAAAACAAATGGGTACACCACCACTCAAAACTAAAATAAACGGTGTTTCAACCAATCACCGACAGGGGTCAGATGTGATCATTTATTTTTGGGCCTGAAATCGCTGATACAATCTTTAAAGGTAAGGTCAAATGACTTTGATGTCTGTGCATATTTAGTTGGATGCAATATTTACCATTGAATAAATCACAGTTCGACTCAGAAAAATAAAATTCATACACATTTTTATGAGAAACACATTTTTATGAGAAGGTTTATTTGACGACCCCTGGCCACAACTGTTTAACTGTTAGTCTACACAATATTCTATGAACATTCTCAACCCAATTCATGCTTTTGCCTCTCAAATATCCATAAAGCTATCCCCAATTGTCAATTTGAGTTTAGCATTTCATCATATTGACCCGGACCACCACCGTTATCGGTCAATTTCAATATCATCAGATATAGTCAGACATTAAGTCTTTAATCTGGGAACACCAGCACTCACAGCACATCTGATTCTGAATACAGTTCTCTTTATCATTCTCAGAATTTCCAAAGGCTGATGTGTGTTCAATGACTTTGTTTTTAAGACAGAATGCATGTTTTCTGACTAAAAGAGACAAATTAAGTGAAGTTGTTATATCACAGTAAAACTAAGTCCATGTAAATACTGCACCTCACCAAATTAGACAAACACTTTTTGTGCTGGCTAACACAATATTTGCTTGTGTATTTGCAGTTTTGGCAATGGGCTTTGGTTGAATGGAAGCCATTTTAAACATTCTACATCAGTCCCACTAACTGTTAATAGTAAGTATTTATCTCAAACCACAAAGTTGCTACTCATTAGCTTGCTTTTAAATACTTAAAGCATAACGTGACTGTACACAATATGACATTATGAAAGCATTCAGTGAGCAGGAATACGTACAGCCACTTAATTGTATTACATTTGCTGAACACTCGACAGTTACAACAATCTTATATTCAAAAATGCAAATCTGTGGGTGGAGATTTATGGTTGTACTCATAGTCTGTCATTTCCATTGAAAAAAGAAACTGCACAGTCAACATCACGTGTTTACAGTGGACAAGTGAGCATGCTATTTGTAGCAATGGCAGGGTTACAATTTGCCTTCTGGGAAGCATTAGACTACAGTTTTAAGTCAGTATTTACAACAGTATCACTAAATATCCTTGATGATTACATAGACATTTTGTGCAGATTTTACCTATTGTAGCAATATTTACCTGCATTAATAATAAATGAAGGCAAAAGGCTGTTTTAACCTGTCAGTGTG
The DNA here is from genome assembly GCA_031834385.1 of Semotilus atromaculatus. Taxonomy (NCBI): domain Eukaryota; kingdom Metazoa; phylum Chordata; class Actinopteri; order Cypriniformes; family Leuciscidae; genus Semotilus; species Semotilus atromaculatus. The sequence goes on along the minus strand of JAULUF010000020.1, from coordinate 23,781,077 downwards.
GCGTAAAGGCATGTGCATACATGGTTATCATGTGAGGATACAACAGTCTTTTCCGGTTTTCAGGTGGCACATGGTCTTTTGAAAGTATTTGTCACTGTTTTTCGGAGAATAGTTGCATATTGTTCTGAATGTGGGCCATATTTTTTATTAGTGGATAACACTCCGAGGCAGTCTTTCTCATGTTTGATTAATTATCCAAGTAGCACAAGCAATGATTAATATCACTGTACAAAAATATAAAAAAAGAAGTTATACACTCAACCTTGTGGTGTGGTTAGGTACATGTTGTGAATCCAGCGAGATTCTATAGTTTATGGCTAATTGTTCACATCTTTTTTCTTCAAATAAGTAAATCTTCTGATGCATTGGCAAGCACAAGATCATTAAATATCTGAGGTAAAGAGAACAATGTCCATTACCACCTGAGTTTTTACAGCATCAGGAGCATAGTACTTTGTCAAGGATGGAACAGATGGACAGATTACAGGTTTTATGCTTCATGTTTTTCTCCTGTCTTTTCAGGCATTGTCGTTGCTTGACCCTGTGTCTGTGGAGAGCAACAGACCATGGGGCTGGGGATGTAGTTGAAAGGAGTAACTCTGACGGCTTTACTAGGGGAGCTCTGTCGGAAATGTCCAACGCCGCCACTGTGGGTACTTTCCACTGACTGAAAGGTGGAGGATGAGGCTGTGCTGTAGTTTTTTAGAGATCCATCTGAATCCCCATCTTGGAGGGTATTCCCAAAGCCCATGCTTAATTTTCTGGCAAGGGCCATCTTTGTGGCCTCCTCTACAATGCTAAGACCTTTTTCAATTGTGGGAGAGGTGCTTGAGTTAATTTTGTTGGCTGAGTAGTCCTCAGTTTGAACAGTTGCGTCACTTGTTTTCCGTGATTCCAGTGTAATAGTAGGCAGTTTTCCTGGTAGTGGTGGTGGCATCTGTTTGGGGCCATCAGGTGAAGGTAACAGAGGCAATGCAGTGGGTGGAAGGGTGCTCTTTAATATCTGGGGAACATCCTCATCACGAATCCTTCTCCAGGTCACTTTGTCAGTGTTACGTGATCCAACCCTCTGCTGCCTCTGATTTGTGTTTCTTTCACTTTTAGCTCGTCCACTTGAGTCAGAGGATGAAGAGCGAAGAGAGGAGCGGCTGGTGACACGACTCAAGACATTTATGCTTGGTGAGGAAGAATATCTTTTGAAGGTATCATCCCTTTTTTCTCTTGGCTTTGGTCCAGGTCTATTTCTCTGTGAGGCCCTGCAAGGACTTTCTGAGCTTGTTCGTCTAGCTGGACGTTTCACATCAACGTCTCTATCAATAGAGGTGGCTCTTGATAGAGCCATGCCCTGTCTGAGAACCCCCTGTTCCTGAACTTGGCTTTCTCCTTGAGTCAAAGGCATTCTTCTAGGACCTTGAACTGCTTCCTTGAGCTCCTGACAACGAGAAGAACATAAGAAAACTGCTGGGGCCCCTTGACCTGCTCTTCGGGGTGAGACATGCTGCGATGTTGGGACAGAACGTGAAGAAGCATCACGTCTTGAGACTTTTGGCGAATCTTTGATGAATGTCAGTTGTCTGAGAAAGCCATTACGATCTGATTCACCACTACTTGAATGAGTAGATGTCATGCGAACCAAATCCAATCGGTTTGCTGGTAGGATTCTTTTCCCTGACATCTGTGTATTTTGTCTGCTGATGCTACTGGGCTGGCTGGTTACCAAAGGTGAAATGTTTCTTGTTTGCTTTGATGGATTTTGCATAAATGGTATTCTGACAGGGGATTTCTGTGTTTTTCTGTCAATAGGAGATTTAGAATATTGATTGATGTTTGAAGTGCTCTTGTCTGGTGGACTGCATGGTGCTGATGCCACCTTTTTTTGACCTTGTTTAATGGTTTGTGTTGGGGAGGTTACTTTTTTCTGAGGATGCCTGGAAGGTGTTGAATTTTGAGATGATCCTGAAGATGAGCTCTTTGGTATCCTGGCAGGTGGTGTTGAGCTTCTTTTGGGCAATGACAACTGAGTGTCTATGGGGTTGCCCAGTCTGTGAAGGCTTCTTGACCTGTGTTGAGCTAAATTTGGATTTTTAGGGGCATCTGCTTTTAGAATATTTTTTTTAGGTGGTGGTATTTGAGAGAGAGTAGTCTCTTTCTTGGGTGTGTATATCACCGTTCTACCCCTGAAAACCATAGGCATGTTTGGAACAGGTTTACGAGGGGCAAAATCAAGTGGTTTATTAGGCTTTTTGTCATCTTTGTATATCTTCTTTTCTTTAGGAGTAAAGCTTGAATCAGACATAAATGACAGAACGGATTCAGACTCTGATGAGGGTTCTTGGGACTTTGAAGCTTGTAACTTGGTAATGATTGTATTTGCTCCTTCTTGTATTGCTCTCCATTCAACACTATTGAGATCAGAGTCTTTGTCGGATGCCATTTCATCACTGTCTAGGTCAATTTCAGGGCTCCAATCCTCTGTTGTTTTCTGAAGTGTAGTTTTCTGTTTGTGCTTTTTCTCAGCTTTCCTTTTTCTGGCAGTCTGCTTTTTCTTGTGTTGAGGCATAGCAGATGTTATGCATTTTATCAAAAGATCATCTTCTGAATCCATGCTGACTGAACTTGGTGAACTGTTCTCTTCAAGCTGGTTGAGGTCTTGCTGTGATTTAGGAGGGCACTGAGGGTTGGATGTTTTATTGTGTCTATTCCTTATCCACGTATGCTGAGGTTTTTCATGATGTTCCTCAAATTCTGCATCACTCAAAGAGCTAAGGGAGGAACTCAATGAGTAACATGGAGGTGCTTCTTCTAAAATTAGATTTTGCTTGATTCTATGAAAAACCTTTTGGCGGGACTGGTAACTGTTGACTTGATCTTGTATATTAGGATTACGTATAACATTAGTCTTGCTTAATTCATAATGTTGTTTCCGTCCACTCTTATTCATCAGTCCATCCTGTCTGTCCATTTTATGGCATGTGGCCACTTCTGTAGTTGTCGGGTGATGCCTAGACTGAAAGGATAAAGTGTTTTCCTGTGCATGACTCCGAGAATAGGTTTTCTGATTTTGGTACACCTCTTTGCTTTGTTTTCTTATGGGAATATCTAACTGTGGCATGCTTTTTGACAGATTCTGTCCTTGCTTTTGAATTTGTCTAACTGGAGACTGGCTTTGAATCCTTTGCTGGGTCATTTTTGCTGCCATCTCTTTACTCTGTATAAGTAATCTCTGAGTGGGAACCATGTGTCTGATTGTTTTGTTCAGTTGGTTTCCAACTGTGTGAGACTGACATGTTATTTTAGTTGGTTTGTGGAAGCGAGAGAACATACGTAGGTCTTCAATTCTCTTTGCCTCGATATCAACAAGCTCTTGTGTCTCTTTGTTTCTTCGCCAGTCTTTTATTCCTTTGGTTCTGACTGGATATTGGAGAGTTTCATCGCTCAAGGAAGTGGTGCTTGAGAAATTGATAGGTGTACCTTCAGCCGAGTCAGTGTAAGACGAATCATCATGATAGATTTCTTTTGAAGACATTCCAAGCTTTTGTCCAGTAAACATTTGACTGTTTTTATTCTGCAGCACCATATACACTGGTAATTGCACAGATTTTCGAGTCTGCATGTTGAGAACTTGGTTTGAGAGGTTGGGCATCACAGTGGGCCTTACCTTCTTAAACCTGGAAGGCATGGCAGAATTAATGCACTCTTTGAGAATTTCAATGTCATCATCTGAGTTGCCTTCACTGTACTGGTCTTGGTCATCCATATCATCTTCCTTTTCAGAATCATCTGGATCATTGTCTTGTTGGTTTAACAAAGGAGTAAGTTTGAGCTCCACATCTTTCTGAACATAGTGTTCATGAAGAGGGAGGGCACTCAGACTAGAGGCACATGAGAAATTCTCAATTGGTTTTTCCACAGTGAAATAGATCATTGTGTCCAAATCAGGAGGTAGGTTAAACCTTTCTTTAAAGTCTGTGATTTCCATAAATTTGCGCAAACTACTTTCCCACTGGCTTCCTACACCACTAAGCGTCTGTGTCTCTGGTCCACTTGATTCTGCGCAGCACGGAGTTTTGCTGCGACTCGGAGGCATTGTTTGTCCTGGGCTGTCTGGTAGGTCACTGGGGCTAACAGTTCCACTTATCATTTCACTACATGGATCACTCTGAATAGAGCTGGCAATTGAAGGAGATTCAAAGCTGCCAAGTGAGCTCACTGAACTACAGCGACTCATTACAAGAGGTGTTTCGTGAATGTAGTTTTCTGAAGAGCTGGATGGTGTCCTGTCCTCAAGAATTATTGGGGACACCCCTCTAAGGAACCTCTTCTCATTTTTGATTGTACTAGGGTTATCAGTTGGATCAGAGCTGCTTATTTTCTGATCAGTTATTAATAACTGACTGTCACTCAAGTCATCAAGTGTCTCATCCTCTTCATCTTTTCTCTCAACATTCACATCTTCCACCTCTATGATTTCTAATGAGGAGTCACTCTCTAGCTCATTTTCAGTCTGACTCTGTCCATCAAGTGCTCCATCCCCAGAAGATAAAGAAGACAGAGAACTGCAGCGAGAGAAGCATATTGGCGTGTTCTCTACAGAATACTTCTGAGGGGTCTCCAGCTGTCCTATTGTGGGACTTCTCGCAGAGCAAATTGGGGAAAACTTGCTAATACTTCCGCCAGTCATCACTGTTGGAACCCAAGCTTGCCTACGCATTGCTTGAGCTGCCTGAACATTAATGGCAGTCTTTGCAACACCAAACTTGGCAACACTCTGGATCAGTGGAACATGCTGATAGGAGGGAGACAACTTGACAGTTGGTATACTGGCATCTGAAGACACCTTGGTTGATACAGTTGCAGGTGTTGATATAAAAGGTTCTTGACTCTTCTCTGTATCTGTGGAAGCTAAATCAGGCAAAATAGCATCTTTGTTTGTCTCAAAATCTCTTTCAGGGATCTCATTTTGACATATGACTCTTGAAATATGTACACCACTCTTCAATGGTTCCTCATGAGCTAACTTAAGATCAAGTTTATTTGGACGTCGTTGTTCTGTTGGTCTTGCAGAGGTATGAGTCTGTTCCTGACTGCCACAATAGCCATCACTGGTGCTTCCACTGTTAAGGCTGTCATTGGATAAACTTGAGTTGGCTGTTTTAAGACGCAAAAAGGCATGTGCTCTACTGAGACGCTCTTTAGGTGAAAAAGAGCTGGTATCAGAGAGATGACAAGGGGAACATGAAATGGCTCGTGCCTCGTGAAGCTCATCTGGCCCATAATTCCAATCCACAAAATGATCTTCTGAACTGAGGCTGAAGCTGTCCTCTGATGATGTATGCATGGTAATGTCTTCTACCAGTTTGTCAATTTTAGCCACTGTGTTGGTGATCTTCTTGGCTAATTTCTCAGCTGCTACAGTCACTTCATCATCAGGAGGTTGTGACCTTTTATTGTCAGTTTGAAAGGTTTCAATGTCTTGTTCAGGTTCCCCTTCTCGCTTACGTGGCTGAGTATTCAGGAAGTTTGAATTGTTCAAGAACATGGAGAGCATGGAGAAGGTTCCTGTGTCCAAGCTGGCTGATGTATTAGGTGCCTCATCATCGTCAAAACAACCAGAATCTGAGGCATAGTCTTTTGCTAGGCTTTCAATGTGCCTCAATGGTTTGTTTATACTTTGGTGCTTGAAACTTTGCTTCTCGATTGAATCAAATGTTTCTGCCAGATGCTTCGCATCTAATTCAGCCTCTAATGCTTTCTGTTTCCTCATGTAGAGAGATGGCATGCAGGATCCCGGGGATATAACAGCAGTATCTTTATATTTGAGTGGACGATTTGTGAGGAGGTTTCGCAGAGCTGCAGCACTTCCCATGGCTATCATTTTGTGCTTTGAGTGGATAAGATTGCGCAGCATGCTTACAGCTCCCAGATCCCACAGCAATTCCTGGTCCTTCGGACTACGTGCAGACAGGTTCCAGAGGGTTCCGCATGCATTACTTACAATGGTAAGACTGTGAGATCGCAAGTGCTGCAGCAGAGTCTGAAGGCAGTTATGATCCCTGAGGATTTGCCTGAAACAGGAAAACAGGAAGAACTTAAGTGATGTCATTGATACTTTGACTGCTCAATTTGTGAATGTGAATAAACAATGATACCTGTAATCATCTCGGGTAGCAATGAGACTGGACACATTACGCAGGATGCCTCCACCACTCTCAATAATGGCCAATGAGTTGGTTTGGCATCGATAAGTCAAAGTGCTAACCAAAAAGCCAAGAGCACCATCAACAGAACAAATTGCTACCTTATTCTCAGTGCTGTGTGCTGACAAATTCCACAGTGCACTTAACACACTCTTTAAGGTTGATTCCTGTGGGAAGACCATATCAAATCACTTATTACTTGGAGCACAAATTTCACTAGTTTAATGGGTAAATCAGTTATCTTCACTTTTATGTAAACTTGGTAGTAAATAAGAGATATTTGATTGTACCTTTGTTGCCTGCAATGCACATGTCATAAGTGCTGACACACTGCCGACATCTCTCAAAGTCCTTTTACTGTTGATATCAGCACGCCATGACAAGTTTCTCAGTATACTTGACACTACCTAAAAGTAATGACAGATCACAGTGCTGACGTGAGCCAAATAATTACAATTGAGAGAAGTAAAAATAATAGTAAAATTACTCTAAAATGGTCCGTTATTATATTCTTCTGTACTTAAATTTCATCTAATGGTTTGCTCTTTGGAAAAGTAACTTATGCACCTGCTGTAATTCCTCATTATCAGATGCAAGCTGTGAAACAATGGCTTGAAGACAGTTTTTCTTTGAGCAAAGAGTAGCCTGAAAAAGTACATAAAGAGGATTTTGTCAACATCACAAGAAGACAAGCTTAAAAAAAATGTGTCAGACAGTTATACATTTGCCTGGTACTTAATGTATGCATTATCAGTAAGCTAAATTAACTTACCAATGATCACATTTATATTTTGTATATATTTCAGTAAAAACATTTATGGCCAATGTGGCAATAACTTAATATTGGGCACTGATTGTATAATTATAGGAATGAAATGACTGCACAAATAAAGAAATGTTTATTAACCCCATGTCTTTCATTTATACATGATTCCACACTTGTATGCAATAATTTGAAAATGTACCTTATTTACGACATCTCCATATGTAAGATTAGTGAGTGCCATTCCTGCGTAACGCCGGAGGGCCATATCGATTGGCTCATTGTGCATGCCATACAGTTCTTGGTCCAGCTGCATTAGCTCTGCAATGGCTTGCAGACCCCCTAAAAGATACACAAAGAAGCTTTTTCAGTGTTTTTAACCACAGAATACACTCTATTGCTCTTTGGTCTATTTAGAGAAACTGCATTTCAGTACCTAGATCATTCATTGCCCTGCGGTACTCTTCCTCAAATGATAACTTCATTATTGAGCACAAGGCCTGGCACATATGGGGATCCAGTGGCTCAGGGATTTCTGTGGATATCAAACAACATTTAAATTTATGTGAATCATTTTATATCATTGTAACAATATTATTATTATTTTTTTTTTACTTAATCAGGGCTCACCTGTAGTTTTGCCACCACCAGGTGAAGGGGTACTTAGATGATTCTCAATCCAGTCCCAGCCATTCTCGCAGTGTGAGCGGATCTGCTCTAGTACATGAAGAACTCTCATCTCACGTCGTGCTTGGCCCTCATCTGGCTGTGAGTACACAATGTTGTGAAGGGCAGCACTGGCTCTGGAACGGGCTTCTCGACTATAGCCTCCTGCCCCAGCTGCCTCCCCGGTACCTCCCTCATGTAGTATTTGCACCAGCAGTGGGACGCAGCCAGACTTGCGCATAGCAATGCAGCTTTCCTGTGAGCTTGACATTGCCAAAAGGGTACGGGACATCTCTTCCCGATCTCTAGAGGCCAGCATGGAGAGTAGCCAAAATACCATCTCCACCTGCAATCCAAAAAAAAAACACTGGATGGATGACTGGACTCACAGATATTTTCAAACTCACACCTATGATCAATTTAGTGTCTCCAATCTACCTATCCTTCGGTGAGACAACAGTGCTACCAACTGAGCCACCGTGCTGCAACCATAAGTGCTCAAATTTATTTCAATGCATTTATTCAAGTATGAGGTGCAAATGCATAGGCCAGTATATTTACATTTATAGGAAGGCAAACATTGCCCCTTAGTAAAATTAATTCTGAAACACACTGTATGCTGCTTTATAGTTCCTAATGAATCTTCTGTGATATGTTTGATAAAAAATAAAATTAAATAAAAACACACAACATGGGTCTTACTTTGCTCCCTGTTTCTCCGGAAGCTTCCAAAGCACCAGTATTTCCAGTATCCATGTCAGGGACAGATGTTTTTGAGAGGCACTCTGTGTTCTGTGAACACAGAGAGTATGGTTTATTATTTGTTCCAATTTTGTACTTTTGTACTTTGGTTTATATGTCTGACTTAACACATTCACATTTGTTAAAGCAGCAAAGTAAATATGTGCTATAGTAAGAATGATTCCCAGTTCCCCACATGTTGATAGGGTGTATATTCTTCAAAATAAAGTACCAACTAGCTTTTAAAGCTATAATAGCAATCAATTTATTTTTTTCTGTTTAAAATCTGTTTCTGTTTGATTGAGCATTTGCACACCATCTGCATGAGAGTGAATCATCACCAGTGGCAAAGCACTTGATTCATTCTTTCATGCTCAAAACCATCACTATGGCAACGTTTGGCACCAGTGCTACAAATACAATCCCTAGCTCAAATTATCTTCTAGTTTTTTCAAAATACAATTTTGTAGATTTTAATGCAAGTAGTATTCAGTTAAAATAATTTACCTAAATGCTTAAATACTTAAAATAAGCTTTATTATGCTTAAATACAATCATTAATTGTGAACATGTGAATTCATTTACAAAATTAACATTTTAATTGATCATTATTACTATTATTTTATTTTACAGTATATAGGCAAAGCGGCTACCAAGAGTCAAAAATACATGTGGACTCCAATACAGTTTAAAAACCATCCCAGGATGCACCTCATGAATTTTGAAAAAATGTCAAGGGTGCAAAGCTGTAATTTAGACAAAAAGGTGCCTAACATAAAACATTGTTGTGGCAAGCAGGGTGCGAGAATGGTGCTAGGCCGTTGGCGTGATTGCTAGTGAGGGTCACCTGCGCACCGCACCAATCTCGCATTTCTCACGGAGGAGCTTCGGAAGCATAAAAGGAGTAGCGACGAGAGAGGACCAGGCCTGGACATTATATTATGTTTTGTTTATGTGTGTGCGGCAGTCGTCCATGAGGGGCTGCCGCTTTTACTGTCGTTTTGTGTTTATTCATAATTAAAGTGTCATAATTAAAACGTTTGCTGGTTCCCGCCTCCTCCTTCCCATAACAAATAACCTTGTTACAATTGTTTCTTAGCATATAGGTTTGATATGCTGAACTATTTTGGTCACTGCATAATCCACATACTCCCACATGAATTCATATTTTTGAAGACTACTATTATTCTAAAATGTGCAAAATAGTAAAAAATGTAGAATGAGTTTAAAAATGTATAGTGTAGGTTCCTTAAAAAAGCTTTACTCATTGCACAGAATAAATGGCAAGTTTGGCAACCTTGTACTGCAGGTTTCATTATATCCTGACTTTATCATTTTAGATTTCTCAGCATCATTAAACAGTACGTAGTTCTCAAGAGCTCATTGTCAGTCTGGTGCAGTATTGAGCAGACATATGACTGTGCTGCAGTGGGAATCCCTTAGTCCCAGAGAGCTATGCTCTAAATTACAGCGTCACACTTGCCAAGCATCCCAGTTACTGAGCAGCCAATAGGAGGCAGCTTGCAGAGGGCAAACCCTGTTGTTTTTTTTTGCATAGCAACATTCGGTGCCAGCCTGTTCTGTGAGACAGGGCCAGGTGAGATTGGGCAGTACAGTAAAAAAAGCAAAATCCTTGAAGAATAACACCTTCGTTTTTCATGAGCTGTGGTAGCTTTAATCTTATTTAGTAATTACTTTTTACAACCTCAATCCATTACCTGTGTGCCCTTAATGTCATATTTGAATTTTAATGTGACTTTTCCAGCATGCTGTTTCAGTCAACATTGTTTTCTGTGGTTTTGTGTTGCCCCTGGTAATGGCAAACCCTCAGTAGTTTACAGCATCTATAAATTGTTCTGTGAAAATGCCACTATTGAGAGATAAAAAAAAAACAGTGGAGAAACGTATTTGTATTTTAATTTTAATTTTAAATACCAAATAATTCACCAGAATTAAACCATCCAAGTGCCATTTCTTTCTATCAATAATGAGTGTGACCCTGAACAGTTCATGTCTTTACTAAATTAATATATATTGCAAATTATTATTGTTAAAGTTCATTGAAAATGATGAAAAACATTTGTAAGATTTCTAGTGTTAATGTCAGGGTGTATAACTATTAAATGTAATGTATTAAATACATTACTTTCTCAGAACAATGGTGTGATATTTAATACCTTAGACACTGTTGTATGGTTGCGTGTCAGTTATACCTCCTTTTATATATTGATAATGTTTTAAAACAAAACCGCTTCACTTATTTAAAGTTTAAAAAAAATCTTTTCAGTAATTTCAGCCTTTAAAATAATACTTTTTATAAATTTAAATCTCCACAAATATATTTGAATATCTGAATTTTATCAACTCTAAAAATATCTAAATTAATTGTATTTAAGAAAATGAAAACATTCATTGTAGAAGAGCTCTCTTTATTGTCTGTATCATTTGCTTTTTTAAAAGTATTTTTGAACAATTTAATATATATGAGTGGCATATCATTAATAATTTAAGGAATTTTATGATTCAGGCTCAAATGGAGGACAAGGGTGTATGTGTCACCTGAGTCTCTGGTAGAGCACTCTTCTCTTGAGGACCACGCGAGCTCTGGGCCTCATGAAGCTCTTTCTCCAGCTGTTCTAACCGAGCAACACGGATCTGTACGCAGAAACACATGCAGTGATTAATGATGCAATATCTGCAACATTCTAATGCTTTGATAGCAATACTTTGAAGGCTCATTTTCATACACCCAATTATCTCTGCTACAAAGCCCAGTTTAGCCATACAGGTCATCCAACATGGTTTTTGCAGTAGATAAAAGCGTAACCCAGTTGTGACTGACACGTGACACTTAAGCTGGATTTACAGCTGGATCTTTGTAGATGAAAACGTGGCATTTAATCTATAATCTGTTCTTACTTGTGTTCTCTGCACCATCTCGTCACTGGTCCCGAAACGTTCCTCCATCACAGAACGCAATTGCTGAGCTTCAAACTCTAGCTGCTGACGAATGAAATCCACCTGCAAGGAGAACTGTGAAGCACAGAAAAATGCACAGATAATGTACTGCACACATACCATGTTCATCATTTAAAGAACAAGAACAGATTTCTAGAGACAGGAAAGTATATTACAGACTGAAACTAATCTATAAATGGTATTCTATAAAAAAGCTTTTATTTTATAGCTTTTATTTTATAAAAAGAGCTGCAAAAACATTCGGAAAAAAGACTGGTTCCTGGTTTGGAACGACATGTTAGTATGTTTTCAGTTACACTTTATTTTGGGCTGTCCTTGTTCCAGTGTAACCATACATTTAAGTACTGAGTAATATTCATTAACAACGTATTGTAGTAATGTACTTAATACAGTATATAATAAGGGTGTAAGGATATGGTTTAAAGGTTAGTTGCATGTAATTATGCATAATTTACTGTTATTATTAACGACTGAGACAAATCAGACACAATTATTTGGTATATGTACCAAACAATCTTTAAAACTCACTCTGGGATCTGTGGTCCCATCCCCCAGTGGTCTCAGTTACCATGAACACGATCAGATAAGTTGGTTTTATGACTGTTAGCAATGTGAATAGGCCCCTGCTACAAGACCTACAGACATCAGAACGGACTTTCCTGCATTCATTTATCGATGAACTGATTAACGTGAAATTAACATTCCAGAACATTTTGTGAATGATTTACTGTCTTATGTTGTGTCTTTTAATACTATTATCTGTTTGATACTATGTAGTTTATTATAGAACCAACGGTCAATGTAACCTCACTTATACCATGTTTTGGTCTCTATAAATTGGTACTTTGAATATCAAAATGATTGTGTACATGATATGCCGATAGCTGCGCAACATATTAGTATTACAATTATCTTCCCTAATTCCTTCATCAGAAACCAATCCAGCCCATGGGCAACTCCCACCACTTGCTCTGCGTGCCCTGATTGGCCCCGGGCTGGCAGGCCACATTTTGCAACTCCAACCATCAATTCTTCAGACTTCCTCCCTTCTCCTGAGGGCTCTGCGCGGCCTCTACGGCCCAGGGCCGGCAACCAGGCCTCGACTCACAACCAGCCATGTGCTCATGGAGAGAGAGAACTTTCAACCAGAACAGAGCTAACCATTGGAAGTTCATCATATCTTTTTCATCCAACGGAGAAGAAAACGATGTGACACTCACGGAACCAGTAACAATTTACATTTTCAACAACTTCAAGAACTGCGTAGCCTACCTGGCACAAAAAAATGTAAGTATCAATTCAAGTCAAGTCAAGTCAAGTATATTTATATAGAGCTTTTCACAACATAGATTGCACCAAAGCAGCTTTACAGTATCAATCAAAACAACAAAACAATGTTCAACCTCCACGTTTGGTAGGGCTGATCAATGGTATTAATGATTGGTTAATTAATTTGAATATCCCCAACTGAGCAAGCCAAAGGCAACAGTAGCAAGAAACCGAAAAACTCCATCAAGTGACTCAATGAAGTGCTCTGAAAATAAGCCGATGGTTCTTTTCATAGTTATATGGATCTTCTCAATAGTTCCATTTCCTGCTTCCAGTTCCATTCTATCACTCACCCTTTTACCTATACATGTATGTATGTATGTATGTTTGTTTAGTTTAGTTATGTTTGTGATTTAGTTATTAAAACTTGTGCACAATATGTATTTCGTTCTGATTCACTGCTTGCAAACAAAGTCTCTTTTACGATCTTGATCTTGTTACATGCTTTAAGCGCTGTACATGCTAAGAAAGAATGATTTTTCTGTGGCCATGGAAGATACCCTTTTCTTAGAATAAATGAATAATCAAAAGAGTTCGTTGAACGAACTGATTAATTGATTGTAATATGAATTTAGCTACATCAAGTTAATCCAATTAACTGACCCAAATATTCATAATTAATCATACGTTATTATTAATTATTAATTTTCCATAGAGCTAATTGTTTACAAATACGTACAATGAAAATGTTCATTTTTGGCTGAACTAGCCCCCTGAAGAATCATAGCTGTTATTTCAAACTAGACAAGGGCATTACCTGACTCAAAAAAATCTACATTTAGGACAGTCTGTGGTCATTAGCAGCAAAACCAGGTGACCTCATTTTTGGCTACAGATGCACACAGTCCGTCCTATAAGTTAGCAAACAGGGTGGAAGTTGTTTAGGTTGCTTACCGTATCGAGCCGTGGCAGTTCAGCCAGTCTCTGAGACAAACCCTGCAGCTGTGAGTAATACCATCGCCGCTCTCTCTCCTCTTTTTCGATTTCACTCAGCAACATGGACCTACAACACACAAAACACATTCCTAAAACCTGAAATTACTGAACTCAACCAGGGTTGGGAAGGATTCAGAATTTAAGAACTGAATCACTTTCATGAGTGTGCATTTAAATGGAATAGGCCATAGCCCACAGGATGTTGAATTAGTTTAACTGAATTTCATGTTCTTGCATGTTTTTTTTTTTTTTTTCAATAAAGCATTTGGAAAATACATTGGTTATATAAAATTTGTTGTTTGCTCCTTCCCCGAGTATTTTAGAAGTTACACTCACTTTATTAGGTACACCTGTTCAACTGCTCGTTATTATGCATATCTAATCATCCAATCACATGACAGCACTCAATGCATTTAGGCATGCAGACATGTGGTGTGTCCCAATTCGCCTACTTATACTATGCCCTAAAAGTATGAACTGTTTTTGTGAAGAAAAAGTACATACATTTGAGTGTGTATCAGAAGAGTAGGCAAGTTTTAGGACAAATTTCTTCGTCATAATTGTTATATGTATGTTGACATATCTTGTCACAGTTAAATTTAGTTTAATTTCCTACCATTTCAGAGAGAAATGTAGTAGCATGTTGATCTTCCAATTGTGGATCTTTCATTTGGAGAACTCTCCTCATGTGTTTGCAATTTGCATAATGATGCATTTAAAAGTTAATAACCAAACGTATTTCAAACGTGGTTCACTCAAACCTCCATCGGACTCGCACCTGCCATGTTCGCACCGCCATGTTCGTAGTTTTTAAATACTGTTAATTTGTGTTTGTAGTTCTAAATGAATCCTCGTCCAACACGCAAAGGGTTGTAAGCAATATTAGCTGTTAGTGTGCATGGATCTGCACTTTGGATTCTAACCGGAAAAAGTAGACCATCTGAGTATTTTTGGAATACACATTTCAACATACTATGATTTGGGACACACTAATTCTAATTTCAAATACAATTTAGGATGGATAGTATCCAAATTGTGACGCAGCAATGGTCAAGATGATTTGCTGAAGTTCAAACTGAGCATCAGAATGAGGAAGAAATTTGATTTAAGTGACTTTAAATGTGGTATGGTTTTTAATGCCACATGGGCTGGTCTGAGTATTTCAGAACGAGCAGATCTACTGGCGTTTTCACACATGGTTTGAGCAGAATGATGGGCTACAGCAGCAGAAGGCCACACTGGGTACCACTCCTGTCAGCAAAGAACAGAAAACTATGTCTCACCAAAACTGGACAATAGAAGTTTGGAAAACCGTTGCTTAGTCTGATGAGTCTCGATTTCTGCTGTGACATTCAGATGGAAGGTCCAGAATTTGGCGTAAACAAAATGAAAGCATGGATCTATCTTGCCTTGAATCAACGGTTCAGGCTGCTGCTGGTGGTGTAATGGTGTGGAGCACATTTTCTTTTCACACTTTGGGCCCATTAGTACCAGTTGAGCATCATTTAAACACCAAAGCCTGCCTGAGTATTGTTGCTGACCATGTCCATCCCTTTCTGAACATAGTGTAGCCATATTGTGATGGCTACTTCTTCCAGGATAACACACCATGTCACAAAGCTCAAATCATCTCAAACTGGTTTCTTGAACATGACAATGAGTTAACTATACTCAATTGGCCTCTACAGTCACCAGATCTCAATCCAATAGAGCACCGTTGGGATGTGAAGTGATTTGGTAGGATGTACAGCTGACAAATCTGCAACAATGGCATGATGCTATCATGTTAATATCGACTAAAATCTCGGAGGAATATTTCAAACAACTTGTTGAATCTATGTCACAAAGAATTAAGGCAGTTCTGAAAAGGGGGTCCAAATACCATGGTGTACCTAATAAAGTGGTCGGTGAGTGTATATTTATTTGAAATGTCTTTCTCTTTATTTCTCTTGCATTCATGGGTGAATCCAAACTGTTATCCAGTTAAATGCACTCTCGAATGAGAGCACCAATCTCCTATATTACCACTTAATATTACCACTACTAGCAACAGCAAGTAATTATGGATCATGAATGTGACCTAAACTTAATGCCACTGTCTTTTAGGGCTGTCACTTTTGTGAAAAAATCCTGTTCGATTTTTGAGACATAAGTGTTGATTGAATCGATTGTAAATTCGATTTTCCATGTCTAAAGGCGTTTCCATTTTCAACACTAAATATAGGCAAATCCACGGACAACTAACAGGCATTGCATTATTAGAATGAGCGTAAAGAGGGCGCTTGAGACGCGCACAAGTCAGAAATATTTCTGATGATTTATTGGCGTGAACTTTCGTGCAGAATGACAAACAGGAGTGCAACTGTCAGGGATTGAAATTAACACCCACCAAAATGAACTTTGGCGGGTAACGCTGTCAAATCACGAGTGTTTCTATGTTTACTCACTTTGCTGGGGAAGTTCGTGTAGCCAAAGCTGCGCGGATTTAGCGCAAATACACAACTCGTGAGTCCTCTTGATATATTAAATACAGCGTATTGCGCAGAACCTGTGCATTTCTGGCTTGCTTGAACACACACGTCACTAAGCAACAAATAACGGCGCGCTTGTTCACTTGCATTGAAGTATTGCGAATATTAAAAAGCATTTGGTTAACAGAAAAGACATGTTATTTTCCAATATCCTAACTTACATGTTCTGTGTACTGTATCTGTCCACCTAAAACACATTTTTGGTTTAAAAAAAGAAAGAAAAGAAAAAAGGACGTTAAAATCGATTCCCTATTTTCGTTTTCGAAACTTGTGTTGGTTGGTCCAATCGATTGTGCAATCGATTTTCGAACGTAAAGTGACAGCCCTACTGGCTTTTAAAGGGGACTAACCCTTTATTATTAACATTTTGGTTAAACAAGACAGATGATGAGTCTTATGATGTGATGATCTCACCTCTCTTTACAGAGTTCCTCTAAGTGCTGGGCAGTAACACGGCCTTCTCCAATTGCCTGATGAGGGTGTCCGGGGTGCATGGCTGTGCCTTCTCCAGATGCAGATGAAGAGTGGCGGGACGGTGGACAGACGGGACTCCTGGCTCTGCTGAGGCTCAGTCTCTCCTCGCCTTCCCCTACCTGGCTAGTCATCATCTCCGGAAACACACGCAGGTTGTGAGGCTGGTATTTGAGCTCATAATAGTTGGTCAAGTCCATATGCAGCTCTGTAAAAAAAAAAAGCCAACGTTTTTTTTTTGTTGTTGTCTATTTATAGTTTTCGTTTAGTACTTGTGAATTTGTACAAATGACTCAGCTAAAATAAAATTCTCAGCAATTAAACTCAGCAATTAAAAAGAGTGGTACAGGAAACAATATCTAAATATTTTACAGTCTTCTGTCTCTAATAGGGCTGATTTGACCAAAATCTATACTAGTCGATCGTAATCTTTAATTAATCTATAAATCCCAAATATTAACTTTTAGTCTATGCTGTTTTCTGGACATGGGTGAGCAAAACTTTACCAGACATTATTTGTAACATGCCTGCTATACAATAATTGCCTTGTAAAAGCCTTGTGCTTTCTTAAAAAAAAATAAAAAAAAAAGTCCATTTTCAAACTGTGTCAATTTATAATGAAAATTCAAGCGCTCCTTGTGATGTGACATATTGCTGTAGCTACTCCAGTTTAAGCTTCCGTGCAGAGAGCACATGAACCAAACATCTCTTACAATTAGTTACTATTTGTGACAGGCCTCCTCTTCATCAAGAGTCATCCTGCTGAGGCCTCCATGTAAACAGCTTCATCTTTGCAGGTAGAGCTAGAAAAGAGGCCTCTCTCATAATAGAGGGTTGTTCTTTAGGCACTTCCCTCCCTGAGCTCTATGTTGGGTATGTCTAAGTTTAGCTGTTTTCCACATGGTAAGAGGAAACACTAGAACCTCTCTGGTGTGAGTATGGCAGACCTCCTCTTAATTGAGAGTCATCCTGCGGAGGCCTCCATCCCTCAGAGCTCCATCCAAACAGCTTTGCAGGTAGAGTTAGAGAAGAGGCCTCTCTCAATGACAGAGAGTTGTTCTCTAGACCCCTTGCTCCCTGAGCTCTGTGTTGTGTATATCTGAGCTGACCTATTTCCCACGTTATAAGAGAAACCACATTGGTGTGAGTGTGGCAGGCCTCCTCTTCTCCGAGAGTCATCCTGCTGAGGCCTCCACTCCCCATAGCTCTGGGAAGGAGCTATCTGTCTCTGGTTAGAGACTGTGGTCAGGTTCATTCTTCAAAGAAAACAGGTTGTTGGCTTCAGCTGGTAAAGCATGATAGCCTCCCTGGTATGGGGGTTGATGCTGGTCCCTCTGAAAGAAGCAGGCTAGGGCCTGCAGGATCTGGGCCATACTCCCTTAAAGTAACTCCCCTCTAAGTTGGGTTGTGGTGTCCAGGCGTTTGAACTGGCTCTTTGTCAAGTCCTTCGTGTGAAATCACAAAGGTGCTTCCTCATTAAGCATGAAGCCTGGGCATGGGCCGTAGGGGGTGGTGCAACTGACAGCCTGGTGCGTATCAGTAGGGGGATTTAACTCTTTTAAAAAGGCGCCCTTTTATACTTCCTACTCGCACTAGTAGCATAGCTGTCAACATTGAACATTGAAAATAAGGGAGATTTCCCGGGATCCATCCCCAAAATAAGGGATTTTTTTTACACGATTCTTACCCACAAACTTTTTTTTAAAAAGCACTAATCATTAACAGTCTAAAGAGTTTATAACTACATAGGCTAGATACTGTGTGTGAGAGAGAGAGAGAGAGAGAGAGAGAGAGAGAGAGAGAGAGAGAGAGAGAGAGAGAGAGAGAGAGAGAGAGAGAGAGAGAGAGAGAGAGAGAGAGAGAGAGAGAGAGAGAGAGAGAGAGAGAGAGAGAGAGAGAGAGAGAGAGAGAGAGAGAGAGACAGAGACAGAGACAGAGACAGAGACAGAGACAGAGACAGAGACAGAGACAGAGACAGAGACAGAGACAGAGACAGAGACAGAGACAGAGACAGAGACAGAGAGACTGTCTGACTGTGCGCGCGGCAAAAATGACGAGTTGGGTGCGCAAAACAGGTGTTACACCAGATTCTGTGTTCGCGAATATTTAATGAACAACCCACGTAGTAGGCTACTCAGTCAGAAAACGACCACATTGTGCTTAATCTGGGCATGCAAATAATGATTTATGGTGTGCATTTCTAAACAAACGCTTCGCAAAGTCCTTTAGGCTCTGCTAGTTAGAAGTTACGCTTTTTCCGTAGATCACGCAGCACAGCGATAGCCACGCCCTCTACGGTCACAGACAGATAATGATGGTCACAGAATCTGGTGTAACACCGGCAAGACCCCATTTCGTTTGGCTCTGTTCACGGCTTTTTTTTGTAACAGCGCGCGTGGCAACGCATCCGAGGATGAACGACTTCAAGCCGAATCTGCCCGAGCTTGTACGTCTCACACAATCAGAGTGTAAAAATATGGGATATAAAAAACTAAAATGGGAAGACAGCGGGAAAAGAGATCAAATACGTGAGAAACCCGGAAAAAACGGGAGGGTTGACAGCTATGACTAGTAGTGAAGTCATGGCTGTCGCCGGCCAATTTGAGGCATTCCCCAAAGTGTCTCAGGACACAGTGTCTCGTTCTCTTTTCTCAGGAACAAGGGTTACAGTCGTAGCCCGAGACATTTTCCTTAAAGGGTACCCCGACTAGTGTGGCATGTTGGCCTTATAAGATGAACGTGGGCGTCAGCTATAAAAAGGTGATACAAAAACACTCCAAATGTTTTTGGTTTTATTAAAAAAAGACGAAAATCCGATCACTCGTAGGCCGCCATAGTTATTTACGTCTCAATGCATTCTGGGTAGTGACGTGTAAAGGTTGTAGCCAGAGCCGCTCTGGTTGTAGCTAGCAAAGTTTTGACAGTAGCGAGATGAACACGTCTGCCGTTCAGCCTTTTCAGTTTGAACTAGGGTGGCCATACGTCCGGATTTTGGCCGGACAGTCCGGATTTTAAGCCCCCTGTCCGGCGTCCGGCGCAGCATCAAGCCGGACAGTCATTTGTCCTCCTTTTTGGAGTTGCGGTGAATTATTATTTTTTTTTTTTAAACAACCTATAAAAATCCCGCATACTGAATCTAGAGCTGCGAATGCGAGACAGAACATAGCCTACTGTATGTGGCTATGTGCGCCAAACCGTGTAGCGCGTGCGCACGGCAGAGAGGGAGAGAGCGAGAGAACTTGCGTGCGAGTTTACAGGTTGGTAAAGGTTGTTGACCCCCCCCTCTTCTAAAGGAGGCCTCTTCTGAAGCTGGCTCACAAGAAAACCCGCAAACAGTTTACTGAATGCAAGAGCATGAATTACTGGAACCATATCCTGTGGTTTGATGAGATAAACTTGCTAAGCTAAGATAAACTTGTCTGGCTCAGATGGTGTCCAGAATGTGTGGCAATGCCCTGGTGAGGAGTACCAAAAAAATAGTGTCTTGCCTACAGTCAAGCATGGTGGTGGTAGCATCATGGTCTTGGGCTACATGAGTGCTGCTGGTACTAGGGAGCTGCACTTCACTGAGGAAAACATGGATTCCAATATGTACTGTGACATTCTGAAGCAGAACATGATGCCCTCCCTTCAGAAATTGTGCCAAACGGCATGATAACGACCCCAACCACACCTCCAAGATGACAACTGCCTTGCTTAGGAAGCTGAAGGTGAAGGTGATGGAGTGGACAAGTATTTCTCCAGACCTGAAACCTATTGAGCACCTGTGGGGCATCCTCAAGCGGAAGGTGGAGAGGCGCCATGCGTCTAACATCCAGCAGCTCCGTGATGTCATTATGGAGGATTGGAAGAGGGTCCCAGCAACAACCTGTGCAGCTCTGGTGAATTCCATGGCCAGAAGGATTAAGGCAATGCTAGATAACAATGGTGCTCACACAAAATATTGACACTTTGGACACAGTTTTGACATGTTCACTTAGGGTGTACTCACTTTTGTTGCCAGCTATTTTTACAATAATGGCTGTATGTTTAATTATTTTCAGAGGATAGTAAATAATATATACTGATATACAAGCAGCACAATGACTACTATAAAATATATCCAAGTTTCATTTCTACAGTATTGTCCCTTGAGAAGATATACTAAAATGTTTTCTAAAATGCGAGGGGTGTACTCACTTTTGTGAGTATATTTATATAAACAGATCTCAATCAGAACCAGTTCTCTGTTCCCTTTCTGATATGTCAGTATGAAGTTTATGTATGCAGTTGTAGGGAAAAGTATGTGAACTCTTATAATGTCAATCGATTTCTGCAGAAATTGGTCAGTTGATCAGGTCTTTAACTAAGCTGCAATAACAGACAAATATAGTCTGTTTAATTAATTTTTTTTTTTACATTTTCATGCCTATATTGAATACATGGTCAGAGACCCAAAACAAAAGTACATGGCTAACATAATGGCTTCAATAGAGGAAAATAAACCTTGACTGAGATTCTGTGGCATGACCTCGAGAGAGATTCACATCAGAAATCCCAAGAACTATGTTTAACTGAAATCGTTTCGAGGAATGTTTCAGAATTCCTCTTGACTGTTGTGCAGTTCTGATCCGCATTTACAGGACATGTTTGGTGGAGTTTATTGCCCTCAAAGAAGCATTAACTAATTATTTAACCCATTTTGTTCAACAAAGACATTCAAATTATTTTATTGCATAGTATGATTTGTGTAACAGACTGTGTAACTTCAAATTGAATTTGACCAACATCAAAGTTAAAATTAGACCAAATCAAATATAAAATCAATTCCTGTATAATTCTGTGATATTGTATAGAAATTATTCAAATAAATAATATACTAAATATATAGTACATTTATCAAAAACAAAATTAAATAACAGGAATTTTTATATATATATATAAAACATTTAAAATACAAATGCTACAGATAAATGAAATGTGACAGCAATGTAGAGAAGTGTATACATTTCCTCCAGTACCTTTGAGCTGGTCCAGTACATCAGTTCTGCCTGAAGAGGCAAGAGTTCCGGCTTCCTGCTCCAGTTTACTTTGCAGCTGCCTCAGAACCTCCTATTATAGCAAAATAAAAAATGAACAAATAAATACTTAAATGAGCAGTCATTGTTTTCCTGTGGAGAACAGTTTAGCGAAAAACTAGCATGTATATTTTAAAGTAAAAAAGAGACGCTTCTCTCATTTTGAGTAACCGGATGACCTCATCTTTATAATGCATGCATCAGCTCTGTTTGAGTAGAGAACAGACTGAGAGATTGAAAATCTTTGGCAAGGATTACGCATTTGAGCCACAGTGGAATCATGGGATATTGAATATGCAGAGTATCACCTATAATCTCATGAAAGCAGTTGTTGAATTCGTTTCAATCAATGAATCAGCTGTATCTTTAAGATGGATAAAGGTTCACCCAAAGATTAAAATTCTGTCATCATTTACTTAATCTCATGACCTTCTTAAAGGGCCCAGATATACTTCTTTTTCATTCTTCGCTTGGGGTAAAACGAAGTTCACAATACGTCACGAGCGATATACTGCGTAGAGACGCAGTGGGAACGCCCTGCGTGATTGCATCATGAAGCACGTATATAATCAGTCCAATGGAAAGACGAGACGTCATAGGCGGGTGACGTCATCGACCAGGAAGCTATAAAGCACCCCTGAGAACAGACCACGATAGATTCTGTGCCCTCAGCAAGCGATCTGTGTATTCTGTCCTTGTCGTATTTATTGTTGTCTGTCAAGTTGCAATATATTTATATTATGGCAAAAAAGAACAAGCAAGCGTTGTGTTGTTCCCTGCCCACGTTATATCACGGGTGGGGACACACACATCAGCTTTGTGTTGCTTGTTTGGAAGTGGAGTATGTCAACAGTCAGTTCTCGAGGGGGGTGACTGTGAGCATTGCGAGGAGCTGTCCGTGAGGACGCTCCGCTCCCGCCGGGCATTCTTCGAGGAGGACGAATCTCGCTGTGTCCGCTGTGAGACCAATGCTCGCTGGGCAGAAAGAGAAACCAGAAAAAGATGAAAATGAGTACTCAACCGGGAGATTTTCTCACACTGCATCCGCTGTGAGACAATGCTCCCTGGACGAAAGACAAAACGCAAGTGCTCTTCCGGGAAAGTTCTCGCTGCGTCCGCCAAGAGACCAATGCTCGCTGGACAAAAAGAGAAAACAGAAAAATAGGAACATGGGTGCTCGACCAGGGGATTTGTCACTGCGTCCACTGTGAGGCCAAATGCTCGCTGGACGTGTCTGAGACCGTGGGGTGGATTTTTGGGTCAAATTTGGCAGTGATAGCGAGTTCCGAGCATCTAAGAAAACCAAAAAAAGGCTAGGATAAACATAGCGTTGAGTGTGCGGGCGGTATTGAGGCGCTTGGTGTCTGGGGAGGCGATTTTTGGGCCCTGCGGGCTTTGCTCTGCCTATGAGCCGACTTGGGCATTGGTGCGGACTTTGGAGAGAGGTTGCCTGATTGTAAGGTTACATACAGATCATACAGCTCTGCTTTGATCATTTTTCGAGAAGCCTGTACATCCGAATTCCCCAACGCTTGCCTCAATCCTGCTACGGTCCACTTCCCGATAGGTGGGACGTCGGGACGGCCGAGTAGTAGGAGAAGGCCGGGGAGGAAGATGGAAGTCTTGCTGGGGGCGGCGAAGACTGGCCTCAACGTCTTGGCGAGCGCAGGGCTGTTCATGAAGGTGTGCAGCCTCGCGAAGAAGAAGCCTGGGGCTCAGGTGCGATGTCTGGCGTAGGAGGAATGGTCCTGAGGCCGGCGGAATGCGAAGGCGGATCCCTGGGGATGTTTGTTTCTTCGTCAGAACTATTGCGTTGCGACATGGTAGCAGAACGCCGAACCAAGATGCTGCTAAACTGTCAATGGATTTAGGTGAGATTGCTGAATCTATTAGGGATGGTAAGATTCACCGATTCGCATCGGTGCATCTGCATAAAAGCTAACGATGCGATGCATCAATTTAAATAAGTGTGCATCAGATACAAGTTGTCATTTGTATCGCGATGCACCGTTTCTAACATATCTGCATCGGTAAAAAAACGATGTATTCATATATAATTATTAGTAGGCTACATGCATTATACTTTTACTATTTAGAAAGTGACCAATCATTTGTGACCAATATTTTATGATGTAACTGCTGCGTCCACACCGAACGGGGATAGAGCGTCTGTGGCGGGTGATTTCCATCAGGGTTCGAAATGACTTAGGACTCTTGGGGGGTCCCCTAAAATGTATGTAATTATTAAATGATAAAAAATTGTCAAAATTCTACCGAAGACTATACCTTGCTACACTATATACTGTAGGACAAATTATATGGACCAATGTCAGTTTTTTTCCTGCAAATGAGGCGGAGGTGGTAAAATCATAGCACTAGGGGGGTCCGGGGGCATGCCCCCCCGGGAGAAAATTTGTAACATTTTAAAGATAAATTCATTAATTTGGTGTACTTTGAGACACTCAAATCTTTTGTTAAAAATAAATAATAATCCACCCGCCAACCACCCATATTCTTTGATTTAGATATCTGCATCTGATCATCACATTACAATTATTCAATTAAGCATGATAATATGGTAACATTTTACACTGAAGTAAAAGTTCTTCTTTTGGCAAAATTACATTTCCTTTATAGCCTAAACAGAGGCTTTACTCCCTTTAAACTTAAATGGTCAATGTTTCATTTTTGAAAACACTCTTATCGGAAAAAAAATTTGTACCTTTTATAAAGGGCATTTTCCCTCTAATTTTATTTAATGTATGCTCTAAATTTCATTTCAAATTCTAATTTTTTATTAATACATTCAATTAAAATAATAAGACACTAGGCTGTAATCAAATTAAATAATTTACATTGAAAAATTATAACTGTATTAAATGAGATTATTTTAAATGTTTTTTTAGTACAAATAAGGTATTTTGAAAAGAATGATACTTTGAAACTAACCCGCCAGTAGGAGGCGCAGGCGGTCGTCTTAATGAGCGAATCATTGAGTCATTAATTTAAACGATTCGTTCAAACGGCTGATTTATTCAGAATGAGGCCGTTTAATAATGGGTAATTGAATCTTTGACTCGAGCGATTAGTTCAAAACGCTGAATCATTCAGTAATGAATCAGGATGAGTGTTGCTCTGAGATGCGCTATGCTTCTGTTGTTTGGAACTTTTTTCGCTGCTGAAACCGAACAAAAACAGTCATTCCGTCTAAAAATGTAAGTAACTTAATTGAAACTATTTGTCTATTGAACTTATGAAATCAATATCTCGGTTTCAATTGTGATGGCATTCAGGAAAATAGCACTCTGGTCGTGTGTAGCCTATATATTGTTTCTTAACTATAAATTAATGTTATAAATAACGTTAACTGCGCGAGCCTCAACAGCGCAACTTTGTTACCGTCCGTACATTAGCGGGAGCACCAAAACAGACTATAGGAACTCTCTCGGCTAATAGCTGCCCTGATTGCTGCCTCGCACTAGGAAATAAATTAATATTAATTACTGTTATAAATATAAAACGTCACTAAAGACCTATAATTTTCACAATCATTTTTAATGTTAAAATATATTTGTCGGGGACCCCCCAAAATCCACAAATAAATTCTTATGGGGGGTCCCTAATGACTTATGGGGGGTCCGGGACCCCCCCAGACCCCCCTCATTTCGAACCCTGATTTCCATGTTAAGTCAATAAAGACGCGTTGACGCGGGTCTGGAGGTCCTGCGGCGCGATAGACTTGATTTCGCCTCATTCGCACGTCCAATTCGACTAGATTGATTTCTCCTTTCTGAACTGTTGCTCAAGCGCGTTCTCTCAGCACCACTGCTGACGCTGCTATACGTGAATATGACGGATCACAACACTACCCAGTGCGAGGCGTGTCCTGAGAGTCACCTACCTTTAAACCTTAAAGTCCTGAGAGTCACCTACCTTTAAAACCTTAAAGTAGGAAATTTAAGTTAATCTGGTTTACAGAAACCTGTGACTGCAAATAATAGTTTTTCATATTTTTACATTTGAAAACAGTTATTCACCTGTTATACAGAACCTGTTTGTGAAAGTTTTTCTTTTTTAATTATTGTTTATGTTAATACAGCACCTGCTTCCTGGTCACTGTTAGCCTAGCTGCTGAAATCACATTAGCCTGCTGGCAAGTTACGGAACATTTCTTTATTGTTTATCCCTGAGATCCTTAGATTGTTTCACTGTTAAATGTGTGAGCTGTTAAAAATGTAACTGGAGACAGGACAGGAAAAGAATGTCTGTTTTTATTTAGCCGAATCTTTTGGTTTTGTGAAAACCAAATCTTTTGTTTGTGAAAGAGCCATGCATTAAAAGTCAGATGGCACTTAAGCTACTTTATGATTTGCTGTATGTCTGAACAAAAGAAAAAAAAGTTAACTATCTATACAATATTGAATTGCATAGAATAATTTTTTTCTCCATTGCATCGTATTACATTGAATCGCTTCGCGTTGAATTGAATCGAAATCGGATCACACCGCATCGTAATAGTAGTGAATCGTATTGCATCGCATCGGTAGCTGCTTATATGTATCTTTAATGTATCGTATCGTTGGCTATGCATCGAGATGCGTATCGCATCGGCCTCAGCTATGGAGATGCACATCCCTAGAATCTATATATACCTCTTATCATTGATTGCTGAGTGCACTCCACTCGTGTTAATTAAATGGACGTGCTCTTCCCGAACTTTAATAAAACATCATACAGTGACTTATACAATGTTCCAAACATAATGTGCCACATAAAGAGACAGTGCAGCATATGACAGTAGCAACAGCTGAGAAGATTTGGGTCTGTGGTGACCAGGTCCACCTAACACAAACTTCCTTCTCCCATTCTCACACACACACACACACACACACACACACACACACACACACACACACACACACACACACACACACACACACACACACACACACACACACACACACACACACACACACACACACACAGCCTACTCTGCATCATTTCACATCAAGGTATGCACAAGTCACACAAATAAAATCAATCTATCCTTGTGCAAAGGTTGCTTGGTAGCTCAAGCAAGTCTTATATTTCTGTAATTCACACAGATCAAACACAAATATGCTGACTGAATAGATTGCTAGTTTATTTTGAGTAGCCAGCCAGCAGTTCTCTTGGCAGTTTGCTGATAATCCGGTGTCTGAAGTAAAATGCTCATAACATCTCCTAAGGAAAAATCACATGGTCAACCTAATCTTGGTTATTTAAAGGTTGTATCAGTCATTTCAGGCCCAAAAAAGGCAGAAACATAAATGATCACATTCACCTAATCTTTCCTAACGATCCGCTAGCTGCCCGCCCCATAAGCATGTAGTCAAAAAAACACGTCTCTGTAGGCAGCCTAGGCTCTGAGATCCGCACACAAAACAAATGGGTACAACCACCACTCAAAACTAAAATAAACAGTGTTTCAACCAATCACCGACATAAATACATAAAATGTATTTGTTTAACAATTATGTATTTTATCAAATACAAACCATTTTATAAAAGGCAATAATGTATTATGACTTAATGAATAATGGATATATGCAACACGTTTTATAAATATAAACTACAGTTGGTGTTTTTTTTGTTGAAAGAAGTCTCTTGCATTCTTTGATGATATGTATAATTTTAAATAAATGCTTTGTATTTTGATATATTTTAAAAAGTAATTTGTTTCTGGGATGTCTGAATTTTCATATAAGAAATCAATCTAATATGCTCATTTTGGTACTTGGTAAATTTCTTGTTATTAATTAAAAAAAAATTGCTGCTTAACTTTTTTTTCTGGAAACTGTGATACATTGTTTTTCTTCAGGATTCTTTGAGGAATAGAAAGTTGGAAAAAACAGCATTTATTTGAAACAAATTTTGAATGAAATGTCTTTACTGTCACTTTTGATCAATTTAATGCATACTTTCTGAATAATTGTGTTATTTTTTTTAGTAAGTGTAAATACGATGCACATTGTTTTTGTCTCCAAAGCAGTTCAACTGACAAAACAGGCATGCATCTGCATTAATTAACCTACACACAACCTCTTAAGAGTATTTCTTCATCTGATGAATTCCAATGCTATCTTCAGGGGATTTACGTGGTTTGTTGGTGTGATTTCATGCGCAGAATCGCATATGAATATGATAGGAGGAAAAAGACACTCCCGTTTTACTGGAACTCGAAAGCTGAACCGACATCACTCTCATGTAACACATCAAACATTCTGTAATTTAAGACTCAGGGTCAATAATAAAATAAGCTCCATGGTCTAATGGTTGCTTTTTCTGCTCAACTGAGATCGGTAATGAGCAACAGTAATTTCAAATGTTCTCAAACATCATTTAGCTCAGAGATACTGGACATTCATCATTAGAATTGTAATGATAGAGAAGCAGGGACTATAGACTAAGGGTGCTTTCACATCTGTAGTTTGGTTCATTGGTCCAGACCAAGGGAAAAAAATTATACTTTGTAGCATTTTTCAGGCGGTTGGTTCCTTTTCACACCACACTGATTGCTCTGGTCTGAATTAGTTCATGAGTTTATGAAACAAACCAAAATGCAGTTACGTGACAACATCCACATCACTCGTTGGCCAGATGTGTCTTTAACGTATTTCCATACTTCAATTACAGTCCTTCCCGTCTATTGCGATCTCAAAATTCCGGCCAGTTAATAATACCTAGAATATCAAAATCGACTGCTGGCGGTAAATCCTTTTCCTATTTAGCACCAAAACTTTGGAACAGTCTTCCTACCATTGTCCGGGAAGCAGACACACTCTGTCAGTTCAAAGCTAGACTAAAGACACATCTCTTTGACCTAGAATTCGCATAAAACATTATCGACTTCTATAATTCAATGTTAGGCTCCATAGATTAGGTCAGCCGGAACTGGGAACACTTCCCTTAAATCCCGATGTACTCGTTACATCATAAGAAGAATGGCATCTACGCTAATTGTAGTGTCTTTGTTTATCCTGAGGTTTCCTGCCGGATCCAGGCCGTATCCAGATCTGACGAAGGACCTTCGCCTGGACCCGATGACAATGCAGTGCCAACTAGCCTCTCCCTATGGAGAATCCCATTCCCACTCTACAGATAAAGCGTTGTGGGAAAATTCGGTTAGCGTACCTACCCCGAAGTGATAAAATAAAATAAAATTCTGTATCAAAATCTATATGCAAGACAAGTTTGTTTATGTATGGTTTGTAGGGAATTATAAACCTGCGCAAATATATTCAAACACACATATCTATCTATAGAATCAATTCTTAATGCGCATGTGAACGCCATCAGCGTTTAACACAGGTTCGCATTTAAAGTCTGTTTAGAGAGAATTGCGTCGTCTTAGCGGCCCCTAATTTAATAACAAATGATCATTTCAACGGAAGTGAATCAATCAAAACTAACTTTAGCTGGAAAATAACATTATTCAAGAACCGCTATAAAGTCAAAACAATCTCTGTTACCTTAAATTATATGTTTATCTCTGTAAAGCTGCTTTGAAGATGACATGACTTGACTAGGTCAGAATTAATGTGCGGGAAAATAAGCCTGCACTGTTCCACAGATCTATGACACTGACACCCCCTTTCCCTGAGCTGTTTGCAAAACAAAGTGAAGATTTTGCTGTTCTTGTGAGTTTTTGAAAGTTGGGACCCAATATGGTCATCAGGCCAAATTTCTATGAGGCTCCGCACCTCCTCACAACTTCAAGTTTGTCCGCGAGCTGCCATGCTAAAAGTGCAAACATTAGTCCTCATCCCATAATGCACAGCACAACTGACTACAGCAGCTGGTTTAGTCCAAAAATGCACAGTTCTTTGGCAGTTGGGTCTGTTCGAGGTCTGATCACTTTCTCACCACAAACAAACCACCCTAGGGTGAGTATCACCAACAATGATTGCTAAGTACTGAGAGTTCTTGCCAATTGTTTTCCCCTGGCAACTGGGAGGAGGATTGTAGGCAAAATACCTCTTGTGCCCCCTAGTGACTGGGAGCCATACTGCTGGTCACGGCAGGAGTGTGACCCCTAGTGGTTGGAGGACGTATTGCCTGATAAAGTCTTATAATAATCTCCAGATATTTTGTGGAAAGTAGGTCATGAGTGATACACATGCATGCAATAGAGACTCGCTCTCGCCGAACAGATCAACAACACACTGCTCTACATGACCAACAGTATTATAAAACATCTTATTCCCTACTTCATATAGAAAATAACAATGATCACAAATACTGAACGACAATATTCCAAATAAATAAACTTGAGTCACAATTATTTTTTGAGGTTTAGACTCTTTTACAATGTGTTAAATAAATTTAAATATACAAAGTCCAAAAACCACTTGTATTGTCAACAAGAACCGACAAGAGACTGAACTAAACAGGGGGTATATATATATATACTCCATTTTAATTAGCAAAAACAACTAATTTAGCCATTCTCAGGTTGGCTTTGAAAATAGTAATTATGTTGCTGTGTGGTGCTTTCAAAATATAGCTTTTTGTTTAAACAATTCAAAATGTCAACTTATGCCAGAGGACTACTGTATAATAAGCCTATAATAAGCCTTTTTACAAATTTTACAAAAAAATTTACTAGTTTCTCCAAGTAATAAAAGATAAGAGCAGTGCAGTGTTTTTAGCAAACCTGCTTGGAAACTTTTGAAAATTGCTTAGTTATTATTTTGTTTGGTGCCACTAATGGTCCACACACTGCACAATTATGTGCATAATTCTCAAACATTACCCTGACGCTGTGTAACAGTTTCAGTTTTATGATCTGCAATCTGTAAATTCATAAGCAGATCCAACATGTCCGTAATCAAAGCTCTAGTATCAGGCCTGACTCAAGTTTACAGCCCATTTTCATATTTGGTCAGACCAAGCCCCCTTGTGGAGCCAAGGCTGTCAGTTTAATAATTTAGTAATATTCTGAGCTTCACTCACCTTCATGTCAGAGGTTTCATTCTCCAGCTTGGACAGGTGGTGTGAGTTGTCCTGAAGCTCACGGCGCAGGTGAGAGTTCTCCATACGAAGATCCTCCACCTGACGCACCAGCTGGTCATAGGAGGCCGTTGGGTATGACATCATCACTCGATTGAATCCCTGAAAAGGTCAGAGGGCAGGGGTCAAAGTTAATGCACTGATATTGTCACTAAGTTCATTATGAATTCAGTCCATACAGTTGGTTTGCCGTTAACCATACATTGCAGCATCCTTGGAGAACAATGTTGAAAAGGTAAGTCATACCTGCTTAGGGTTGTCAATAGTTTTTGGAACATTGAGTGTTAGTGTTGGTTCTACAGTAGCTCTATAGTGGAAATAATAGAAAAAGTCCCACATGTTGTAATAGTTTTAACGTTTGGTCAAATGTCTTTTATAAAGAGAATAAAGACCTTTCGTAAAGTTCTTAAAGTGACAAACTAACCTATCCTAAATCTACCTATTGCCTGATTGGCAAGTATATGATTGAATATACCAGTTGGACATTTTCTGTCCTTTGAAAAAGACTGACTTTGACTGTTTGACTGAAACATTGCTTTTTAGGAGAGATTTCCGTGAAAGGGTGTAGGATTTTCATTATATTGACTGCGGTACAGTACACTAAAAAACGTGAAACCGGTGTGTTTCAGTTGTGTTCAAAGGGGACTTTTTATGTCTAAACATGTAATCATGTTTTCTGGTTTAAACCTATTTTGTTCAGTTTGTCTAAAAGTAGATAGGACTTTCCATAAGAATAAAAAGAAACAATTTTGTTTAAATAGTATTTTCACAAGATAGCTTTACTGACTACAGAAATGAATGTGGATTCCCTTTTGAATGGGAACTCGCACCACGTCCCCTAGAGGACACTTTGGGTAATGCTCTGGCATCTCTGGCATTTGACATGGGAAGGAGTTTGCGCGGTCCCACTTTATATTAAGTGGCTTTAAGTACTATGTACTTACATAGAAAAATAAGTACAATGTACTTATTGTGTTCAGGTTGTATTGTAAAACACTTTTGCTGCTATTGATGTGATACGGTTAAGGTTAGGGACAGGTGTGGTGCTATGGGTCGATTTAAGGGTAGGTTAAGGTGTAAGGGAAGGGTCAACTGTGTAATTACAAATGTAATTACATCAATTAATTACAGTTGTAATTACATGCAGGTATTTTCAAAATATAAGTACAATGTAAAAACATGTATGTACATAATAAGTCCATTGTATCAAAGTAGTAACTTCAATGTAAGTACATAGTACTTAAAGCCACTTAATATAAAGTGGGACCGTTTGCGCATTTAGTTCTTGAGGGAGCTGAATGCGTGCATTCTGAGGATTTCTCAATGTAAAGTTCCGTTAGCACCATCCTTATTCTCGAGGGATGTGGGACGTGCATTTGGGTGATATGCCTACGACTCTTCAAAGAGGCTGGATGTGCATTCATGGAACTGACTACAAGAGACAGGTAAGGAGCTTTTTCCTTTCTGTTCTCACCTGAGAGATAGTAGTTAGTGTTTGCACTAGTGTGTTTAGCTCTCGATGAGTTGGAGGCACTCGTAGTGATGCATCCGTAGCCGTTTTTGTATGATTCCTTTCAGAATGATACAATCTGACGTTTGAACGCATTGCACTTTTAAGGGGGATAAATGCGCATTTTTGCAATGCAATCACACTAATTGATTCCACCTGGGTTTGACTCTCTTGAGGGATAAGATTTAAGCTCCCGCACTCCACAGTTCGGGTCCCGCGGCCACCATTGCATTAGGTGGGATTGAAAGCGTGGGTTGCAGGCAGAGCGAGGGGAGGGAGGGGAGGGAGGGGAGGGAGGGGGGGGGGGGGGTGGATTCCTCATGTTGTATCTAATTCTAAAGAAGAGGCAGAAAGATTGTAGCAGTTATTACTATAACAATTTTTATTGAGCCTTTTGTTTCTCCTTTGATCTCTACGCTGAGGCAGAGAGATCATAAGGGAAACCACCTTAGATTTCGGCTAGGTTGTGGTACTGAGCTACAGGCTCTCATTGAGCCTTCTTGGTACTCCTGGGTTGGGAACGTTGTTAGGCCTCCTCTCGCTATAGAGAGTCGTTTTGTTAGAGACCTCTACTCCCATGATCGCCGCCTGATATTGTGTCAAGCTGCTTGTCCTATTTTGTATAGCCTCCTTGACAGGTGTAGGACACAGTTCTAAGGCCTCCATCCCATGAGCTCAGCCAGGGGCTAAATTGCTAGGCTCTCTGTGAGCCTCCTTGTCTACTGCACTTAAACCGGAATGTTGCTAGGGCTACTCTCGCTATAGAGTTATCCTGCTGAGGCCTCCGCTCCCCCAAGCTCCATCTAGATAGCAATTCTGAGCTTCCTTGGTAACCTGTCCAAGGCGGTAGAATGTGGTTAGGCCTCCTCTTGCTTTAGAGAGGCATCATGGTAGGCCTCCGTTCTCAGAGCTCCATTCAGTGACGATATTCTCTTAAAAGTATTCTCAGGAATACCAAACCCTTGAGCTCTGCCCAAGGGTGCAAGCCCGGACTTTCTCTGATAGGTTATGCAGCTCAGACTTTGGCTCTTTTAGAAATTCTCGTAGAGAATTTGTCATGACAGTTACTGATGTGTACCTCAGGGATGGGGACTCCTTTAAGTCTTTGACTTTAATGTCAGCCGATGAGGCACTCATCTCTTCAGCTTGGCAGAGTGGGCATTTTGTTCCCGAAAGTGTCCTCTAGGGCAGGGATTCCCAAAGTGTGGTACGCGGACCCCCAGGGGTACGCGAGCTGCCACCAGGGGGTGCGCGAGAGGAAAAATGTAAATGGGTTCTGTTTATTTAAGGGGGATTTTTCCATACAATAAAAAAACAAAAAAACATGAACAGTAAACATTTCCTTTGTAATCGCTTTTATTTAAAATCATTTTTTATTTATTTATTAGTTTTTGATAGAAACGTAGAAGACAGCTAGATATTCTTCTACGCACTGCTCTTCTCCTATGCACTGCAGCCACTAGGCTATATCAAAGTCCTTTTAGGCAAGTCATGCCACTCGGCCGCCATCTTGGCAACGCCTCCGGGCAGCTATTTTGAACTAACAAGACCATGCTTCTATCTAAATGAATGGGCAGACAGTCAGAACTGCACATTCACTGGTCACCGGGACATAAAAAAAGTAATGTATAGAAACAGCAGTAAAATATGATAAAAATCGCTGAAAAAGATTGATGACTTTGCCCCAAAATAAGGTTTAAAACGCCTTTTTCCCCACAGGTTATACTTTACTACGCATGCGCAAGGGTTCTCGTCTCCGCTGTCGCAAACGTCTACTGTGCGCATGCATCAGTGGGACCAGACGATAGGCTTAAATGTTTCCCGGCTATACTGTTAAAAAGCAGACGATTGGCTTTCCAGAATGAGGGGCGGGGCATGTGCATACAACCGTCATATTTGCCGTTACGGGTTTTTCCTATATAGTTGTATTGAGGAGTAAGGAAGTGGCATGTCTCTGTATAAATAGTCTCTAGCTATATGTGTGCCAACTCGTTTAATAAATAATGACACCAACATATTTTACTGATCATTCAATACATGTGTGAAACGAACAATGATGGATTTTGGTGTAATTTGTTTCGAATTGGGACTGGGGAATCCCCGGGTCGGTAAGTGAACATGCTATTGCGTGCAAAACAGTAAAACCGTTGAACTTCAGACAGAAAATATATGGAGTCGTCGTCAAATTACACAATAGTGGCTTTCAAAAGCGAAAATGAAAAGAGGAATTCGAGAAATTAATGACTAAATTGCCAAAAATAGGAAGCTTCTTTAAAAAGATAGCACAGGAGGGGGAGATCGAGTGAAGAGAGTGAAGCACCTGAAGCGACCGTGTCTGTTCATGTGTTATGGTGTGCATTCACCAGTGTTTTTTTTTTTTTGGTACGCGTAGGCTACTCCTGATTTTGTCAGTCATCTCTTATGCTGTGTCTCTATGATTCTATCCTGTCCTATTCATGGTAGCCTATTCATGGACATTGCTTCATCACGTGCTGTATCCTGCATAAGGGCCCGGTGCTGGCTCGTTACACCACTGCTATTCTCTTTAATGTTGTGGATCGTTTGTAACTTCATTGCATTTCCATAACTGTTGTGTTATGATGATGATGATGCGCTCCACTGTCATTTAATAGGCCTAGCCTTGCTGCAATGTTTCTTTTACGCGGCTGAAAATAACGTGCTTTCTGTTACTGAGCCTGTGTCTGTCACTCGTCCTCTTAAAAGCTTGTGCGTAGCTTTGTTGCATTATATTGAAACTTTGTTGAT
Organism: Semotilus atromaculatus; assembly: GCA_031834385.1. Taxonomy (NCBI): domain Eukaryota; kingdom Metazoa; phylum Chordata; class Actinopteri; order Cypriniformes; family Leuciscidae; genus Semotilus; species Semotilus atromaculatus. Next base: position 23,746,080 of record JAULUF010000020.1, on the reverse strand, counting down.
GTTGTTATTGTCATGCGTGTTCTGGTTATTTGCGCGATATATGGCGTCTTTATATGGCGATAAAACAAAGCTTTGTTGCATGTTTTTTAAGTGGGGATTGGGGGTGTGCCAACCCGGTTGGGACATAGAACGGGGTGCGCAGGAAAAAAAGTTTTGGAACCGCTGCTCTAGGGGATGCAGTGTGAGTTCCCATTCGAAAGGGAACATCTCGGGTTACGCATGTAACCATGGGTCCCTGAGAAGGGGAACGAGACACTGCGTCTCCTTGCCACACTTCAGGTATTCCTGTGCACATCTCCTTCAGAAAAAGAAGTGGATGACGTGTTCTACAGTTACCCCTTTTATACTCATGGTTGCAACAGTAGTATGTCATAGGCTGTCACTGGTAAATGTAAAGTTCATTATCATGTTTTCACACGTGCTTCAGACACCGGTCATGTTGGATGCATTCCCCAAAGTTTCCTCTAGGTCTCATTCCCCCTTCTCAGGGAACCATGGTTACATGCGTAATCTGAAACATTTAATTCTAAATAGTTTTTTTAGTTAAAATCTTAAAATATAGTGCACATTTTAAGACATCAGAATAAACATTAAACTCTTTAAAGTCGTATTCATAGTAAGTACATTCAATTAAACGCTGTATATAAAATGTTTTTAGTTTTATCCTTATGTTTTTCATTTTATAGCTAATTTAGCTTTTGTTGTAAAAAAAGAACAACAAAAAAATGTCTAAAGATAGTACATTGATTAATATATCCCTTATTATTACTATATTATTATGACCCTTTTTTCATTTTTTTTTCTTCATTTAATTAATTATTATTTTATTTTTTTTAAATCAAAATGTGAGAATTTTTTTTATTTTATTTATTGGTCAAAGTATTTTTTTTTCAGTGTAGTCACCTACCCATGACCAGCCTATCAGTTCTAATCACATTGATCAAGATGGTCTACCAGGTTTAATGTAGGTCCACCATCTGTCAGTTGGTGCACATTTCTGCTAATGTTTAGTGTCAATGTCAGGCAATTTGGGCCAGCATTTTTTTATTTGCCACTTATACATATTAAAATTAAAATACAAATAATTTGCCTTTGAAAACTAAGATAAAGCGTGAAAGAACAAATTACATTTATAACATTGGATCTAGAAATACACATATACATTTTTACGAATGGATATTTTTTCTGAAGCAACACTGTCCAACAGTAATTCAAACAGTAGTTGCGTTTCCACTGTCGGGCCAGGGCCAGTCGCGTTTCCACTGTCACTTCCGGGGCTTGATCGGGGCTTACTCGGGGCCAGCGGCCAGGATTTCTGGCCAGTCGAATACCTTGGGCCAAAGCGGGCCAGCTCGGGCTAGAGGAGTGGTTACGAACAGAGGCAGGGTTTACCTGAGTCTGGAGACGACAGCGCCGGATGATTCTGTCAGCATTAAAGACTTTTAAAATAATTTAACTCACTTTCATGTTTGAATGCCTTCTGTTTGTGATCTGATGTGGATTCTGATCACCGTATAAGGAAGACATATTTATACGCGATGCAAAAGACTATGTGCGCTAACCATTATTACCATAGTAAACATAGTAAACGCTTGAAGATATGCATAGTAAAAAAACATGCTGAACATTTGAAGAAATCAGACCAATCATAAAGGCTATCACAATCATGTTTTTATTTGATTTGCCAGATAGCCTACGTCTCGTCTCTTTACACCGGACTATCATAAAATAAAGCAACTTTTTGTTGGGAGCATCCTCTGTTTCTCTGACTGAAAATATCTGTAGCCTACTGGGAGTCGAGAGAGTGCTAAAGCTCCTCAGGTCGTATTTTTGGTGGCGTATATTTTTGTAGAAATTATAATTCTTTCTAAATGTGACGTAAATATGTCCTGTAACTACCAAATAAACAGAAACAGACGCGACTTAAGAAGTAAGTCTGTCCTCTTTCTTTTGTGAAACCTACCGGTAATTTATTTCTATGTGATTAATGTTGTGAAATTATGACATACATTAATTCATGATCAATGTATCACTTTTTATTGTAAACATGTGGTAAAACATCGATGCTTGGGTTTTAAATATTCAAGTAAACAACAAAAATGCCAGCAAACGGTCGCTTTTATCATGTTTTTTTTTGGAATGCATGCTGTTTCCAGTGATTTCTTTCTGATTCGGTTTCTGATAAAACTTCCATTTGTTGGTGAAATGATGGTTTTGTGTGACGTTGTTCCAGAGAGGCGTGTTACGGGCGTGTTTTAGTGAAGCACCGTGGAGCTTCTGGCCCGACAGTGGAAACGCAGGCCAGGTACTGGCCCGAGACTATTAGCCCGGTACAGCCCGTTTAAAGCCCTGGCTCGCACTGGCCCGAAAGTGGAAACGCGGCTAGTGATAAGTCACAGTGTAGGCAGTGTAAGATAAATGGTGTGCCATATGCTTTTTTAACCAGGATGCTCTGTAAATGTCAAATGGAACATGAATTGTTCCACAAATCTAAATATACAGCTGAATATATACTGTAGTATGTCCAACTTTATCATACATACCATACATACTGTATATTCACATTGCAATTGTATAGAGCAAATCTCAGCTGCTATATAAACTATATCACCCTGCTCTAACCTACTGAATGCAACATGAAGATATTGAAATGCTATAAACATTAACATCATGCTTTTCTGTAAAGCTGAAACTGTGTATTGTGAAAAGCACTATTCACATAAATTTGACTTGACATTCATTTACATTTAAATTCAACCTCAAAAAACAAATACAGAATTTTGTATACCATATTAGATTTGAAAAATGCAAACCCATGTCTGGAATATACAATGAAAGCAAATTCTGCCTTTAAGGTTTTGGATGACCAAGTTCCAAAAAATCATCACCAAGCCATCTGTCTCTCTGAGGAGAGCTTCCTTGCGGTTGATATGACAGGTTTTCTGTGTTAATTCTCTCTGTGACTGGTGCCAGCAGCTCCTCCAACCCTTTTTGACCATCCCCCACTATAGACCAGATCAGGAACACATTAAACATTCTTGTTTCTCCCACTCTCTCTCCGTCCCTTGCTTTCGGTCTCTTCTTCTATGCTCCTGTCCCTCCAGTGATAATGCACAAACCCTAAGCACTTCCACATTTTATGTTTTACTTCATGGTGTGTGGTCATGTTTGTAGCTTAGTTCAGATTTACAGAATGGAGGAAGAAAACAAATGCTAGGGGAAGGGGAGGCTTCACCCTCAAACATCTGAATCTATATACACATTAAAGTGTGGTCTACACTAGTGTGATACAAACCTCAACTGGATACAGATAATACCATTATAAAATGGACTGACACAGCTCAACACAGCTCAACACATCTTAAAGTGCCCCTTTGATGCTATTTTAAAGGCTCCTAATTTTGTGTTGGAGTTCTCCTACAACAGGTTTACAGGCATCAAAGGTAAAAAAAACAGTTTCATTTAGTTTCATATAATATACATTGCACATTCCGCGTTTCCACTGTCGGGCCAAAAGCGGGCGTGCTAGCACATGCCAGGGCCAGTCGCGTTTCCACTGTCACTTGGGCTTGATCAGGCCTTGTCGGCCAGGGATTTTTGGACCTTGTTCCAAAGCGGGCAAGCTTGGGCTTGAGAAGGGGTTACGAACGAAGGCAGAGTTTATCTGAGTCAAGAGAGGGCAGCTTCGCGGATGATTTCATATACCAGCTAACATCAGCATTAAAGACTTCTAAAATAATTTTAGTTCAACTCACTTTCAGACAGCAGTGAGTGTTTGAAATAACTTCTGCTGATGATCCGATGTGGATTCTGATTACCACATAAGGCAGACATATTTATAAGCAATGCAAAATACTAGGCGCACTAGTCATTACCATAGTAAACATGGTAGCACTACCGCTTGAAGAAATCCGATAAATTAATTTTACAATCATGAATTTATTTTATCTGTCAGTACATCTCGTCTCTTTATACCAGACTGAAAGACTTGTGAAGGAGACCAACGCCAGCCCCACTCCAAACCCAGAGCACAGCCAGACTTCAGCCAAGCCCCCCATGAACCAAGAGCCTCACCACAGAGGTAGAGCCCACCGTGACGGCAGCGCAAGAGCCATCACCTGAGCCCAACATCACCCCAGAAGTCTGAAGTTATATAACTCCACCTTGGACGGCTCCACCTTGGCTCCTTACCCACTAGGCTCAACCTGGGAACGTTGTCCTTGTGGCTCAACTGGCCATCCTCGTCCCTCTGGCTCTGCCTTAGTCAGTCATTGCTCTGCCTACACCATGGATTTTGGCTGAGCCTCTCCCTCCACCCATTTGGCTCCGTCAGGATCTGCCTTCCCTTTGGCTCCACCTTGGTCCTCCGTCACACCGGCTCAGCCTCAGTCCTCCGGCACCCTGTCTCCTCCCTCTATTGTCTCTGCCATGGTGTTTAGCTTTGAGCCAACCTCCAGAGCGAACACCCTCCCTCCTCTCTTGGAGCTGTTTCCCTAGTTAGTTTCCATGGTTAACTTACTGATTATGTTACACACCTGTTTCAGTTTCTGTTGATTAGCTACCCTGTGTATTTATAGTCGTCAGTTCTTGGTTCGATGTCGTCTATATTTTCCGTGGTTGTACATTCCTGTATTTCTTGTTTTCTCCTGCGTGTTCTGTGTTGAATTTTGGATTTCTTAAAGACTTTTTGTTTGATACTCTCCTGCGTTGTTCGATATATGCAACCACCCATTACAAACACAACTTAAGACACTCAAACACAGCTTAAAGGACACTAGTATAATTCAACACATTTTAACACACCCTATACAGACAGGCGAGACATCAGGTGTCACTGCCATATATATATATTCCATATATAAATGAAGATGACTGCCACCAGACAGTGCAACTAGCAGTTATTTAAGCTGCTTAAAACCAGTCGGTTTCACTGCTTGAAATTGCAAACTGATATTTATTAACTTGTTATTTTTATTTATTATCATAATCATAAACATACTGGTTTGTAGCGCAAATAGTTTAGCAGCACAGATATGAAATACCAAGGCATTCACTTCAATCACGATTGTCCTCTAATTGCCTAAATTAAGTCTCTGTAATTCTGCTCTAATAGCCCCCATTAGTTAAATAAAGATTTACTCACAAACAAACTGCTGCGTTCATCCAGACTGAACAGATCCCAGTTCCAGCCAGCATTAAACTACATTAACAGAGCTGGCCAGACCCCAGGACACTCAACCAGACCTCTCTGGAGAACCACATGCCTTTGTATGGTTGGGTGAGGTCCATCTAAGGACAGGTTGGATTATGTAAAGATCATGCACAGCCCCAAAATCAATCAATTCAAATTTAGACTTACAGATCAATGAAGAAAACCAATTTACCGGGAACACGAAGGCCAGAGCAGTGGTTGAATTCGACACAATTGCTTTTAGATTATGAGGACACAGTGAACACAGTATCTATCTGTAATTTGGACAGGGTTTGGACAGAATGAATTATTCTGGACAGCACAGGAGACCCTAAATTAAAAGCGTGTGATTGATTGGCAAGATATAAAAAGAAAGGGGGGAGAAAACCGAAGAATGGAGAGATGTTTGATGATGAAGCATGTGTGACCGTCCACAGGGATTTAAGTACAGCTGGTTCATCTTTTTCATTTGGCTAGTCTTGTTCCAGATCAAATAGGCTGAATGCACGACCAATTGGGCACCATGCAGAGACATTAGATATTTCTGTATTTTAATTGGCTCCTGGAGGTGTTTCAATAACTGTTAAATTAATGAGTTAAGTTAAATTAATTCCAGGAGAGGAAATGGCGATTCCTTGTTTAAAAAAATAAATAAATATTTTATGCTTTCTGCGCTCTGCTGTATATTCTGCAGTGGATGCTGGGTAATCTGCTCAAAGATCTATCCCTTGAGGAAAATAACTGAAAGTGTGTTAGTGAGCTGCCAATGCGGGGCAGCAGTTCTCCACAGTTGCCATGGTAACACCATATCCCTGATCTCTTTAGAAGAGAATGCTCTAAAAATCATAGCATCTGATTCTGCATTGTGACTAGACATAAAGTGATACCCAAACATACAGTTTGTATCACTGTATGCTGTGATCCTCAAATCTACATCCATAGAGTACACCTCCCCTGGGCTACATAGGAAAGGCATAGAGGACAAATACACAGGCTGTTGTTGTTTTTTTTAATTTTTTTTTTTTTTATAAAAAGTAGTCTAATGGTGCAGCTTTTGTTTAGAACAACTAGAACAAACAGAAGACATTAGACAGAAATAAGGGAGCTGTTGTACTTTTTAAACAGTATATATTTAATGACACAAGGCCATCGGAAATCTTTTTAATTAGAGAATTGAAAGAAAAAAAATATGTGTGAGTGGCTCACACATGCGGCTATTACTGTGTGCTAAAGTCCTCCCTAACTGTGATATAACAAGAACCTGAGGCTCTTCAGTCATGAACACACAAAAGCAGGCAAACACATTAACAGCACATATGATGGGAAGGTCAGCAAACAGCCTCACTGAGACAAGTAATTCATCAATCTACAATAATAATATAATATAATATAATAATAAAGACTGTTAATTCTTTCAGTATCAAGATGGTGTTAGTCTCTTAGATTCTGTGCATTTGCTAGTCAAGTGATGGATGCACAATGTGTTTTTTTTTTTGTTCATACTGAATATTACTATACCATACGATACCAAAAGACATGTCAAATGCATTTATGTGCACATGACAAGCAAACTCAAGGAATCTATATTATATATATATATATATATATATAAAGACAGACCAGAGATAAGCTAATTAGATAAAGCAATTTAACATATTATTTATTAAACCCCATTATAATCTAGTGGTCTGATTATTTCTTTCATTTAAGAAAATAAGTGATTTTGGATCCAGACATGCGTTGAGCAGAGGGTTTCTGATACGATGGACAAAAGTAGGGCACAAGCAGTGGGAATGAGAACAAAGAAGATGGAGGATGCTTACACTCCTCCCCCCTCCCTGACCACATCTCACAACAACCATTCACTTATAGACTGTCTGGTTACCAAGGAAACAGCACCTGCAAAGGAAGGCACCATGCCTGAGAATACCATATCTGATCCAGCAGGTCATGTGTTTGTTAAGAGACAACGTTATACCGACTGTAATGCAGTACTGTGGACAGTTTATAAAATGGTGGCTGCAAATTCAGGCAATTCACCCATCTTCCATAAGGGGGATAGTCAGTCATTTCATTGAGTTTATAGTTTTGGAATATTCTACTTTAAAATTAAGGCATTTCTTTTAAAGCTGATCCTACTGTATGTTAGCATGCTCTGCATGAGCGCTGGAGTCACCGTGCCAAAGACCTCTCAATCAACAGTGTGTTTATAAAATAAGGTAATTAAATTATTCAGATGACCAATGGTCTAGTTATATTAATGACTTATCACAATTCAATCTAATGGTAAGCAGATTTTTGCAGGACAGGAGAGGTGCCAAAAGAAATATGCAACCATAAGAAAAATTATTTTAAAAATAAATAAAATAAAAAACACTGCTGCAACCTTCATCATATGCTTCATGTCATTAATTCCAAATATCCCCAAAGACTAGAAAATTGCATCGAATCTCTGAAAATGTGCAAGTACGGATGAATAGTGTATTATGATCAGGGTTGAGTGAAACTACAAAAAGCACAGACACGTTTCTCTTGATCTTCTAAGCTGAAGTTATCACACGTCTTTCAACAGAAATGTATTCGATCTCATGGGACATATCAATCTATGGTGACCACCACAACATGACTAAACTTTCCTTGAAATCAGATTCAACATTATACTTAACATATATGCTGAGGAAGAACAAATATTACACATCAGACCTTCTATTTATAAAAACAGAAATTAAATAAGCTTTCCAGCTGTTGGACCACACCACCAAAAAACACCAAAAAATGGTCTCCGATTACGACCATGGTTCCCTGAGTAGGGGAACGAAACATTGCAACATTGCATTGCATTGACGCTATGTGAAAGTCATCAGCGTGATGGTATCTGAAGCACATGATTGAAGCGGCAATTTTATTGGCCAACGACAGTCCATGACATCATTACCAGAGTGCCGATGAGTATAAGAGCAATGTACGTCATCAACTTCTTTGTCTGAAGATGACATACTGGCAGGCATGCAACAAGATGCAATGTTTCGTTCCCTTTTCTCAGAGAACCATAGTTACAGTCATAACCTGAGATGTTCCCTTTTGAAGTGGAACTCTACACTGCATCGTGGATTGACGCTACGGGGAACATATACCAACTCTGCCATGCTGAGGGAATGCTTGGCTCATTAGCTGTGCCTATGCACAAACATAACGGCATGGCATAAACTAACTCTACAGACTTACTTAGCTGGAGTCAGATGCGTCAATCATTCAGGGTGCATCCTTCCCTCAGGTCTTGTTATTCCAGTGTCTCGCCTCCTTTGTAATCCCCTTCTCAGAGGAGGTGCACAAGTGGCCACGATCTCCCCCGGCCCTGCTTCCAGTCATTATACTGTGACGGACCTTAACCCCCAGAGATTTTGGGCGCAAATTTGGATCTGCGTGGGATGTACCTCCAAAATGCCCTCGCATCTCTTTCCAATCACCGTCTAAAAAGAGGATGATTCACTCTGTAAAAGATAGCCCACAAGCGTATCTTCAAGAGGAAGCATCCACAAATATCCTAGCTCATGCAATCCCCCCACATTCGAATAACTTAGAATATTGGAAAGGATAGATGTGAGCTGAATATAGTTTCCTCCATGACTTCTCCACCTCTACGTGGAGGTCAGGAAGAAATTGAAGGGTCATAGGAGAAGTATGATTATGGCCTACCAGGAATTGCTCGTCTAATTTGCCATGAGCAACCTTCTGTATATCACGCCCTTACATCAGATCCAATCTAGTAGTGATCTATCTAGTAATCTAGTAATCTAGAGCCATAAATTCCAATACAGAATATGCAGCGCTGGCAGGCTGAGAGGTCTCAATACAAGCGATATACCCCCCCTCTTCAACCGCATTTGCCTCTTTTTGTCTGGATGGTGCCAGCAGCATGCTTTCTGCTGTAGAGACAGCACATTCCGATCCAACAGTTTGCTTGAACCGGTTACTAAAGAACATCAAAGAGCCATATATTTTTCGAATTCCTCGCAACTCCAACCTCCATTGTGACTTGGCTACATCAGGGCCCAAGCCATGTTGTGCAGACGCTTGTCCCTCATCTCTCGAGAATGAAGTCAAGTGTGAATGGAGCTTCCTGGTCACAAATTACTCACAATGGTCACATTCAGAACTCTTGAGAACTGAACGCGCATACTCCTCACCCAAAAACCAAATGCACAAATCAGGTGTCTTCAAGTGTCCAAAAACTGGGACACAGAGGCACACACTTCCTGAAACGCTTGTTTTCCATACTAAATCGTCTTCACAAATGCTAGTACAAACAAATGGCACCAGAAGACAAAAAAGCTGATGACGTACATTATACTCACGGGTGCTCTGGTAATGACGTCACGGACTGTCGTCGGTTGATTTACACACATGCTCCAAGATTAATTGTTGAGTATATGGGTGAAACTCGAAAAAATTCGAATATCCTAAAAAAAGTTCATGTATTTCAGTAATTCAAATTAAACGGCGAAACTATGATATATTTAGTATTACATATGCATATACATATGCATGATTATACTTCTCTGAAGGCTGACGTTTCTGTATTTCAAATCCTTTTTTTTATGGATGCAATATTCTAATTTTATGAGATTTTGAATTTGGGGTTTTCATAAGCTGCAAGACGTCATATAACTGACGTCTTGGGACGTCTTTTGACCATACGTCAATATCCGCCTTTTTAGGGTACCCTTAAACGTCGGTTAGATGACGTTATCGGATCCTAACTCTACCCCAGACCTAAACCTACCCCTAAACCTACCCCGTCACCTAACTGACGTTAAAGGTAAAGCGTCAGTTGTATGACGTCCCAGGATCGTCATCTAACCGACGTTTAAGGGTACCCTAAAAAGGCGGATATTGACGTATGGTCAAAAGACGTCCCAAGACGTCAGTTATATGACTTCTTGGGATGAGACTGTGTTACCATAATCATCAAAATTATAACTTTTGGCACAATATTTTCACCTACAATAGTTTCACCTTGTATATATATATATATATATATATATATATATATATATATATATACAGTATATATGTTAAAATGTCAAAACTGAACTGGCCTATATTTTGTTTTAAAGAGTAACTGTCATTGTAACTCGAATATTTTCAAGACGCCCCTGAGCAAACAACCTCTATAGTTAGTTCATGAAGCACCACCATCTTGTGTCTGAATAGCCAGCAAGGTTTTACTACTCTGGAATAACATGTCATAATGGGTGCCAATTTCTATTATTCTCACATAACAAGTTCCTAAACAAGATAGTCTGTATTGCAATGTCACATTGTATTACAGGTCAGCCTGGAAATCTTGGTCAGCGGCAGCATTCAGCTAATAATAATAATATTTTAGAATAATGATGGTGTCCATATAATTTACAATATATTCATGCTAAATAGCTATGCTCATTTTCTATCTCTTAGTGGTCTCTATAAAATTCTCTTAAATCAATATTTCACGTTTCAATGTACAGTCTGTTGGTCATTACGTAGTAAAGTGGATATTTTAGGTAATAGTTCTATGCCATGAATAAATGTAGACGGGGCTATAATTGTTTGTCTGTCTGTCTGACAACAACGATTTTATTATAAATAGTTTCCCTTAGCTCTGATGTTCATTGAGCCAAGTCTAATTCAGAGTCTGGTTTAGGATGAAAACCAGTTTACGAAAAAGATTATTCACAATAATACAAATCTAATACAATAAATCGTCACATTTTCTTTGTGCTCATGCACAAATCAAGGTGATGAATGCTGAAACACATTCACAAGATCCTTACTTCTATGGGCATTGAATGGTTTCAAATGACTGATAAGAAGCTTATATCATAACTTGAACAAGAAAATGACCCTCGGATTTGTGAATTTTAAAACACATGCTTCGGGAAGAGCAGATATCTTAGATGTTTTATTGTTGACCTTGGTCGTGATATTTTAGCTACGATAGCCTATCCGACAGAGCAAATCTCTGTTAGTTTTTAGATCCCTTAATTACGTATATTTTTATCAGGCCGTCCAATTTAATCATATTTAAGCATTAAATCGTAAGATTCGTGGGAAAACGCTTCTGGTGAGCAGTTCGCTCTGGCGCCCTCATAAATATTCTCATCAGGACCTCACCACACGTCTCACGGACACACATTTCTTCGTTGGATTTAACGCACAAATACCCGCAAACATGCATGTGCTATGATCCATCTGTCATCCATGATTGAACAAATACGCTAATAGATTTAATTTGTTTAAATCTTACCTCATGTTCAGCAGCGTTGGTGGTGTTTATTGGGCGTGGAGGCGCTGCTGTCTTTCTCTGTGGGGATGATGATGCCCTGCATTCAGTGATGCTGCGCGCTCTGATGTCACGCCTCTCTCTCTCTCTCTCTCTCTCTCTCTCTCTCTCTCTCTCTCTCCCTCTTCCTCCCACACACACACATACGCTTTTCTCCTTATTTTATAGGCTATATATTTTTTTATTTATCTTGAACGTAAATATTAGCAGGAAAATATGTCAAAATCCTAAAAGCCTAATGCCTATATATGCTCCATATATAGCATTGTGTAAACAAGTGAACACAATAAATCCACACAAGGATATAAAGGCAAGTGTCATCTGTATAATGAAGGTAAATTTTGAATGAAAGGTTAGACTTTCAAAACTTAAATAGCATTAATGCCACATGGAGGAAAGCTGTCACATGTGTGACATACTTCTTGTTTCAATAGGGTCAATAGTTTGGAATTACTATTTTTAATATTTTTTAGAGAAATCTATTACGCTCATCAAGCCTGCATTTATTTGATGAAAAATACAGAAAAATAGTAATATTGTGAAATAATGGTTTTCTATTTTTATACTTTAAAACATCATTTATGTCTGTGATGCAAAGCTGAATTTTCATCAGCCATTAATGTCTTTAATGTCACATGATCCTTCAGAAATCATTCTTATATATACGTATATTCGTTATATATAAGATTCGTTTAAGAATCTTAAAAGTTTAAAAGAACAGCATTTATTCAAAATATAAATATTTTCTAACAATATAAATCTTTACTATCACTTTTTATCAATTTAACAGATTATTTCTTAATAAATGTATTAATTTCTTTAAAAAAAAAGAAGAAAAAGTGTCATGGTTTGGCTTAAATAGGACGACGAAGACAAACAGATTAAGTTAATTATATTTTAATGCAAGTTCTCCAAATGGGCAGACAGGCAGGATAAACAACCATAGATAACGGAGATCGGATAAAGACAGAGTGAACAGGAGGAACTAAATAACACAGATGATGGTAATTAATAGGACACAGGTGATACAGATGAACTAATGATGGTAACCAGGGAGACAGACTAGTGGCGGGAAACTGAACAAAGGAACATGTGACAAATGACAACTAACTGAAAAGTCCATGAACACAGGGGTGACAGAACGCCCCCTCCCACAAGCCACCGTAATAGAGACACACAATGGGAGGCCTTGGGGAGGGGGTTCTGGAGGGGGACGAGGAGATGGCGGAACGATGCGGGGAGGCAGAAGAGGAGGGATGGTGGCAGGATGAGGCGAAGGGATAGTGGTGGCAGGACGACTGGATGCAGGTGTGGTGAAGACTGGATGGTGAGACACAGGGATGGTGATGATGAGACGATGATCCCCTGGCGGCGACGATGGTGCTTGGCCAATGGCACAGACCCGTAGCTCCCCAGTGCCGACAGCCCATGGCAGGGACGAGGGAGAAGTCCAGGTGGTGACGAGGCTGGCGACAGCTGGGGGACGACGACGGAGGCGTGGTCGATGGATCCGCAGGCACAGACAGAGAGCTGGGGAACGACGACGGAGGCGTGGTCGATGGATCCGCAGGCACAGACAGAGAGCCGATGAACTCCAGAGGCATCGCTGGCTTTGGAGATCTCGGCAATGTTGCGGTGATGACCGTCGAAGGCGGAGCCAGAGTACCTGAGCGCTGAGGTGTAGCTGGTGTGATGGAGGACAGAGGTGACGCCGAGGGGAAGGAGGAACCCGCTGCGGTTGTAGAGGTGGAGGGACAGAGTGCAGTGGACGGACCGCAAGTCCATGATGGAAGTGGTGTGACGACTGACAAGGGGGGGTGGGGGGGGCGGCAGGACGAGGGAGCCCAGTGGAAGCAGTGGAACCGCAAGTCCGAGGGTCTCCAGTGGAGCTGAAGGTGGGGGGAACCAAGAGGGAGCAGACAGGTGGACAGGCCGAGATGGAGCGAAGAGGTCCAAGGCGGGAGGTGGGTCCGTAGGATTCTCTCGCACTGATGCTGCTGGTGGTAACAGGACCTGCGGCTCAACGTCATGCAGGGCTTCCACATAGACGACCCAGGGCTGTTGACATCCGGCAGGGGGCTGGGCTGGAGAACTGACTGAGTTCTGGGGTGATGGAGGTGGTGAGGACATTGACGGAATGACGGTGAGTAATACACAGTCTATACAGTCATTAATACTGTACAAGAACAGTGATGATCAAAATACCGGGTGGGATAGGGTAGCAGTAGTTAATTTCACACTGAAGTTGATCAGCCCGTTCTCATTCTCCTTGTTCATGACTCCCTCGTCCACTGTTGTCAGTGGCTCACACCCCTGGTCAGACTTGCCATGAGGCTCCACTTCATGACGAGCTCCGCTGACGAGGGTCAGCTCTGTCCTCTTCTCCTCGGGCTCTGGCTGACGTGTCGCGGCGGGTGGTAGCTCTCCGTCTGCAGGGGGCACACACAAGTACTCCGCGGTCAAGGTTGAAATGGGCTCTGGGTCTGGGACGCTCTCCAGACACCTGATGACAGTCTCTTTCCGGTCCAATCCTGTGGTGTCTTGGCGGTTGATATGGTGGTGGAGCGTTGCCTCGATCCAGAACAGGGTCCTTAGGGTCTCGTCGTCCAGGACGCTGGTGGCGGCAAAACACAAAGTCCTTCACAATAGAAAAAAGGTTAGGGCTCGCCCGAGCCAGGACGATCATTTTTGCCCTAACGTCCATATTGGGCGGTCCAATCTTCTGTCACGGTTGGCTTTGATAGGAAGACGAAGACGAAGACAAACAGATTAAGTTCAATATCTATTTTAATGAAAGTTCTCCAAGCGGGCAAACATGCAGGATAAACAACCATACATACCAGATCGAACAAAGACAGAGTGAACAGGAGGAACTAAATAGCAAACACAGATGATGGTAATTAATAGGACACAGGTGATACAGAAGAACTAATTATGGTAACCAGGGAGAAACTGAAAAAAGGAGCATGTGACAAATGACAACTAACTGAAAAGTCCATGAACACAGTGGTGACAGAGAGACTCCAAACTTTTGAACATTTTCATCAAAGAATCCTGAAAAAAGTATCACAGGTTATAAAAAAAATATTAAACAGCACAACTGTTTCCAACATCGATAATATATCAGCGTATTAGACTGATTTCTAAAGGATCATGTGACATTGAAGACTGGAGTAATGGCGGATGAAAATTCAGCATTGCATCACATAAATAAATAATATTTTAAAGTGTATTAAAATAGAAAAACAATATTTTAAACTGTAACAATATTTCACAATATTACAGTTTTTTTCTGTATTTTTCATCAAATAAATTCAGGCTTGATGTTCCAGACAGAATGTTTCAAAAACATTAAAAATAGTAATGTTTCCAAACTTTTGACCGGTATTTGTATAAATATAAGGAAGGTTTTGTAGGATGGCATGTACTTTTACTATTCTCTTGGACTATGGCGAGCCTTGAAATAATTTTTTTTTTAAGTTTGGAAGACTATATGGGAAAATCATCAATGGTTGTTTAAACTACAATAATAACATGTTAATGTGAAACGTCTCTAATATGTTTAAGTGCAGCACTCTCTTTAAAAATAAATGCTGTCACTATCTCACAGGTAACATGGCTAATATATTCAAATAGATTTCATTTTTGGTAAGCATTTTACATTCAAACATCTTGGTCATCATGGAATACGCTATTGATTCCTGTTGTGTGAGGATTAAGAGACAATCATTTTTGATAAATTAGTCAGTAGTTTTATAAAAAGTCAGTAGTCTTTTTGCAAAAGAGTATTATGTAGGCTTTATTTAAACGGCATGCCATTAAATAATTATATTTCAGTGTTGGATTGAAAACAATGACTTAGCATTAAGGGGCAGTAACCATTTGATGTGTGATGCCAACGATTAACATTGAGTAGGGACAACCTTATGTACCTGAGGTATAGGCCTTACATGCTTGTTCCCTATCTACATGTACATTATCAAATCTATCCAACACTGCTGTGAAATGATGCTTTGTCGATTCATCAGAAAACCATTGGAGGGAGACAAATACTAATACACCACTGAACAAAAGTGATCATCTTGACGACAAGATGAGCACACCTTATAAGTGTGGGAGTCTGTTGTTCTTGTTTATAACGCAAGTTAAATGCGTCAATGCGTAATTCATACAACGCATGACATCTGATCCAATCTTAAAATAATGTGTTGTATAGTGATGATTTAACCATATCATAACCATATATTACCGCATATATTGGCATTTATAGACTAGTATCATAGTTTGAGTCCTTTTATTTCTTATAAAACACTATTTTCTTATAGATATATTTAATTAAAAATGTTTTAAAATCATTCCAGCGCCTCCCATTCATGTGTACCACAAAATGGTGTTTTATTAATAACATCCCCCTGTAGTGACGGAACAATGTTGTATGATCAACATGGCGTAGATGGAGAACAGTTTAACGGTAGCCTATAGAGCAGGTGGGGTTTTTATTCTCTTCGTGTAACGGGACACAGGACGCGGGGGTGAGCCGCATATCGCGTGCTTGCGTGCGTCAGAGAGGACGTGGTAGGACAGCTGGAGCGCGCGCAACCGCCCGCCCGCCCGAAGAGCAATAACAGCATTTTCAGCGACATCACTCGATTTACGCCATGCAAATAACACGAGAAAATGAAACGGGACTGGTACGACAGAGAATGTAAGACATTTGTCGTGTATCTGATCTTCTAATGCTTCCTATAATTTATGAATAACAAGATTTGGGACGTTGCAACACAGTCGCCAGGTAAGAATTTATCGCTTTCACTAGCTATACTAGTTGTAATATGTAAAGTGTTTAGACAAATGCGGCTTTCGTGTATCAATACGCTCATGTCTTTGACGCGCGTCCTTGTAGAATTCCGTGTGACGGACCGCAATAGTATCTTTAGGCGCACAGCAACGTATGACTCGGAGGACCCTTTGCATTTTATGATTCATTGCCTGTGTGCGCGAATGATACTGTTTTGACGGCAAAGCGATTATCGACTTCACGCGTAGCCTACTGTTCCTTTTTTTACGTTTCGTTCAGTGCGAATGTATGTGAAATAAGCTCGGATGATTTATTCGTTTCCACATGAACGTAAACGCGACATGTGATTAAGTTAAACGAAATTCTAAATAGCGTGTGATGTTATCCACGGTCTTTCATTGCTTCAAAATGCTTGTATATTCATGCTGCATGGCCTATATGTGCTTTATTACCCAACTGGCTGAGATAAAATAGCAGGATGCCTGTTTTGAATGTTGCCTAATTACAGCTTTACGCACAATATTTACGCCAGTTGTAACAGCAAACCCCGCTGATTAGGAGATGCGGACCATCTCAGTTCTGCATTCCATCAGAGATTTTAAGAACTCGGGATCGAGCTTGAGTAAGAATTGATTTGGTGGGCTGTGGTATTTTTAGACATCACATGCCATAGACGGTTGTATATCTTCTTGTAGCCTTTCATTAAACCTCAGTTAAACATTTCCTCAGGGAAAATAGATGGCTATGAAGTATTTATTTATTTATTTTTACGAAAAATTCACATAATCCAGTGTCGACTAGTACATTATGTTGTGTATAAATGTGAAAGGAAATCTGAACTTCTCTTAGATTACATATTTTCCTTTCACTATAAATAGTTTCAACTCAGTGTATGAATTGGCTGCAGTGACGTAAATTAAACCCACTGTTTGCCAGTTGGTTACTAGGGTAACTGACAGAAAGATGACATGCAACATTAGAAATCGTTTTTTCTTTTGGCCCAATCTGTCTTCTTCTCATTCTTGATTTTGTTCATTCTCTCAATCACCATATACATGCCCCTAGAGGTCTGTTTCCACAGTAACCGGATTCCCAGAGTCCCCAAAACATGCACAACTGAGAGGTCCCTAAGTGGCTCAATGAGAATCTCTAATACAGCTTAGGTGTTCAAAGGCCTGATGTATACTGGCATCATGCAAACTGGTTCAAACCAGCAAAAAACAAATGCAATATCATCTACTGCGGTGCCTCAGTGGCGTGCACCCATAGCCAACCAAGCAGACAGGCTTTGGAATATTAACCATGGTAAAATTACTGTAATAGTTTCGAATAGCTTAATGCTTTATAAAATGGAAACACCAATATTCAATAGATATATTTATTTACATTAATAAGATTAAAGGCTCGTTCACACCAAGGATGATAACTATAACAATAAATAATTCTAAGAGAATGTGAAATCCACAGCACAACTACAGTGGACTGATATCACTTGAATCAATTTCAGAACAATTTTCCATCTGATGAACTATAAAAACATTTACAGCCAATCAGAATCCATCCTGCATTATAATAAGAGCTCTAGCATTAAAAACGGCAGATGGCATAACTGCTTAATATGTTTATAATACATAGAATGTTATTGTGCATTGGCGTGGATGTTAATGCAGTTATCGTTATAGTTATCTTTATAGTTAACGATTTTGTGTGAATGGCCTTTACGAAAGCCTTAAGGCACTTGTACGGAAGCCTGTTTCCACCACATAAGACAAAAAAAAGCTTTAGTAAATCATAATTATGACATAAAAAGATGAAATTATGACATATTAAATAAAAAATGTTAACACATTTTGTCATATTTATGAGAGGAAAAGTAAAAATAAAAAGACATTAAAAGTCATATTTTTGAATTATTGTCATTTTGACTTTATTTCATAATTATAACTTTCATGATTAATAGTTATATTTATTGGTATGTGCTAATATTTACCAAATACGTTTTGTTTTGGCAGAAATCAGCCATAAATGTTAATAAAATTATGCCATGACAATGCTGATAGGCTGATGACACCACAGAAACGTGAACTATCTTGCTTCACTTGTTGGCAACGGGGCCAATTTAAAAATCATATTAAGAGGTGGCAAGGGGGCTTTTACCTTTCACATCCCGGGGTAAAAGGCTCACCAGCATGGGGCAAAAGGCACACAGTATTGATACAAATACTTTAGCTAAAATAATATGTTTTTAACAATGACTAAGTTAAAACTTGTTCAAAACAATCACAATAATTCATTTTTGTTCAATAAATATACTGTTAAAATATGTTAATATAAAAATAGATTTTAAAAATACAGAAACAAAATTATTTTAAAAGTAAAGATTCTGTAAGCATTGAAGGTGATCCCTTATTTTTATAATTTTACAGATTTACAAAAGTAACAATATATTATATTTTATTAGGCTATATGATATGTTTTATATCATATATATATATATATATATATATATATATATATATATATATATATATATATATAATTTATTTTTAATAAATATGATGGTTATATTCTAAATATATATACATATTTAGAATATAAGGGAGACACCTAACTTGATATATGATATTTACCATCTAACCATGTCATGTCAACAAATGGAAAAGTGTTGATTATTGTGCCTTCTGCACCAACAGCAGGGGCGCCTCAAATACTATACTTTTACATATTCTTCCGTTATTTTAAAACACTGTTGCTTTAACTACCTCTAACAAAACTGAAAATCATTTAGAAGACCGTTGTCTCAAAATATGTTCAATAATTTTAGCGAATATACTGCGCTACTTAAATCTACAACATAAAAAAAATATATAATAATATTAGATCAAATTAGCACAGAATCAACTTTGAGTTGAGGCCCGCGATCGCATCAAGGATATAGTATATGCTGCATGAGTGAATGCTACTGCTGAAACATGCACATAAATACAGTAAATAGAGTGTAAGCTGCTACGTGGAAACTAGGCAGAACCCCCTAACAGATCTAGGCAGGTGGTGCTGTGGAAGGTGGAGGGCTAGGACAATTCCTATGGTGTGTTGCAGTTGTGCTTGTTCGGGACAGAAATAAATAGGTTACGTAGATAGAACAAACAGATTGATTGGTCAAAGTGGTCAGCTTTAAGAGAACTAATCAGCTGCTTAGAAGAGTTTTATGACTGAACTATGTATATATAGCTGGCCCACACGAAACAATCAAACTCAATCAAACTCTGATACTTTAGCTTTGTTCTCAAAGAGCACATCACATCTCTCACAGTTCTGTGCATTACCTCCACTGGTAAAAATTTACTAACTCTCTATATAAACTGTCTGACCTCTATATAAAAAGCTTATCTTTGGATCTATGCACACAGAGAAACAAAATGTCTTAAATATTCCAAACTTGCTTTCCATTTATTTTATGCTGCTGGGAAACCAAAAGAGGATGTCTTTAGTAAGAGTAATCTTAAGAAATCTGGTCTCTGTTCATCTGAGTGATAGTAATCATTACTGCAATTTCAGAAAAAACGCTGAATTTTACTCTGGGTCTGAAGTAGATGTATGACCTACAGAGTATTTTCAAGCTCTTAAAGGTTCTCTGTCAATCAGACCGCATTGGTCTGGTGTGTGTATACAAAGTCTATCTTGTAAAAATTAGGCATTTAGTTAAATCTCTGTTGAGGCTGTCAGGAAGTGTCTCTGAATGCTGCAGGAATTCAGTAAGATGCCAGAAATATCTGGTGTGAACTTGCTTTCCACAGGAGACTGAGTCCAACGGCTGCTTCACAGCAAGATAAATGAGTCATTAATAGATGACCTTGATGCTGATGGCAGCAGAGACCATCCTACTCAATTCACAAAGGCACAAAGACATACAGTGGCATACACTAATGTATACACACACACACACACTTTTTTTTTTTTTTTTTTTTTGTCAGGCAACCCTGTTACCAGGGATGTCATGTGTAGATCTCATGAACAATATTTAAGCACATCATAATACAGCCCTAAATGAAAATAAAGAAATAAAGAAATTATATTGTGCTTTAAGATAATTAAGCCAATTTTTAGTCCTTAAAATATAGGTGAAATGTGTACTTTCAGTGCCTTTAGCATCAAACTATCATTACTATTGATTGTGTCGATGTTGCTATATTGTACTAGTCTGGGTGCTCAAACAAACCGATCCATGTTTTGATAGTGCCACAGAGCCACAATGTTTACACATTTGGTGGAATCAGCCTACAAATGGTTTACTTTAAACCATCTCTGCATGCTAAGCCGGGATAGGGAAAAAACCCAAATGTCTTTTAAGAACATTTCCCCCCAAAACTCTCATTGCCCTAATGTAAAATGGTAGTACGTCTTGTACTAGCTTTAATTTATGCAGATTTCCTTTAATTGTAGGGTAAAATGTGACAAAAAATATTTCAAATAATGAATAAAATGTAACAATTATTAAGTGTGTGAGCAGTGGTGAAGCATAGCTATTTTAAATGAATTGTTTAATTGTTTTATTTAATCATTATACATTTTAATAGATTAATAATTAGTGAAGACAACTAAATAAATTACATTGAGTGGCTTTACATTTCCATTTATTCACTATCAACAATTTCATATATATTATTGATTTTAATTTTAAAAACTATCAGTGATTTATTGGTTATCTGCCCATTTTCCCAACTTATTTGTCTGTATGGACAAAATCCACTATAGGATGATATTTAAACAGACGGTGTAGTAATGTAGTAGGTCAGTTGAAGATGTACCAGTACTGGTCTTCCTTTCCTTGCTAATAGATTAATTGGAATAGACTGAAAGCATTTCATTTCTGGTTTGATGTTTGGAAATGAGAATGTTTGCAGAATCTCTATTTATTTGTGTTTGAATGTTCACCTCAGAAGACACATTTATATTGGATACACTTATTATGTGGATGTGTAGCAAATTAATCCTTTTTCCTTTTTTAGATCTCAGGGAATAATTGAGTCTTAACCGCCACATACCCCGATAAACCATGCCAGAGCAGAGTAATGATTACCGGGTGGTGGTCTTTGGAGCAGGGGGAGTGGGAAAGAGCTCCCTGGTTCTGCGCTTCGTTAAGGGCACCTTCAGGGACACCTACATCCCGACAGTGGAGGACACATACCGCCAGGTCATCAGCTGTGACAAGAGCGTATGCACTCTGGAGATCACCGACACCACTGGCAGCCACCAGTTCCCTGCTATGCAGCGTCTGTCCATCTCCAAGGGCCATGCCTTCATCTTGGTCTACTCCATCACCAGCAGGCAGTCGCTGGAGGAGCTGAAGCCCATCTACCAGCAAGTGCTGGCCATCAAAGGTAACGTGGAGAACATCCCCATCATGCTTGTGGGTAACAAGAGCGATGAGACCCAGCGCGAGGTGGAGACCAAGGAGGGCGAAGCTCAGGCGAACATCTGGAAATGTGCGTTCATGGAAACATCAGCCAAGACCAACTCCAACGTGAAGGAGCTTTTTCAGGAGCTCCTGAACCTGGATAAGAAGCGGGATATGAGTCTGAACATGCGCTCCAGCAAGCAAAGACGTGCAGACAAGCTGAAGGCCAAGTGCAGTGTGATGTAGGAAGCTGAATCCACGGTTGCATCACTCAACGCGTAACTGACTCCTTGATAATGTACATAGTCCCTCAACTTAAAGGAACAGTATGCCCAAAAAATTTTACTTCTGTCATGATTTACTCTTCATCCTGCCATTTTAAACCCATATGACTTATTTCTCCCAGAGAACACAAAAGGATACCTTTTTTAAAGAATTGTACTGTGTGTATTCCAAGTCTTTTAAGGGAAGTCAAATGATATCATACAGTACATTAACTGTCATAAGTTGAACACATGAATGAATGATTTTGTGAACTGGATCAACTGATTCTTTACTAACAAAAGATTCAAGCAAACAATTTGTTCATGGATTAGATATCATTACATATTGCATTAACATCCCAAATTGACCTAGGGTGGATGTAAAACATTTTAGTAAATAGCAATGTAAATTAAGCCATTTTTCCACACAAATCAATTGAATGGCTTTATAAGACTTGGAATTCAGCGAACTAGTCATATGGACCACATTTATGAAACTTTCATGGTTCTTTGCACCTTTATGATTCTTATATTTCCTTTTTTGTGTGTTCAATGAAAGAAAGCCATGTTTGGAATGACGAGGGTGAGTAAAAGATGACAGAACTTTCATTTTTGGGTGAACTCTCCCTTTAACTATAGATTCCTCTCAGTCTTAATCAGGTAATCTTTAGTGTGCATCCAAACCTTCAATCGTCTCCTTCCCCTGTATGTTCTGACTCCTGTAGTGACTCTGTGTACAAGACTGTAAGAGCTGACACATGAAGCAGGGAGGACGTCCCACTATTCTCACACATGCTCTCTCTACTGCTTTCTGTGGACTTTTTATTGAATTCAAGACAGACCAAATTATCAATGTGACCATTTTTATGTCTGGCAGTGGCTTAAATGGTACGGTGTCGAAATGCAGACATAAATGTCTCTAACTGGTTATGCATTGTACGGGATTCTCGTCCAAAGCAGGAAAAGGCATGGACACAGCTAAGGAGGCAACACTATCTGCTCTTCCAAATTACATAGCAGCACAAAAGCCTTTTACGAATCGGAAAACAATTCGGGACGAAGGACATTCTTAGTTAACCGGCTTGCCAGTGATGTAACCTGGTATAACAGAGTAAAGTGCATAATGCATGTTTGATGATATAAACTACCTTCATATTAAATGTGATTGAGATCTTTTCATCGAGAACAGAGCTATACCTTATTGAAGCACAGTGAATCAGTCCTAAATGTGATCATTTCTAAAAGCTTTTTTTTTTTTTTTGTGAGGGGGGTGGGGGTTTGGGGGTGTCGATTGGTGCTTTGTTTTACTCTGTTATGTTTTTCAAGTGTTGATGGCACTCGAAAACCTTAATATATGCATTTCATCATCTAACTGAAAACATATATCCTGTATGTGAAATCTATGTGTATTATCAGCACTAATGAAAGCCCCTGTACAGCCCCTGTTTTTTCTGTCGGTGTCTATATTTCCTCTGATAATTTAATGCCATTTGCTTTAGCAATACATAATATAAAAGCACTTTTAGAATCTTGAGCACATTCAAAACACAGAGCATTAACCTTTACAAAAATGTTCTTGTCAAACACTCTGCGTTTACAACTTTACTGCAGATACAGTGTTTATTCAATAAATATTATGTGAGGGACCAGAAAAATAAAGAAGCACAAACAAAAGGGAAATAATTACTGCTTGTTTTCTTTTGTGGCTTTGAAGATCTATGTAAAGTATCCAGTGGCCCCAAAAGTATTTAGATACTTACTTACCAATGCAAATGCACTGAATTAATATGCAAAATATTAAACCAAGTGCCGTCTGGAAGCACATAATGCTAGAGCTTTTCTTAGAACTATTGGGACATTTCTGAGCTGTTTGTGAACAATCTCAAAGTGATTTTTACAGGATGTATGAACTCAGTTCATTGTATAGAACAACATTACCTGATTTATCATTTATTTACAACTTAAACTCTTATGACATGGTTTGCTTGAAAGGCATGTTTGTCCTATACTGTATCTCTTTCTAACAAATGCTTTGATATTTATTTACTTTAAAACAAAAGACATTCCTACATTTTTAACTGTGTCAAAATACTTTCTGGGGCCACAGTAGATGAGATTGCTATATCACTATATCATATCACTATAATTCTTTAAGGTGAAAAGTCTTTTTTATCAGTGATGTGAACTCTGGGCACTTACTATATAACTGCAGTTCATGATGGATAATATGCAAAAAGAGCATCTGGTGGAACATCTGCTCAGTCAGTCATGGTTTATCTCTGAAGATTCAACAGAAATAAAATAATTAATTAGCAGATGAAATAAAAGCATAGATTTTTGTTTGAGAATGTTACTGGGTTAGGTCTGTGTCAGAACGTCACTGGATGCAAGACTTTCAACTTCCACAAATAAGATATAGATGCACGCCTGTCATTTCACCACAAATGGCTGCAAATGCACCACAGACGCATCTTAAAGTCTTCTTCAATTCTGAAGTTCTTCCGAAGTTGCATAACAACAAGGATCGAAAAGCCGAGCATGCTTAAAGATTAGTTAAATGTAAAGCCCAACAGTTCACTCAAATGTACAGTTATTAACATCTTAAGCATGTTTGTGAAATACTCCTTACATTGAAGCAATAATTTTAAATTAAATTAAAATTTTCACCCCAAAATGAAAACTCTGTCATCATTTACTCACCCTTATGTTGTTCCAAGCCTGTGTGACTTACTCCATTCTTTGGAACACAAAAGAAGATTTTGAAGAATGTTGGTAAACAACTTTTATTTAGTGACCATTAGCCGTGTTTCCACTGTCGGGCCAAAAGTGAGCGTGCCAGTGCATGCCAGGGTCAGTTGCGTTTCCACGTTCACTTCCGGGGCTTGATCGGGCCTCATCAGGGCTTCCTCTGGGCCAAGGGTTTTTGGCCCGTCGAGAACCTTGGTCCAAAGCGAGCCAACTGGGGCTTGAGGAGTGGTCATGAACAAAAGCGTGGTTTACCTGAGTCAGGAGACGGTCAACACCACTGCTCATTTCCCATGTTATTATATTTCAGGCTACCAGCTAACTTCGATTTTAAATTTTCAGCTCAAAACTCGCTTTCAGACACCAAATTTGAAATAACTTCCTTGCGATCCGATGGGAATTCTGATCACTGTATGAGGCAGAAATATATTTGTATGCGACAAGGCTACTTGTGCTAACCATTGTGATAATAAATACATGCATGTTTATGGAAAATACCTGAGACAGCTTGAAGAACATAGACAAATCATATATGATATTAATCATGTATTTATTTGTTTCATGTTTTATCTGTCTCTTGCCTGTGCATTTTTTGATACCGGACTAATGCATCCGCATGTCATAAACATGCACTCCGGTTAACTCGTATAACTCAAAACTCCTGTTTGGTTCTCATAAGCTCCCTCTGTTGCTCTGGCTGAAATAATAACAGTATAGTGAGATGGTAGAGATCGCTCAAACCTCCTCAGATTGCATAATTTTGAGGAAAATTAAAATAAATGCTCACTCTTTCTAAAGAGATGTGATGTGAACTGGATATTTTATCAATATTTATCTAACTGCATAAGCCTTTGGACTTAAAAGCCTTAATGGAGTTGGTTTGTACATTCTTGTGATCACAAATAAATGGAAGCAGGTGCAACTGAATTGGTATTGTGGTCTTTTTTTGAAATAGTAAATACCAGTTTGATTCAGCATGAAATTAATAAATCACTGTCACTGATTTTTTTTTATTTTATAGTAAAACATTGGTCAAATAAGAAGTCATAAGTAAAGACCAAACATTTGCTGCTGCAGTTTTTAGTCAGCTGACATTGTTCTATGGAGGCGTGTTACAGGCATGATTTAGGGTAGCCCTGCAGGGCTTCTGGCCTGACAGTGGAAACGGAACTTGATTTTTGCTATGGTGCTTGATGTCTGAAGCTATTGGCCCCGCCTGGCACATTGTTAGCCCTGGCTTACACTGGCCCAACAGTAGAAATGCGGCATCCCTTGTATAGGCTAAATAAACAAACAAACAAACAATACAAAACATTTCTCAAAATGTATTATTTTATGTTCCAAAGAATAAAGAAAGATGTTTTGGAATGTCAATCAGGGGTGCGTTTCCCGAAAGCATCGTTAGCCAACTATGGTCGCAAGTTCCGTCGTTACCAATAGAGTTCAATGGAAATTGCGACCAACTTGCGACCATAGTTGGCTAACGATGCTTTCGGGAAACGCACCCCAGACCGGGTGAGTAAATGATGAATGATGATGATATTTAAATGATTTGGCCCTAAGAAGGGAAAACTCATTTGCCACTATTGCACACTACAAACACCACAAATAGACAATTAAACATTAAAAACAACAACAATCAGTACATAGAAAAAATTACACAACTTCATTAAAAAACCTAACTGCAGTAGAAATAAAAGACCTTCTAAATCGTTCGGTAGAACACTGAGGCATTACTAATCTTCCACTAAATGAGCTTTTAAGTACACCAAAGATACAGTGTAGTGGATGACCTTTGTAAAACAGTATAATTTTCCACTTTCCACTGTTCTCTTTTCCACAATGACCTCAATTGAATCAGGATTAAGGCCAATAACCGGACCAGCCTTTCTAATCAATTTATCAATCCTATTTTTATCATCTACAGTGATACTACATCCTCAACAGAGCACTGCATAAAACAAAACACTGACCATGATTCCCTGATAAAAAAATAAAAAAAACGTGAAGAAGCTTCCCACTGACACCAATGGAACTCAACTTTCTCAAAAAGAATAGTCTTGATTGTGCCTTCTTAAAAACAGCCTCACTATTCTTCTTCCAGTTTATTTTACTGTCCAAATGGACACAAGATATTTATAAGATTGAACAATCTCAATTTTCTGACCTTTAATTGTCACTGGTAGTTTTTCTTCTAAAATCAATGATCAACTCCTTCTCCACATTCAGTTTTAGGAGATTTTCATCACACCATGTAACAAATAACTTAACCACTCTTCTATAGTCCACATCTTTACCTTGATTAAACCCACAAATGAAGTTTTATAAATGTTTTACATGGGCCATATTCACAAAACATTTTAAGGCTAAAACTAGCTCCTAACTTGCCAATTTAGGAGAAACTCTTAAAAATAATATGCGTGTCAGTCCTAATTTTAGAACTCTTAAATGTTTCCTCTAAGAGTATTTCACAAAGTATTTTAGCACTAAAACCAGCTCACAAATCTGATAAAAGTTAGGGGTAGTCAACAGGACTCCTTTAAGTCACCAAGGCCAAATCACAAACAATCTTAGGGCACACTAGGCATTTGAACCGTGCCCGAGCACATTTAACCCCCAAAATATGTTTTGTTTGACTAGTGTGATTGCTCCGTACCATGCCCTGGCCCACTTGGAAGAGGTGGGCCAGAACACGGTTCATTCAGATGGGCAGTAGCACACACAAAAGTAGTAGCTGCCAAACTGAATCATGCTCTGGCCCACCTCTTCCAGGGACCAAGGGACGGTTAAATGAACCACGCATGGGTACGTTACGGAGTGATCACACTAGTCAAACGAACCAGACTTTGGGGGTCAAACGTGCCGGAAATCCACCCAAAGACCCTGTACACCATTTAGGCAATAGAGCCTTGGGTGCTGAGCCTTTTCTTCATAAATGCAGTAAATATTTAGATTTATAGATTTTAATCTGTGATGACATAACATAAAGGTTAATTTATGTACAGGCAATATGCATTGAATGATGGAGAATAAAACATTGCGGTCAAGTTGGAAATAACGTCCTATCGTAAGTGCCGATAGCTTCGTGGACAGCTCGGGTGACCTGAGTTCAAGTTCCGGCTCGTGGACCTTTCCCAATCCCGTCCCCCCTTTCTCTCTCCCACTTCGCTTCCTGTCTACTCACTGTCCTATCATAATAAAAAGGCAAAAACAACAACAACAACAACAAAATTTTAATGAAAAAAAAAAAAGAATAATGTCCGATAATTACCTGTGGCAATTGTTTTCACAAGTTCACTCTTACAAATGATCGAAAAAGTAAAGAGTTAAAGAGTAAAATAAGCATATTTGGCATGCTGTCCAAGAGGAGGCTCCAAGTTCGGAATATAGCCCAATCCCAGAGTACTCCCCCATATCCCCGACTGGGAATAGAAGAGAGGGGAGTCAAGGTAACAGAGGGATGCAGAAAACTGTCGAGTTATCAAGGTGAGTCGGCAGTGTATATGCGTCCTCTCGAGCTGATTAGATAGACCATTTGAACATGCTCCTCCCGAACTTTGTTTATAAAACATAATTTGCAACTAGAATTCTGTAATCTCTCAGGCTGCAGACATGTAATTAGCTTGTATTGTTTAATAAGTGACAACCTATATTTTAAAATCTTTATTTGAATTTGGCAACATTTGTATTTTAAAATATTTATTTGAATACAGAAACATGATACCTAGACTCATTCTACGATATTTCTATGACAAAATCACTGACAGAGGCCCCTCCCCTGTCAGCCAATTACTGTGGCCATAGTTAGTAAGTGTGTTGACATCATCCATAGCAACGAGGTCAACCCCACCCTTTATGAAGTTCTTAAACATAAGTTAGGGAAGTAGTGAGACAATTTAATCTTTCAATCAACAGCCATATTAGCAGCCGCTTACCACTTCCTAGTATCAGCTGTTCCAGTATTGCCGCACGGAATAATGTCCGACATCCCGGAAATCAAGCTCTTTCCTTTTTTCCTTTCCCATTTTGAGGAAAATTAAAATAAATGCTCACTCTTTCTAAAGAGATGTGATGTGAACTGGATATTTTATCAATATTTATCTAACTGCATAAGCCTTTGGACTTAAAAGCCTTAATGGAGTTGTTTTGTACATTCTTGTGATCACAAATAAATGGAAGCAGGTGCAACTGAATTGGTATTGTGGTCTAGTAAATACCAGTTTGATTCAGCATGAAATTAATAAATCACTGTCACTGAATTTTTTTTTTATAGTAAAACATTGGTCAAATAAGAAGTCATAAGTAAAGACCAAACATTTGCTGCTGCAGTTTTTAGTCAGCTGACATTGTTCTATGGAGGCGTGTTACAGGCATGATTTAGGGCCTTCCTGAGACACCGACAGTCTCACCCCGTGTAAGATTGGATCTTACGGATCCAAATACGGATCATCTTCATGAGCGTTCTGGCCGAGAAATCCAGCGCTCATATAAACCACGTTACAAAAGGCAACGCTCTCCTCCACCTTCAAGATCGCCAGTTTTACCTGAGCCTCGTCTATCTTCTTATATTTCATCTCTCCATTCTACCGCTGCGAATACACCGATTCCACCGATTCCACCCATTTCACAATATTCAGTCAATAGCCTACGTCAAGTCCTCTCCAGCTCCGGAATCCATTTCTCCCGCAGATCATCGAAAGCTCAACTTTACGATCTTTTCATCAGTTCTTACAGTTCCAGCATTCCATCAAACACTTCGACATCTTATCAAAGCAAGACTCGCCCCTTTTCTAGTCAAGTCAAGTCATCTTAATTTATATAGCACTTTTAACAATGTAGATTGTTTCAAAGCAGCTTTACAGAGATAAACATATAATTTAAGGTAACAGATTGTTTTGGCTTTATAGCGGTTCTTGAGTTATTTCCAGCTAAAGTTAGTTGTGATTGATTCACTTCCGGCGAAATTATAATTTGTTATTAAACAGACTCAAAATGCGAACCTGTGATAAACGCTGATGCGCACTGATGCGCACATGCGCACTGAGAAATAATTCTATAGTTATGTGCGTTTGAATATATGTGTGTCACCGGGTGAAAAAGGAGGAACTCTAAAGATGGGATGTGGGTTCTCCGGGGAGGCATTTCCGGTGTGACACCGGATTCCGGTGAGATGTCATGGCCGATGGCGACTGGTTCAGAGAAAATGAGCGGCAGCTGCAGCGGGTTAGAAACCGATCTGGGGTGCGTTTCCCGAAAGCATCGTTAGCCAACTATGGTCGCAAGTTCCGTCGTTACCAATAGAGTTCAATGCAAATTGCGACCAACTTGCGACCATAGTTGGCTAACGATGCTTTCGGGAAACGCACCCCAGGGCATTGATCGAAGCACGTGTCCACCACAGCGGATATAAAAAGTGGTTGCGGGAGAACAAAAGAAAGAAACGACTAGCAGGGCAAGCGCGGGCAGCAAGGAAGACAAAGAAGCCGGCGCAAACAGAGAAGGCGGGGGGAAAGAAATCGGGCTCTGAAGTGGATGGACAACGCATGAGGAGAACTGGACGAATGGAGAGAGTTATCTTGTGATACAGAAGTCATGATCTTGGAAGAAGTTAAGTACATAAATTCCATTGTTTGAGTGATGACTTCCTCTGGGCTTCATGAGACTGGTGAGTGAGGATTCGACTCTCTTCAGCGCTGGCAGCACTTCGCCTCTGCCTCTCGAGGAGTAGAGCTGTGTATTGGAGGACCCTGGCTGGATGGAGCGGAGGCTTAAGTTCACTGTGAGGTAGTGTGGTATTGCAGTGTCTAAAGATTTGAAGTGCCACGTGTGTAGGAATGAAGAGTTGAGACTTGCATGAGGGTGGGAAGGATTGATTATTACCTTCGCTTTACATCCTTGCTGGGGATGGTCCGGGCCTGTTGGATGTTAGGAAATTGTACAATCGGCTGTGTGTGAAGCTCTGCGCAGGTGTTCCAGTCATCCTTGATGTCGTCCGGAGAGAATCCAGTTATCTACTGTTCTGAGTGTCTCACACCCGAAGCCCCCTGTGTGCTGATTCATCGTTGATGTTATTCTGGAGAACAGGGAAATCCAGGTATCTGTTGTTCTGAGCGTCTCTCACCCAAGCTGCTGCATTCTGTCCAACCATTATTGTTGTGTAGAACGAGAAAATCCAGTTATCTGCTGCTCTGAGTGTCTCCCACCCGAAGCCCGCTGTGTGCCGATTCATCGTTGATGTTGTTCTGGAGAACGGGAAAATCCAGGTATCTGCTGTTCTGAGTGTCTCTCACCCAAGCTGCTACATCCTGTCCCACCATTACTGTTGTGGAGAACGGAGAGAATCCAGTTATAATTTATGCTGATTCATCGTTGATGTTGTTCTGGAAAACGGGAAAATCCAGGTATCTGCTTTTCTGAATGTCTCTCACCCAAGCTGCTGCATTCTGTCCCACCATTACTGTTGTGGAGAACAGAGAAAATCCAGCTATCTGTTGTTCTGAGTGTCTCTCACCCGAAGTCACTGCATCCTGTCTCACCATCACTGTGTGGAGAACGGAGAGAATCCAGTTATCTGCTGTTCTGAGTGTTTCACACCCGAAGCCCGCGGAATGCCGATTCATCGTTGATGTTGTTCTGGAGAGCGGGAAAATCCAGGTATCTGTTGTTCTGGGTGTCTCTCACCCAAAGCTGCTGCATTCTGTCTCACCATCACTGTGTGGAGAACGGAGAGAATCCAGTTACCTGCTGTTCTGAGTGTCTCTCACCCAAGCTGCTGTAAGGACTGAGCGGAATGAAGGATCATCCAAATAACTAAATGTATTTCTTCCCATAAACCCTGGGACTTCAACACACACGCACATACACAAACTGGTACGAATTTCCCCATTAAGGACATCTTGATGAGATATATGTTATATATTGTTATGTGGGTCTGAGTGCCCAGAAGATACCTGACTGCATGGTAGTTTTAAACGAACGATAAATGCTTGTATTATGCATTTTAATGAATAATCCAGCATTTTCACTCCTAACCAAGTCTGTGAAACTTCCCCCCAAATCCAGCTAACACTGGCTGCAAGTGTCCTGTTACTAGTTTACGACTCAAAAGAATGTGCATAGACTCGATTCTTTGCTGAGAAGGAGAAATGAAACCTGTTCAATCCTATATGTTCCATGTACATATAGATATAGATATATAACCATGTGATAAATGTATTAACATGCACCTAATGTTCCATCACATGATTTTTCCTTTTATGTGGTTTGTTTCATGTAAGCGCTAATACTTAATGTTTCAAACTCTGCCAAGTAGGGTTAACCAAATCTCACCTATAGCGTGTTTGGTTTTGCTAAATTGGTACTTTGAAGATTTAACAGACTGTGTATATGATACGTTGGTAGATATGAAATATGATACAACATATTAGTATTACAAGAATAGTTCATGGTTCTTCAGCGATTGACAAACCCAATCCCCCCCCCCCCCCCAAGCATGCATGCAGGAGCTCCCTCTTTGCAGACAAAGAGCAATAAAAACCAAAATCCCGCCTGTGAATTCCAACCCTCTCATTGGACAAGCCCAAAGGAAGAGGCTGGATTTCGCCAAGGTGATAAATGGCGCTTCTGAGCTCCAAGGGGCTCTCTCTTTTTCGCGCTCTGAACTTGCTTGCCTATGTCTGTTTTAGTCATGTAATCCCCGATACGATTTCCCCTCGGGAAATCCTTTCTTTCTTTTGTTTGTTTAAAAGTTTAGTTTTCTTTAAGTTTCCAACCTAATTCATCTCACAGGAGAGGAGATGAATTCAGCCGAATTTGGTAATGCTACCTTAAAGACGTTAATCCTCTATTCAGCGCGCGCGCGCCGAACGCCACGTGACGCGCGCACACGGAACAAAGAACGTCCGCTCCTGCACGCGGCCTGGACAGGCCGTTTTAGGAACACGCAACGAGAGACCAAGAAACTTTGCAAGTATCTTTCAGCTTCTAGGAAGCATTAAGATGATGTTTTTCGTGTTGTTTCAGAGAGGTTATTGTCTGGGTGAAGATTTCCAATGCGCTCTCTCTCTCTCTCTCTCCCTCTCTCTCTCTCTCTTGTCTTACTATCTCACTCTCGCCAGAATGTGATTTCTTCGGGAGATCCCTTTGGGGATCTCTTTCTTTTGTTTTGCTTCTAGTTTAGGTTATGTTTTTCAGTCTTAGATAAGTCTCCGTGTAATTCCAATCGACGATCGAAAAGAACAGCGCGGAACATGTCTTTTCAGCAAATCCATCTAACAAGAGACATTTAAACGAGCGCGCGCTCGCTTTGAAGGAGAAACGCGCGCAGGTGACCGCATGATGCGCAGGGCCGAGAGACACACCCAGGCTTCTTCACCAGCCATGCAAAGAGTTTACCTACCTGTGCAAGTACCCGTGTTTGATCACGCTTGTAAGATGTGTTGAAGTCTTGTTGTCTCTCAAAGTCCCTTGTCTATGCGAATTTGCTATTTAGTAAGATCTTCGGGTCTTTATAAAACTCCCTCGTGCATAACTGCACCTTGCTAAAAATTCT
Source organism: Semotilus atromaculatus (assembly GCA_031834385.1). Lineage (NCBI taxonomy): Eukaryota > Metazoa > Chordata > Actinopteri > Cypriniformes > Leuciscidae > Semotilus > Semotilus atromaculatus. Next base: position 23,712,809 of record JAULUF010000020.1, on the reverse strand, counting down.
CTCCCTGTCTCTATGCATTTCTCGTTCATCGATGCCTTATTGTGTTTTGTCGTTTATTATGTTTGTAACGTTTGTGTGTTTCATTGTTTATTATGTTTGTAAATACATATATCCCATGTAATTTTAGTAAATGCATAGGCTAGTTATTTCTTATTAAATTTCATGATACTCATTTGATGGATTGACTGTCTGCTCATACTTCGGGTCCCTGAAATGCCTATCCAAAAGCTACGAGCTTTACAAATTAAAGATACTTTAAAGAGTATGGGTTTATAGGGCGGGAAGACTAATTCTTGTGGCCACAGAATTGATTTTCCTAAACTCTATAAATTAATTGAGCTAATTAATGTTACCTATTTGTAAAACGTGATCTGTGTAGCTAATCGCAATCAACTTGCGGTTGGCTGCCATACACATGCAAGCATGCAGTCTTGTATGCAGGTAAAGTAACGTATCATCCCCTATCGGGAGATGTATTAACATGTAAGACTGATCTGATACAAACCTGTATGAATAATTATTAATTATGAATTATGAATTATGATATGCAAATTCCCCGTAATCAGATCCACCCCTGAGTCATTACATAAAATGGTGGAGAATGCGGGCACATTTCAAACTTGTTTTACGAGCATTCCAGTCAATCTGTGTATGAGTATTGTTATTTAATATTTATGCGCGCGGATGTTGAAATTGTAAGACAAGCCGCAGACGCGCGCACCTCGAAGAGTGAGTGAACTCACTGCCTGACTGACTAAAGGCACAAGCCGTCTCAGTTCAGCACAACTAAAAAGAATCTGCGGTTTCATTGTATTAAAATTTGTCCTACAAAAGATGAAGAAGCCTCTTTTGAATTATGACACTTTTAATGTTAAACTCCCCTGGCGGAACGAGATTCTTCGGCCAGGGTGAAGACAAGATTTAGTGAAACGATGCTCTTTCACTATTCTTAAACAGGCCTGATATTAACCCTCTGGGGTCTGAGATCACGCCGGCGTGATCTGGTCGCTTTTTTTCTTATCAGTGCAAAAGAGACTTAAAATACTCGGTTGATTTTGATCGTACATATAAGTGTTGTACATCATTAGATCGTGTTAAGTGTCTATTTTTTTTGTGGATACTCACAATAAAAACAAAGTGTTGTGCTTTTCACCAAATAAAGAAAAACAAACATGATGCGAGTTCTGCGTTCTCTCTGTCTGTGAAGTCCATTCTGAAACGCGTCCTAAGATTAACTGTAACTCCGCGATTACTTGTCACACAGGCACGAGATATTTTTCTTTATGAAGCTTGAATCCTCTTCTTTTAAATGAAGTAATTTATATAAAAAACAAATACTCTCAGTTTATGCAATCCGTTTGAAACCAAGGAGAGGTCCTGTTTTTTCTTTCTCCCCTCATTATTTTTAATGAGTTGAGGCCGCCACGCCCCCGGCGCTATTCACATGTAAATAGTTTAGGTGATCGCACACGCCCCCGATCAATGCCATAAAAACACAAAGATTCTTCATGAGATTCACTGATAGTTCATCGCGTTTTGAGGATGGCACAGCGGGCACGCTACTCCGGTGAAGAAGCCCGTCAGATGATTCTGGACAGCGAGGAAGAATTCACCTTTTCCTCAGAGTGCAACACAGACGACAAACGGCTGCATTTTGAAGAGCGAATTGATCCCGCCGAGGATACAAGTTCAGAGTAAGTTGTTTAGTGTTATATACTTCTTTTTCTGATAATATAGAACTCATATGAATTTTCAGACTATATTTTGCTTTGTTTTGGCTAGCTTTTGACATACTACGTGAAAGATTGCCTTACAATATCCCTAACATTCGTGTATGCTCAAGTGTAAACTTTCAATGTGATAACGTTACTCTCTAAACATTTGTATATTAAATATATTTCACTCAGTTTTGATTAGCTTATGCGTAATGTAGCTTATTTGCGAATATCTGCTTAGGTGTAAATATAATGTGATTTAGTGCAAATATATTTCAGCCTCCGGTAAAATACTGTCTAAATACTAGACATTATGTTTATATATAAATGTTCTGTTTTGGTTAGCCTATGACACTGCTTATCTTGCTAAAATACTGCCTTATGCACAGATGATTGTGAATACAGTGTAAATGTTTGAAATGCTCTAAATGTGTGCGGTCTATATGGCCCATCAACACTCGCGGTGTATAGATATTTCGCGGTGTATAGATATAGATATTTCTCCGTCCTATGGCCCATCAACAGATATACATTGTGCGTCCATACCCATTAATTGCCCATCAGTTTACTTTGGATTATGTATGCTAACAGTTTTGTTGTTGTTGTTGTTTTATAGAAATGTGTCTGCATCACGCACTCCTTCTCCAGCACCTCGCAGAGGGGAACGCAGGCGTCGTTCAGTTCTCCGTGCGATCGAGAATCATACTGAGTAATTGCACAGACGTAATATTTACATTAGTGATCAGTGTTGTGCTAGTTACTAAGAAATTAAGTTTTTACTACATGAATGAATATTTGAGCAATACAATTGTACCTCGATCATTCTTGTTAGTTCATAGTAGGCCTACATTATCTAAGGTAATAACAGATACAATAAAAAAATTCAACTCAATTTAAAATGTTTAAGTAAATGTTGAAATTAAAAAACTAACAATGAATGATACTTCTACAACATTTATTAACCCTTTAGAACCTGAAGCTAAAATAGGTGTTTTTCACATATTTAGATTTTTGGACTGTAAAATTCTAAAACAAAGTGCTATCTTCATGTGCAAGGTGTCATTTTTTTCAGAAACAGATTAGCTTTCAGCAAATTACAGTTATTGACCATTATTGTGTGTGGTGAGTTTGTAAATAGAATTTAAATAGACAAAAATAAAAAAAACGAGAATACATTTTCTGATTTTTATTTAGAAAAAAACTGAAAAAAATCACGAACGAAAGACACTTCATACACATGCACCACATGCACACTCCGTGCAGCTTGTAATCTCTGTGCTCACGCTGCCTCACGTGTTAACGTAAACAACTCAGCCAGTGAGTTTGTTATGTGTCCTCTCGCTCTGTATAATGCTAGCAGTCTCTTCAGTGCTCTTGTACTGTGTAACAGCGCACACTTGTTTTTTACAGATGTGACAATGAACATGTCCAGGCTCCTGTCCCGAAGAGAGCCAAGGCAAACAAGCAGGCAAGCAACAGGCAGTCCACTCTGTCATGGAAAACAGAGACTGATGTTGACATGGTTCCACAGACTGTGCGATTCCTTCCTGCACGGGAAGCTGGACCGCAACTGAGTTCTGTAGACTCGCATTCGCCCATGAGTCTATTCAAACTATTTTTTTCAGAAAGTGCTGTTTCGACTCTGTGCCACAACACCAATGCTCAGGCTGCTAAGGCAGCTGCAAAAGGCTGCAAATATAAATGGACAGATGTCATTCAACGGGGCATAAGCATTTACTGTGAGATACCTGCCTTTACTTTTGTTTATTTATCGCTCACAATTGCTTTGTTTATAGCTGACTGATTATTTATTTATTTTACTCACATTTGATTTGCTTAGAGCAAATTTAGAACATTTAGTTTCTCCACACAGAGGAATTACAATAAAACAGATTGAAAAACAAAACCTTTGAATCTCCTCTCATTCTTTGTTCAGGCTGCTTCACCCTAATGGGCCATTGGGGGAGTGTCTGTCACACCCCTGGTCTGAATCTCATTAATATTCATGGGCTATTACCACTCCCACGCATAAACCTCTTCAGACAAAAAAACTGTCATACAAAGTATAAATTAGTGTTTCGTTTTATGTGAACGATTAGATGGGATGATTTTCACATCATTTTGAAGCCAGAACTCGAAGCTACAACATCCATTTGTCAAAAGTCTTGTGGACACATATTTAGTATTTGTTTTGTGGTCTTATTTCAGCACGTTTCATTTTTATTTTTTTCAATAACCACGCATAAACATTATTCTCTTAAAAATACAAACATGTACATAGATGTTAATAACATATTATCGTAACCCCGTTTGTGCTATATAGAGTGAATTTACACCTTTGCCATTAACATGTTTATAAAAAACTGAAAAAAGCACAAATGTCAGAGCATGTCAGAACATCCCAATAGCCCCAAAAACACCGCAGACCCCAGAGGGTTAATTATAATCGTTAGATTATCGATAACTCCTGGTTAAAACATTGACGTAGCTACTCAATCGTAAAACCTAACGCATATTTGATCATAAGTGCTATTTGATAATATGTTATGGGAGTCGAAAAAACAGACGAATAATCCCTGTTTTATTCACGCACAGCGCAGCGAAGCAATCCTGCCAAACGTGTTTGTTAGAATATAGCACAGAAACAATCCAAAACCTAAAAACATTTTAATCATAAGTGCTATTTGATAAATGTTATTTGGATCCAACTGACAGACGTATAATTCCTGTTTCCTTCTACACAGCGCAGAAAAAAATTCCTGCAAGACGTGTTTGTTAAAATATAGCACCAAAAGAAAAATCCAAAACCTAAAAACATTTTAACCATAAAATGCTATTTGATAAATGTTATTTGGATCCGAAAAACAGACGTATAATTCCTGTGTCCATATTTATGTGTGTAGCGAAAGAAATCCCGCCACACGTTGTCTTTGTGTGTTTATATGCAGTAAACTGGCACAAACAAACCCTCCGAGGTTTAAAATTTATAAGCAAACACATGTGAATCATGGTAATAATTGTTTTATGTGGGAATCGAAAAACAGATGCCTAATTCCTGTTGCCCTATTTGTGTGTAGCGAAAGAAATCCTGCCACACGTTGTTTGTGTGTGTTTATATGCAGTAAACTGGCACAAAACCCGCCGAGGTTTAAAATTTATAATTGTGATTTTTGCAGAAAATTAACGTATGGAACCGTTTTAAAACTGAATTACATACTAAAACAGAGGTTGTAATTCCGCTGACAAAACACGAGAGGGCAACCTACATGTGTTGCGGTGTCCAAATCATACCAGCCTCTGACGTCATTCAGCGTGAACGCAATTACGCCACCCTGTGGACGTTTTGTAGATCGTCACTCTCAACTACCTCTTTTCTGTTTTTTTTTTTTTTCTTTTTCATTTTCCCTGCGATTATGAATTCTGAATTGTCTAACTTTCAATACATATTCCAGTTAAAGCCTTGCTTGTGCTGGCATTTGTTTGACGTTAGACAATTCTCCTGCTGACTGTTTTATGCTTACTTTGAGTTTGTTTCAAACTAGATTTGAATTAAGAAATTTAAAGTTAAGTTTCAGTTTAGTCATTGATATCCACTTAGAGGGAAAATGCCCCTTGTGGCAGACATGCTAAAGTCAGCTTATTCTTTTACTCCTTTCATTCTGTGACTTGGTCTATTTCCATCTCTTTTTTTTATTTATTTATTTTGTTATCACTGATAACGTTACAGCAATCATGAGTCGCATGAGATATAGTTCTGATCTTTGATTTCCTTACACTTATTTAAATTGAATTTAAACCAGTTTGAATTGAAATTTGAATTAAGTGCCTATCCAACCAAACAGGTTAACCACTGGAGAAAGTACGCCCCCCCTTTGTGGCACAAACCAGCCACTACGGCCTGTCTTCTCCAGGGTTTCATCCTACTTTATTACTTTGATTGTTAATTTTTATTAATAATGAAAGTAATAATAAATAAAATAAAATAAAATTTATTTGAAATTTTTTTTTTTTGAATTTTTTTTTTAAGTTGATTTGACAATTACATTGTCATAAATCCCTTTTATTTTTATTTTTATCAGTGTTTAGTGAAGCCTCTTGCCTTGGTATCTCTGCATGCATAATTACTCAATTTGGCTTAAACAAGGAAACCTTAATTCACCTTAAGTTTCATCTGTTTCTCCTCTTCTGTGTTTATAGTGTAGAAATCCCTAGCGCGCGGTGGTGAGTTGACAGTCACATCTACTTGGCTTCCAGCTGCGGATTGTCTGACCAGCGTTGAATGACACAGGCCATGCGTGAGTCGCGGACTCCTCTGTCTCTATACACGGGCAGCACACAATTTGGCACTCCAAAGGTCGCAATTGTTTGAGAGGGCGCCCGTGGTACGGAGTGTGGAGCCCGGGGACTCTGCGACCAAGTGTTCGGAAACGCTGGAAGGACCAATCACGTGCTGATTCCAACCGGAGTGATTTCAGTTCCAACCTGGGCAGACTAAAAATGAGGTAATAATAAAAAATAAAAAACATCTACTTAGTATAGGCCCCAGAATATTACATATATCCCCGGCCATTTAAGGGGTGTGGCCCACCTTCCCTTCTCCAAGCCACACACCCCCTTTCCTAGGTTTGCCGCCGACAGCCGGCTTAGACGACCTTACTCTCTTTAACACTCCCTTGTGTCATTATTTGCTCCATCTTCATTAGACCTATTCAATTTTATTTTACTCTAATCTTTTCTATCTTGCTATTTCTCTGTTCTGTTGTGATTTGTTCCTTTCAGTTCACCCAGAGACAGAACCTACGAGAGACACCAAGGAAAGCTAGATAACAGAACGACGACCAAGCAGCTGGCGTCATCACATGACCCCATAAGGCTACTGCCTGCCAAATTCTTTATTTAGATCCACGCAAAATTGACCCACCTAATCATCTAACTGTCTGCATCAGTTAGCCAAATTACGGCTCACATAGCCGCATAGTATTATAGCTCGTTAAACGTAGAAAGAACTTGCACTGGTCTTTTCGTGTGTGTTGTGTTCCTTTCGCCCACAGGGAAGCCAGTCACCAGTGACTCAGAGCCCCGAGCCAAGAGCAGCTGGACGCAGACGTGGACCAGCTTGACGGCGCACAAACTAAGCCTAAGCACCCACGACAAGGCCGGGCCAGACACGTCAAAACCTCGCTTGCCAGCTCGTGGCACAAGCACGCCTTCACGAAAGGAGCCGCATCGCCCTGGAGCACGAAGTTGCAACGCTAAGGATGCAAGCCAAGGATGACAACGACCCCGAGCTACAGAAGGAAGTGGAAAGACTTCAAACTGCCCTGCCTGATCCTCATCTGCACATAGACCGAAGAGAGCAGTCAGAGAAAAGAACCAGAGAGGAACTCAACGAGAAACTCCGACAAAAGTGAAGCCTTTTGCAAAGAGCAGAGACTGAACTTAAAGAGACTCGAAAGCACGGCCTGCGAAAGAAACTCGCAAGCGGCCCATGCTACCATCCACAAGATCGTACAGCAGAGACACGATCTCAAAGACTAACTTTACACTCTTCACACAGAGTGAAACACTCTTATAGACTGCAGAATGACCGGGAAGGGGAAACACGCACCACAAAGTTTCCCTGACCAGCTGGTCCGCACCCTTCAGCCAAGAACCCAGAGCTGTAAAAAGGGGGGTGAAAGCCCACTGTTCAAAACACCACCAGCCAGCCCACAAGAACCCCCGTCAGCAGCGAGGGGAGAAGAGCCTTTCCAGGAGAGCCCCTGCTACTTACAACGGCAGGGCTCCCAAAAGACTTAACAAGCTGGCGAGAAACCTCCCTACGTTCACTCCGAACCCTGCAGGAGGCCACAACGTGCACGCCTACCTACAAGACATTGACTTTCACTTAAAAACTGTTACCAACGTCACCGCGTGGGACAGATTATCCGAAATCTGCACCCCACAGTGAGTCATCACCTAGGCTCCTGGCCTGCCCACATAGCATGACTACTCAACAGCTATGAGAAGCTTACAACAAGTAAAAGACTGTATCCGAAAAGACTTTGACAACCCCCACGATATACTCGGTCTCTGAACACTGTTCAAAACATCACCAGCCGAGACCCTGGAGTCGCTGAAAAGCTTCTTCACAAAGACTTTCCTGACATCCTATGCCTGAGCGTAAGACCTACAACAGGCACACAGAGCAAACTCTCCCACAGCTGGGTCCAAAACCCCAATGATTTTGAACTGCAAAACCAGAAGACACTGCACGAACACAGTGCAAGACTCTGCTAAAAGGGTCCCTGATCAGCATAGGACATAGAACTTTTAAAAGTAGATGAAAAGTTGTGCTCAAAAAGACGCAAGACTCTGCAGTAGAAAAATTAGAACTTTACTGATTTAAAGAAAATCTTGAATGGCTCACCTGTAAGCCTCACCTGCCAACAGGCTATACACGACCCCTTTGAAACAAACAGTTTCTAGATACTTCTTGAAAAATGCACTGCTGTACATTAGTTTCCATGTAGGAGAACCACCACAGTTTTAAACTACTGTTAACCTACGGGCGTGCTTTTGATCGTTGCGATCCAACCAGAACACAACGTGCAATACACATCTTTGATCGCTGGCCTGTCTAAATGCAGATAAAACGATAGCTGGAATTGACATCTCTACTCTAAGTAAAATAGCCTTAGATTTCCAACTAAAAGTAAAAGTAGCATGTTCAGCAGTAAAAGCGTAAGTCTGTTTGACAAAGAAACCTCATCTCAGCAGCTTGTAAACTGTACCGATATCTATTATGCTTTGATTAAAAGGAAATCCAAATGGTAGTATGACTAAACCTGTGTCTAACAAAGAAAGCTCAGGACAGAGTTATATCTAGGTAGACCTGGGTGTCTACAAATGTAAAGGCCTTACAAATTATTGTTAGATTGATGTAATTCACCTAAATTTTTTTGCTGCATCTACAAGCAGAGAGCTACCTAGCGATCAAAACTGTTACTCGCTGAGAAGTCAGCATTCGTGCACGAGAGGGACGTAACCATATATGCTTAGACAAGCTTTGACTTACAGCAAATCTATTTCCTTACTCTGTAAACAAATAGAATAAGCTACGTAAAATAAAGAGAAGAGTTAGCTAATTAGCTAATGCCAAAACTCATCTGCATTTTACTTAATGTAACACCAAGTCCTAGAAAGACTTAAAATACAGTTGCATCCTGTTAACCCGTTTAAACATGCATAATTCATGTAAAATGCACAGACATTCTTTAGGGACTGTTGAATTGTCTGACATGCTCTGGTTCCCATGACAACGCCTTGTCACAGGAAGTGCTAACTTGTGATGTCACTTTGTAAACAAACCAGCCTAGGTGCCTAAGCTAACCTAGCATCCCTCCAGCTCACGCTAAGCTAAACTAACATGGCATCCAGCTAGCTTGCGCTACGCTAAGCTAACCTAGCATCCTTTCAGCTTACGCTGAGCTAAACTAACATAGCATCCAGCTAGCTTACGCTACGCTAACCTAGCACCCATCCAGCTTAGGCTAAGCTACATAATAACTTCTACAGTTAGCAGTTAGCATAATTTACTTGAGCCTTAATCACCACTTGTGTTCACACAATGCAAAGTATTCTAGAATACTTTCCGCAACACCAGCTAGGGCTTCTAATTATTCACTTCCCGTGGTTTTGATCACGTTTATTCCTTTTTACTTTTAATTAAAAAAAAAAAAAAAAAAAATTCTCTCTTCTTTAATTTTTTTTTCCATTTCTTTGACTTGGATAATGATAGCAGTCAGTTATTCGGTCATCTGTATGATTTAATTTAATTTCCTCTTTTGTTCAAACGTGGTTCCATTTCCCATAGGGCCCAGAAAGGAAACAGAGACGCCTTTATTTGTAATTTCTTTATTTTCAACAAGTGTACTCATTTTTGTGACCCTGCAACACAAGTAATTTCGACAATTTACTAGGGCACAACTATAGTCCAGAGGATTGATAATAAGCATAATTTGAATAAGAAAGCTGTCCTTTTCCCCCCTATCATTCACTTCGTCAAGCCGTAGTGAACTACTAGTTAAGTCCAGAGAAATAATTCAGTCATAAGAACCATCTTAAGTCATTTATTTCATCTCGGCTATGCCCTTTTCAGGGAATAATCTTGGAACCACATAACTCTTAGCCTCCTAACACTCACAGCTAAGATAAGGATACAAGACACACGTCACTAGCTGGCTAAACATGAACACCTAGCTTTATGCTACATACCTAGCGAACCAATTAAACCATGGTTCTGAACTTTTAGGGTCATGGATTAGTCACTCACCACAAGTGTGCCAAAATGTCACAGAGCCCCTGCTTAGCCTGACCTCAACAGCCCAGAGCGGAACCCCTCTCGACCTGCCACTGGTCAGCACAAGTCTGAACACACATCGGACGAAAACAGTGCTGCCATGTCCGAGACAGCCAAGAGCCTGACGTTGCTTAAAGAGCTTCTTCACAAAAGACTTTACAAAGACAACAAGAGGGACGAACACGACATCCTATGCCTCAGCATAAAACCTGCAACAGGCACACAGAACACTACTCGTCAACAACAGACCACAGAGCTAACACAGCTGACACAGCTGACAACTTCCCATGACTGGGACCAAAATCCCAAAAGACCAAGAAATGCTGCTTTGTCTGTCTCCGCAAAGAACTACACAAAACCGGCCCTAACCGCCCGTCGATCACCACACCAGCCCCGACGCCAAGACTCCTCGGGCACATGATCAAACAAGGTATGGCCCGGAAACTCTTTGAAAGACTCTGAGAGACAAAATCGAACTCTTACATCTCAAACATGCGAGCTGACTGTGCAGTCATACAGCCAGAACGACATCCGGCTCAAACAGGTAACTCACATTCACCTGACAATTGGTTCTTTTAGTCTGAAACACCCGGTGTACATCTCACAAATGGACACTTACTCCTTTCTGATTGGCAAAGATCTGCTAGAGCGCTTTGAGCCTTTACTAGACTTCAAACACCTGACAGTCTGGGCCCAAGTTCAAGAACCCCTCCCCCCCCTCCAGTCAAACAGGTTACCAAAGCCAGACTGGCCGGTCATAGAGGTAACGAGAACTACAACAAAGCCAGACTCTAAGGTCACAGAGTTCATAGAACTCCAGCAGCCATCCATGGGTACACAGCCTCGACACCAATTCAAGGTTCAAGTTCGCTACCATGCACCTTCCAGCTCGCCAAAGACCATAACAACTTCATGAACATTGGGAGTCACCACCACTTAGACCCCTCCAACCACCCTAGCACGCTGTCTAGACCCACCGACAACCGGTGCCCCAAACACCCGCTATGCACCTGGCACATGCTGCGTGCACAAGACAACATTCAGCGTTCTGCACTTGATGCCATCACTGCGCCACAGCTTGTGGTGCCACAGTGCAAAAGGGGGGTCATGCACATGTGAATGTATGCTCATGACGCAGCACCAGAGACACTTGCAAGACACCGAAGATGCTGCTGTGCTTCGCCATCCTGTGCCTCCAACCAACCAGAGAGCAGCCGCAATCGGACATCTCACCAGGTCCGGCACCAGTCATCGTCCTAAAGGAACCACCAGGACTCCTCATCACCAATGGCCGGACCCACACTCAGAAAGTGTACGCGCCACCTGATCCTCGCAACGTCTACAGAGCACACTACCCCAGCGCAACGACACAATACAGCTGGGTAGATGCCCGATGGACAGAGGACTTAAGCCTCGTGCAAACCGTGCTGGCCTCCGCCATCACCACGCCAACTGACTCTCTACAAATACACCTTGCCTACTCCCTGGGTAGTGCCATCCCACTCTGCGTCGACCACAAGCAGAGAAAAGGGGGTTTTCTCCTGAACTTGCCCATCCTAGAGTCAAGCCGAAGCTCAAGAACATTGTCAATGTCAGATTTTGAAAAGTAACACTCACTTCAAGATATGCACGCTGGACGTGGATGCCTCACACGACAGCGACACAAAGCTGCCCCAGCTCCGAATCCGCACATGTGCACATTGACCAAAGACGTTCAGTATCTCTGCCCCTAACAAACCTTTCCTCACAGACAACACTGACGGAATCTGCGGGCTGCAGATCAGCGGCACACGCTGCCCTGCTAAAGCGAAGCCTCGCACTCAGGTCACCGAGACCCACGCAGAGATTGTAGGTGAAAGGGGGACTCCTTAACACTCCTGTGCGCACAGCCGCACTCACTGACGACCAAAATGACACTGACACCTGTGTCACCGTGCTCGACCAGAGCGTGTAATCCAAGCATCAAAGGTGCCATCCTTCACCTCGACGACCTGGCATCGTATCCTCTTCCAAGTGAAGAGCACCAATCAGAACTGACCTTGTTCCCATCGACGTAGCCCTCCAAGCTGTGTCTCAACTGCCCGCCTTAACTGCCTCACCTGTTGTCCAATCCTGGACTGCAGCTGATCCTGCGCTGGGTACCTCTACGGTAATCAACCACACCCTGACACTTGACTTTCAATCAGGAGGCTCAACGAGATGCGAAAATCTACAGCCAAGCTCACGGGACCCTCAGGAAGAGGGTACCACGCCGGAGGCTGCGTCGAACCTCATCAAGCCGAGCCCTCAGCCTCAGCACTAACAGCCACCTGCTACCCGATCATCATGATTCACCTGTCATCCGTCCACTGTGATGGTTGTTGTCCGATCAAGTCCACACAGGGACTTCATCAGACAAAAAGGGGGAACTGTAAGGACTGAGCGGAATGAAGGATCATCCAAATAACTAAATGTATTTCTTCCCATAAACCCTGGGACTTCAACACACACGCAGACTGTGTATATGATACGTTGGTAGATATGAAATATGATACAACATATTAGTATTACAAGAATAGTTCATGGTTCTTCAGCGATTGACAAACCCAATCCCCCCCCCCCCCCCAGCATGCATGCAGGAGCTCCCTCTTTGCAGACAAAGAGCAATAAAAACCAAAATCCCGCCTGTGAATTCCAACCCTCTCATTGGACAAGCCCAAAGGAAGAGGCTGGATTTCGCCAAGGTGATAAATGGCGCTTCTGAGCTCCAAGGGGCTCTCTCTTTTTCGCGCTCTGAACTTGCTTGCCTATGTCTGTTTTAGTCATGTAATCCCCGATACGATTTCCCCTCGGGAAATCCTTTCTGTCTTTTGTTTGTTTAAAAGTTTTGTTTTCTTTAAGTTTCCAACCTAATTCATCTCACAGGAGAGGAGATGAATTCAGCCGAATTTGGTAATGCTACCTTAAAGACGTTAATCCTCTATTCAGCGCGCGCGCGCCGAACGCCACGTGACGCGCGCACACGGAACAAAGAACGTCCGCTCCTGCACGCGGCCTGGACAGGCCGTTTTAGGAACACGCAACGAGAGACCAAGAAACTTTGCAAGTATCTTTCAGCTTCTAGGAAGCATTAAGATGATGTTTTTCGTGTTGTTTCAGAGAGGTTATTGTCTGGGTGAAGATTTCCAATGCGCTCTCTCTCTCTCTCTCTCCCTCTCTCTCTCTCTCTTGTCTTACTATCTCACTCTCGCCAGAATGTGATTTCTTCGGGAGATCCCTTTGGGGATCTCTTTCTTTTGTTTTGCTTCTAGTTTAGGTTATGTTTTTCAGTCTTAGATAAGTCTCCGTGTAATTCCAATCGACGATCGAAAAGAACAGCGCGGAACATGTCTTTTCAGCAAATCCATCTAACAAGAGACATTTAAACGAGCGCGCGCTCGCTTTGAAGGAGAAACGCGCGCAGGTGACCGCATGATGCGCAGGGCCGAGAGACACACCCAGGCTTCTTCACCAGCCATGCAAAGAGTTTACCTACCTGTGCAAGTACCCGTGTTTGATCACGCTTGTAAGATGTGTTGAAGTCTTGTTGTCTCTCAAAGTCCCTTGTCTATGCGAATTTGCTATTTAGTAAGATCTTCGGGTCTTTATAAAACTCCCTCGTGCATAACTGCACCTTGCTAAAAATTCTCTCCCTGTCTCTATGCATTTCTCGTTCATCGATGCCTTATTGTGTTTTGTCGTTTATTATGTTTGTAACGTTTGTGTGTTTCATTGTTTATTATGTTTGTAAATACATATATCCCATGTAATTTTAGTAAATGCATAGGCTAGTTATTTCTTATTAAATTTCATGATACTCATTTGATGGATTGACTGTCTGCTCATACTTCGGGTCCCTGAAATGCCTATCCAACAGCTACGAGCTTTACAAATTAAAGATACTTTAAAGAGTATGGGTTTATAGGGCGGGAAGACTAATTCTTGTGGCCACAGAATTGATTTTCCTAAACTCTATAAATTAATTGAGCTAATTAATGTTACCTATTTGTAAAACGTGATCTGTGTAGCTAATCGCAATCAACTTGCGGTTGGCTGCCATACACATGCAAGCATGCAGTCTTGTATGCAGGTAAAGTAACGTATCATCCCCTATCGGGAGATGTATTAACATGTAAGACTGATCTGATACAAACCTGTATGAATAATTATGAATTATGAATTATGAATTATGATATGCAAATTCCCCGTAATCAGATCCACCCCTGAGTCATTACACTGCTGCATTCTGTCTCACCATCACTGTGTGGAGAAACGGAGAGAATCCAGTTATCTGCTGTTCTGAGTGTCTCACACCCGAAGCCCGCTGTGTGCTGATCCATTGTTGATGTTGTTCTGGAGAACGGGAAAATCCAGGTATCTGCTGTTCTGAATGTCTCTCACCCGAAGCTGCTGCATTCTGTCTCACCATTGCTGTTGTGGAGAACGGAGAGAATCCAGCTATCTGCTGTTCAGAGTGTTCCACATCTGAAGCCTGCTGTGTTCTGATTCATCACTGATGTTAGCCTGGAGAACGGGGAAAATCCAGTTGTCTGCTGTTCTGAGAGTCTCACGTCTAAAGCTCGCTGTATTCGGATTCATCACTGAGAACGGAGAGCGGAGGAAATCCAGTTATCTGCTGTTCTGAGAGCTCCACATCCGAAGCCGCTGTACTCTGACTCCTCATGGAGTCACCTAATCTATGCAGCCTAATATTGAATTATAGAAGTCTATAATGTATTATGTGAATGCTAGGTCAAAGAGATGTGTTTTTAGTCTAGCTTTGAACTGACAGAGTGTGTCTGCTTCCCGGACAATGGTAGGAAGACTATTCCAAAGTTTTGGTGCTAGAGGGGAAAAGGATCTACCGCCAGCAGTCGATTTTGATATTCTAGGTATTATTAACTTTGAGATAGAATTTTGAGATCGCAATAGACGTGAAGGACTATAATGCGTTAAGAGCTCGCTCAAGTACTGCGGAGCTAAACCATTTAGTGCTTTATAAGTAATCAACAATATTTTAAAATGTATACGATGTTTAATAAGCAGCCAATGCAGTGTTGACAGAATCGGGCTAATATGGTCATATTTCCTAGTTCTGGTAAGAACTCAAGCTGCTGCGTTTTGAACTAGCTGTAGTTTGTTTATTAAGTGCAGGGCAACCACCCAGTGGAGCATTACAATAATCTAGTCTTGATTTCATGAACGCATGAACTAATTGTTCCGCATTTGTCAATGAGAGCATATGACGTAATTTAGATATATTTTTAAGATGGAAAAATGCGGTTTTACAGATACTAGACACATGACTTTCAAATGAAAGATTGGTATCAAAGAGCACACCCAGGTTCCTAACCGACGACGAAGGCTTAACATCAAGTGTTAGACAGTATTCTAGGTTATTACGTGTGGAAGTTTTTCCTCCAATCATTAGAATCTCTTTTTTTTCTGAATTTAGTTGTAGGAAATTACTACTCATCCAATTTTTTATATCAGCTATGCATTCCGTTAATTTTGTGAATTGATAAGTTTCGTTAGGTTTTGAAGAAACATACAGCTGAGTATCATCGGCATAACAGTGAAAGCTAATTCCATGTTTCCTAATGATATCTCCTAGTGGTAGCACGTACAGAGTGAACAGCAGCGGTCCTAGTACTGAGCCTTGTGGTACGCCATACTGAACTTGTGATCGATAAGACATCTCTTCATTTACTGCTTCAAACTGATAAAGGTCAGGTAAGTATGATTTAAACCATACTAGTGCAATTCCACTAATGCCAACATAGTTTTCTAGTCTATTTAAAAGAATGTTGTGGTCAATGGTGTCAAATGCAGCACTAAGATCAAGTAACACTAATAGAGAGATAACAAGAATGTTGAGGTCAATTGTGTCAACTGCAGCACTAAGATCAAGTAACACTAGAGAGATAAAACCACGATCGGATGATAAAAGCAAATCATTTGTGACTCTAACGAGAGCTGTCTCTGTACTATGGTACGGTCTAAATCCGGACTGAAAATCCTTGCAGATATAATTTCTTTTATAAAGGAACACAGTTGTGAGGATACTGCTTTTTCTAACATCTTTGACAGAAAACGCAGATTCGAGATCAGCCTGTAATTGACTAATTTTGTATGATCAAGTTGTGTTTTTTTAACAAGCGGTTTTATCATAGCCAGCTTAAAGGTTTTTGTTCGTATCCTAGAGACAGAGACCTAGAGAAATAATGATATTAAGAAGAGGATCTATGACATCTGGAAGCATCTCTTTCAGTAGCTTAGGCCCTGTTTACACGAGAACGATTCCGAGTAAAAACGCAAAAATATTTTATCGGATGTGCCTTTCGTTTACACGGTGCCGCCGTTTTTATGGCTTAAAAACGCAAAAAAGTGAAACCACCCTCCAGAGTGGAAAACTTAAAAACGCTCCACCGTCGCGTTCCCGTGTAAAGGGTAAAAACCGGTAAAAACGCAAAACTGCCCTCGATCACGTGCGCGTTTACGTCACAGGCATTCGCCAGTACAGGAAAATAATAACTAACATGTCGGATTATTTCCATACGTCGGACCTTCAAGTTGCCACAGCAGCTCTGATAAACATACAAGAGTCTTTTCAGCAGTTGTCCAAAATATTCTCAGATATTGGTGTTGTTGTGTGGCAGTGCTTCGTTGCCACCTAGCCGCCTGGAGTGCATACTACTTCGAATTTCACACACTTTTGCGTCACCATATGCACGCAGATTTCCCCTTCATAACGCTCGTCTAAACGCAGAATAAAAAGTGAAAACGCAACGCCACTTTTGCGTTTTCTCTTCAGATCGTTTCCGTGTAAACATGGCCTTAGTCGGTATAGGGCAGGTGTGCCCAATCCTGCTCCTGGCGATTGACTGTCCTGCACAGTTCATCTCCAACCCTAATCAAACACACCTGAAGGTCTTCAATTAAGGTCTTAATAACCAACTAAGGTCTTCAGGATTACTTGAAAATTAAATGCAGGTGTGTTTGATCAGGGTTAGAGATAAACTGTGCAGGACAGTCGATCGCCAGAGGCAGGATTGGGCACACCTGGTATAGGGTCTAACATACTGTCACAGTTCTGTCCTGTGGTTTCCACTTCATTGTGTTTTTGGTTCAGTCCTGTGTTCCAGTTTTCCCGCTCCTTCTTAGTGTTCAGTTCTGTCTCCTGTGTTGAGTTAACGGACAACTCCGGCGCAAAATGAACCTTTGGTCTAATTACACATTGGTACATAGTCAACCGTTCTCTGAGATTTGTTTTGAAGAGTTTATCTCTAAAAAATGTTTAGCTTATAACGCTATTATATTGGGCATAGAGTAATGAAAATAAATTAACACCACTTACAAGGCTCAAAATAGCCCAACACGAACACGTTAGCATAATGAGGGTCCCTACCTGCAAACTGAAGCATTGAGAACGCTGTAAGTGTACAGACAGTTTAATAAGAAGATATTTTATAAAGACAGTCCCACTTCGCAATTTCCACTGTGGAAAACAGTCTCGATCAGTCGAATCATGAACGCCGAGCCGAGTACGCTGAACTGTCTTGGAATCTCATATGGTCCGTTGTTCGGCTTGGCGTTCATGATTCGATTAGTCGAGACTGTTTTCCAAAGACGGCTCCTGTCTGTGTTAGCGAAGTGGACTGTCTTTATAAAATATTAAACTGTCTGTACACTTACAACGTTCTCAATGCTTCAGTTTGCAGGTAGGGACCCTCATTATGCTACCGTGTTCGTGTTGGGCTATTTTGAGCCTTGTTAGTGGTATTAACTAGCGACTTTTATTTTCATAACTCTATGCCCAATATACTAGCGTTATAAGCTAAACAGTTTTTAGAGATAAAACTCTTTACATTCGACAATCATGAAAACAAATCTCAGAGAACGGAGTATGTACCAATGTGTAATTCGACCAAAGGTTCATTTAGCGCCATTGTTGTCCTTTAATTTGCCCCAACTGTGCCTTGTTTTCCTAATCTGTTCTGTGTATTTAAACCCTGTGTTTTCCCTCATTCCTGGTCAGTTATTGTTTCATGTTACGTCGTCTATACGTGTGTGAGAAACCTTCTGCCTGCCTGCCTACCTGTCTGTCTGTCTGTCTGTCTGTCTGTATCTGTGCGTGTTATTAATTGTTCTATTAGAAGTAAAGATAGTTGGAATTGGATCTGTTGACTGCTGCCTCTTCATCTGCCTGCACCACACCCGTGACACATACAAGTTGTCGGTTTAGATGAATTAACGAGTTTGCAAAATTCTTCCTCTCTTATAGCAACAAATGAATAAAATTCTTTATTGTCATTGTACACAAGATACAACGAAATTGTGGAGCTTCTGCATAAGGTGCATGGTACATAAAGGGCCCTATCTTGCTCCCGGCGCAAATGACTTTGTACACTGACGCATGTATCATTCCTATTTTGCACCCGCGCAAAGCGGACTTTTCCCTCCACAGACGCACGTCGGCAAACTAGAGAATGAACTTGCGCTCCCTGGGCGGTACAGCGCAAAAAAGGAGGCGTGTTCCGGCGCAAACAATTCCTGGTGCTATTTTGCAGTTCCAGAAAACAATTGCGCCACTGACCAGAAAAAAACTAGTCTAAAGTCAGTGGCGCGTTGCGCGTACATTCAGATGCTATTTTAAGCGCGCATGCTTGGTCATAATACAGAGTGTGAACAACGCGCATACACTGTAGATGATTCTCTCATCTTATGCTTACATATTTACCCAAATTATTATATGCATGTATAACCGAAGCTAACTTGGGTGGGTTTGTCCCATCCCCAATGTCACTTCTCTTTCTTTTACGGCCCTGACGTGAACATCGATCTCCTCGGCTGTGAACCGATTCTGAAGCGCGCCTGGTAAATGCGCCGTTATAAAAGTATTGCGCCATGGAACAAGCGCACCTCGTTCATCATGCTCTTAAAGGGAATGTGATATGACGCTCTGATTGGTTTATTTCACGTTACGCCCAAACCACACCTATGAATAATGAAGCTACTTCAGACCAACCCCTTTTAGATTTGCGCCAGGCGCAAGAGGCATTTATCCCGTCGGGAAAATAGCAACAGCGCCGGGATCCGCCCACAAAGTTACTTGCGCTTTGCGCTTTGACACTTGCGTTTCAGATCGTTAAAATAGGGCCCAAAAAGATAAATAAATAAATAAAAATATATAAAATACATAATACAAAATGATGTTTTAAGATGTTTAAGCTAGGACAAAGAATAAGTAAAAAGACATAAAGGGAGTCCTACAGTTTGTCAAAAATTATATTTTATATTTAGACTGTGCTAAACTGAGGATATAAAAAGATGGAGATTGCACAGAAATATAATACATAAATACACATATTGTGCTAGGTGCAATGTCAGTACATACGAAGTATTCAGTACATATGTGTATTCAGTGTAGTTATAGCTCTAGGAAAAAAGCTGTCCTTGAGTCTATTTGTCCTTGACTTAAAGCATCTGTAGCGCCTACCAGAAGGCAACAATTTAAACAGGTTGGAACCAGGGTGAGAATGGTCTTTTTCAATGTTCTGGGCTCTGCTGAGGCAGCGGGAGTTGTAAAGGTCCTTCAGGGAGGGAAGAGGGCAACCAATGATCCTCTGCGCGGTGTTAATAGTCCGCTGTATTCCCTTTCTCTCTGCCTCAGTACAGCTACAGTACCATAATGAGATACAATATGTTAGCAGGCTCTCCACTGCAGAGCGATAGAAGGTCTCCAGCAGCTTCTCCTTTAGATTGTTCCTCTTTAACACTCTCAAGAAGTGAAGGCGCTGCTGTGCCTTTTTGATAATTACCGTGGTGTTGGCTGACCATTTGAGGTCTGCTGAGATGGTTGTGCCAAGGAATTTGAATGTTTGAACCCTCTCTACGCAGTCTCCATTGATGTGGTGGGGAGCGGGGTCTGCCCTGTGCCTTTTAAAATCGAAGTTCCCTTATCAGGAACTCGAGCTGCGTGGAAAACGCTGTGGGAATGCCTATTGCATTGTGCGTCATGAAGCACGTATGAAATCAGTCCAATGGCGAGACGGAACGTCATAGGCGGGTGACGTCATCGACCAGGAAACTATATAGCACCCCAAAAACACAAGTGCGCCAGCTTCTGTTGTCTTCAGCAAGCGCTCTATGTGAAATCATTGTCTGAAAGTGTTTTTTTCTGTCCTTAGTTGTATCTGGGCAGGAGTTTTTCACTATATATAAAAACTATTTCATATCTACACATATTTATATATATATATCATAGCGAGCGAGCAGCAATATAAGAAGTGTGTTCCTCCCTGCACACGCTATCTAACTGGCGGGGATACACACGACTTATGTGTTGTTTGTTTGCGAGTGCAGCATGCCCAGTCAGCTCTCGAGGGGGCTGATTGTGAGCATTGTGAGCGTTTTCCCCTAAGAACGCTCCGCTCCCGCCGATCACTCTTCGAGGAGGGTGGTTCGGTTCGTTCTCCCTGCGGCTCGGGTCCCGCTTCTGTCGAGGCAGAGGGGCGGCGCTTGTCGCGGGGATCGCAAATGGATCTAACAACGGGGTTTAAGACGGGCCTGGCCTTATCTCAACCCTTACCCGTTAGATCCAGTGCCTCAGATCTGGTTTTGGAAGCACGTAGGGCTGGGACGGTTACCGCATTACCGCAATACCGCGGCCACGTGACACCTACCGCGGGTCTGAGCTCGTCACCGTCATCACCAAAAAAAAAAAAAAAGTTGCCTGCACATGTGCACGTTTTGTCTAGACATCATTCCATTTCTGTTCTAAATGTTCCTGTTCTAAATGTGAAATAATAAATCTTAAATAAACATGTTCCTTATTAAGTTCAATTGCCTAAAGCCTTGTTTATACTCGACGCGTCCGCACGAGCGCGAAGGTGCGCGCGGCAAAAATGACGTCATTGCTGTGTGGGCGGTCGCGCGCGTTGGGTGCGCAAGACTCTTTGTAACATCGCGCACGGCCCCGCATACGAAGATGAACAACTTTGAGCCGAATCTGGCTGAGCAAGCATGTATGTCTCACTGCACCGGCACCCAGTTTGTGCGTCTTAAATTAGTTTCTTACATTTACAAAATGAGCCTATAGCAGACATAATTAGCATTTTAATACAAATAAAGTTCCATGAAACTTAATTGTTTAGTGAAATAAGAAATATTTAAGAGATTGTTAATTGAGTTGTATGAAATACATAGGCCTACATGTTTTTATATCCACATATTATCTTCTAATATCACTGAGGTAATAATCTCAGGGTTTACTGGATTTTACTCGATTCTTTTTGTTGTGTTATTGGTGGTGATGTACTAAAATAAACATTGTCACGTGTGGACCTTTCTTCTTCTCACGTTGATGATGGTTAAGAGGACAAATACTTCAGTCGCCCGCTGTCGTTTCACAGAATAGCACAACGGCGAGCGCGTCAAGTATAAACGCCTCGTCCTTCTGGGGAGCTACGTGCGCAGTAAGCGGAGACTCGCGCTCATGCGGACGCGTCAAGTATAAATAAGGCTAGCCTTTTGTGTGTGCGCTTGTGTGTACGCGGGATGTATTGCGCGCGCGCGTGAGGGGGGGGGGGGGGTCGCAGTTTTTCACGGGATGGTGCTTATAGCGGTTTACCGCAATACCGCGGCAATTTCTTGCTTTTCAACCGCAGTAAGAAAAAATCCTTACCGCCACAGTCCTAGAAGCACGTGCTGCGGTAACTTCCATCCAGAGTGAGGCACAAGTTCCTCAACTATCCAGTTCTGAGGAGCTGGATGTTGAAAGTGTAGATACAGCAGAGACTGGGGACTCGTCACTTCAGTCTCCTGATAGTGAGGAGTTAAAGGGGTGGTTCGGAATTTTGGACATCGGGCCTCATTTCCAAGTGAGCCTTAGTGTTATTTATCAGTGGAGACAGTTTTAAAAAAATGTCATCTAGTCGTCCCAGTTGCATAGTTCGCCGGTGCTAAGCTAGCGCGAGTCAACGGTATCGTAACAGGAGGTAAATACTCTTCTGCTGAAGGAGGCTATAGAACGAGTTCTTCCTCCCAGCAGGGAGTCAGGTTATTACAGCCGGTACTTCATCGTTTTGAAAAAGGATGGGGGGTTGTGTCCAATTTTAGATCTGCGCCTGCTAAATCGCAATAGGGAAGCTCAAATTCAAGATGCTTCCTCTCAGACAGATTGTGTCACAAATCAGATCCGAGGACTGGTTTGTCACGATAGATCTAAAGGACGCTTACTTCCATGTGTCCATCCTTCCACAACACAGAAAGTTCCTGAGGTTCGCTTTCGGGGGCAAAGCATACCAGTATCGGGTACTTCGACGACGATTCGACGACGATGCAGGCACGCCTGTCTCCTGCTCGTATCGCTTCGATCCTTACGGCCGTCAAACAGGTGAAGCTAGGCCAGTCACTCACTGTGAAACAGTTTCAGAGACTGTTAGGTCTGATGGCAGCAGCGTCCAACGTTATTCCTTGTGGCCTGTTGTACATGAGACCGTTGCAGTGGTGGCTCAGGACCAAGGGGTTCTCCCCGAGGAGAATGGGTACAACCGAATGGGTACAATGGGTACGACACAAAAACGAATGGGTACAACCACCACTCAAAACCAAAATAAAGTGTTCCAACCAATCACCGACAGGGGCGGGTGTTATGAGGTTTTGAGCTCGTGCACGGCTGGACGCGAAGTTGGAGCAACACCCACCCCTGTCGGTGATTGGTTGGAACACTGTTTATTTTGGTTTTGAGTGGTGGTTGTACCCATTCGTTTTTGTGTGCAGATCTCAGAGCCTAGGCTGCATACAGAGATGCGTTTCTTTGACGGCATGCTTATGGGGTGGGCAGCTAGCGGATCGTTAGGAAAGATTAGACATTTATTTTTGGGCCTGAAATCACTGATACAACCTTTAACTCATCATTAACTATGAGCGATTTTGATGTAAGGGATCTAATATTCAGCAACCCAAGCTTTATCATTTGCTCATCTGTATTGTATCTGTTTTTTATTTGTTGAACATCAATTACATTTTTAACCTTAAATGGGTTTGGACGGTTTTTGGATTTCCAAATTCGGGGAACAGACACAGTCTCTATATGGTAATATCTAGGTGAAAGTATCTATCTCTTCTACCTCCGTTTCTCTCCCGGTCCGGCGTTCTGAACACACACAATCCCAATGCGCCGATCCAAAGGCTCGCACTTCCTTTGTCCGCCGGTATTTCCACCCGTCCAACAACAGCGGCCGTAAAAAACAGTTCCGCTTCTTCTCCAGCTCTCACAAACTCCATGCAGTCAGCCCCACTCCCCAGGCAAGAACCCAACTCACAAACACATTCCTCTGCACTTCCCTCTGCTTCTCCAGTTCTCTCTAATCTTCTTTATAATAACCCTTGTGCCAGGTCACCCTTGCACGCAGTTACTCTCACCCCCAAAACAACCTACTCAAAGAGCGGATCCTAGTGTGAGGTTGCCTTTGCTAGCCATTCCCCCTCCACCCCTTCCTCTTTCCTTCCTTTCCAATTCACCTTATTTCTTTCTTCCCCCTTCTATCTTGCAATTGTCTCCTAATATTCTTCCCAGTTCACATCAGAGTGTGAGGTTGCCTCCTCTTCCTCTCACTTCAACCCATGCCAGCCATCTTGGACACCAGTCAG
This sequence comes from Semotilus atromaculatus, assembly GCA_031834385.1. NCBI lineage: Eukaryota > Metazoa > Chordata > Actinopteri > Cypriniformes > Leuciscidae > Semotilus > Semotilus atromaculatus. Next base: position 23,689,079 of record JAULUF010000020.1, on the reverse strand, counting down.
TAATTGGACACTCCGGTCAACATTCATCTACTTTTCTCAACACTAACACTTGCTCTTCAGGTACAATCCGCTTGCCAGCCCATTCACTCTCCACAGCAGTCCATCTTCCAGCTCCTCCCAATGCAGTCGCCATGGAACCACCTCCAGTCTCAGCCCATCTCCGTTCCCTAATTCTATCAGGTGCAGATATTGATCTTCCTTCTCGACTGACTTCCGTCCCTCTCAATGAATCCCACCACTCGTTTGACTGCGGCCATCAAGTAACCATTAACCATCAATCTAAAAAGTTCTATACAACCTTCAAAACGAGTTCTCACACTTGCAGAATTCTGCATTGCTTTTGCCAAATACACAGAAGTAATTTGCACTTTATTTCCAGCCAGACACAAGGAATTAAATGACTACCTCTCTATCATAGCAGAGCTCATTCTCTCTTTCGGAGGTAGTCCTTTTTATACATACCATAAGCTTTTTTCAGCTAAAATCGCCGCCCGCGTCACCCACTGGAACCAGTGTCCTTACTGGGGAGCCTTGGACCTCGAAATATATAACAGAGTGTTCTTAGGCGTTCAAAGCCTTTCTTGCTCCATATGCAGGTCTATCATTCATTCTACTTCAGATTGTCCCCAAACCAACACAGATCTTCCAACCCATCCAGCTCCTTTCCAAAAAAAAATCCACTTCATATGTCCCTCAATCAAGGAATGACCATAACCAGATTTTTACCTCAGTTTCAGGCAGATGAGTGTGCAACAGATTGCAACAGATTGCAACAGACAATGATGCCGCTTCCTCCATGTCTGTAATTTCTGTGGCGGAGCTCACGCCCGTTCTATTTGGCAAAGAAGGTTTTGACCCCGGCTTGGAAAGCATACCTGATTCCAGCCTGATTTGCAACAATCTGCAATCCGCGACACCCGAAACCGATATAGTGGAAGCCCTCATCAAAAAATTACTACATTCTGGATTCATGATCGGTCCGATGGATTTTCCACCTTTCAAATTATTCTGTATAAGTCCTATCGGAGTAGCCACCAGAAAATTTTCAGGCAAAAAACAAATAATCAATCATCAATCTCTCTGCTCCTCATGGAAATTCCCAACCCAGTATCAATAGCCTAATTTCTCTAGATGAATTCTCACTGCACTACCACGACATAGACCAAGCAATCACTCTCATTAAAAACGGCGGTTTCGGGACTGGCTAGCAAAGGTTGACATTACATCTGCCTTTAAAGTCATGCCAATTCACCCAGATTTCTGGCACCTTTTCGGCATTCGTTGGCACGAAAAATACTATTTTGTAGTACGTCTAACTTTTGGCTGTAAAAGCAGTCCCAAAATTTTTTACATGCTTTCAGAAGCACTCTGCTGGATCCTACAAAACAATCACGCAATCACATACCTCATCCATCTCCTCAACGACTTCCTTGTCATCTCACCAAGTAATTTCCCTCCAGCAAAACACCTAACCATCATCCAAACAGTTTTTTCCAAACTAGAATTTGCCCTCTCTCATGAAAAAACCAAAGGCCCATCTACATCATTGGAATTTCTTGGAATTCTCTTAGACTAAATTTCCCAAAGAGAAAATAGATCTCATAATCACAATAGCATCAAATTTAACACGAAGCTAACTATTCCAGCAAGCGTGATCTGCTTTCTCTCTTAGGCCACCTAAATTATGCAATGCGCATAATTCCCCAAAGCCAGCCTTTCATTTCCCATCTGATAACTCTCGCTACCTCAGCATCAGGTTTAGAAAGCATAATTTTAACTAAGCCAACCATGTCGGGCATACTTAAAATGATGGATCACGTTCCTCAAACATTGGAACGGGATTACCTTTTTCTACAACAACTTTTTGTCCCGACCTTGCGACATCACCCTGTTCACTGACGCTGCCCCCTCCACAGGTTTTGGAGGTTTCTACAGAGGACGTTGGTTTGCCTCAACCTGGCCTCCTGAGCTTACTAATACACCTCAAACTGCCGATTCGACCGCCCTGTTCGAGCTATATCCCATAGTAGTAGCAGCCTATCTATGGGGATCCGAATGGTCAACAAAAAACATCTCTCTCCTTCTCCTTCGAAACGTAGCGGGAGCTCTCCCGGTTGAATCGGAGTGTGAGCTTTCTGTTCGGGCGCCGCAGGGGCCCTCCCTTTCCGAATCGCTGTGTGATCCATCATGTTTTTAACCATGGAGGCTCTCCGTTCGGATCGCAATGTGGGCCCTCCTATTCAAAAAGAGGATTGGAGGTACCAAGGATCGTACGTCCCTCAAACGCGATGGGCCATTATGTCTTTATGTGATCTAAGCCCCCTGCGTCAGAAGGATGGTAGTTCTGCATTTCCTATGTATACCGTAGGCTCCCTCTTGGGCTCCATAGGGCTCCATGTCATGGATGTGGCAGGGTATTCTCCAAACCCGTACTCAAACCTCCAGTCCCAATATACTCCCGCAGGAGTAATTTCTGAAAGTCATTTCCGCAGCAGCGCAGCGGTGAGATTTACCCCAGTCAAATTTCCACAAACCCATGTCGTTTCTGTCATGATCCTGGTTCTTTCCTTCTGTTTTCTTTCCTTTGTCTCCCTCTGCTGGTTACATTACATCATTTCTTCTCTTTCCCCTTTCTCACGCACACACCCATTATCTCTTCCTCTCATTACTGTCAGCTGTCTCAGGATCATCTCACCCACACACCTGTTCTCTATCATCCCCTAATTTCCACGCTACTTCTAGCTCTCTCTTTCTTGTCTCATTTGTCGGATTATTGTTTGACTTTCATGCACGTTTGATCGCTGTATGCTACATCTCAGAAAGTTGTATCTCTTGTCCTGTCCTGTCTTGATTGTAAGAACGTCAGTTATCTACTGCTGTGTTTTACCACTTCTGTGCCGTACCCAGCCATCTCCGTGGAGTGTAGCAGAGGGCCCGTCTTCAAGCCCGCTGTCCCGACTAGAGATGCGCGGTTGGCGGTTATAGCCGCGGACTCCGCGGATAAACCGCGGATCGGGCGGATGACGTGACAAAAAAAATTTATTTTAATTAAATTCGGGCGGGTGGCGGGCGGTTGAACCAAATCATGTGCCAAAATGCGTTTTCTATTAGGGTACAATGAAAATATTGTACCGTAGCCTATCAGATAAGGTCAGTGTGAAGAGGTTCAGTGTGTGTGGAAGGAAGAAGACAGGGTCGGCGTGACTGGGACTCGCATTTATTCAGAAAAACAAAAAGAAACGAGGCGCACAGTAGCGCATTCGCCGCCATAAACAAACCACGCGATCCAACACTTGCTTCTCAGTCTCGGTTGCAGTAGCCGCGTGCGAAGTCCCAGTCCAACTCTCTCTCTCGCTCTCTCATTCCCGCCGGTTATATGGGGTCTCTCCACGCCAATTACTGCAATCAGACACAGGTGTTCATCATCTGCACTTGACCTACTTGCTCACCGCACGGCTCCGTCCTTTCTCTCCCGCTACAGACGTCGCAAAATCACGCCCCCCTCGCCAGTCAGGTTTGCCGAAGTGCGTTTAATTTATTTATTTTAGTAATAAATGCGTGCCGATCGGAGACGGAGTTCACTGCTGATATTCTGAGAGCTTTCTAGTCTCGCGGCTGTCATCAGCAGCGCCTTGTATCGCCCAATCAGCGGATAGCGGGTGGGTGCGGTTTTGAAAATTGGTCAAAAACGTTGGTGCGGATGGATGGCGGACGGATGATGAGTTTTGTGATGCGGTTGCGGATGAAATTATAGCCCATCCGCGCATCTCTAGTCCCGACTACAGTACTCACGAACCTGCAGGTTCTCCGGCTGAGGTCATCTATCCTCGTTTGGACTAGCAGCGGCTCGCTACGCAGCTTCCTTTGTGAAAGAGACTTTTTGTTAATTCAGCCTGTGAGGCGTTGTCTTATTTTTCATTAAAATATTTACCTGCAATCTTTTCTGGACTCCTCTGTTCCGTGACAGAATAATCCGACCAATAAGATGGATCTGGCTGGTGATCACCCCATCCAGACCGCTGTGGAGATGCAAGGAGCTTTGTTGGGGAGACACGACGAGGAACTCTCCGCGGCTTGCCGTGCTGTGGACTCTTTGTCTGCTCAAGTGGCCGACCTTTCTCAGCAGCTTCACATGGTCCGTTTGGATGCGGCTCGTCCTGCCGCTCTGGATTCACCTGAACCGCGGGTAAACAATCCTCCTTGTTACGCTGGCGAACCTACTGAGTGTCTTCCCTTTCTGACCCAGTGCGAGGTTGTTTTTTCACTCCAGCCATTGACCTACGCGAGAGAGCGTTCCCGTATTGCTTATGTGATCTCCCTTCTTAAGGGCAGGGCCCGCGAGTGGGGAACGGCTGTTTGGAACGCTGAAGGTGAATGTCTGGATCGTTACTCTCTGTTTAAAGAGGAGATGCTGCGTGTTTTTGAACACTCTGTCCATGGTCCTGAGGCCTCGCGTGCATTATCCTCATTACGTCAGGGAAGACGCACTGTCTCCGACTTTTCTGTGGAGTTTCGGACCCTCGCCACCTCTTGCGGATGGAACGAGCCAGCCCTGTAGCCTGTGGATCAGGGTAGGATTGGTATCCTTCAGTTTACTCTCGTTCTCTTACGTTTTTTTTTTTTTTCATGTTTAATCCCGTTACTAATTGGGGGGTGGAGGAAGCATGTAGTAAGCATTTAACGTGGAGGCAGGCAGGCTTATATATAGACACCTGGGGTCCTTAGACCGACAGTGTAAACTTACTGCTGTGTGTGGTGAATCAACGATTCAGATGCCTGTATTGGCCTGTATTTCTTTCCCTTTGGACTGTTTTAACTAGTGTGTGTGTGTGTATCTCTCTCTCTCTCTCTTCATTCATTCATTCATTCTATCTGAAGACGTGCACCTTGATATTGACCACCTTTTTGTGTTACTGCATTTAAAACATGATTTGTATTGACTGAAGTATGATCAAACAAATATTCTTAATGGTTATTGTGTTTTCAGACCTGTGCAGTTACCTCTGAGTTGCTAGCTGCTGTTCTCCATACTGTGTGATTGTGTATGCTGCTTATAGTATAGGTAGTTTATATTATTAGTATATATATATATTTTTTTATGTTTCTTTTATTATTTTCCTCTAGCCTGTTGTCAGCTCTTACTGGTACTGTATGTGATTGTAAGAATTATATGTCCCAGGCTATGGGTTTGTTTTTTGTTTTTACTTATTTCTCTCTCCGCCCAATTCCTTTTCTTTTGTTTGTAACCAGCCTCGATTTAAGTGGAGCCAGGGTAGCCCAGGTATAAGAGACTTCATTGGAAAGCGGCTCGTTTAACGAAAAAGTTTGCAGTGCTGTGCGTGCATCTTTTATTGATGTTTTATTAACAAGGTTCGGGAGGATCACGTTCTAATGATCAAACAATCAAATCATTCCAGCCAGCTGTCAGCAATCAGTAATCAACAGGTTCACTCAATCAGCACGAGTAAAGCCTATAAATATACACAGTCGACTCACCCATATTCCTCGACAGTTTTCAACATCCCTCCACCACCCCATCTCCTCACACTTGCCTAAATTATCTTCATAAACAGAGATACGGGGGGAGTACTCTGGGTTCGGGCCCAATTTCCGAGCTCGGAGCCCTCCCTCCGGACAGCACGCCAAATACGCATAACCATTTACTCTCTGATCATTTGTAAGTGTGAACTCGTGAAACCATATTTATTAGAGTGCTGTGAGTGTGCAGTGCAGACATTGAGCTTTAGTGTGTATTATTTCAAAGGGGGTTTGTGTCTTTGTTCTCGGGTGGTAGTGGTAGTGCAAACTTAGCCTTCCCTTAGCGTTTCCTCAACTGCTCTACTGGCTCCCGTGCTGATGGCTTGGTATTCCCTAGCATTTAGTTGCTTGATTTATTCTTTGTTTTAAACCAACCAACACCTTCAAAGATTTCTTAATAAAGATTGTATTTTTATACTTTTCTAAGAACCTGTGTCTGTACATTTTATTGAGGCAGTGTTCCCCTTGCTCTGACACTTGCATTAACTAGTTTAGCTCAAGGGGTGGCGTAGTCAGTTGTACAATTTGGGGCGTCACACTTCTGTAAAAGAACTTTACATTGAACGCTGCCTTAAAAGAGCAGCAAACATCCTAAAGGACCCTTTCCGCCCTGGACATGTGTTTGTACTGATGCTCTCTGGTAAACAATTCAGGTCCCTCAAATCGTAGTCAAATACACTCAAGAACAGCTTCGACCCCCAGCGCCATACGGGAGCTGAACACTGCCAGACACACATAAACTGAAAAAATCTGATCTGGCATTTACCTTAATCATCAGGTTAACGTCCTTTGTATACCTCAATGTATGACTACTCAGTATGGTTACATTTTATACTACTTAGTATATGTTTAATTTCCACTTTGCCTTGCCTAAACTGTTTTGTGTGTGTGTGTGTGTGTGTGTGTATTTGGACAGGCATTAAAGAACTTAGTAAAAGTAAAATTCACCCAAATATATGACATTCTATCTGCACCTCTGCCTTTAAGAATTCTAAATGGTCCTTGGGGTAGAAAGAGGGGGGTTGAAACAATAAAAGCAAGTGTCTTTGTTAATTTTCAAATCTCTTTGATTATTTTCAACCTCACATATGTTACAAAAACAGCCTTTTTCCACCTCAGAAACATTGCTAAGCTACGGAACATGCTTTTTGTCTCTGATTAAGCTTTCCTGTAGCGCAGGTCATGGGTTCAATTCCCAGGGAAACCAAGAACTGATAAGAATGTAAATGTGTACTGAAAGAAATTATGTGGACGTCGAAGATCTCAAAAATGAAGTATATTACAGCATAGCAATGGCAAGGTACACAAAGCATCTTGGGTTCACTGGCGTCAGAATGAACCCAGAACATCCAAATCTTAAACCTTTCATCCTGTTACAGTTTACCACTCTTAATGTAAATTAAGTTGCTCCTGTTGTAACAGCTGTGGTCTGTATGTTAACGAAGTTGAGACACCCCATTGCCTGTGAAGGTTCTCTGTGTACCACATCCATTCCCATTCTTCAATTGATGATGACCATTTGCTCTGGATGTGATCAACCCAAATGGTGAAGAAACAATATAACTTCATCTCTATGATAATTAAGCCATTTTGAGTATGAGCTTTTTCTAAAATATATTTTGGAGTGGAATCTGGGTCGAGGCAGACTACAAATTCCTACCTTGAAATGCAATGTAAGTCGCTTTGGATAAAAGCGTCTGGCAAATGCATTAATGTAAAGGATGCAGAAAGTTCATGCATTCATGACCTCTATACTGCATTACAGTAATGCATTGGTGGAAAGAGTACAACAAAAATTGTAGCCTACTTAAAGTCCCTGTAAAGTCCAAATTAAGTTTGTGTTCTGAGTTTGTCACACCACAGAAAAATGTGTTATAGCCACTCAACCAAATTTGAATGATAAAAAAGCTGGCAAATACATAAAAAAAAAAGCTATCAAAATCTTGGAAAAATGAGTAGTAGTCTCTGCTCTAAAACGCTGGGGGCGTGTCCGCTGGCTGCGCTGAAGCCACGCCCACTTGCGGGAAAGCTGCCTTAATACACCGCTACAGCCGGAAAGGATGCTTTAGTAAAGTTACTGTGTGGACTACCTATTATAACATAAGCACACAAGGCAACTCACACTCATTGGTGGGCATGCACTGCAGATGATGGCACCAGTTGTCGGCGCGACGGGAGGATGAAGGCCGAGGCATAGTTGGTTCAGCCCATTCACCAGTAACAGCGGATTATCAGTGAATCCCAGTTGTCTCCGACTATCTACTACTAAAACTATCCCGTGTAAAATGATCACTACAGAGGCGGGCTTTGTCGGTGATCCTCAGCTCTCCATCAAGGTGGCTCTTTACAAAATGAATCCACCTCTTCTTGATGTGATTGTTTTTTGGAAATTTAAATAAGGACACCGATCTGTTTTGTAGGCTACGTGATCACATCCAGGTAGTATGCATTGCATGGCTAGCTGTAGTAGGCTTTAGTAAGTTACTAATAGTACTGAGTGACAGTAACTCGCGATTGAGCGGCAAACTGATGTGAATGTGCTCTAGTTATATTGTTAGGGGAGGGGCCAGCCTCAGTGGCTCCAGTGCGTCATCGAGTCCCGCCCAAAATATCCGGAACACAGCAATGGTATAAAAATGTTTAATGGTCTAACTCCACAATTCAGTACTTCACAGTTCACAGTCTTTGTAATATGTTTTAGCAATAAGTTTCTAACATTTATAATGTGTTTATTTATTTTTTTAATTGCCTTTACAGGGACTTTAAGTAAAAGTATTGTTACAATAAATAATTTACCTGAGTAGCCTACAAGTAGAAGTACTGAAAAATAATATGACTCAAGTAAGAGTATATAAGTTTTTTTTAAATACTCAAGTTACTAGGTTACAAAGTACTTTCGTTTTTTATTACCCAAAACGAGGCGATGTTAGTAGCCTAATATGGGCACAAACACTGTATAATTTCTGTTTCATTCATACTGGAAGCCAGAGGGCACCCTCGCGCAAAAAGTCTACATGTGAGATTTATAGAGGTATTAAACATACAACGCTCCAGGAAAACCCTTATATGGACATCATCAGATATCACTACAGCTGAATAACATGCAGAGAGACATTTTGACTAAAGAAACATGAAGACAAACATGATTTCGATGATATTCTGTTCATCTGTGTTCTTCAAGCCATACGAATGATGTCCATAATGCAATGATAATCAACAGTTGTATTGTAATCAAAACAGTATAGAAATTTATAAAATAATATATTTCATATATCTATTCAGCTTACAAGATTTGCTTATTACATTTAGTATACTGTCTAATTGTATTGTTTAAGAGGTCTGAACTGAACCCGGTCTGAAAGAGACCTCTTTAAGAGGTCTGAACATTTTAGACACTTACATTGTTCTTGCTTCGTCCATGCAACAACAGCGTCATTTTTCGATTTACTTCAACTGCTCAGTGCTCTGGTAATATCAATGGTATGACGCATTTCAGGAGCTGCCAAAATTACCATTTGACATCAGAATATGAGCATAGCTCACTTATATTTACTAAAATATTGAAACTTTAGCATTGCTGATTCAAAACGCGAGCGTAGTTTGAACACCCCACCCCCCAGCTGAACTGGACATTTTTATTGGTTTTGCACCCGAGTCAGATCTGTCAGTTATTTGCTTAAGCGCCAGTTTTATCATCTCTACACTGGTTAGGCTAAGTTCCGTATCAATTACAAAGTGATTCCACTGACCTAAGGCCCTAAATGGTTTAGCTCCTGTCTATTTTACTGATATTCTATCGCCATACTAGCCTATCCATCATGCTCTTTAAGGTCACAAAACTCTTTTGGTAGTAGGGCCTACCTAAAATATCTAAGTCCACTAAAGGAGGGAGAGCGTTTTCACATTTGGCTCCTAAACTCTGGAATAGCCTTCCTGATCATGTTCAGGGCTCAGACTCACTCTCCCAGTTAAAGTCTAAATTAAAGACGCGTCTCTTTAGCCAATTCATATAATGCATCTCATTAACCTTATACTCCAGTTATATCAGATCAAATGCACATGATTATCCTTGCTTAATGTTATGAACAGCAGCTATGCTAATTCTTTTCTTAATAAATGATTTGCTGTTTTAATTATTTGTTTTATCTCGGGATGCCCATCCTGAGTTAACTAGAGAGTAGGTCAGCTCCAGTTTGGATCCAGTCCACACCTGTGAAGAGACACCGCCAACTCCTGTGAGGTCTTCAGATGGCGCAAACTCTGAATCAATATGCACTAATGCTACAAACACAAATTCATTGCTTCAATGAGCGCATTGTTTTTGCCTTAAATTATTTAAATTCTATGGAACATTTGATTGGAAATAATGTTTTATATTATATAAAAAAAATTAAAAGAAAATAATCAAATAAAAAAAAAGTATATATATATGTATATATATATATATATATGTAGTACACTATTTTTCTTAGCAGAAGCTCAAAATATTCTGCAAATACAGTAAACACTATTTACAAATGTCATAAATGTAAATGTTTATTGTTACCTGTACTAACTTTGTTAAGTAGGTAGCCTACCTCAAGTACCATGTCCAATAAAAGAAACCTAACATATATTTTTTAGACAGTTAAAGCTTTATTTTGTTCAAGGAAGGGTACAATTTGATGAATCAAGACCCCCAGATATTTCAGTATTTTAATGCACAAGATCTTCTTCATGATGTAAAATGAAAATGCAAAAAAATATATAATGAATATTTTAACGAATAAGTTGCTACAGCTTAAAAGCATTTAACTAATGTCTGTTAATCAAGATTACTTGTATTATTTTTGTCACAGAAATGAAAGGTTAAGCCTTCCATTTCGTTTGTCTTTGGACACAGGCACAGGAAAAAAATGATATGACACTGTCCTCTGCTGGTGAAAAGAGACATGTTGCAGTAATTGAAAATATTGGAAAAGAATGGCCCACTAGGAATGGTGCTGAGCTGAGCCCCAGAGTTAAATAAATGTCTACATGCCTTTAGATATAGATTTAGACATGATGTGATTTAGATCATATTCTACCAAAATATGAAAAAAGGTGTGACTTCATATATGTTTAAGACTGTCAATATTATTTTTTTTTGTTATTTTACCACAAACAGCAAAGAGCATCATATACTGTATAAATCTGTGTATTATGTAACACTCCTCCCTTCCACTAGCAAAAGCTTCGGTCCAGTTTTTTCAGAGCTCCAGTACAGACTGGTGGCATGATTCCCTGTTAGAGAAGTACACAAGGTTTTTAATTAAGCCTATATTCAATATAGAGCATGTGAAATACTTCAGCAATCAGAAATGGTTAATGTGAAAAGACACATTAGCATACTTTGTACAAGCTGCATACAAGGTTGAAGAGAGTGGACATAGCTTTATCTTCCCATTCACTAGTATATTCCTGAGGAAGAAAACACATTTAGTTATCAAAAACTCTACTCGGCACATTAGAGTCTTTTATTACAAAGATTAGTGCAAATGCTCTGCTCTAGAAGGCCTCACCCCATTGAAGGTGATCCAGGGCACATGGGTATGTGCAGGTTTAAGCGCTTGCGTCTTCACTCCATTCTGATGCATCAAACTGCGTCCAAGCTCTCCTCTGGTACAGGACTCTATGGTCCCCCATTTAACAAATGGTGCATTGAGCTGCAAACACTGGCAAAAAAAATTTATATATATATATATATATATATATATATATATATATACAGTGAAGAAAATAAGTATTTGTACACCCTGCTATTTTGCAAGTTCTCCCACTTAGAAATCATGGAGGGGTCTGAAATTATCGTCGTAGGTGCATGTCCACTGTGAGAGACATAATCTAAAAAAAAAAAAATCATGAAATCACAATGTATGATTTTTTAACTATTTATTTGTAAGATACAGCTGCAAATAAGTATTTGAACACCTGTCTATCAGCTAGAATTCTGACCCTCAAAGACCTGTTAGTCTGCCTTTAAAATGTCCACCTTCACTCCATTTATTATCCTAAATTAGATGCACCTGTTTGAGGTCGTTAGCTGCATAAAGGCACCTGTCCACCCCCATACAATCAGTAAGAATCCAACTACTAACATGGCCAAGACCAAAGAGCTGTCCAAAGACACTAGAGACAAAATTGTACACCTCCACAAGGCTGGAAAGGGCTACGGGGAAATTACCAAGCAGCTTGGTGAAAAAAGGTCCACTGTTGGAGCAATCATTAGAAAATGGAAGAAGCTAAACATGACTGTCAATCTCCCTCGGACTGGGGCTCCATGCAAGATCTCACCTCGTGGGGTCTCAATGATCCTAAAAAAGGTGAGAAATCAGCCCAGAACTACACGAGAGGAGCTGGTCAATGACCTGAAAAGAGCTGGGACCACCGTTTCCAAGGTTACTGTTGGTAATAAACTAAGACGTCATGGTTTGAAATCATGCATGGCACGGAAGGTTCCCCTGCTTAAACCAGCACATGTCAAGGCCCGTCTTAAGTTTGCCAATGACCATTTGGATGATCCAGAGGAGTCATGGGAGAAAGTCATGTGGTCAGATGAGACCAAAATAGAACTTTTTGGTCATAATTCCACTAACCGTGTTTGGAGGAAGAAGAATGATGAGTACCATCCCAAGAACACCATCCCTACTGTGAAGCTTGGGGGTGGTAGGATCATGCTTTGGAGGTGTTTTTCTGCACATGGAACAGGGCGACTGCACTGTATTAAGGAGAGGGTGATCGGGGCCATGTATTGCGAGATTTTGGGGAACAACCTCCTTCCCTCAGTTAGAGCATTGAAGATGGGTCGAGGCTGGGTCTTCCAACATGACAATGACCCGAAGCACACAGCCAGGATAACCAAGGAGTGGCTCTGTAAGAAGCATATCAAGGTTCTGTCGTGGCCTAGCCAGTCTCCAGACCTAAACCCAATAGATATTCTTCGGAGGGAGCTCAAACTCCGTGTTTCTCAGCGACAGCCCAGAAACCTGACTGATCTAGAGAAGATCTTTGTGGAGGAGTGGGCCAAAATCCCTCCTGCAGTGTGTGCAAACCTGGTGAAAAACTACAGGAAACGTTTGACCTCTGTAATTGCAAACAAAAGCTACTGTACCAAATATTAACATTGATTTTCTCAGGTGTTCAAATACTTATTTGCAGCTGTATCTTACAAATAAATAGCTAAAAAATCATACATTGTGATTTCTGGATTTATTTATTTTTTAGATTATGTCTCTCACAGTGGACATGCACCTACGATGACAATTTCAGTGTGGCAAAAAACACTGCACAACGAGAAGAGGTGACCGGACCCTGAGGAAGATTGTGGAGAAGGACCGATTCCAGACCTTGGGGGACCTGCGGAAGCAGTCGACTGAGTCTGGAGTAGAAACATCCAGAGCCACCGTGCACAGGCGTGTGCAGGAAATGGGCTACAGGTGCCGCATTCCCCAGGTCAAGCCACTTTTGAACCAGAAACAGCGGCAGAAGCGCCTGACCTGGGCTACAGAGAAGCAGCACTGGACCCTGCCCTTGATAAAACACAGTGGACCAACACCAGCAGCTGACATGGCACCCCAGACCATCACTGACTGTGGGTACTTGACACTGGACTTCAGGCATTTTGGCATTTCCTTCTCCCCAGTCTTCCTCCAGACTCTGGCACCTTGATTTCCGAATGACCTGCAAAATTTGCTTTCATCCGAAAAAAGTACTTTGGACCACTGAGCAACAGTCCAGTGCTGCTTCTCTGTAGCCCAGGTCAGGCGCTTCTGCCGCTGTTTCTGGTTCAAAAGTGGCTTCCGCAGGTCCCCCAAGGTCTTGAATCGGTCCTTCTCCACAATCTTCCTCAGGGTCCGGTCACCTCTTCTCGTTGTGAAGCTTTTTTGCCACACTTTTTCCTTCCCACAGACTTCCCACTGAGGTGCCTTGATACAGCACTCTGGGAACAGCCTATTTGTTCAGACATTTTTTTCTGTGTCTTACCCTCTTGCTTGAGGGTGTCAATGATGGCCTTCTGGACAGCAGTCAGGTCGGCAGTCTTACCCATGATTGCGGTTTTGAGTAATGAAACAGGCTGGGAGTTTTTAAAAGCCTCAGGAATCTTTTGCAGGTGTTTAGAGTTCATAAGTTGATTCAGATGATTAGGTTAATAGCTCGTTTAGAGAACCTTTTCATGATATGCTAATTTTTTTAGATAGGAATTTTGGGTTTTCATGATCTGTATGCCAAAATCATCAGTATTAAAACAATAAAAGACCTGAAATATTTCAGTTGGTGTGCAATGAATCTAAAATATATGAAAGTTTAATTTTTATCATTACATTATGGAAAATAATGAACTTTATCACAATATGCAAATTTTTTTAGAAGGACCTGTGTATATATATATTCATATATATATAAAGAAAGAGAGAGAGAGCATTTAAAAATGTCTCTCCATTGTTCAAAGAATGCTGTAATAAGGGACAGTAATGTTGGCTCAGATATTCTTACAGGCTTAGCAGATTTGAGTACATCTGCTGACGACTCCATGCAGTAAATGACAGGAAACGCTGCATGACTGGCGGAATATAAAACACATGCCTATGGAAAAGAGAAGAAACATAAACAAGGTGTACTGTGTAACTTGGAAACCTAGCCTTGCTTTCTCTGCTGCTTTCACAGGGAGTATGATTGATGTTAGCATGTTGATAAGCTAACAACACAATACTCCAGGCATAATACACAAACCACACAAATTTGGGTAAAATAGTTGTATTCATTTCTATTTAAACATATTTTTTATTTACAGTGTACTTACCTAGAAAGTACTGGCTAACATAAGGTAAGTAGATGGAACAGGGGTAGGTTTAGGGGTAGGTTCATGGTTAGTACTAGTTATTACCCAGTAATTGTAATTACTAAAATAATTACATAGTATTTACATGGGTAACTGGACTGTAAAAGGAAGCGTTACCAACTATTGCAATTAGGGCTGTCAAATGATTAATCACGATTAATCGCATCCAAAATAAAAGTTTGTGTTTACATAATAAATGTGTTTGTACTGTGTAAAATTATTTTGTATATATAAGTACACACGTGCATTTATATATTTAAGAAAAATGTGTTAAATATAAAATATTTATATTTATATATAATATAAATTATATACAAATCTATATATAGTATATACGTACATGCAAATATTTCTTAAATTTATACAAGCATGTGTATGTATTTATATATATAAAATATTATACACAGTACAAACACATTTATTATGTAAACACAAACTTTTATTTTGGATGCGATTAATCGTGATTAATCATTTGACAGCCCTAATTTGAATCAGTGAAATACGTGGTATTAATAGTGAAATACGAGGTATCTGCAGAGCTTCAAATTTAAGACTTAAGACCTGCACACACACACACAGCCAGTGAGAAGCTACAATATTTTATGTTTAATTATATGCCTGATACAGTTTATTATGTAACCAAAATACCAACTAATAACTAGAAAATAAGACTTTTAATTATTGAAAAGTCCGAAATACACCAGGACTCTTATTATTAAATGTCTTTACTTTACTACATCTAGCTCCTCAATCTAAAAGTTAAGATAAAATATGCATTTCTACAACCACATAGGTAAAACAAATTAAACACCATCATGTAAACACTGTCATAATTCATAAACCATAGATCATAAGCAATCACTTGGCATAAATGTGCAGTTTTCATTGAATGCAAACTGCTTTGAAACCGCGCATTCTACAGGCTTGCAACAGCGGTTTGACTTTAAACATGCAACACTCACTAGGGGTTGAATGACTTAATTTTTTTTTAAGTCGACATTTATGTGATGAAAGTTGAGTCGACGTTGAGTAGTTGCTGATGACGTCATTAATGAACGAATAGATTAAGGGTACATTTACATGACAACGATATGCTTAAGATGACACGGAAGACACCACCGCGAAAACGATAAATAATTCACTGCCAGGCCATTAGATGGCGATGAAACACAATAGATTGAACATGTAATATGCATGTGCATGACGTCATCATCATGACGTTCAGAGATTCACGTTTTTGTTGTTTACAAGGAGACCGTTTTCAAAAACTTTGAAACATGTTTTCAAAAGTTTGTTTTCAGGCACCCAAACTGCTGTTGTCATCTAAATGAACGGCCAAAACGCATTAAAAGTTTTAAGTTTTTAATTGAAAACGGTGTCGTGTAAAAAGCCTGACTCGAGCTGAGACTCGAACGCGTGTTACCTTGTGCACAGCTATGACTATATGACACAGCATTGACCATAAGACTATTGCTCCTAGATAACAGTTTTTTTTGTATCAGCTCTTTTGTCTTTGTGTCGTTATACTTGCTCATTCTAAATCAGATAAGGTAGCACAGTTAAGATTATTACATTAATATGAATGCATTAGTGAGAGAGCGATTGCGTGTGAATTCATTCTACTTGGCAGCCAGCGTCTCTCTATTAATAGTGCAGCTGTGGGTTTTAGTTACTATGAAATATATGCTAGAACTTTTCAGTTTCTAAGCTATTTTATTGATAAATCACAGAACAGTGTTGACGAAACATGTCTGCGCTACTGAATGATTCTGAGCGTGTGCGATCTGCACAGGAAGTGTGAGCTATGTGTGTGCGTTTCAATGCAGCAGCTCATTAGTTTAGAATTGCAATCGTGTACAATAAGCTTTATAAAACGTGCATTCTAACGATCAATTTTAAGCAGATGGTATAATCCAGATGGTATAATCAAACAAGTCTCATGGAGAGCTCTCAGAGTACTCATTTGATTTGTCATTTTGTCAACTGTTTGACTTCCAAGATTTCGTACACTCTAAAAAACGATTCGTTGGCTGAACAACCATTACTTATAAAAGTAATTAGATTAAACACAAAAAATTAAGTATTCGTAACTTTTCAACCTCTACTTAACATATACAGTGTGTGTAACACAAAAATATAAGTTAATAGGTGAACTTAAATGTATGCATAAATAAAATGAAAAAACATAAGTCATGTCAACTACTATAATAATTGCTTCAAAATTAAGTAAATGGAGCATAACATTTTAAGTAACTATACGAGCCACGTGATATGCAATTTCCCGTGATGCCTTTCCAGCCAAAAATTTGAGCCATTTTGTGAAGCACATATGTGAAGACGCTGAAAAGAGGTAAACTTAACTTTTTTTAACTTAAGGTACACTCGATCGTTTATTGCATTTTTGGTCAAGAAATTAAATTTTAAACTGAACTTCAGAACACAGGCCTCGACAAGCAAGACTGAACATTTGTTTCTGGTTGTATTTGGTCATGATATAATTAGTAACGGTCAGAGGAGAAAGGCCGCGAAATTTAAAAATACTACTGTTATTGTGTCACGAAATTGTAGTTTTAATAATTTTCAGTCGACAATGTAGTTGTTTAAAGCTCAAATCTGTGGTTTATTTATAAAGATAGCGCCTATTTAAAAACTGTATCTGACGTTTTCGGAGTTCGGAGTGAAATCCAGGAGATCACCGCAAGACCAGCGGGCGCTCAGCGCTCATGTACCCCGCCTGGAACAGCCGTACCTCGGCTCGTGCTTCTGACGTGTGCCGCTGGCTTGGATGTCTCAAGTCTAGTGGTTAAACATGAGATATAATTCGTCTTATCTAACGGGCGATCTTTGGTCTCATTAATCTATAATTTGTTCCCTGGCAAATCGTTTTGGCTGAGGGCAAAGTGAAGTTTCATAACTTTATATTTAGGCTATTTTAACATTGTGTCCTGCTGTGTGTTTGATTGAATCGTTTACTTTATTTCTTGTCTTTGTAGCTTCTTATACCCTTTAAGGCTACTTATACTGTTATAATGGCTATTACTGATCAATAAAACTGACATTTTACAAAAAAGAGTTAAATTTAAGTCACTATTTAACTTATTTTTTATTGTCTTATGTAATTGATATTTATATTGCTATTATTATAGTATTGTACATGAACTATAGCCTATGCTATTATCAATATTTTTATGATTGTATTATTGTACTTATGATATTATATAACTATAATACTATTCATTACTATTTTACTTGCTGTATACTGTTTGTTTGTTTATTTTATTGACTAAACTATTTACTATTACCTCACTTTATCTTATTTACTATTTGCATTGCACTGTAGTTGTACCATAGCATATGTATTACCATAAAGGATCCATCAGTTATCTTTGTTATTGCTAAAATGGGTCAATCACAGAAAATGATTTTTCCACAATAAGAAAACTTTATTTCATATAATATGATAGATGACAAGCAAATTTTATAGACATATACAATATTTTTTAATAAGGAATTGTCAAAGCTCAGGCTTGTCATGTATCTGGCTGAAATAAAGTTTTCTTATTGTAGAAAAAGCATTTTCTGTGATTGACCCATTTTAGCAATAACAAATATAACTGATGGATCCTTTATGGTAATACATATGTTATGGTACAAAGTGCAATGCAAATAGTAAATATAAGATAAAGTGAGAAGTAATAGTAAATAGTTTAGTCAATAAAATAAACAAACAGTATACAGCTAATAAAATAGTAATGAATAGTATAGTTATATAATATCATAAGTACAATAATACAATAAAAATATTGATAATAGCATATAGTTCATGTACAATACTATAATAATAGCAATAGAAATATAAATTACAGAATATAGACAATAAAAAATAAGTTACATTGTGACTTATATTTAACTCTTTTTGTTAAATTTCAGTTTTATTGATCAGTAATAGCCATTAGGCTATAACAGTACAAGTAGCCTAAAAGGTATAAGAGGCTACAAGACAAGAAATAAAGTAAACGATTCAGTCAAACATAGGGTAAAGCAGGATACAACGTTAAAATAGCCTAAATATAAAGTCATGAAACTTCACTTTGCCCTCAGCCAAAACGATTTGCCAGGGAACAAATTATAGATTAATGAGACCAAAGATAGCCCGTTAGATAAGACGAATTATATCTCATTTTTAACCACTTAGACTAGAGACATCCGAGCCAGCGGCACACGTCAGAAGCACTAGCCGAGGTACGGCTGTTCCAGGCGGGGTTCATGAGCACTGAGCGCCCGCTGATCTTGCAGTGATCTCCTGGATTTCACAACTCCGAAAACGTCAGATAAAAATTTTAAATAGGCGCTATCTTTATAAATAAACCACAGATTTGAACTTTAAACAACTACACTGTAGACTGAAAACCTATTAAAACTAAATTTCATGACACAATAACAGCAGTATTTTTAAATTTCGCGGCCTTTCTCAGCCTCAAGCAGCACACGAAAAAGGCATTTTTCTCAATTCCCGGTATGAGAGATATGGGAAAGTTGCCATCCGCAATATGGCGGTGCCGTTGACGATGCTCCAGCGGCCAATAGGGTGTCTATGTATTTATTATGTCTATGGCGTATACAGGCAGGAGCCATCTTGGAAAACTCGACTAGCTGAGTCACGAACACCGTGCTAAGTGAGCTGGTCGATAGGAATTAGGTTTGTGAAACTAATTACATGGAAATGCATGAATTATATCTATTTATTAAAATAGTTTCTTCTGGAAACAATGGACCATATGAGATTCCAAGTCACAGTTCATCTCACTTAGCACGGCGTTCGTGGCCCGACTAGTCAAGACTGTTTTCCCAGATGGCTCCTGCCTGTATACGCGTAATGTACTGTCTTTATAAAGTATCTTCTTATTAAACTGTCTGTACACTTACACAGTTCTCAATGCTTCGGTTTGCATGTAGGGACCCTCATTATGCTATGGTGTTAGTGTGAGGCTATTTTGAACCTTGTTAGTGGTATTAATAACTAGCGATTTACTTTTGCTTATTCTATGCCCCATATACTAGCGTTATAAGCTAATCTGTTTTTAGAGATAAAACTCTTTACATTCGATTATCATGAAAAACGCATCCCAGAGAACGATCAACTCGGTAACCATGTGTTAATTACCCCTAGGTTCATTTTTCACCGGAATTGTCCTTTAAGAGGTTTTTTGTATGTTCCAAGAGTAAATGTTGGAAAAATGTAAATCTTTTGAGAAGTATTGCAAAGGTGAAAAAGTGACCTGTTAAAAGTGATTTTCCATTTGTCGATTTACCACATTTTGTTACATTTCAAGTGTGGTTTCAGGCTTTCAAGCCTTTGGCAAAAAAATGTATAAAAAAATGATAAAGTTAAATGCTATATTGTGTGTGATTTGCATGTTTAATTTATTTTAAGACACTGAATGTACTGGAGCAGTGCAGTAATCAGACCAATAGCTGAAGATCTAAAATAAGTAAAAATGGTTGGTAACTCGTTTAATTGTCTTATTTTTATATACTGTATAAGTGAGCTTAAATGTTAAGTTAACAGAACTAAGATTTGTTTTAATCTCACATGGCCTTTACTGTGTTGGATTTACTTAAAATATATATGCACCATTTTTGCATCATACTTTTTAAGTAATCCCAACTTGGAATAATTTTACATAAAATTAACAAGTTAACCTTTGTTATATGTACTTAAATATTTGAGTTCACGTTACATTCTTTACTTAAAAATATATGTAACGTGATGCATATATTTTTAAGTAAAGAATGTTGTGTGGACTCAAATATTTAAGTACATATAACAAAGGTTTTCTTGTTAATTTTAAGTAAAATTATTCCAAGTTGGGATTACTTAAAAAGTATGATGCAAAAATGGTGCATATATATTTTAAGTAAATCCAACACATCATTTTTTAGAGTGTATCCTGTTACGCACTCTATAGGCCATGACCAGCGACTAGTCAACATCAAGCTTAAAGCATCAAGACAGAGAATTAAAGTCGACTAGTTAGTACAACCCCTAGCGCTCACACACTGTAAAAAAAAGTTGAGCTAAGTTAAAAAATAAGGGAACCTATCACACTCAACTTTTTAAGTTAACTCAACTAATTTGCTCCAGTTGAGCCAACTTGAAAACGTTTGTTCAACTAGTGAGTAACAATTAGTATTTTGAACTTAAAAGCTATAGAACATTTAGCAGTGCAAGCAGCCACGATCCTTATTTTTCTTCATGACATGAATATTGTTGGCCTCTTAAAACTAGAGGCAAACATTTCTACCTGGGCAAATATATGCATACACAAGTTGCAATGAGATGCAAATACCCCAAAACACAAATCTCAAACATGGTGATGATCAACAATTGTATTCAACTTTGAACCATATGACAGCTAAATAACAGTGATAACAACAGCAGCAGCATAAATCAAGCCAGTAAATGCAAAGCAATGATCTTTTTTAATAATAGTTACCACATAATGTTTTCAAGCTTCAGTGCATGGTGATATCTGGCACAACATTTTTCAAATTGTATCTAGTTTTGCCAGTTCACATTAGCTATCAAAAACAGCAACATGTTTTTAAAAAAGTAAAAAAAATACTTGATCAAAGATTTAGTAGGATTAGTAGGAGTCAGTGAATTATCTTTAGTGAACTAAATAAGAACACTAAACATGTTGCTAACAAAAGTTGTTTTGTTGACCTCAAGTTTTTGTCCAAAAAGTTTCCCAACATTGTCCCAACTTTCCAAATTGAGTTATCGGAACAAACCATTTTTATATTGAACAATGTTGTGCCAGTTGCAGCTTGAGAAAATTATGTTGTAACATAATGATCATTGTGGTAAAAAATTATCATTGCTTTGCATTTACTGGCTTGATTTATGTCGTGTCATGAGGTCATCTTTGAAAATCAAACACGGAGATGAAAAACAAGGACTTTAGCCGCTTGCAATGCTAAATGCTAAAAATTCTATAGTTGGCAAGAATTCTTAAGTTCCAAAGACTGGACGTTACTCATTAGATAAACAAATGTTTTAAGTTGGCTCAACTAGAACGAATTAGTTAAGTTAACTTAAAAAGTTGAATGTGATAGGTTGGCTTATTTTTTCAAGATAGCTATATTCGTTTTTTAATTTTTTTTTAAGTTTAACTTTTTAAGTTAAAAATACTACTGGTTGCTCATTAGATGAACAAACGTATTTAAGTTGACTTTAATTGGAGCTAATTAGTTGAGTTAACTTAAAAAGTTGAATAGGTTGTCTTATTTATTTATTTTTTAAGTTAGCTCAACTTCTTTACAGTGCATTTAAGTTTTAGACTTTATTGCAAAGCTTTCCATCACCACATTTAACACCACTTTAAAATTATAATTAAAACTTGTGTCCTACAATTTATATTTAAGATTTTTTATGACTTTAGCATTGATTAAACTGAATTTAAGAATTTGTAAAGTCACACTGAAAACCCTATTATTTATATTGTATACTCAAAATTGTTTTACATTTCTGCCAGGTCGAACAAACATTTTACTGAGCTTGTTGCAGCTCTATAGGTTTTGGGGCATCTGTATTATCTCACAAACTCACCTCGACCATATTAGCGTAGCACTCTGGTTCTCCATGTTGACATGAGAATGAATTCTCTTCAGGAAGCTCCTAAAATGTCAAGTTAACAATCATAATCAAATTCAAGTAACATCACAACATCTTCTATATTACAACACACTCTTAAGAAATATCAAAATTTTTACCTTAGCATTGCCAAAAGGCACCAGGTTTATATTCATTATATCTTTCAGTAAAATCCAAGTCGGGAAGAGATGTTCTGTTAGGAACGCTCTGCAGCCTGGACACAGACTCTCGTAGTAGAGAGAGATCTCTACTGGAGGAACCACTGGGTCTGGCCGGGTCGCGTTCAGTTCCATACATTGTTTCTGCACCTACCACAAACAATACATTGCAAATCATGGAAAATAATGGAAAAGAAACATGGTGATAGCAACATTAAAGAAAAAAATCTTCACATTGTCACAGTATGGCAAGGCTACACTCATGCAATGTGACTTTAGTGTGAACAATCAACACAATTTAAAGCTGCCGTCGGCAACTCTGGCTGATTGAGTGGACTTAGGCAAAATTTTGAATGTTTACAACTCTCATGCCCCTCCCCCACTATCAACGAATACCCTCCCACAGAGTTCGTGCTCGTCTGTGCGCCATCACTCTTCGCTACTGCGCGAACTTCAGGCGTGTGCATGTGATTGACGTGTGCATGCACGACTTGTGATTGACAGTCATATCTCACACCCCCCTGCGCTGATTGGACACAATGAACCGGGAGCGGTGGATTTTTGCAAAACAAATAACACGCTCCAGGTGGAGTTAGAAGCTCGTTTTTTTTTTTCTAAAACCACTTTATTTATGTTGTTCTGTCGGAATATAGTGTCGAATTCGCTGAATATGATAAAAAAAAAAGTTGCAGACGGCAGCTTTAACTGTGAATTTAATTTAACACAAAAATTTGACGGTTTCCCAAACTGGGATTTCCCCCAGGGCTTCTTGAGTTGATAAAAAGCAAATTAATAATTAAATGATAAAAACAATTATAATAAAATAAACATTTTCCAAAAACAAGTGATAAAATAAATGATTTGTTTATCTGCATGTCATGTAGCCATTAACCACAATCACAGAACCGTAAACATGCAAATGTGTGCATTTTAATTTGGAATATCACTAAAGTGTTCCCTGTTGGACAACATTAAGAATTTGTTTTCACAAAGTGCTGTCAGATAGATTGCTTGATTTACTCTTTGCATGAATACTAAATTGATTTAGGAATTATTCTAAATTTAGTGTTACATGCAAAGGTGGAAAAAGAGTGTTTTACGCATATGAATCACAATTAAAATGTCACATGACCAATGTCACTGCTTGAAAGTCATTAATTATGATCATAGCCTGTCACATACCTGTATGTATTCTGTAAAGCCCACCTTTTAGACTAATTATTTACAGGATGAACTTCTGACACTACACTGAGTAGGAAGATACAGTTGAAGACATAACTGAAGCCTTGCGGCCCATTTAATTGGAAGCTGTTTGTTCAAAAGCATGACAGTAATTTACAGGCACAAAGAAGTCTTTGAAAGTGATGCTGAACACATGTTCTTTATAAGACCAGTTTATTCTGTGCCATGTTGCATATAAAAGTCAATATTCTAAACAGTCAAACTGCATATAAATACCAGCAATTATATTGCAAGTTAAAACAGATTAATAATTTTGTATTGTAAGTCACCTTGAACATTTTTTTGTAAAAAGATTACCATGCCTTGAGATGCATCAACATTAAGTTCGGTAGAATTTGAGTAATTAACAAGCCACAAATGATATTGGACTGCAGAAATGTTGGTATCATTTAAAGTTGAAAATAAAAAAAATCAAGACTTAAATCAACCTTTTCAACAGACTTACCCCACATTCTATGGCGATCTCCAGAGACCTGCACCATTGGGATGGGGGGTATCCACATGAAGGCTTTGGGTGAGATTTACTCTGGATTTCATAAACACTGAGGAATATGACATGAAATGCACAAAGTATCCGAGTGTTCATTTTGTGGGTATTTAGAGAGTCACTGAGCTTTCTTTGAGTGGTATGAGAGCTTGTTTGTACTCTCCTCCCATCAAAATAACCTCAGAGCTCCAATTATCTGTGAGCAGCTGCAGCTGAAAAGACACAATACGCACTGACCTCAGATCAGCAACGAGAAGCTGCTCAGTAATCAAAGAGGGCTCAGAACTGAGATCAGTGATGTGCCTTTGTAAATATTGCAATAAAAAATAACTATCTAAATAAAATCTTACTTAATATCACTTAAATCTCACTGAATATCACTTAAATTATACCAAAATAAATACCTAAAACTACAACTGTTAATTTTGTCTAAAAAAAGTATTTGACTAGCAAATTATATTTTTAAGATATAGGCTACTTAATATTTGTGTTAAACTTCAATTACTACACAGCTCAATGTCATTATTTTTCATTTTTGTGATGTAGCATAGTGCATCACCGAGTCCATAAATAGACACCAGCAGTGCACATAGACAAATTGAATTCATCTGAAGAAGATACACAGGCATAATTGGGGCGTGGACATGTGACGCAGCAGAGAGGATCAGCCTGTTGCAGCACAAACATCCTGTAAAGGTGGGGTTAGGGAATAAATCTGAAGTTATCATTTTTGGGGCAATAGGGGCTAATAGTAGCCTGACGTTGTCATACTTGGATTCTAGTCCGTTCCTGTTTCAACCGTACCAGGAAAAAAAATGCGTCTGCACTCAAAAAAACATCTTTCCAATCGACAAATGCCTTGATCGCGGTTCTCTGTTCCTCTTTTAAATGAATGCGCTGTCTACATCTTCTATAACAGATGCGATGGCTGAATCTACACATCTCAATTCTCCAGCAGCACCCATTCTTTGTTGTCAACGAATTCAACCCTTAACTCAAGCAGTCCATCGTATAAAGCCCACCCTGACAATTTGATTGGTCCGAACAGCTTTGGTTCGGACATACCAGACCGAACTTCCCATCCTCAAATGTTGTGGGCGGGGCTAAGTTCAGCTGGCATCCAGGCTAGGCTGATAGTGACTTAAAAGACGAGGTCCATGGTTATCGAATGTGTAGTCTCAGATAAGAAATCTGGGTGTAATTTTTGATTCAGCACTTACATTTGATGCTCAGATCATGTATGTGGTGAAAAGCTGCTTTTTCCAGTTAAGGATAAGTACAAGAAGGATTTTTTATGTCAGATGCTGATCTTTAGACCATTTATTGCATTTATTTCCCCCTGCCTGGGTTACTGTAATGCACTTTATTCGGGAGTAAGCCATAAGCTTATCAAGATTGCAATTGGTCCAGAAGAAAATGGGGCATATTACACCGGTTTTGGCTCACAGTTAAATGTTGGATTTAGTATAAGATGTTGTGGTAACACTTTACCATACGGGTCCACTAATATGCATTCATTTATGCTTAACTAATCCCCAGATAATCATGTGTTAATGTATGACTCATGAAGAACTAAACCATTAATTAATGATTACAATCAGCAACTAATAAAGATTATATAGTTATATATATAGTGAATTGTTATTTATTAAAGGTGTCATAATGTATTCATTTCTTAATAATACATTAACTAAAAGTGTAAATTAATGCGTTAATTACCACAATTGGGCAAAGCAATGTACTTCAACTTCAAATGTCTGCTTTAATTAATCATTAGCTTATGATTTGCAAATGTATCATTATGTTATGACTTTACTTGTTGACTATTAACTAACTGTTAAGTAATATGCCATTTATGGGTTTTGACAGTTGCACATGCAGTGAATGTAATGTCAAAGAATGTGTTTGAAGGATGGGTAAGTTGGGCTGCACACCAGAATCTGAACTCCTGACCACTGTTACACTGTGTTTAAACTGGACGAGACCTGCTGTGTACACTGGACATGACAGACCATTGCAAGTCCATTTGTCGTTCGTTACAGAAATACGTCAGAAATAGAATGTGGCATCAGTTTACTTTCGGGGTTTTGTCGTGTAGTGTCGCGCTGCATCCAGTGTATCACTGATTATAATGGGTTTGGGTTCTTTGTCTTGTCCAGTCTTGACACAGTGTTCTGAAATAGCAGTGCTCGGCCGCATGTTCTCAGTGTTCCACGACCTCAAGCTTAACCTGACATATTCCTGTGCGTGAACAACAAGGTAGCCTACTGGATGCGGCAGTTCATCTGACTCAGTGAAATCTTGGTTGTAGATGGTTGGAAATTGAAATCCATGGCTTAGTGTGGATGTCAAAACCAAATGACATATTACTTAACAGTTAGTAAATAGTCATGTGCCTCAACAAGTAAAGTCATAACATAATGATACATTTGCAAATCATTAGCTAATGGTTAATTAAAGCAGACAATTCGAAGTTGAAGTACATAACACATTAATTTACACTATTAGTTAATAAAATATGTTATTAAGGAATTAATACATTATGACACATTTAATTAATAACAGTTCATATATTGCTTAATCTATAAATCATTTAGAATCTTTATTAGTTACTAATGCAGTAATCATTAATTAATGGTTTAATTTGTCATGAGTTATACATTAACACATGATTATCTGTGGATTAGTTAAGCATAAATTAATGCATATTAGTGCACCCGTATTGTAAAGTGTTACCGATGTTGCTATTATGTTTATAAAACTGACAATGGAATGCCCTTTATTATTTTATTAAATAATTCACATGAATTCAAGTAGAAGTAAAAGACCAGTAAACTGTATTTTCTTGTTGATCCCCAAAACCTGCCTGAAAACTAAAGGGGATCAGTTTTTTTTTGCTGTTGGCCCGAGGTTGTGGAATGTCCTTCCATCTGACATTATATCTGCATCTTCTGTTAAAATGTTTAAATCTCGCTTGAAACATTATTATTTATTATTATTTATATTATTATTATTTGTTTTCTATGGCTTTTAATTGTATTTGGAAGCTGTATTTTATTTGATCTTATTGTTATCCTTTACATTTTTCTTTGATGTTTTATGTTGTTTTATCTATCTGTATTTTTACTGACTGTACATTTCTTTGATCTACAGATTAGTTGTAAAGAGCTCTATAAATAAACTAGACTTGAGACCCTTGCTAGAACTGCTGGGAGGAGAGCTATCGGAGGAAAAGCGAACAGGCGCAGGTAAGCCTCGGCCACGACTGCACCATGCATCCAGCCCCAATGAGCTGGAGGTGTTAGGGCGAACCGGAGGGGACAGTGGGTTGTCTCCTCAGAGGCAAACAGATCCACTTCCGCTCTGTAGTACCTCTGCCATATGGACTCCACTACTTGCGAGTGTCACCATTCCCTGGGCCTCATGTATGAATGTAAACTGCTTTTAAGGAAAGGAACTTTGCTTCTGCCCAGAAAAGGATCTGCTGTGCCTTCTTGAATCTCGATGTGAAAGTAGCCTTCCTTTAGATCTATCATCAAAACCAATCCTTGTTTGTGAGTAAGCATCTTAAACATGTACGTACGAAGAGTACGATTTTAGATCTCAAGCCTCTCAGATCTAAAATCAAACGCTACTATGCAGCGATTGTAGAAGTCTGCCTCTCTCCATGGGAGGGGTACATTTCCTATGGCCCCGTTTGCCAGGAGGGAGTGCAGCTTTTGCCTGAGAAATGTCTCATCTCCTAACTTTTGGAGTTAGGTGCACTTTTGTTGTAACAACACCCCAGAAACAAAGTGGACGAGAACTGAATTCTTTAACTTTTTCTTATATTTAGGACCCACTGAGAGATGTTGGGCTGAAGATGCCACACTGCCAAAAGCCTGACAGAGGGCTCGTGTTTTCTATAGTTTGGTCTGTTCGAGGCCCTGAAGGAAGAACTGGCAGGAACCATTTGAATTGGCAGGAACCCGTTCACTCGTGAATGGCCTGTTGGGCGCCTCCACCTCCCGAAACACAAAGGGTGGCGGGATAAGTAGAGATTTCCCCCTGAGAGCCCAGAAGAAAGTCTATACACATGATGCAGCAGTGGAAAGGCCCATATATTCAAGCAAAAACTAACTGGTGTGAAATCATTTAGAACAAATTCAGGCCAAAATGAAAAAACAGCAGTTGCAAACAACCATTGCAAAGACATTTAAGTGCATGAACGGTGGTTGGCACTCTGCCTTTATAAAATGGCACGATCGCCAATTCCATTGAATCCCTTTTCTTCAGAATGTTGACTTGTCATCGTCTGAAAAAGTAGATCCTTGCCATAGAAAAGCACCTCTTCAGCGGACGGTATCACAAGCTGCTATTGTGAACACGCCGCTCTGCTGCCGAGAATATATAATATAATATATAATATATAATAATAATATATATATCTGACCACATGACTTTCTCCCATGACTCCTCTGGATCATCCAAATGGTCATTGGCAAACTTAAGATGGACCTTGACGTGCTGGTTTAAGCAGGGGAACCTTCCGTGCCATGCATGATTTCAAACCATGACGTCTTAGTGTATTACCAACAGTAACCTTGGAAACGGTGGTCCCAGCTCTTTTCAGATCATTGACCTGCTCCTCCCGTGTAGTTCTGGGCGTATTTCTCACCTTTCTTAGGATCATTGAGACCCCACAAGGTGAGATCTTGCATGGAGCCCCAGTCCGAGGGAGATTGACAGTCATGTTTAGCTTTTTCCATTTTCTAATGATTGCTCCAACAGTGGACCTTTTTTCACCAAGCTGCTTGGCAATTTCCCCGTAGCCCTTTCCAGCCTTGTGGAGGTGTACAATTTTGTCTCTATAGTGTCTTTGGACAGTTCTTTGGTCTTGGCCATGTTAGTAGTTGGATTCTCACTGATTATATGGGGTGGACAGGTGTCTTTATGCAGCTAACGACCTCAAACAGGTGCATCTAATTTAGGATAATAAATTGAGTGGAGGTGGACATTTTAAAGGCAGACTAACAGGTCTTTGAGGGTCAGAATTCTAGCTGATAGACAGGTGTTCAAATACTTATTTGCAGCTGTATCATACAAATAAATAGTAAAGAAATCTTATATTGTGATTTCTGGATTTTTTTTTTTTTAGATTATGTCTCTCACAGTGGACATGCACCTACGGTGACAATTTCAGACCCCTCCATGATTTCCAAGTGGGAGAACTTGCAAAATAACAGGGTGTTCAAATACTTATTTTCCATAACTGTATATGCAAACATTTTGAATTTTTCATTTGATGACCCCTTTAAGTTTCTCAGAAATGTGAGCTAGACGGGCTAACCTTTGCTCCCCGAATGCATCAATGAGCCTTGGGTGCCCATGACCCTAACACTTGGGTGCCCATGACCCTAACACCCTAATACTTGCACCACTTTTGGTATGTACTAAACACTGCCCAAAGTGAACACCCCACAAGACTTGGCCTTTTGGAGAAGCCTTGACCCACAAATCTAGCCCAGTGCTTCTAAAACCCACCACTGCACATTTCGTTTGTCTCACTCATCATACACTGTACATCGTACCCAGTTCAATTCTTGTAGTCTAGACTAATGACCTGGTGAGTTGAATTTGGTGTGCTAGTTGAGGGAGACATCGAAAATGTGCAATGGTTCTCCAAGACAGGTTTGAGAAGGACTGGTCTAGCCATCACTATTTGGCTCTTGTCAAAGTCACTCAGATCTTTTTGCTTGCCAATTTTTTCTGGTTCCAAAACTGTTCACTTGCTGCCCCCATAGTGCTTCCCAACTATGGCCCTTGTGACACTCTGCACATTTTGTATGTCTTCTTTATTTAACACATCTGATTCAGATCATCAGTTCATCACAAATGAACTCCATGAACTGAACAGATGGATTCAGATAAAGGCAAGCTCACACAACACAACATTTGGCCTTATTTTGTTGACAAAACCCCTGGTTCGCAAACCAAATCGGTGCTCGTCGCAGTCGCTAGTGCTCGTTGCGCAGGTCAGCAACGTGATCTGAGACTGTCTGGAGCAGTCACAGATGCTGTGATACTTTCAAACGTGTATTGCCACCTGATATTCTAGTGTAACGACAAGGTGGAACTAATCCAGCCAATCACAGTGCAGATGGAATAAATGGAAATATCTTGTTATCACTTGCGTGAATTTCTCGTGTGAATTTATGTGAGGAAATGTTTTTTTTCCGCTGTTGGTTGGGACTGGCTCTTGACCAAATGTCTTGTTTGTGCACCTCGTCAGCATTGTGTTGTGTAGTATGCTTTGACAAGACAACGACAGATGGCAAGAAACATTGTTGTGTAGTGTAAGCACCACAGCAATTCAGTCTTACAGTCCTATTGTTTAAACTTGCCCTAAGGGAGACAAAAATATGCAGAGCGGTGATCCACAGGACTAAAATTGAGAACCACTGCCATAATATATCCCACCAGTTGACAGGGAGCATTGTAATGATATAATCACTATTATTCACTTAATAGAGAAGATGAGAGAATAGAGAGACGCAATTCGCATATCAGAGAAGAGTTAGGTACAATTTAATCTGACACAAACTTAAATCTTAACAAAAGATTAAGTAAAATGTAAAATTTAGAATTTGCACAAGCATGTTAATTGCACTTTAATTGAAATATTGACTAAGCTGACTAAGCAGTTTATTTGCATTAATAACAATATCATGAATATCATCAACAGTTGCCTGCTAAACAGCAATATCACACTTGCATGTGTAAATGTAACTAGCAAAGAGACTGACACTATACAATTGCATGTACACAGTTAAAGTTTTATAGGTTTGGAATCCCATCCTTGACCTAATCACAAGCTCTTCATCCTTTAGCCAAAATGTCCCTGGAATCTGGAAGGAGATTTCGCTGATGCTCTACAGGTAAATATAACCCAGTCTAGGCTAGAATATAATGATCATTCAGAAGATAACAAATTAATGTCACAGATTAACTCTTAATGCACGCTGTATTTATTGTTGCATAATTCAAAAGTATTGATTTTAGCATATATATTTGAATATCCAAATCAGACGGTAATCAAATGTCCATTTTCCATGTTGTGATTTTGGTATTCCAGAAGTATTTTTCCACATCAGCCTGTTAAGTGAAAAAAATGAAGATGCTGAATTTACACAAATACACAAGACCTGATTTTCTGATCTGTAGTTTAAAAATTAACCTGTTAAGCTGACATGGTGAAGTTCACACCCCTTCAAGCTTCAAACCCCACAAGTTCGATTGGTGAGGGAATTGCCTGTTTGTAGATAGTTCGCTAGAGAGGACAAAATAATAATATTTTTGTTCAGCCAACAGAAGCAGAAAAGCAATAAGACATATTTTAAATTGAAAAGACATATGAGAACATATGGAATGTGTTCATATGACAACAACCTCTGGAATTTTCACTCTCATGTCAAAGGTCTCTGGTGAGAGTGCTACAACAGTGACAGCTGCCTGGTGTTCTGGATTTTTCTCATATTTCTGGTAGAAACCCATAATATAAGATATGCCAGGCACATACTCTTGAATTCTGAGGGAAATTCATGTGAAAATAGAAAAATAACACAAGGCATGAGATTTGAAATCTTATAATAAATAGTAATCTCAAGCTGTGCATTGGTATTTCAGGAAATGTACCTTTGACCAATCATTGTGAACACTGAGGGGAGAGCTCCCCAGTTAATCTTGGTGTATATGGAAGGTTTAGACTCTGGCTGGCATGCTGAGGACACCCTCATAGATACATCATATGTCTGACACTCTGCACCCCATTTGAGATGGGCCTAAAAACACAGGACAAAAATCAGTGAGGCAATATGGAAACCAATGAGAATAAGTTGCACAAGAAACAAGCACTTTACCTTTGCTGATGAATGACTCTTATCTACGTTTGCATTGGCACATATTTTCCAGTTTGCTTGTTCACCAACTTCAGAGACTATAATTTCAACGTTGTCTCTTTGAGCTGTTGGCAGATAAAAGGCTACACCTTCATAGCCCAGCGGTTTTGCTGGCGGACTTAGACCAAGTGCTTTTACTGTGACTACAGGCTCTGGAGTGGAATCAAGAACCTACAGCATGAAGAAAATGGCAGAGCTTAAATAAGTTGACTAAGCAATCCCTAGATAGTTACTCTCTAGTTAGACTATTAAAGTGTTAACATTAATCATGTTCTTACAGTTATGTAAACATGTTACATTACTTTTGCACAAATATATCACCGCTGCTCTTTTTTTAATTATTTTTTTTTACTATAAATAAGGAGTACATCTGGATTCTTTGGAATCACAAAAATTTAAATTAATTTACCAGCAGTTTTACAACATAAATCTCTGGGTGGACTGAATGAAAACTTTCCCACGCATTGTATATCCTGCAGCACATTTACAGTGTGTACAGTTGTAAGCTAGTCTTCATCTGTCTGTCCAAGTATACACAACATAATACATAATTGAAATTTTAAAGGATTAAGGATGATTGAATCATCCCTTTTTAAATATCTTCATTTGAATCAATGATTTCAGATGGTTCTATTGCACCTGATATGCAGGGAAGGAACTGGATAGATTGTGTTCTTCACAGGAGGTGGTCTCATCTCTTGTGTTCTGCATAGAGGGAGCATGTAAAACAAAATGGCTTCACATTTATTCTCAGTTGACTACTGGGAATGATTCAGTCACTATAACTGATAAAGAGTTATGGCTGAGTCATCATACCTTGAATACTCTGTGGCTGAGATCCATCATTTCACTCACTCCTGGATGGTGTTTTCTGCCCACAGTGACCTGAATCTGAATCTTTTCAATGGGTTTTGCACCCTTTGCTTTGGAAAAAGAAACAAGCTATTTATACGAGTCCTTAAATATAATTTTTTCATTATATAAATAATTAAATCAAGGTTCTGGTACCTGGTTCTAGTTGATATGAAAAGTGGGTATGTCCCAGGAAGTAATACAAAGGATATTCATGAAGGTAATGCGATCGTTTGGCTTCTGCCTCAATACAGATTGCAGTTCCATAAATCTTGGCTTCAGCACATTGCCTGAATTTCATTGCAGAGTCCTCAGTCTACCACAGAAAAAGACAGTTGTTTAGACCACAGGATTTGTTAATCATCTCCATTTTGTTCTAGTGTTGGAGGACTGCTATACCTGTTCATCTTTTGAAGTGGGTAAAATTCTTCTGGCCAGTGGCAAACCCTGCTGGGAGATCTCTGTCTCAGGCATCATGGGAGTAATTTTGGACAAGGATGGATCCTCAATGTTTCTCAAAACAGCAAACACATTAGAACTGTTTGATGAAGAGTAAGAAATCATTAGGATATTTGGTGGCACTTTATTGCATATTACAATAGTACGGTAGATATGTTGCAAAACGTACTTGACTGAAAATAACTCAGTGACTGTTTTCTTTGGAGTCAAGTTCATTTCATACTTTTGCTCTTTCACGTTTATTTTCAAGTCAAATGCCCATGGCAGGTCAGTTATTATCTTACTCTTCAGCTCAACACCACACTGGAAAAGATCTGTGTTGATTCCATGGAAGACAAAATTATCCTTCGTCACTCTGTAGACAGGAGGAAATTCAACTTTAAGTTTAAGAATAAATAAGTAATTCACCCAAAAATAAAAATTATGTCATTATTTAGTTACCCTCATGTGAATTTTACAACAGAAAAGAGGGGCTAGGAAATTCTTCACAAAGAGGCTAGAATATTCTTTTACAAAAGAAAGTAAGTCATTCCATTTAGATGAACTGTTTCTTTAACATGCTATGTGATCCAGGTGAGCACATACATAAAGGTGCAGTCAGTAACCTTTCCCTCATTAAAACATTTTTACTCAAAGAAATGAAGAGCACTTTGGGAAGTTTAAATTCATGCACACTGACACAGACACTGTAGTTATGTCAGCAGTCTCGTAAATGCAATTTAATTTTACATTGAGCGTGGTGTCTCATGAAGTCTGCCATGTTGATCACATGACCTCTGAATAATATTCACTTTATCTCAGTAACCATAGAACAAAATCAAGGCCGACTGCAAATTACCAGATTGGCATGGGTAACTGAAAAGGTCTTAGGGTTACGAATATATCCCCGGTTCCGTGATAAGGGAACTAGATGCTGCGTCAGTTTATGGTGCTATTGGGACACGTCCTCATGGAACCTGATGTCTGAGACATGGCAATGTGTATGTGACACATTCCATGAACCTGACACATCAGTGTGCAGATCCGGGCAAAAAGGAAGGCTCACCAGAGCTGACCTGACAGGAATCGCTCATCTAGACGACCACAAGAGATTTTCTGTTTCAGACCTGACCAGTCTAGCCATAATCTGGTGGTAGCTCAAGTCATAAACTCCACAAGTTCATCATATGCGGGGCTACGATAGGAGGAGATGTAGATCAGATGTAGATGGAGAGCAGATGTAGATAAAATATCTACCTCCATATCTAGTTTCTCTTAACTAGAGGCGAGTATGCTCTCAACCAACCTGGAAGAAGCCACAGCGGGATTCCAGATCAGCCATTAGAGCCACGGAGCAAGAGGGGAAACCCCTTCAAGCTCATTCTCTAGCTATATCTGTGATTCCCATGATCATGGCCACCGATCTGCCTCGGCAGATGTGGAGCCAGAACCATCATGTACAGAGACTTGACTCCCATTGCTTGCAAATGACAGCAAAAATGGAAGCGAAGCTTTCTTACCGGAAACTGGTCACATTGAACACATCCAGCACCCTCGAGTACTGAACGTGTGTGCTCTGCTCCCAGACAAACAACACACATAATGTGTCCATCACCAGGCGTTATAAAACATACATTTTGAATTGTCTTGCCATTTCATTCTCTTTCTTTTCTTTCTTTCCACTCACACATTGCTCTTTGTTTTATACAGCACTCATACAAGTGGCTTCATGAAGACAATTAAGTTGATTACGTGTTTGCAGGAACCCTATTTATACACTCGGGAGCTCCGATGCTCCGCGCATCGCACTGCGTCGACCAAAGGTATTGGCGTAAAGTTACACCAGGTTACATGAGGACTCATCCCCATAGCATCAACAACTGACACACAGCGTTGAGTTCCATCAAAAGGGATCTATTGATTGATGTTGCTACATCCACACCACTGGGTGTCAGTGTCCAAGTTTAAGATGACTGTCACATCAGCCTGCCTAACATAAACCCAAAACTACTGAGTCAACCTTTAAATAATCACAGCTGAAAACATTTTATCATTACCCAGCAAAGCCATCTGTCTGCAGGGAAATGTCTGAGCTTAACAGCTCACCCAGATGTTCCTTTGGAGGAGGATTAATTTCAGCTTTAGCTGTAGATATAGAATATGTTAATATTTTGTATTTAGCCCAATATTTTCCAGTATTAACAGAAGTCTAATGGGAAACTGACAATAAATGGTAAAGAAAGAAAGAAAGAAAGAAAGAAAGAAAGAAAGAAAGAATGAAGGTATCACCTTTCATTGTGAAACCATTTACTATGGAATAATATTTGCTGATTTCAACCGGGAGACCCAGACAAGTTGGCTGTATGAATCGAGCTTCATACACAAGGTGAGGCTTGGTCCAGTGCCAGGAAGTCCCTCTTTGAAGATCCTGAATCTTTTCCCAAACTTTACTCTCCTTCCCTGCAGAAGGACTAAGTGACTGAGGACAAGAAAATAATGCTTCATGTTTCGATTACATTTACACAAATTAAGAATCAACAAGAAAAATAAGTCTCTATCTTCTGTTAAAAACTGCAGATGGTGGAATACCTTTATGATGCTCTGAATGGATTCTCCGCTTACATCCATTAAAAAGGCCTCCTGTCCAAACAAGCGTACATATGCCGTCAGTAGGGGTCTGTCTTTCGGTAGGTTCTGCCAGTCAGTGAGCTTTAAATGATAAGAGCATAACCATTAACATAATGCTTGACATAAGTTGTTCATTTAATAAATCCTGAGACCGAAGATGCTCACAATTTTCATTATAGAGGCAAAATCTGTGAGTTGAGGGATTTTTCCTGCAAACAGCTCTTTGATTCCATCTGCGTGGACACCAAGCTGAAAACATATTACATATTACATATAAAAACATGGTATACATCAAATTACACTGAATATTATAGATTTGGTTTGATTACCTCAAGAAGTTGTAATATTCTCCCAATGAAATGTATTTTCCCCTTTAGCATAAAATTTGAAGGTATGAGACTTTCAGTTTTCAGCATATAAACATCAGTGGATGTCCCAAATAAAAAGTCATCTGATGAGACAAGAAACAACATCAGACCATCCCCAGCACCACAAAAGGCTTCACTACAAAACTATCGATTAAAGGCCTAGTTTCACAGACAGGGCTTAGATAAAGCCAGGTTTAGGCCTTGATTAAATTAGGACATTTAAGTAGCTTTTATGAACGTGCCTTAGAAAAACAAACATTACTAGTGTGCATCTTGAGACAAAACAATGGCACTAACATATTACTAGGGTTAAGCCTTGTCTGTGAAACCTTGGGGAAGAGATGTAAACCCACCATGGAACCAGTCAAAATGCATGCTCTTGCTGTAGCGATAACTCAGGTGGCCAAGTTTGCGGGTAAGAATCTTCATGGCAATGTTACAGGCAGTAGATCTGTTTAGAAGAAGCAAAGAGGAATGAGGACAATTCAGATGCTCTGAAAGAAGATGAGGATAACACAGTAGACAATTTAGCATGCTTACAGATTTTGATTATCAGGGGTGCGGGACTTGGCAATGCCTTTGAGCAGAGAGTAGGAGAAGCTGGCAACCTGCAGGTCAATCTCCTCCAAGAGGACCTCGGATATTACTGAGATCAGAGCTATGGATGGCTTGGTCTCTAGAAGCACCATGCAGGCCAGCATGCGGATTTCAGAAGGAAGAGTCTTTTGTACAAATAGGTTCAAGACAATATCCTGTACCTGTAAATATACAAGAAGTAGAGAGAGGGTCTGCATCTGCTGAAAGGGGTCCTTGCTAGTGGAGACCATTGTGCTCGTGATTTTACGCATACACGAGGGTCCGCGTATGCAAATAGATTGAGTCCATCAACACCCTCAAAGCTTGCCCAGTCGTATGCCTCTTTGTGGGATCTAAATTTTTTCTTGGCAACGCTTGTCAGTTTAGATTTATATGCTGTTGAATGTTTGGTTATCACATTAGCTTACTTGTGCATAAACAACTTCTATCTGATCCTTCTGATTTACTCAGATTTTCTTCTTCCCTTGTTTTCGGATTAAGAGATGCTGTACTATTTCAGAAGACAGCGCCCCCTACCATATAATAGTCAAAACATGGATTGCCGGAAAAAAGTAATCAATGGCTGGAAAGCATTTAATCATAAATGACAGAAAATCTTGTTAATGGCAGGGAAAGAGATAAGCGATGTAAGGTTGAATGGGGATTATCTGTGGGCAGCCATTTTCAGGTATATCCAGAGATGTTTGACTGGGTTCTGGTCTGCGCAGTGGCTGGCCAACTTAAGGACAATTACTAGTTAAAGTGAATATAAAAAGTCTTTAAATTGCACATTAACGTAGGCATAATATCATCTTATGAATAATTAAATTACACATTTCAATATCACCTAATATCTACCTTTAAGAGAAAATTTAATCTATCAGATATGTTGACAAATGCAGATGTTAGAAAAAAAAGGGTAACACTTTATTTGAAGGGGTGTGCATAAGACTGACATGACACTGTCATAAACATGACATAACACCTGTCATGAACATGAAGGAGTCTTTATGAATGTTTATGACTGTTGTCATTAAGTGTCATTCGGTAAATTATGACACTTTTAATGCAAAGTTGACATTGTTTAAAATGTCTTTGTTATGACAACTTGTCATTAACAAAAGACAAAAATGTCTTTGTTATGACAACTTGACATTAACAAAGACAAAAAATTTCTTTGTTATGACAACTTGACATTACCCAAGACAAAAATGTCTTGATTATGACAACTTGACATTAACAAAGACAGAAATGTCTTTGTTATGACAACTTGACATTAACCAAGAAATCATAACCTGTCAACCTGTCACAAATATGTCATAACACGTCTAATTATCAAACTTAAAGCATTTGACAGTGTAATAACCCTTAATGACATCTTTATAACTAGTACAATGTGTTCCACTTTACTTGAGGACAAGTAAAATATTCATGACACAGTTATAATGGTGTCATGACGGCCAAAGTTGTGACAGGTTGACAGGTTATGATTTCTTGGTTAATGTCAAGTTGTCATAACAAAGACATTTCTGTCTTGTGGGATGGAATTGCATAGCTGATGAGTGGTGCCTGGTTTCATCCAGACATGATGCTTGGAACTGATATTCATTAAAACGGAGAAAGGTGTTTCTCACAGTCTGAGGGCCCTATTTTTACAAGCGCATGGTCTAAAGCGCACGGCGCAAAGGCACTTAAAAGTGAACTTGGCAACTTTTTTAACGTAATAAAACTGTCTAAAAATCATTTGGATGGTTAAACAACCTGTTCTGGTGAAATTGGGGACTTTCCCCACTCCCCCCTGCGTTCCCAGGCGGAAAACCAACCTTGCAACTTGTGGACTACCGTCCCGGCAAGATAGAAATTGGAAGTCTCGTGAGAAACACAAACTGCTTTACGGCAATTTGACATAAACAGACACGCCCCCCTCAATACTAGCTAGAATTAATACAAGCGACGATGGATCATTCACATGTTCCAGCGAAACGACAAAAGAGACAGTTATCGGTGGAGGTGAAAGAGATGAAGAAACTTTTTTTGACCGTGTGAGGGACCACACAACAGTAAACATTGGTCGTGCGTTCACTGAGTGAGTGGAGAGAGCTAAAATAAATTTAAGAATGCAAAACAGATGCTGACACTGCGTGTCTGCTAATGCAATTGTAAGTATGTCTTTGTTTTCTTTATTCCTTATTCTTGTAAGTGTTTATAAATGTGTTCAATCCATCTGTGTTCAGTCTGTGGTAGTTAGCTGACTGGCTAGCGAGCCAACGTGTTTGTATTTACGGTAGATTGCTATCTGTTGTATTGGGTTGCTGCTATCTACAGTATGTGGCAAACTTGACAAACAACTATTGTCATATGCTCCGCACGATAAAGTTGGCCGGCTCCGATAATAACAAATGCACATGAGCAGCGGTAGAAAGGGGGATCATGAGGGTGCCGCAAGTGAGATGTTTTTTACTACAGTGTTGTGAAATATACGCCCCACAGTGTTAGGGGGAGCTCGTGGAGAGAACATGTGACAACAAAAGTGACAATCAGTTTTCACAATCAGAGTTACCGAGTTCTGCTTTAAGACGTGTCCGAATCCACTTTTGCTAGTTTAACGACGGGAAAAATGGTCAGCATGCGACACATGGTCTAAAAGGGTTGTCCCTATTATCTTAATGTGTAATTGGCGTAATCTGAAATAAACCAACCAGAGTCTCATCTCCCATCACCTTTAAAAGCCAGTTGCGCTCACGCCATGACGGATTGCTATTTACATGACGGAATTTGCAAGCGGAAAGACTGAACGCTTTTCCAGAGAGGTAACGGATCTGCTGGTCCGCGAGGCAGTGGTTCTCAAAGTCTACCATCTACAGCAGTGGTTCTCAAAGTGGGGTCCGTGAACGATAGCCAGGGGGTCCGCGAAATTATTTATAACAGCCTACCGTCTTGTCATGTTTTCTTTATCATTTGAAAACTTGCTATTTATTCCAAAGTGACTTATCGGCCTAATGCATTTAATGTCAAATAACAAAAAAGTATGCTCTTAAAGGTTTCTATAGATAGATAATCTATCTATATTTCTTATTCCTGTGCGTCAAGTATTCGTTGTGTTTTGGTCGATTTTTGGGCACGCGCGCCAGAAGGAGACAGAGACGGCAGAACCGGCATCCTGTTGTTTTCTTTATTTTTAAAAGGCATGACATTTTGTAGTAATTTTTAATGTATACACAAATAAAATATAGACATTTTGCCGTTTTGAATGATGTACTCTTATCTGTATGACCGTAAATAAGAGAATTCCTTTGTTTCCACTGCAGAGGAAACAATCCAAGTGTTCGCGCCGGCGTCTCGCGTGCGCACACAATAGGCAATGTCAATTCTAGCTCTAATAAAATACTCACCGAACTTATAAAAAGTTCTGCTTAATTTTTTTTTGTTTTAGCTAATTACAGTGGATAAAAGCTAAATTTAACAACACAAGCACCTATTAAACATAATTTGCCATTATTATTGTACTATAGGCCTACTATTTGTGTACCTCGAATGTGTTCAAATATTGGAATTTAACATCTATGCAAAATAATCCTTGAAACATTTCTCATTTAAGGCCATTCCTGTTTGGAATATGTAATTGTGTTTTGATGTGATGTGAACAGTTTTGATGTGATGTGAACAATAATCATATTACATTCTGCATTTCCATTTTGTATGTGGATCATTCATTGTAAAATTTAAACTGTCATCTACTTGACAAAAAAATGTATTCCACTGCCCACTGACATGCTTTTAAAGCTATAGTTATCCCATTTTTTGGCCTTAAAACACATTAAAATGTGTAGATCAAAAAAATCTAAAATTCCTCAGGGGGGCATGCCCCTGAACCCCCCTAGCAAGATCACTTTTGGGACCTCAGTACACTATTTAGAAAACCCTGCATAGGACCCTGGGTGGAGACTATTTGTGTCAAAACATTTCATTAAGCGCTCCCACATTAACTTTGGGCTCAGTCACTGTTATAAATATGAGGGGGTCCTTGGAAATATTTTTCCCCTGTAAGGGGTCCCTGGCTCCAAAATGTTTGAGAACCCCTGATCTACAGGACAAGCTGGATTGCAGCATATCTTTATGTTCACAATGATAATCTTTTACATTGTAATCCTTTCATTTTTTAAATTTGGCTAGTTTGTGTGCTGCTGCACATCCTTGTGTGTGTAATAAGCAGAATGTATGTGCATTGTGCACCCGCCAAGAGGCTCATATTACTAATGCACCCTTTAAATAACAAAAAATAAAACTGCGGCATTGACTTTAGACCAGGTTTTTGTTGGTCAATGGCGTAGTCTATTTCAGTTGCCTCAAAATAGCAACCCGCCAACAATGTGCCTGAACACACCTCATTTTCAGACCAGCACGCCTATGGGCGCACAAATGGGTCCAATTAATTTGCTATTTGAACAACGTGGCGCAGGACGTGATAATGATAACTGTGTCGGGCTGAAACTATAGCAAAATAACACTTGCATTGCGCCGGGTGTATGATATAGCCCTGAGAGTCCTTTAGATGTTTTTTTTTTATTTTTTTTTTATTTACCAATTCCAAGCACACTTTTGTCTCATCACTCATAAAGCCCAGATCAGTGGAGTATTAAAGGGATGGTTGTCTTTCCCTGACAAGTTTCTTTCATCTCCGAACATGATCTCTGGAGCTCAACTAGAGTGACTACTGGGTTCTTGGTCACTTCTCTTACCTAACCCTTCTACCACAATTGTCAGTTTGGCCAGAGGGCCAGAGTCCCGGTTGTCTTAGCCTGGATTTAAGAATTATAGAGGTCACTGTACTCTTGGGAACCTTCGATGCCCAGAATTTTTTGTAGCCTTTTCCAGATCAGTACCTTGACACAATCCTGTCCCTGAGCTTCATGGCTTGGTTTTTGCTCTGATATGCATCAGCTGTTGACCTTATAGGTCTGTGTCTTTCCAAACCATATCTAACAAAATGTCACAGGTGGACTCCAATCAAACTGTAGAAATGATCCAGATGAATGTGATGCACCTGAGCTAAATTTCAAGTGTCTGAATACTGATATCAATGTGATATTTCAGTTTTTTTTTTCCTTCTGTTAAAAACATTTATCTTTGCCACTTTCCTTGCCACTGTCTCATTTTGGCTTGCTTAGTTAGGGACACTTAATATTATTTATTTGACTGTACTGAGACTATAGGAATACGAACTGAACTGTTTTCTACAGTCATTACTGTTTTCTACAGAGCTGCTTTATAACTGATTTAACTAATTCAATATTTAATGATCTTCACACAGTTATTTAACGAAACTGAATCAACACTGAACTGACCGCAACTGACCAATGACACTATTTTCTTTTTAGAGCTGCTTTAGGCAGAATCAAACTATGTTTGCATCATCGAATAATTATTTCGCTGTTTATACCTGTAAAGCTGATGTGAAACAATCTAAAAGCGTTATATAAATAAAGGTGACTTGACTTGAGTACTTACACTGTGGGGGTCCCTGTATGCAAGCAGTCTGAATGCCTGGACTGCAGCAACCTGTACTCTGGTTGGAAGTTTTTCAGCTGCAGCTGAGTAGCCTGGAAGGAACTTTAGTAGAGTCTTGATGCTGGAGGGATGAGCTGCATTTGCCAAGGCCTTTAGTGCAAGGACCATGTCCTCCTCAGAGTTTTTACTAAGGCTACTTGCAGCCATATCCAGTAATGGCTGGACAAAAAAGGACAAGAAAAAAGGTAAATATCAGAGAAATAAGTTATACATAATACTAGCAGATTATAAAATCAACCGGCATATAGAAGTGGGAGGCCAAATATACCTGCACCACAGTGACGGGGCAGGGATCAGTATACACACAGTATCTGTATAAAAGAGATCCATATGCCAAGACCACAGTGTTCCACAGGAGAGTTGGGGATTTACTGAAAGGAATTGTCAAGAACTCCTGGAAAGCAGAACACAGTATCAGAAGGCCAGTAAAATGCCATTAATGATTGTAACAAATACTTCCCCAGGTCACTGACTCACCTGAGCTAATGTCACTGGAACAGATTCAGCAGACAAGTGGTTAAATGCCACTACAAGTGCCTGTCCTGCCTCATTCGCTGTAATGTCTCCTACTTTGAATCTGGTCTCAAGGAATTTGAGGATCCTCTCATCTGTTACCTCCACAACCAAGTCCAGGAACCACCTCCTGAAGACCAAAAAAGAAGAGTCAGTAGAAGAAGTGCTTGGATTGTATAGTATTTAGAGTGTAACGAAAATACCTGTGCTCATCATTTCCTGAGACCTGCTTCCACAACTGCTCTAGATTTTCAAGTGTTGCCACACGTAGCAACTGGATTAGATCCAGAATATCTGTGCTGCTAGCGCTGTCCACGTGGTATATGTTAGCCTGAGCTAAGCGCTTAATTAAATCTAAAATCTGTGGAGTACAGAACAATTCAAAGTATTCACGAGTTAATCTACACGTCTATGGTTGAATATTTATTTGTATAATCTTGGAGGTTTGCCTTTGGCACTGGGTCGTTCAGGTTGATCATCACAACAGGAATTGGTTTAAGGCCCTTCTCTGTCTTGTACATTAGGTTGCCTCTGCTTTGCACCTGTCCAGTCACTATTTTGTCAGCTGTGTCTGAAACTTTGAGAAGCTCAATGTCC
Organism: Semotilus atromaculatus; assembly: GCA_031834385.1. Classification (NCBI taxonomy): domain Eukaryota; kingdom Metazoa; phylum Chordata; class Actinopteri; order Cypriniformes; family Leuciscidae; genus Semotilus; species Semotilus atromaculatus. The sequence continues at coordinate 23,645,663 of JAULUF010000020.1, read as the reverse complement.
CGTCTGCAGAAGAGGACACAACAAATGTCATGCACAATCAGCAGTCTTGCAACAATTTGTTAGCTGATGAATATATAAAGCACTTACAATGCCAACATTCGAGAGTTTCCTCCCTTTACATTGAGCGGAGAGAAAAACTGGCGCTCCTGAGTGGATGCTTTAGTGATCAGACCGCCATCTGCCGTGGACTTTACTGTGAAGGTGTGTTTCACTGTGGAAACAACATTCTCACCCCTCTGTAAGTTCAAACAACATTCAGATCAGTTCAAGGTTGAACGTTCAGATTTTTAACTGAAATTAAATTAAACACACACACCTGTTTGCTAAGTTTGTCTTCAGGGGCGTGAGCCATACCACTGTACAAAGCAGCTGGCTGTTGACAGTTTTTGATATCAACCATTTGGGTCACTATCAACTCTTTGGCATTGGAGTCTTCTTCAACTGTGTAACTGCTCTGACATACACCATGAATTCCCAACTAAAGACATACACAAATAAATGTTGTATTTTCCATGAGGTCATTCTCTTATTAATGGCTGTTTTGTTCTATTAACATGTGGATTTCATACTGTACCTCCACCAGTTCGTAAAAACTTTGTGTGGTTTTAACTGTGACTTGTAGAAATCCAAGGATCCCCCTCACAATATTTACAACTGTGTTTGAGACCTCAGGTGCTGTCCGGATGTCAGTAATTTGTCCCTTGGAGAATTCAAAAACGATTGGCTGGCTGAACTCGGCAGATAGACGCTTAGTGAGCTTTTCGGAAGGGTTAAATACACTTTTCCCAGGGATGCCATTAAAGTCTTCAAAATCTACATTTGAAATCTTCAAAGGAAAAGCACATTTTATAGAATGATTAGACATTATATAATTATTCTTAATATCTACTGAGTAAATAATAAATATATCATACATCTTAGGTTAGAATAAATTAAAAAATATTAAAATGTGATGGAATTGGAGGAAAAGTGTTTGTACCTGAAGGACAAAGGTTTGTGGCGATTCACCAATGATTTTAAAAGTGCACCTCAGCTTCAGCGCTGACTCAACCAGGTCTGGCATTTCCTGTCCCACTCGTACCAATCCCTCATATTTATACTCATACGTTTTTTTTGAGTTCAAGAAAGGCTCTAAAATGTTGGCCATTGAGAAATAATGAAACAGTATGTATCAGAGTCCTAAATAACTCGTTTTTAAAATATTTATTATTTATAAATTATTTATAGACATATACATCACGTATAATAATACAAATAATAGTATATCTTAGAATAAAGAGGCAATCTCTGCAGGTTTTTGTACATTATTTTGTTGACATACCATAATTGTCAGTCTCGCTGGCTAATGGAGGAGAAAGAAAAACTTTATTATTCTCTATTATTAAGTTTAATGGGAACATATTCATTTCTAAATAATATTTAAACAGAAATGATCATTACCACACTCTGCATGCAGTTCAATCTGGCTTAACTGTTTTCTGTTTTGTTTTTTTGTACTCACCAGCCAGGGCTACCAGGAGACAGAGATACAACCGCCACATGATTAAGTCCAGATGTGGTATCAGTCACTTGGACATCATCTTTTATAACAGGGTGCTATGTCTCCCTCCTACTCCCTTATCTGGTGCAGTTAGTGAGGTAAAGTGACCCTGTGGTATTGATAATACCTAGAATATCGTAATCATCTGCTGGCGGTAGATCCTTTTCTATATTTAGCACCTAAACTCTGAAACATGAACGTCACCAGCTGGAGTGGCACCAGAGGGCACTCCACATCAGACTATTGTCATTCCCTCACAAACTACATTTCCCATAACTCACTGCCTGGACTCATCATCCCTGATTGCATCCACCTGTGTCTCATTACTTTGTCAGTCTCAGGCTACGTTTACATGACCGGCTATTTTCATAAACTGACATTTCACCCTCTCCGGTTTCAAAAAATAACATTGTGCACACCTGTCAGTTTTCAGAAAAGTGTTTGTTTACACAAACCAGTGTATATATGCCGTCAAACCTGTAGGTGGCAGTGTAACGAGGAGCTCAAACCCATGTTAAGCCTGGTTCACACGGGACGATTTTAAAATTGAAGCAAACTGCGCGAGCGAGCGACAGCGCGCGCGAGAGACCGAGGGTGTCTGCGCATGAGCGACAGCTCTGTCTCTCTCTCTCGCGCTGTCGCTCGCGCAGTTCGCTTCGCTTTTGTCCAGTCCGGCGCCTCATACTGGTGCGCCATTCTGCCGGCTGTTTTGATTTTGTTTTCCGGTGCTTCCTCTGCACCTCGTCACCTCGCTTTCTGATTGGCTACACGCCACAGTCCACAGGCTGCGTGCTCGTTTGTCCCCGGGGGAAACCGCACACGAGGAGAAATCGGGCCAAAAAAATCCAACATGTTGGATATCCCCGATTTGAGATCGGAGCGGTCCCGACGTCCTTCCGAGCAGACGAGAGCAGTCTTAACACACCACACACGGCAGGAATATCTGATCACATTATTTTACGATAATCGGAGCATTCTTAAGATTGTCGGAAGGGGTGAATCGGGGCTAAAATCGGCCTAATTATCCTGCCGTGTGAACCAGGCTTTAGTCAATCAGAATCCCAAAAATAGTACCAACAGCTCCTCGACATAATAGAGCAGCTGTATTTGTATAAATGCAAACAGACGAAAAGGGTTTGCTCCAACATAAATGCGACTGCTACTCTGAATGACCATAGCCAAATGAAAATGTAAACATAGGCTGAGGCCCCATTTAAATGTGACCTATTTAAACCATGTACACTCATGAATTCCCTGCAAAGTCCTATTTAGTGTTTATACTGCATTTCTGAGCATTCTCCCTTGTTTCATTGTCTCTTGGTTTTTCATTTTTGCCTGTTTCTTGGATTCCTTTTTTGCCTTTGATCCCTGCCTGCCTGCCTGTTTATTTGTTTGTACTGCCTTTCTGTGCTTGACCCTTTTTTTCTGTGTTCATTCTCAAAATGCATTTGGATCCTCAACACTTGTGTCTCAGAGCAGTGTCTCAGAACAGCTCCGAGACACGAAGGTTGAGATCCAAATGCAGCTTTAATTAAGGGGTAATCCAGACATGTAATCCAATATACAGGAAATAGGTCAAAACACAGGTAGGCAGTCCAAACAAACAAACAAACAAACAAAACAGGCAGGGGTCAGAGACAAAAGAGTAATCCACGGAACAGGCAAGAAATCTGAAAACCAAGAGACAAGAAACCAGGAAAAACGCTCGGAAATGTAGTGCAACAACATACAAAACTTCGCAGTGAGTGAATGCGTGAACATGGTTTAAATAGGCTGAGACTAACAGGGTAATAAGACACAGGTGAATGTAATCAGTGATTATGAGTCCGGGCAGGGAGTTATGGGAAATGTAGTTTGTGAGGGAGTGGTGATCGTTACACAGACACACTCTGTCAGTTTAAATCTCTTTAACCTAGCATACTCATAGCACACTAGCAATTTTCATGTAAAATGATTATTAGGCTGCATAAATTAGGTCAGCTGGAACCGGGAAAACTACCCATAACACCTGATGTACTCGTGACATCATAAGAAGAATGGCATCTACGCCACATATTAGTCTCTCTGTTTATCCAGAGGTTTACCATAGTCAGCTGGATCCGGGCCGTATCCAGATCTGATGAAGGACCTGCGCCTGGACACGACCACAACGCAGTCCTGAAGTGTCAACAGAGACGTGTCAACCTCTGTACAGTTGAAAACATTATCAAAATAACTAAACGACTAAAAACGCTGTATTATGCATGCCAGACAAGTAATTGGCAATCTCTCTTTGTAAAGAAAGACCTCACGTCCGCGCACATAAGCATTCAAACGTGCATGGCTATAGACTAAACACGTAATACGCAAATGCACGCTGTCACCGTTTACACAGATTAACGCTTTTTTTTTTTTTTTTTTACATGGAGATGATAACGGTATCGCTTTCAAAACTTATTTTGAAAAACTTGCACTTTGAAAATCTACTTCAAAGTTTGCGTTCTCAGGTCACCAAAACGATGTTGTGTAAATGAATGGCCAGAGCGTACTTAAAGTTTTCTGTTTTCAGTTGAAAACGGTGTAGCGTAAGCGACCCCTAATTAATAACTAATGATTTACAATTAATCAATCAAAAACTTACTAAGCTAGACAATGACTTTCTTCTAGAGCTGCTGTGCAGCCAAAACAATCATTGCTGTATTAGTTTCCTATTATCAATGTAAAGCTGCTTTGAAAGAATCTGTATTGTAAAAAGGGCTATATAAATGACGGTAACTTCACTTGTGGCACCACATTTGTTAGAATGTAGAAATTGTTCATCACATTGGCAGTATACACATATGCATATTAAGTACATTGCTATATATAACCTATTTATGTAATTTAATGGAAAATGTTATTTAATGGAAACTTATGTTATGTAAATGCTAGTCTTTGAGAATGAAACACTGGTTTGTGTTGTAGAAACAGTTTGAGTAAACAGAACTAGGGGACAAAGGTGTGAGACATGTCAGTGTGATCCCAGACAGTGTCATCACAACCTTTTAGGAGAGCATGTGACCTGCTAAACAAATAACAAGAACACATGACAAACTTTTAGTATATCCCCTTTTAATTGGATCCCCTCCCAAGGTTTTTTTTTTTTTTTTTTTTTTTTTTTTTGCCTGGCTGCTTTAAAATGGCTTTTTTTTTTTTACAGGCAATTTAAAGAAAACGACTTGTAAAAAAGGACAGTTTAAATATAATTTCTCTCACCTAGCCTATCACTTGAAGCAAAAATCCATCATTCTGTCCTTTAAATGTCTGTGTTAAAAGAGCATGTTTGGCCATTTAGTGAAGCTGATTGCTGTATAGCCTATTGTCTATATCTTAATTTTTATTTTGTAGCGGTTGTTCGAATGGTAGTGTAGCACAGCAGTCTGTTTGTAATAGTTGTGACTTGCTTTTTTCTATAGAACCAGCATTTAAGGGGTTAATACAGAGAGATTAGGAAGTGCTGTGAGAAAATATGATTGCTGCGTAGGCTGCTATGCCTTTTGTTATGGTTGTTCTGTGATTCTGCATTAAAGCTTTCAACAAAGATCTCCTTTGTTTGTCTTTCATTACAGCAGTTTGGTCAATTTGTTTGCACTCAGATATTCAAAATCTCCTCCACATGTAGTTGGTATATCAGTGGTAGCAGTTCCCCTTCAGGGACTACCGCTGCGTGTAATCGCAGTGGGAACGCCCCCCAGCGTAGCGCGTCTGAATAATGAATGAAATCAGTCAATGGAGAGAATGAGCGTACGGCGAGTGACGTCATCGACCAGGAAGCTATAAATATCCCCTGAATACACAAGCTGCCAGCTTTTGTTACTTCAGCAGCGCTCTGTGTGTGTCTGGAATCTTTCAATTGTGTTTGTCTGTCTTAGTCAGGAGTTTATCACTATATATATATATTTATATATAAAAAAAACAATATGAGCGAGCAGTATAGAAAGTGTGCTCCCCCCTGTACTCGATACATCACGGGTGGGGATTCACACGAGTTATGTGTTGCTTGATTAGGAATGCAGCATGCCCAGTCGGCTCTCGAGGGGGTCGATTGTGTGCATTGCGAGCGTTTTCCTATTAGAACTCTGCGCTCGCGGCGATCGCTCTTCGAGGAGAGCGGTATGCTGCGAGCTCCCCAAGGCTCGGGTCCCGCTTCTGTTGAGGCAGGGCGGCGGTGCTTGTCTTGGGGTTCGCAGATGGATCTCACCGGCGACGCTGAGACGGGCCCCGCCCTATCTCAGCCATCTCCGGCGGGATCCAGTGCCTCTCGCCCGGCTCTGGAAGCACGCGCTGCGGCGGTTACTTCTGCCCGGGTGGAGGCACATGATGATGTTGAATTGAGATTATCCAGTTCCGAGGAGCTGGATGTCGATAGTGTTGCATCAGAAGAAACGAGTTTGTCACATTATACTGCTAATGAGGAAGGGCTGATGGATGTGTTATCTCGGGCTGTTGAAAAGCTCAGCATCGAGTGGGCAGCTGATAGGCAGGAGTCTAAAAGTAAAAGCAAACTAGACGATAGATTTCTGTCTGCATGACCTCAGCCCGCTCGTCGGTGCCTACCTTTTTTCCCAGATCTCCACGCTGAGGTTTCAAAAACCTGGGTTAGACCTGTTTCTAGCAGAATTTACACTAACCAGTCTAATGCTTATAGTAACATTGTTAGTGCTAAATCTGCAGGGTATGTGACGATGCCGAAGGCGGAGGAGACGCTCGCTAGCTATCTCTCTCCTGCTTCGTCATCCTCACTTAAAGCACCGACTCTTCCATCCAGACCTTTAAAAAATACATCATTTACATTGATAATAGGAAACTTAATACAGCAATGATTGTTTTGGCTGCACAGCAGCTCTAGAAGAAAGTCATTGTCTAGCTTAGTAAGTTTTTGATTGATTAATTGTAAATCATTAGTTATTAATTAGGGGTCGCTTACGCTACACCGTTTTCAACTGAAAACAGAAAACTTTAAGTACGCTCTGGCCATTCATTTACACAACATCGTTTTGGTGACCTGAGAACGCAAACTTTGAAGTAGGTTTTCAAAGTGCAAGTTTTTCAAAATAAGTTTTGAAAGCGATACCGTTATCATCTCCATGTAAACAAAAAACAAAAAAAAGCGTTAATCTGTGTAAACGGTGACAGCGTGCATTTGCGTATTACGTGTTTAGTCTATAGCCATGCACGTTTGAATGCTTATGTGCGCGGACGTGAGGTCTTTCTTTACAAAGAGAGATTGCCAATTACTTGTCTGGCATGCATAATACAGCGTTTTTAGTCGTTTAGTTATTTTGATAATGTTTTCAACTGTACAGAGGTTGACACGTCTCTGTTGACACTTCAGGACTGCGTTGTGGTCGTGTCCAGGCGCAGGTCCTTCATCAGATCTGGATACGGCCCGGATCCAGCTGACTATGGTAAACCTCTGGATAAACAGAGAGACTAATATGTGGCGTAGATGCCATTCTTCTTATGATGTCACGATAACATCAGGTGTTATGGGTAGTTTTCCCGGTTCCAGCTGACCTAATTTATGCAGCCTAATAATCATTTTACATGAAAATTGCTAGTGTGCTATGAGTATGCTAGGTTAAAGAGATGTGTTTTAGTTTAGATTTAAACTGACAGAGTGTGTCTGTGTAACGATCACCACTCCCTCACAAACTACATTTCCCATAACTCCCTGCCCAGACTCAGGGCCGGATTAACCATTAGGGCAATTGGGCACTTGCCCAGGGGCCCCGGACATCTAAGGGGCCCTGGGCACCGTCAAATATTATGTTATGGCCCGTTTCCACTGAGCGGTACGGTACGGTACAGTTCGGTACGGTACGCAATTATTTGCGTTTCCACTGTCAAAAGTTGTGAATGGTACCAAAAAGCCGAACCGTACCGTACCACTTTTTGGGTACCCTTCCGGTTGGGGTACCTAGCACAACTAAAAGGTACTAAAAGGTGGAGCTAGACTCACTGCAGACCGTTGATTGGTTGACAGAGTATCGTCACTTGCGCGTGCTACAAGGGCATTAGAAGCGCTATTTGTATACAGTTGAAATATAATACTACTGTTATTGTGTCACGAAATGTAGTTTTAAGAGTTTTTTCAGGCGAGAATGTAGTTTTTTAAAGATCAAATCTGTGGTTTATTTATAGATTTATGATAATTTGACTGAGATCCATTCCAGACGATCACCGGGCGCTCGGCGCTCATGTTCCCCGCCTGGAACAGCCTTTCCTCGGCTTGTCGTTCTGATGTTTGCCGCTGACTCTGACGTCTCTGTAGTGGTTAAACATGAGATATAATTCGTCTTGTATAGACCTAACAGGCGATCTTTGGTCTCGTGAATCTATAATTCGTTCCCTGGGCAATAGTTTTGGCAGAAGGCTAAGTGAAGTTTCATATTTGAGCGCTGAATTTGTTTATTTGACTGAATTGTTTGCTTTATGTTATTAAAGCTTTATTGTATAGCTTTTTGTACCTTTTACTTATACTTTTATAATGGCTTTTATTATTAAAAACTGAAATTTAACAAAAAGAGATAGGGTTGGGTTTTGTCATTTTTTATTTTATTACAAGACCATCTGTAATGTTGTTTATTGCAACAGTACAAATATTGCCTGGAATTTGTTTAATATTTTTAAATTTAAACGAAAAGAGGCAGGGTTGTGTTTTATATTTAGTTTTGTTATAAATAGGCTACGTGCATGCAGTGAATATAATCAATAGGCTATGCGTTGCCTGAACCACATTTGTGTGCCTATAATGTTTAAAATGTATTTAAATGAAATCGAAAAGAAGCAGAGTGGTGTTTTATAACATATTTCGTTTTATTGTTGCCTAAAATTTACATACTACAGAGATAACTGGAGTAGAGTGAGCGGATAGCGCTTTAAAGAACACACTGTTCCATTAGCAGAATTACTGGACTCGCGTCCTCGGGAGTCATTCTCCTGAGTCGGACTTTGCGTAGGCCTACTTGGTATTGAGAAACGCCTAATGTTGGCGCTTGTTTCTTGTGACATGCCGAGAAGCAAGAACAAGATCTGCTGTATGTCATCCATTGTTGTTTACTATGTCGCTTTCTTCTTCGCGCGAAAATGACGTCGATCGCTTCTTTCCGGCAAACACCACGCCTATCAAGAAAGGGTACTGTTGGCAGTGGAAACGCTCTCCGGATCATGGTTTACCGACCCGAACCGTACTGTACTGTACCGTACCGTACCGTACCGCTCAGTGGAAACGAGCCATTAGTTAAAATCTCCTGGAACCTAGAGCGAGCGAGCGAGCAAGAGTGTGCATGCGAGACCGAGACTGTGCTCCAAACCGTGTAGCGCGCGAACTGCAGAGAGGGAGAGGGAGCGAGAGACCTTGCGTAATTGGCCTGTTTCGGTAAGTCAACCAATGAAATGTCAGTGTGGCTTTTTATCATGAAGCACGCTGTGACTTGTTCCTAAGTGATTTAGGCCTATATAATCCATTTTACTTCGAATAATCTAAATGTTGACTTTCAAAGGTAGGCGCGCCAAGAAGGCTATTCGCTGTAGACTATTTTGGTTAATTTTTTTGTGTGAGCCAGAAAGATGTTCAAGGAGAATGAGACGCGCTAAAGCAGCACATCATGTTATTTTCTTTATTTTTCAAAGCCATGACATTTTGTAATTTTGTTTTTACTGTTTCGAATGGTAGAGTATTAAACGTTAGAGTATTAAGTTATTTCCTATCCTGAGCAACAAATCCGAGTGACGGCGCCGGCGCATCGCTCGCTCACACACCATATTCTGAGTTCACTTCTGGCATTGCTAACTTGACATCACAGCCTGTTCATTATTACAATAAAACACAATCAACCAAACATATAAAAAGTTATTCTGCTTAATTTAATTGGTCTGTTGTACAAAATAAAGGCAGCGCCGCCTGCTTGCTGTTATTCCAAACTCATCTCCCTTGCTGTGAAGATGCTGATTTAGCATACGTGTTGTGTAGGCTATATTGGGACTGTCCGACTGACTGAAGTACAACCCTTCTTTACATTAATAGTTAGCATCCAAATGTTACTTGCAAATATGGAAACTTTGAACCGAATGAGAGATGCGCAAAACCAACGTCGGTACAGTTTCAGTTTCGATTCAAATAAATTCGTTTAGGCATGGCGTTTAAAATTGGCTAAATGTTGTTTATAATAAAGGGCACAATAGGATATTTTTGTAAGCTATTATATTTGTATTATATACGTGGCTACTTATTTTTCATTCTTCTCGTTTCCTGAATAGGCTACCATTCATTTTAGGATTTGACATAGGCTACAATAAAGGGAAGCAAAATACACATAGAATAATATGTTATTAATAATGTTTATAATGTTAATGTTGTGTTTTAATTACCGGTCTTTTATACTACGGTATTTCTGAATGGGCTATAATAAAATGCGTTTTTTTACAACGATGTGACGTGCGTGTTTCCCTCTCTCAACATGACCCGGTGAGCTTGAGATATAAATTATAATACATTTTTATAAAACATAAGGCCAACATCATACAACTCAGAAGAGTATGTATTTTAATATCTTATCACTGAGGCTATTGTACATATACATTTTCCACTGAGCCATGCAGAAGCCTGATTTATTAGTATAGAAGTGCTACGCTCTTGGTGATAGCGACTTTTGTTACTTTTTGCCATTGTTGCTTTGGTGGGGGGGCCCTTGAGTCTTGTTGCCCAGGGCACAGGAAATTGTTAATCTGGCCCTGCCCAGACTCATAATCACTGATTACATTCACCTGTGTCTTATTACCCTGTTAGTCTCAGCCTATTTAAACCATGTTCACGCATTCACTCACTGCGAAGTTTTGTATGTTGTTGCACTACATTTCCGAGCGTTTTTCCTGGTTTCTTGTCTCTTGGTTTTCAGATTTTTTGCCTGTTCTGTGGATTACTCTTTTGTCTCTGACCCCTGCCTGTTTTGTTTGTTTGTTTGTTTGGACTGCCTACCTGTGTTTTGACCTATTTCCTGTATATTGGATTACATGTCTGGATTGCCCCTTAATTAAAGCTGCATTTGGATCTCAACCTTCGTGTCTCGGAGCTGTTCTGAGACACTGCTCTGAGACACAAGTGTTGAGGATCCAAATGCATTTTGAGAATGAACACAGAAAAAAAGGGTCAAGCACAGAAAGGCAGTACAAACAAATAAACAGGCAGGCAGGCAGGGATCAAAGGCAAAAAAGGAATCCAAGAAACAGGCAAAAATGAAAAACCAAGAGACAATAAAACGAGGGAGAATGCTCAGAAATGCAGTATAAACACTAAATAAGACTTTGCAGGGAATTCATGAGTGTACATGGTTTAAATAGGTCACATTTAAATGGGGCCTCAGCCTATGTTTACATTTTCATTTGGCTATGGTCATTCAGAGTAGCAGTCGCATTTATGTTGGAGCAAACCCTTTTCGTCTGTTTGCATTTATACAAATACAGCTGCTCTATTATGTCGAGGAGCTGTTGGTACTAATTTTGGGATTCTGATTGACTAAAGCCCAGGGCCGGATTATCCATAGATGGGATTGGGCGAGTGCCCTGGGGCACCAGCCAATAGGGGGGCACCAAATGATTAAGAGAATGACTAAACCTTTAAAATAGTTTTCATGTTTTGTGTATATATTATTTTGCTGGAAGAGATACAGATATAAAATTAACAATTAATGATAACATTTATACAGAGAGAATATAAAATATGCATATAAAGAATTGCTATTGGGTCAGGTCACAGTGTAGCCTATTTCTTCGAAATGAAGAAAAGACAGAGACATCGATCGGCATCACCAGCAGAAAAGCCACTAGCAGCGACAAATGCCTCAACCGATACTCAAGCAGCTGCTAATGTTGTGAGCAAAGGCGGTAGCCTAACACAAAGTCTAGAAAAAGTTGTTCTGCTAAAGGTAAGGCTTATATACCATTATTTCTGGGTAAATAGGCTACTGTGACGCTGTTGTCGATTTGAAATTTGGAACGGTTTTCTCTTTTAGCTGGTTGCTTAGTTAGAGATGCTTGTTACATGCATAACTTTTGTTTCAATCGGACTGAATTCATTCCGATTTATGAATCTGAATGTAGTGTTTACATGAACGCTAAACATGTGATCGGGTTGATGTGCGCGTTTTATACGCAAGCTTAAAATCGGAAGAGGTAACGTTAGTATAGGCTACTGCTGAATATATACAGATTTTCCTGCTGTTTGTGCATAATACCCATCTCCTACATTGGTTCTTTATTTGTTTTAAACAGCAGGCTTAATATTTATCCATATCTGGTCATAATTTGGCGACAATGAGCAGAAGAACCGTACGTGTTGCTTATATTTATCAGTAAAAATGCCCCTCCCTTCTCGCGTCCAAAACCAGTCGTCTCTGGGTGATAATCCGAAAAATAACTGGTTGGACGTTGTCCTGCTCCACTTCACAGACGCTGAGTGAAAGGAGAATTTAAAAATGACGGGACACTTATTTATATGACACTTTATTCAACAGGAAGAACATTCCGAGCGTCATACGTCATTGCGCTATTTCAACGTCATTGCACATACGCAGTCCTTTCAGTTTCGGTTTTTAATCCGATCAAGTGTTTACATGTTCTCTCGATCGGATTAGAAAAGGAAAAAAACACCCCTTTCAATCCGATCGAAATTTTATTGCGATCGAGCTCAATCGGACCAATAAAGGTTGAATAAAAGCTTTTCAGTTCTATTGAGCCGTCAATCCGATTAATAATGGATTTGGTTGCATTTAAATGTTTTTGCTGCTGTGCGTCTCTGTGGTGCTGAATTTAGCTGATTCTTGGGCTTGCTTATTTGGTAGGCTATATGATTTTTTTAGACATAAGGTTTTGCATGTATTCCTCATACATGCCATTTATGATGGAAATAAAGATATTTAGTATGACATGTTCATGTTGCACTAGCATGTGAGTTGTATGGGGTGAGGGTGGGGGGCACTTAAAATGTGGTCACCCTAGGGCACTACACTGTGTTAATCCGGGCCTGCTAAAGCCTGGTTCACACGGCAGGATAATTAGGCCGATTTTAGCCCCGATTCACCCCTTCCGACAATCTTAAGAATGCTCCGATTATCGTAAAATAATGTGATCAGATATTCCTGCCGTGTGTGGTGTGTTAAGACTGCTCTTGTCTGCTCGGAAGGACGTCGGGACCGCTCCGATCTCAAATCGGGGATATCCAACATGTTGGATTTTTTTGGCCCGATTTCTCCTCGTGTGCGGTTTCCCCCAAACTAGACAATAGATTTCTGTCTGCACGACCTCAGCCCGCTCGTCGGTGCCTACCATTTTTCCCAGATCTCCACGCTGAGGTTTCAAGAGGTTTCCTGGGTTAGACCTGTTTCTAGCAGAATTTACACTAACCAGTCTAATGCTTATAGTAACATTGTTAGTGCTAAATCTGCAGGGTATGTGACGATGCCGAAGGCGGAGGAGACGCTCGCTAGCTATCTCTCTCCTGCTTCGTCATCCTCACTTAAAGCACCGACTCTTCCATCCAGACCTTTAAAAAATACATCTGTGCTCGTAGGGAAGGCTTACTCGGCTGCTGGTCAGGCGGCTGCATGTATGCATACTATGGCCATTTTGCAGGCTTATCAAGCCGACCTGCTTAAAGACGCTTGTGAGGGGGGGGAAATTTCTGCTGATATGATCAATGAGCTGAGGCAGACCGCTGATCTCACTCTTCGGGCCACCAGGGAGACGGCTAAATCTATTGGTCGGTCTATGGCAGCCATGGTGGCCACAGAAAGACATTTATGGTTGAGTCAAACTTCTATGAAAGAAAAAGATAAATCTCTTCTTTTAAATGCTCCAGTTTCGCCTGCGGGTCTCTTTGGTGACGCTCTTCTTTCTGTCACTGAGAGGTTCCAGGAAGAGAAAAAACAGGCAGCTGCTTTTCATAAATTTATTCCCCTCAAAGTACGTGTCGCTGGGGCTGCTGAACGAAAAGGGCAGTCCCAGCCGCCGAGTTCCTTCTCTAGTAGAGCGCAGCAGAAGCAGAGTGTCGCATCTCGTGCCCCCCCGCAGAGAAACTGGAGGGACGAGGCGGGGCGCTCTCCGGCGCGGCCTTCTCGGGGCAGGGCTGATCTGAGGACAGTCATTGTGGCCAAGAAGGCCGCGTCGAAAAAATGCCACTCTGAGGGTGGTCCCCATGGGGAAAGACTTGAGTTCACCACACAAGAACATGGTGCCCTCTTTCTCGATGCCCTCAGGGGTCTGTTCTACTAACCCTGCCTATACAGGGCGTAGAGAGACTCGGCGAGTGCTTTCCCGAGGGACGCTCGCCCCCTCCGAGGAGGGTTGTGGAGTGCTCAGACCAGTTGTTTCCTGCCAGTATGTTACAGGGCGCTGTGTCTGTCACTCGGGATATTCATCCAGAGGCCAGCCTCGAGAGGCTGGTTCCCTTAGTAGAGTTCCTGGCGGAATGGGAAATGCTTCCCGATGTTTCTCAGTGGGTCCTGAATATTATAAAGAACGGGTACGCTATTCAGTTCAGAACGCGTCCACCTCGTTTCAGAGGGGTTCTGCCTACACTGGTGGGCCCCGAGCAGGCTCTGGTTTTAGAACAGGAGGTAAAAACTCTGCTACTAAAGGGAGCTATAGAACGAGTTCCTCCACCCAGCAGGGAGTTAGGATACTACAGCCGGTACTTCATCGTTCCGAAAAAAGATGGAGGGTTGCGTCCCATTTTAGATCTGCGTCTTTTAAATCGCACTGTAGGCAAGCTCAAGTTCAAGATGCTCACTCTCAAACAGATCGTGTCACAAATCAGATCCGAGGACTGGTTTGTCACAATAGATCTAACAAAGATCCTCCCTAGAGGGAGGATCTATCCTCCCTCAACACAGGAAGTTCCTGAGGTTCGCTTTCGGGGGCGAAGCATACCAATATCGGGTTCTTCCGTTCGGCCTAGCATTATCACCCCGCACGTTCACGAAGTGTATGGATGCAGCCATAGCCCCGCTGAGGCTGCAGGGCATCCGTATTCTGAACTATATAGACGATTGGTTAATTCTAGCTCAATCGGAACATCAGGCGGTTCGGCATCGAGATGTCGTTCTTGCTCACATCAAGAGTTTGGGGTTGAGGCTCAACGCCAAGAAGAGTGTCCTAACTCCATTAAAGAGAACCACTTTTCTCGGTGTAGTGTGGGATTCGACGACGATGCAGGCACAATTGTCACCTGCTCGTATTGCTTCGATTCTCGCCGCAGTAGAACAGGTCAAGCTAGGCCAGTCACTCACTGTAAAACAGTTCCAGAGGATGTTAGGTCTCATGGCAGCTGCGTCCAACGTGATACCTTTTGGCCTCTTGCACATGAGACCGTTACAGTGGTGGCTCAGAACCAAGGGGTTCTCCCCGAGGGGAAATCCGCTTCGCAGGATTGTGAGTTCGCGACAGTGTCATCGCGCCCTGATCATGTGGAAAGATCCTTGGTTTCTGTCCCAAGGTCCTGTGTTGGGGGCTCCTTGTCGTCGCATCATGCTAACGACAGATGCCTCTCTCACGGGTTGGGGGGCGATCATGAGTGGTCGCCCAGCTCAGGGTCTGTGGGGGGACCATCACCGTCTATGGCACATAAATTGTCTAGAGATGTTGGCAGTGTTTCAGGCCCTGAAACATTTCCTCCCAGACCTAAGGGGCCACCATGTTCTTGTCCGGACAGACAACACATCGGTGGTCTCTTATATCAACCATCAGGGGGGTCTGCGTTCTCGCCCGCTTTACAAACTGGCACGTCAGATCCTTCTATGGTCCCAGGGGAAAATTCTCTCTCTCAGAGCTATTTATCTCCCGGGGTATTTGAATCAGGGGGCAGACATCCTGTCGAGGCAGGGGCCGAGGCCCGGGGAGTGGAGTCTTCACCCCGAGGTGGTGGAGCTCCTATGGGAACATTTCGGTCGTGCCGAGGTAGACCTATTTGCGTCCCGAGAGACATCACACTGTCCACTGTGGTTCTCTCTCAGCCAGCCAGCCCCACTGGGGTTGGACGCGATGGTACATCCGTGGCCGAGGTCACGTCTGTACGCTTTTCCCCCGATTGCTCTGCTCCCGGGAGTTCTGGAGAGGGTTCGCCGGGACGGGCTCAGTCTCCTGCTAATAGCCCCGTTCCGGCCGGCCCGAGTATGGTTTGCGGACCTAGTGTCTCTCCTCGACGGCTCTCCCCTGGAGATACCGATCAGGAGAGATCTACTTTCTCAGGCGAGTGGGTCGATCCTTCACCCCCGCCCAGAACTATGGAGGCTGTGGGCTTGGCCTCCGAGGGGGCCCAGCTCATAGATTCTGGTCTCTCTACTGAGGTCGTTGAGACCATCCTCCAATCCAGAGCTCCTTCCACGAGGAAGTTATATGCCGCGAGGTGGAAACTTTTCACCTCTTGGTGTGGAGAGCGCCAGCAGGACCCAGTTAACTGCCCGGTTGGTACAGTGCTGGATTTCCTGCAGGGCCGTCTCTCCACAGGGTTATCCCACTCTACACTGAAGGTGTATGTGGCGGCCTTAGCTGCTTACCACGCCCCTTCAAGTGGAGGTTCCCTCGGGAGACACCCACTTATATCTCGCTTCCTTCGTGGCACCTTGAGGCTGAGGCCTGCAGTTCGCACGAGGGTACCAGCTTGGGACCTGGCCGTCGTCTTAGAGGGTCTCTCCCTAGCTCCTTTCGAGCCCATTGAGGAAGTTTCGGAAAAGTTTCTTACTCTAAAGACTATCCTTCTTCTCGCTATCTCATCTCTAAAAAGAATTGGAGATATTCAAGCACTTTCGGTGGCTCCCTCGTGCCTGGAATTTGCGCCTGGTATGGTTAAGGCCTTTCTCTGTCCTAGACCAGGTTATGTTCCTAAGGTACCAACTACTTTTGTTAGACCTATAGTTCTGCAGGCTTTCTGTCCTCCGCCTTTTTTGACGTCAGACCAGGAGAAACTTAATTTGCTGTGGCCCGTTAGGGCTTTAGATGCGTATGTCCACAGAGCTGCCCTGTGGAGGAGATCGGAACAACTGTTTGTCTGTTTTTGGGTCACCTAAGAAAGGGTGTCCTGCATCTAAGCAAAGGATGAGCAAGTGGGTGGTCAAGGCCATCTCACTTGCTTACGGTTTGGCCCATCAGCCTTCACCTTTGGCTGTAAGGGCTCATTCCACCAGGAGTATGGCTGCATCTACAGCTCTTCTTTCAGGAGCTTCTCTTCAGGACGTTTGTGATGCGGCAGGCTGGTCCTCACCGCACACTTTCGTCAGGTTTTATTCCCTTGACCTTAGCTCCACTCCCGGGGCTCAGGTTCTCTCGTCGGTTTGTGTCTCCTAATGACACACGACGGGGATTTGGTCGTATGGGGATGTGGGTATTGCGTTCCCACTGCGATTACACGCAGCGGTAGTCCCTGAAGGGGAACGTCCCGGGTTACGTATGTAACCCTAGTTCCCCGAAGGGACGGACGCTGCGTGTCCTGCCATACTCTCGGCATCCCCTTGGATCGCTTGCTTCAGTAACATTAGAAGCTGGCGGCTTGTGTATTCAGGGGATATTTATAGCTTCCTGGTCGATGACGTCACTCGCCGTACGCTCATTCTCTCCATTGACTGATTTCATTCATTATTCAGACGCGCTACGCTGGGGGGCGTTCCCACTGCGATTACACGCAGCGTCCGTCCCTTCGGGGAACTAGGGTTACATACGTAACCCGGGACGTTCAAACTAATATAACATAATTTTCATCTCTTCGTTGATTGGTTGATATTACAAGGGAGGCTAGTCAGATGTAGGCCAGTAAGAGCTGTGCAGGTAAACCTCACTCACCTGACCACAAGAGGCGGGCAAGCGACTGACGTTAGCGGTCTTTAGCGCCCTTGTTACGCCTCGCACGCTAGAGACCCTGGTTCGAATCCTGCACAGAGCAGGTTGAGGATGGTGCGTTCAAGTCATCTCGTATAGATCGTATTTACGAGTTGAGTGCACATGAACGCCACCACAATGTCGTAAATACGAGTGGGAAGCTCGGTATTTCCTTTAAGCCCCGATCTTTACGGGTTGGGGGTGTGTCACTGAGAAAGGTATTTAGCAGAGAAATTGCTAGACTTTTCTATTTACAGCGAAGTAAGCTAATTGCCTGCACAGAATATGATGGCATTATAATTTAACAATGTGATATGTAACAATAAATGTTGCAGTGGCTTCATAAATTAGTTAAAAGCATAAAAAACCAAAGCACACCTGGTGCACATATCTTTGTTCTTTATTTTCTAGAACTAGAGTTTAAGAAACTTGGGGCCCTATCTTGCACTCAGCGCAATTGACTTTGTACACCGACGCATGTATCATTCCTATTTTGCACCCGCGCAAAGCGGACTTTTCCCTCCACAGACACACGTCGGTTAACTAAGAAATACACTTGCGCTCCCCGGGGCGGTTCAGCGCAAAGAGGAGGCGTGTTCCGGCGCAAACTTTCCCTCATGCTATTTTGCAGTTCCAGAAAACAATTGCGCCACTGACCAGAAAAAACCTAGTCTAAAGTCATTGGCGCGTTGCGCGTACATTCAGATGCTATTTTAAGCGCGCGTGCTTGGTCATAATACAGAGTGTGAACAACGCGCATACACTGTAGATGATTATCTCATCTACACAGATGCATTTTCCTTTTTGCAAATGATACATTATTATAAGGAAAAATATTAAAACACGAGGGAAATCATTGTTGTCCAGTCAAGTCAAGTATATTTATATAGTGCTTTTCACAATAGAGATTGTATCAAAGCAGCTTCACAGTATCAATATGTTGTGTCCATGACGATCGGAAAAATAGGCATAAAGCTTAGGCCTACATATTTACCCAAATTATTAAATGCATGTATAACCGAAGCTAATTTGGGTGGGTTTGTCCCATCTCCAATGCCACTTCTCTTTCTTTTACGGCCCTGACGAGAACATCGATCTCCTCGGCTGTGAACCGATTCTGAAGCGCGCCTGGTAAATGCGCCGTTATAATAGTATTGCTCCATGGAACAAGCGCACCTCGTTCATCACGCTCTTAAAGGGAATGTGATATGACGCTCTGATTGGTTTATTTCACGTTACGCCCAAACCACACCTATGAATAATGAAGCTACTTCAGACCAACCCCTTTTAGATTTGCGCCAGGCGCAAGAGGCATTTATCCCGCCGGGAAAATAGCAACAGCTCCGGGATCCGCCCACAAAGTTACTTGCGCTTTGCGCTTTGACACTTGCGTTTCAGATCGTGCGCTGAGTGCAAGATAGGGCCCTTGGTCTATTTTTTTGTAATTAATTAAGAGAAAGTACACTGCCATCTTACTCCGACGAAAGTGACTTGAATGCACATGCCGTCATAAACATGACTTCCCACCTCGTAAGTACGAACTTCCTAGGAGGACTTGAACACACCATCAGTTACATTTGGTGACGTTGACCCAGATGGGTGTAAGGTTTAGGGGGGTGAGTGTAACGGCTGTGTGTGTAAATCAGAGGAGTCCTCCCATGCCGGAGAACTCAGTTCGAATCCCATTTTACCAATGGAGGTACAAGTCTCCGGCTATGGATTTGCCTCCCACTCCCCTTCTCTATCCCCTCCGACTCACCACAGTTTTACGAACATTTGGAATTTGGCACATTCAGGGAAGAGCTTGGTGGTTAAACTTACAGTGTTAAAATTACAAACAAGAAATACCTATTCTGAAACATAAAATTAATAACTGGGGATTGTATTAACATTAAATCGTCCTTCTCCGATTTTCACCTCAAAGTTTTAAGTAGGCTGTGCCTCCCTTGATGAGCTGCCACTCTAAATATTTGTATTTAAATTAGGGCTGTCAAATGATTAATCACGATTAATCGCATCCAAAATAAAAGTTTGTGTTTACATAATAAATGTGTGTGTACTGTGTATAATTATTTTATATATATAAATACATACACGTGCATTTATATATTTAAGAAAAATTTGTTATTTATACATAAAATATTTATATTTATATATAATATAAAATATATAAAAATCTATATATAGTATATACATGCAAATATTTCTTAAATATATACAAGCATGTGTACGTATTTATATACATAAAATAATTATACACAGTACACACACACATTTATTATGTAAACACAAACTTTTATTTTGGATGCGATTTTTTTGGTAATTTCCCATTCTAAAATCTTAATAATTGTTGCAATAAAATAAGTGACAGAAATAATTAAGGCATTAGTTTAACTATTTACTGATCATCATGCCATTCCAAATCCCTAAAACTTTTGCTCACCTTCAGACAAAATACACAGATATATATATATATATATATTTTTTTTTATTTAATGTCCATGATAGTAAATTATGACAGAGATTTTTTTTTTTTTTTATCTCTGTGGTCTATTTAAATATCTTAATTAATAGAAGAATGCAATTCCTTGGATCCTTTAAGGATTCTGTTCATGGCTGCTCTCTACCTTTTGTCTTTTTCTTGTTTCTGTGTTCATTTTGTGCACATGGCTCTGTCTTTGGCTGCATCTGAAATCTGAAAAAATGAAAGTATGGAAGTAGAAAGGTAAAAAGGCATTTCCGAATCCAATGATTGTGTCACATTTTATCTACTGAGATTCATTGAGATACCTTAATTTTTTAAAGCAGCATAGATATATCCTTCGCTCCGCTGCCTATGATATCTCACTATCCTGTGCCTTCGATTCTGTGACTGTCTCGATTCTGTGTAAAAATTACATCTGTTTCTTTGTTTAAATGTAAATTTTGACCAACTTTTTCCACTTTTAATTTATAGCAAAAAATGGGTACTATAGTAATTAAATATCCACTTATTTATCTCCAATCCTCCCTCTATTTTCTTGTAGATGTTTAAGCCATTATGCTTCTTCAGAAGTCTGCCCAAAATCAGTTTCATGCACAAACACTGCCTGCAGTCATTGCCTGATAGGGTAGTGAGGCACAAAGCCATGCTGTCTAAGCTTTCAAATGCAGACTTTTTTTGTCTGACTTGTGCTCCCCTTGTCCCGCCCCCATGTTTCCTTTTTCCACGCACCATCATTTAACCCTTGTCTAGTTCACGTTCTGTCAATTGCCAACACCTGTTTCTCGTGGTTTTCCCTCTCTATTTATTGTGTTTCCTCCTATCTATAGGATTGTTTTGTGCAATATGCCATGAGTGGATTGTGCCCTTTGCTCTAGTTCTTGTGTTGCTCTTTTTAAGTGTTTTTCTAGTCCTCTTCTGTGTTTTGCCCCAGTTCTATACCCAGAAGGGCTTGCCTACTTGTTCCAGCTTTGTTTGACATTACTGTATTAAATATAGTTTCAGATTTATTAACTCTGCACTTGGGTTGACATGAACACTTCAAAGGAGATAAATGTATTTATTAGTCCATAATGCAGTACATAGAAAATCATCTTAGACAATCAGTTATCAGAAAGAAAGAAATATTTTGATATTGACTGTAAAACTTATAGCTGCTGACTGCAATTGGTTATAAAACTGCTACATCATTGCACTCAGTAACATTTTAGTTTATATAACATTTTAATACTTTTCTCTCAAAAAATAAATATATCGGAACTTTCACACATTTTCATTAGTACATCTTTATAGTGCTTAGATTTAAAAGCATTTGTAGAATGATGCTGAAGTTGATCTCTCTTGATAAAGTTTATCGCATACACTCAAAACAACATGGAATATTCTTGAATAATCTGTAGTACTCCTCTTGAATCTGATGAAAAAAGTGAAAACATTTTCAATTTAAGGTGTGAAATGGTAAACATTAATACTGAATAAGAAAAAATTTACATCTCTGATTAGGTAACCCAGTTCCCTGATAAGGGAGATGAGACACTGCATTATGATGTCTAAAGCATGTGTGGAAACACATACATTTCATTGGCCAAAGGCGAGGTCAGGTGACAGCATAATCGCATCATCAAGACTATAAATAGGCACTTGAAATAAAATTCTAATTATCTGAAGGAAGACACTCAGGCATGCATAAAGTATGTCAAAGCGACGCAGTGTCTCGTTCCCTTCTCATGGAACTGGGTTACATAACCAAAGACGTTCACTTTCGTGGGAATTCAGTGCTGATGTTGATGCTATGGGAATATTAATACCCACATTGCCATACCGAAAAATGCCTGACCAGCAAGGTTGTGAAGTACGCTACAAACAAACCCGGTGGTCCACTGAGAGAGAGGAATAACCCAAAATGACCGCAACGAGCAGGACCTGCTCCTCGTCCTCCCTGACTTTGCACAGAGTCTGTCCGTACGGACCAGTACATGCTTGTGCAGAAGCAGCCCCCTGAGGCGGCACAAGGCTAAGCGTACTGCATGCAACTCTAGGCAGTTGATGTGCCAATGCAGTTGAGGCCCCGTTCACAGACCTGAAACTGCATGCCCGTTGTACGTGGCCCCCCCATCCATTGGCAGAGGCATCTGTGAAAACCACAGCATGCCTGGACACCTGGACT
Organism: Semotilus atromaculatus; assembly: GCA_031834385.1. Taxonomy (NCBI): domain Eukaryota; kingdom Metazoa; phylum Chordata; class Actinopteri; order Cypriniformes; family Leuciscidae; genus Semotilus; species Semotilus atromaculatus. Next base: position 23,623,589 of record JAULUF010000020.1, on the reverse strand, counting down.
AAGGGCACTCCGGCCCGTAGAAATGCAGGATCCGACCAAGGGCTGAAGGTTTGGCGACAGTGCGGGGTAATGTAGACCCGGAACGTGCCGCTCTGCCACAACCATCTCGGGACTCGATCGTGAAGCCAGCGCTGAGGCGGTCTCATATGAAGCAGGCCAAGTGGCGTTACTGCGGCTGCCATATGCCCCAGGAGCCTCTTAAACTGTTTCAGGGGGACCGCTGACCTGCCTTGAAGGACTTGAGTCAGTAGAGCACTGACTGGACGCGCTCCTCTATGAGGTGCGCAGTCTGACCGACCGAGTCCAACTCCATACCGAGATAAGAGATCCTCTGCGTGGGGCAGAGTTTGCTCTTGTCCCAGTTGACCTGAAGACCCAAGCGGCTGAGGTGCCGGAGCACCATGTCCCTGTGTTCGCACAACAGATCTAGCGAGAAAGCTATTATGAGCTAGTTGAGATAGTTGAGAATGCGAACACCATGTTCTCTCATGGGAACAATGGCTGCCACCACGACTTTCGTGAAGACGTGGGGTGACAGGGGCAGGCCGAAGGGTAGGACCTTGTACTGATATGCTCGACCTTCAAACGCAAACCGAAGAAAGGGTCTGTGTCGAGGAAGAATCGAGACACGAAATACGCATCCTTCAGGTCGATCGCTGCAAACCAATCCTGGGGACGGATGCATTTGAAGATGCGCTTCTGCGTGAGCATTTGAACGGGATCTTGTTCAGGGCCCGATTCAAAATTTGCAGGTCCAGGATCGGCCATAACCCACCACCTTTCTAGGTACAATGAAGTAAGGGTAGTAGAACCTCATCAGACCTCATCTCGGCTGGAGGAACCTTCGCCAGCAGGATGTCGATCTCTTTCCTCAAGACAGGTGCATCGATGCTCCGCATTTGGGTGAAGGCCGAGAGAGATGTCTGGGTATGCGGGGCAACACCTGCCTGCTTCCACCGGGGGGCAGACAGCAGGGAAGGCCCGGAGGCGTTCGGCTGCTGGCTGTCCCGAGGCAAAGAAAGGAGGGGAAATGAGGAGCGAGGCCCGGGGGCGTCGAGTCCAGGTTTCCGCGCCTCCTTGCCCAGCGGGAGATGAGAGTGACGAGGCCGTGGCGGCGTCACTGACATCTGAGCAATGGAAGAGGGGGAAAGGAGTGGCAAGGCATGGGAGCGTCGTTTACTGCAGTCCGCACCCACATGACCCAGAGATGGATGAAATTGCTCTAGAAAATGTGGGTACCATTGACTCCGGGGAGCCAGCGGTGGAACAGAAATGAAACAAAGATTCTCTTCCCGGTGTTCCTCCAGGGGAGGGAGAGGTGAAACATCATCTCCCAGAGAGCAATTTCCTCCAACGCTGGGTCACCCATCTCAGGGCTGCTGAGACAGGTGGCGCCGTCTTCCTGCAAAAGCTAGACGTCACAGTAGAGCTGACTGTGACAGCTTTTCCACAGGGGACTGAAACCCTTGGCGACAAACAGACTGAGTAGAAACCACAAGTGACTCGGTAACACATCGGGTCAAGCGTTTGGTTTCCTCAGCCTGCTTCTGAACTGTGGAGAGCCGTTGGGCACAGTCTTCAACAGTGTCGCCGAAAAAGGCAAACTTTGTGAGATAGAGCATCGAGAAAGAAACTTTGGCGATGTCTCGCACCTCTGCAAGGTTTAGCCCTGGGATGCTTCTGGAGCCAGTGCTGTGACTTAAACCACGGTCAGTCACTATGCACAGCTCAACCCCGACTCAGAACTAACCTTGTGCACTGCGTGTTTTAACCTTACACAGACTTGGGTGGCAATCACACACAGGGAAGATGTGGTCTTCCATTAGCAAAGCCACCCCACCAAGGGTAGTGAGAGAGGATAAACTTTTTCCCTAAGGTTTTTCACACACATCCGGGCAGGCACAGGGGCGGGGCAAGGCGATTACGCGTTGCACTGCACCCCCAGAGCAGCCCGGGAAGTGTAGCTGTCAAGTCTGAATCTGATTCAGCATGAACACACACACACCACTACAGTGGGAACTCAGCATCATCATTTCCAGAGTGTAACAGCCCTCTCTCTGATGCAGCGATCGACATCTGATCCTCCCCTGGAGCCCTGAATGAAATACTTGGTCCCTCATGAGAAGTACCAGTAATTCCACCGGAAAGCTGCCAGGCATGCAAGACAGTGAACGTGGCCATCCCAACCTTGATGGCACACGGCACGCTGAGCGTTTAAGCCCTCGTGAGAAAGGCAAGACGAACAACGTGCCGAAGTGGTCATGCTTTCATAAGAGAGCATAAACCACCCACGAACACAGTCTCAGCATTTTTGCGATGCGCTAGAGGAGTGAGGAGAATGCTCGCTGTAATCAGATCACCAATGCTATTAACCGAAGTAGCCCTTTTCTGGAGGTCACCAGAAGAGGAACTAGATCGGGGAATAGGCAAATGGACTTTGACAACCCGCGCTGTCAGCCGGCGGCTCGACGGCACACGGCACGCTGAGCGGCTCAAGCCTTTACAAGAAAGGGAAGACGAACAACGTGCCGACGTGGTCATGCTCTCATGAGAGAACATGAACCACCCACGAACGCAGTCTCAACACGCTTAAGCCCAGGCATGTGAAACAGTGATCATGGCCGTCAAATGAGGACAGGAACACACAGCTCTTTTACAGAAACGCTCTCTTATTGTGCTGAAGCACACAGGGATCAACGTGGCAACACAGCGGGGAAACTGCAAGCCCAATGTGTGCACTCAACCGGATACCAGCTGTGACAACAGCTCTTTTTTTTAAAGATGTAGATCACTTGTAGTAACAGCCAGCACCCGGGAGCTCACGCAGATCACTGAAGCGCCGTCACACCAACACAAAGAGGTCTCGGAAAACAGAGACTCGTTGTCTCATTCCCTCAGAGGACACAACCGGTCGGCTCCGAAGCAAAAAGCATTTGTGTATGTTCTCGCTTCCGCTTTATACCCGCACTGGTAGGTGGGTTGCGGAATGCAGATCCTGCATTTTAATCCAGAAAAAAACTGTTTTTCACCTGTTTACTTGCATTTGATTACAGTGCAGTCTTGCCCAGCAAAATGGCGGACGCGTTGACGTATCGCTGCAATGTTCCAGAGCGGCCAATAGGGCGTCTATGTATTTATTATGTCTATGCTAGCAACAGGCGAACTCCGTACTGGCAAACCCTCACCTGGAACTCCCGGGAGCAGAGTGATCTGGGGAAAATGCCTACAGACTCAGCCTTGGTCATGTCTGCCCCATGGCATCCAGCCGCAACGGAGCTGGAGGTACGAGGGCAAACCAGAGGGTTGACTCTGCTGAGCTAAACAGGTCCAATTCCGCTCTGTCGTACCTCTGCCAATTGAACTTCACCACCTCCGTATCAACACCTGCGTGGACAGGATGTCTTCTCCCAAGTTGAATGCCCCCTAGAATATAAACTGCCCCCAGTGAGAGAAGTTTGTTCTCAGCCCAAAGCAGGATCTGCTGCATCAACATGAACAAGGGCCCAAACACTGCCCACCCTTGTGATTACATAGGAGACTGCTGATGTGTTACACATGGTAGCCCCTCAGTATTTCCATGCTAGATATACAGCCCTCATCTCCAGATAATTTATGTCTCTCCAGCCTGTGAGAGAGGCGTCCGATAGGCAATAGTCTTGTGACGGCAACATGCCATAAGACTTGGACATTAGGCAATGCTGGGGTCTTTCAAAGAGAAAGGGTACCATGCATAATCCTTATGACTCGCAGAGGGTCTCTCAAACACAACCCTGGCTTCCTAAAGCAAAGAAGCTGTTGATCTTAATTTCAGGTGCCTATTTATGGTCTTTATGACATGCTTGCACTATGTCAGCTAACCTCACCTTTGGTCAATAAAACTGACACTTCCACACGTGCTTCAGACACTTGCTCATTCAGGGGCATTCCCATAGTATCATGACACAGTGCTGAGTTCCATCTAAAGGGAATTATTGAATAGTGTGCACCTTACCCTTCTGGATAGAACGCAAAGGAAAATGAAAATGAACATCCCTTGGAACACATTGGCGAAGGTAAAGAGATACGCTGTCAGGGTGGTCTCATATAAGATGTGCATTACACCAAATGTCCAGGTAACTCCCAGAACAAATAGAAGAGCAATAGCTCCTCTTGCACAAGACCTGTAGAATAATTATTGAATAGAAAAAATTAAAATATGTGGGATATAAAAGTGGGAACTAAAAGTGGGATATAAAGGATGGAGTCCAAGTTACTTGCAAACACAAAGAGTCATAACGTTTCAGAATAAGATATGTGACCCCCGCCCCCCATATATTCACACTATGTGAAAATGATGAACAATTCTTTTACCTGATATTTTCATAGTGACTGATTTCAGGTATCTTTACTGAAGTGTGACGATAAACCTTAAAGATGATCACAGCAAATGCCAGCAGATTAACCTGGGAGGGAATAAATGGCTTCAATGTAATATTTATCCAACAACACAGAATGTACAGAATGAACTATATACAGCAATTCATTTGATTAATTAAGCATATCATGTTATCAATTAAATACTTTTTTATTTTATTTAATTTTGTTACATTTATTGACAGCTCTTGAAATTTCATTTTGGATATTATTTTATTTAGTTTTACAATTTATTTAGATTTATTAAAAATACAGTATAGTTCTAATGAAAAGGGTTGTATTAGTGTAACTGAGATATGTTTCTGAGTGTACATGAGTCCAGAGTAGTGTTCATGGTTTATAGACTATATTACAGTGTTGTTACTGGATGATACACTAACACAAGAAGAGATACTCACCAGAATAATCAGACAAGCTGGTCCTATGAAACTCCAGATGAAGTTATTTTCAGTGCTCAGCCAACACCTTAATAAGATTAATAACATGAAATAATAATTACAATTATTGTAAAACTCGATTTACATTGTTTGAAGAAAATTTGAGAGGTGCAATCCACCTTATTTTGCAACATATATGTAAGCTATTTTTTGTGAATGTATGATAATTACGATTTGTTAGCTGGTATACATTAAATAACTAGAAGAATAAAGTTCAATAAATGGTAACTATCTGAGCTACAAACCTGTGTTTATGATTATGACAGTAAATAATATAATATGAAAGCAAATACCAGTTTTTAATATCAAGCAGCATACAATACAAAAACTAAAATAACTGAAGACAACGGAAGCCTTGCACATTCAAAATAAAATTGGTGGATCAAAATAAGGTGGATCACTCTTACGTTAAAAAAAGGTGGATTGCTCATAATAGTAAAACTTTGTTTTGCAAATACCACTAAATTGAAATTCTAATAACACACAGTATTCTTACACAGTACTGGTGCCATAATATTTATAGCCCAGTGTTGCAGAAATTGCGACGACCACTGCGGGACTCCCATAACCAAATATGTAGAAGTTCCGGTGGAGGAACCCTTTGTTGTAGATGACACCAACAACAATGAGATACAAATGGATCCCCTCTATACACATCCAGGCAAATGCAGACAAGAAGAAATAGTGCAGCAGGCCAGCGATAAGAGAACAGAACCACTGAAACACACAGTGAACAAACATGAATCAACATTATATTGCCCTACATTACTTAATAGACTGCTTTTGTAAAGGGTTTATGTTGCCATCTGACACATTAAAAAAGTCTGAACCTTATGTGCAATCTTGTTTATCCCGATGAGGAAGATGAACTGGGCCATGAAAAGGCTACAGCACAGGTTCTTGTGGATCGTGGTTCTGGTGTTCTGGATGTCTCGGAAGAACCAGAATGTGAAGATACACAGGGACAGGCATATTAGAGAGATCACCATTCCCAGCTGCGTTATCCTCGTCAGAACATTATAATGCGCAAGCAACTACACAAAACAGAGCAGGAAAAGGCATTTAGAATTGTTTACAACCAAATTGTGAATTCTGCTCTAATTGTACATGTTTACAAATTGAGTCAGTTGTTTTCATAAAGTAATAATAGCATACATTGAAGAAAAGGTGAGTGACACTCAACTATGCCATGTTGCTAAGGTGTTCTGGGTGGTTTTAATAGCACATTGGGTTACACTTTATTTTAAGGTGTCATTGTTACAGTGTAATTATATTTAAGTACTGAGTAATGTTAAGAAGCAACTACATGTACTTACTATAGGGTTATGGTAGGATTTGGTTGAGGGTTAGTTGCATGTAATTATGCATAATTTACTGTTATTTCTATGGTAAGTACATGTAACATATGTAACAAGGACACTGTATAATAAAGTGTTACCACACATTGTTACGTAGCTGTTTTGATGCCCTATAAAATTTTAAATTCCTAGATATATTTCCTGCATAAAAGTTGTATTGTCTGCCAGCTATTCTCAACCAACCACATAATTGAATGTATCATAAATCATTGTAGCACAAACAATATGTGATCCATTGCATGCTGATGTTTAATATTTAGGATTAGGAGTTTGTTCAAATTCCTAAAAAGTATGAAGGAACATAATAGTAAGGTTTAAATGACAGCACTTCACCACTAATAAGATATACTGGACTGATCAAACAGATCAACTATATTTTGTATTTCTAATGATTAAGCTGAGTTCACTGTAACTTTAAAAGTGTACTTTAAAGATAACATCAGTCTTAGACATTTTTCTGTGAATTTAGAAGAAATATAAAGTCTTACACAGTAAAACACTTTTTCTCGGGAGAATTAATATTTAATATGACTTAATCAATCATAAACATAGTATATATATATATAGGCCTACTATACAATTTTGGGGTCGGTAAGAGTTTTTAAGATTTTTTAAATAAATATCTTGCAGTGTTTTCACCTAGGCTGCATTTATTTGATCAAAATAGAGTAAAACAGTAACATTGGGAAATATTATTACAATTTAAAATAACAGTTTTTGATTTTAATATATTTTAAAAAGTTCACTTACATTAGCATGAGCAGAGGACATGAGAATAGCAAAGTGTGTCAGGTGATCACAGGAACACGAAGTGTGAGTGGAATTCACACGAGTGCGTGTACAGCCATCCAAACTCCAGTGTCCCATCATGCTCTGGGAATACTCCCAGAATGCACACTTAGTCTCATCATAGGCAGGATCTATCTCCTTTATGAAAAAATCAAAACTTGTTCAATGCATATTAAAATGACATTCAAAGCAACAACTATTTCAAGTTAATTAATCAATCAGTCACACTGCACCTGTGTGTGTTTGAGAGTAAAGGTCACATTGTTCAGTGCAAATGTCTTTGGATTGCTGATGGCTGCTGCTATTACTGGCGAATTAACTGTAATTTCACCCGCTGCTGCATAGCGAGAGTAATCGGCCACACCAGGGTCATCAGTTGGCTTTAAAAGATCCCCAATACTGTTATAAATTAGAAATACAATGGAGGTGCTTCCTACAGCAGAGACAGATGGAAGACATGCATTTGAATCATTTGGTGAATTTGTATTCAATTTTCTATTAAGTTAAGAAAGAACATTATTACAAACCATTATTGCTTTTGTTTTTTGCATTCTTAGGGGTCAGTGAAATGGAGTTTCCTTGGATGTTGGTTGATACTGGATGCATACGTGATTGGTGGGGTTCAAATGTGTATAGTTTCATTTCTAGAAATCATTCAACACAATGATTAGCACCTTCATCAAAAGCAGGTAAAAAAATAAACACACAAACATTTTTTTCACTATTTTTTAATAGTGTATCCTATGATTGTTCTGTCCGAAAATGTAAGATTTACAGTGTATGAAAATGAATAATGCACTGTAAGCAATAAAAATGTTTGGAAAAGGAAGAATGTACTGGTAATTTTATGCAAACAAACAAACAAACAAACAAACTGCTGGGACCTTTATTTTAAAGTGTGCTAAATACAACACAATAAAAGGCATAATTTAACAGATTAAATACCTGTGGGAATTTTTTTTTGAAAATTCCCTAATATGAACATTGGGCCCAGGTTATACAGATTCTTATTAGAGAGTGTTTGTTTATATTTTAGCCCACACAAATCTCACCTACTTCACCGGCATCCACCTGCATCTGCATAGTGTGTGTGTATCCAGCAGACAGGGCTAGTATTTCCATCTCTGCTGTGTGAAGGAGTGTGGTGATGTAATACTTCCTTAAATCCTCATTTATCCTGTCCCATTCCACCTTCTCATCCTTCTCGACTAAGTTATTCACACTAAAAACCAAATTCTATGAGAAAAATACAGAAATCACAGAACGTCTCAGGTTACGACTGTTACAGGCAGAAGGAGCAAATGACAGGGCCTGCTAGTCTCCTATCATCTTAAGGGACACAATAGCCAATATAAAAGCCATCTTTAATGTTAGTAACTTTAACTTTAACTCACTTTAACATTAACCTATTATTAGGCAATATTCAAGTGTTTGTGCGGACTGTGAATGCTAAAGTATAGCATGCTCACTGCAAGACATGGAGGCGCCGGTGTGATCCCTTGCATTTTTTTCTGACAACAGCAGAAACAACTTCAAATACTCTCTCATTTTTGGTCATACAGATAAGAGTAACATTAATAGACATCATAAGAAACTGTAAAGGGTCTACTTAAACTCACAACTGCAAGAAAATGTTGTGCTATTTGTAAAATAAAGAAAACAAAGAGGACACGCTTTCTGCCATCTCCGTGAATTGGAGCACATCTAAAAAATGAATCGAAACTAAGCTTATAGGCTACTGGTCTCACAGACATGAGAAATATACCTATATAAAGCTTGAAATGTCTTCTGAAATGATTATGACAGTAAATGAACCAATTCAAAAGCATAAATAAATACTCTCTGCTTTTGTAACTCATTTAAAAGTTAGATTTTTCTCTATTCGCCTCATTTATAGTTTCTTGTAGGTTTTTGGGGATTAAGTTTTTGATTTTAAACTTTGGTGTAAACCATTCAGGCTTATTAAAACTGACTGGTGTGTATCTGTCTTACATCATGTCCTGTATGTGGAATGGTACATAAATTACCATGATGGTTTCATTGATGTGCTCCTCAGGATGTTCAGACTCATCTCCAGCGCCTAGTTTATGTCTGGCCATGGCCTCAATGTATGATATGAGGAGAACAGGGTAGAGTTCAGCTGATGTTTGATATCTTATCTCTTTCAGACGCTCTAAAGTTGACAGATTAATCATCTACAACCCAGAGAGAAGAAAAGAGATTTAATATTCACTCAAATATATAATATTATTAAAGAGCATACATTATTTGAAAGACTATACATTTCAGGGAAAATATCAGACAACACACAGGTGTTCTAACATGCTTACAACAGAGACCTTAATCAGCAAGCACATTCAAACATTTCCATACATGTATAAACTTCCTCAGAGTCTCAGACAAATTTGTTTATAGCATGATTAGTCTTTTGTATTTTTGTAAAGTTAAAAAACTTCTAACAAGGCTAGTACCAACCAGATAATAAGCAAATGGAATCAGTTTAAGGGGTGTTGAAATGAGATTATATTTTTCTTGGACAGATCTGCAACTTTGCCAGCAGAGGACGCCATTTTCTCACACTTACATTGTGATTATAGACTGAATTCTGCAAGGACCTAAACAGCTGTGTTTTGTCATGAGATTTTTGTCATATAGGATGGACAGAGTATTTTAGGAAATGTCATCAATATTTCATGAATGGTGTGAGAGACCACACAGGAACATTAAGAGATTATTATTTTTATTTTGTTTTAGTAAAAAAGGCAAAAACATTTCATGGTTCACATTTCACATTTAGGAAATGTATAAACATTAAAACTAACAAGAAAATACTAAGATAAAACGTAATAAAACGTTTCAGTTATTAAAGTAGCCTTGGTTGCCTGAGATAACGGGAACGAGCATTGCATCAGTAATTGACTCTTATAGGGAAAACTTCTGCATCGCAATCACTGATTGGTAATTTTGTCCGAATTTTTCGACTGAGGAGCAGGAGCGTCGACTAATGTGTAAGCTTAGTAGCATGGCAAGCTATTTTTTATGAGATGGTCCGTTCCAGGACATATCAGCATATCTGCTTATGTATTCATGGAGCCCAGCACGTGCACAACTCTCACTGATCGAAGATTGTGCTGTGCCCCAAGAAGGAGGCGGCATGCCAGCTTGTTTATCACATGAGACCAGAGTCTCTCTTGGTGATTTATATATGCTACCACTGTCATACTGTCCCAACGGACCAGGTTTTGGTGCCCTCTGAGTTCTGACTGGAACTTCAAAGTCAGAAATACTGCCATAATTTCCAGGCCGCCATCCTTTTTCGTAACGAGGATGTAACAAGCCTGACTTGCTGTGGGCCATGGGAACTTTCTTCACTTTCTCATTTGATAGCAGAGGTTGTACTTCGTCTCAGAAGACGTATGTATCGTCGTCAGATAATAAATTGTGAATCACACCCCTGAAGTGGAGGGGCCTGCAAGTGAACTGGAGCGAGTAGCCTCATTGAATTATTTCCAAAACCCAATTTAACACACTGGGAATGGCTTTCCAAGCCTAGCTCCTTGAAGGCGAGGGGTTGAAAAGTCGCAGGTGGTAGCTTGCGTTAAAAATTGTACTAACATCTATTAGATATTGTCTAATATTGCATCACTAGCTTTTAACTAAATTGTTATCGCTAGCACAACACGCTAGCATGTCGCTAGCCTGTTAACCTGCCATCCGTGCTTGCCGTCTTCTTTTTTTCTCACGCACGCTCACGCCTTTTACAAGTCTATCAAACAACTGTGGTAAGTAGGATCAACAAACGCGGTGAGTAATGTCTTCTGTTATTGTCACTTGCACTTCGTGTCACATGTATTGTATAGCATATTCTGTCAGCACAGAGGGCTTTACATGTGGTAAATACAGGGAGATAGTCAGGCTGACGGAGAAGAATTCAGAACTAGAGACACGCATCCAAACTTTAATCGAGGATAGGAAGAGTGCAAGTGCTTTGGATACTATTTTGGATGTGACTAGCTTAGTGAACACTGTACATTGTTCGGTTCCAGCTGTAGAGCCCATGCAGCAGGGAAACTGGGTGACCGTGAGACGCTGTAGTTGGGAAAAAAAAACTGCATTTAAATATCATTAATTCGTCTTTGTCTCTAGGATACATACCAAAAACTTTTAAGCTGGCTATGATTAAACTGTTTGTTAGAAAAAAGCATCTTGATCCTACAGAATTAGTCAATTACAGGCCAATCTCAAATCTACCTTTTCTGTCTAAGATACTAGAAAAGGCGGTATCCTCACAACTATGTTCCTTTTTTAGAAAGAAATGGTATCTGCGAGGATTTTTAGTCAGGAGTTAGACCGTACAATAGTACTGAGACAGCTCTCATTAGAGTCACAAATGATTTGCTCTTATCATCTGATCGTGGTTGTATCTCTCTATTAGTGTTACTCAATCTTAGAGCTGCATTTTATACTATTAATCACAACATTCTTTTTAATAGACTAGAAAATTATGTTTGCATTAGTGGAATTGCATAAGCATAGTTTAAATCATACTTATATGACCGTTATCAGTTTGTAGCAGTAAATGAAGAGATGTCTTATCGATCAAAAGTTCAGTATGGCGTACCACAAGGCTCAGTGCTAGGACCTTTGCTGTTCACTCTGTACATGCTACCCTTAGGAGATATCATTAGGAAGCATGGGATTCATTTTACTGTTATGCTAATGATACTCAGCTCTATATTTTTTCACACCTTGACATAACTTACCAATTCACAAAATTAACAGAATGCATAGCTGATATAAAAAAAAAAAAACTGGTTGACTAGTAATTTCCTACTACTTAATTCTGAAAAAAAAAAAACAGAGATTCTAATTATTGGACAAAAAACGTCCACATGTAATAACCTAGAATACTGTCTAACACTTGATGGCTGCTCTGTCAAGTCTTTGTCGTCAGTTAGGAACCTGGGTGTGCTCTTTGATACCAATCTTTCTTTTGAAAGTCACGTGTTTAGTATCTCTTAATTCACATTTTCCATCTTACATATCTAAATGAAGTCATATGCTCTCAATGGCCAAGCTGGTCTGTTCCAAGGTCTGTTCCAAGCTGGTCAAGAAGGCTCACCGGCGCCTCTTCTTTTTGTGGACTCTGAGGAAGAACCACCTGTCCTCAGACATCCTGGTGAACTTCCACCGTTGTACCATCGAGAACATCCTGACCAACTGTATAACAGTTTGGTACGGGAGCTGCTCTGCTATAGACCGGAAAGCGTTGCAGAGGGTAGTGAAAGTCGCCCAGCGCATCACCGGAGCACAACTTCCTTCCATAGAGGACATCTACAGGAAGCGGTGTCTGAAAAGGGCTGGGAAAATCATCAAAGACCCCAGTCACCCAGCACACAGACTCTTCACCCTCCTGCCCTCTACAGGAGCCTCCGGACTAAGACCACCAGGTACCGGATCTTTCCTACAGCTGTCAGAATCCTGAATTCTGCCTCCTGACATCTCACCCCACATTAAAACGTATGGATTGAACATATATCATTACTGTATAATTTATCCATATACACTCACCGGCCACTTTATTAGGTACCCCATGCTAGTAACGGGTTGGACCCCCTTTTGCCTTCAGAACTGCCTCAATTCTTCGTGGCATAGATTCAACAAGGTGCTGGAAGCATTCCTCAGGGAGTTTGGTCCATATTGACATGATGGCATCACACAGTTGCCGCAGATTTGTCGGCTGCACATCCATGATGCGAATCTCCCGTTCCACCACATCCCAAAGATGCTCTATTGGATTGAGATCTGGTGACTGTGGAGGCCATTTGAGTACAGCGAACTCATTGTCATGTTCAAGAAACCAGTCTGAGATGATTCCAGCTTTATGACATGGCGCATTATCCTGCTGAAAGTAGCCATCAGAAGTTGGGTACATTGTGGTCATAAAGGGATGGACATGGTCAGCAACAATACTCAGGTAGGCTGTGGCGTTGCAACGATGCTCAATTGGTACCAAGGGGCCCAAAGAGTGCCAAGAAAATATTCCCCACACCATGACACCACCACCACCAGCCTGAACCGTTGATACAAGGCAGGATGGATCCATGCTTTCATGTTGTAGACGCCAAATTCTGACCCTACCATCCGAATGTCGCAGCAGAAATCGAGACTCATCAGACCAGGCAACGTTTTTCCAATCTTCTATTGTCCAATTTCGATGAGCTTGTGCAAATTGTAGCCTCAGTTTCCTGTTCTTAGCTGAAAGGAGTGGCACCCGGTGTGGTCTTCTGCTGCTGTAGCCCATCTGCCTCAAAGTTCGACGTACTGTGCGTTCAGAGATGCTCTTCTGCCCACCTTGGTTGTAACGGGTGGTTATTTGAATCACTGTTGCCCTTCTATCAGCTCGAACCAGTCTGGCCATTCTCCTCTGACCTCTGGCATCAACAAGGCATTTCCGCCCACAGAACTGCCGCTCACTGGATGTTTTTTCTTTTTCGGACCATTCTCTGTAAACCCTAGAGATGGTTGTGCGTGAAAATCCCAGTAGATTAGCAGTTTGTGAAATACTCAGACCAGCCCTTCTGGCACCAACAATCATGCCACGTTCAAAGTCACTCAAATCACCTTTCTTCCCCATACTGATGCTCGGTTTGAACTGCAGGAGATTGTCTTGACCATGTCTACATGCCTAAATGCACTGAGTTGCCGCCATGTGATTGGCTGCTTAGAAATTAAGTGTTAACGAGCAGTTGGACAGGTGTACCTAATAAAGTGGCCGGTGAGTGTATATTCCACTGATATTGTATATTTATAGTCTGTTATAGCCTTTCATATTCATAAACATACGTATAACCTGTTCATAGCCTGTACATAGCTTGTACATTCACTACAGTTATAGCCTGTACACTTATAGTATATTCATAACATACCTTCATATTGTGTACATTTGTAACATATTTAAAATATCTCTATTTTTTGTAATATATCTATATTCTTGCTAAAGCACTTCTGGATGGATGCAAACTGCATTTCGTTGCTTGTACTTGTGACATGCAATGACAATAAAGTTGAATTCAAAATTCTAATTATATGTGTGTGGGGAGGACCACCCCGCCGCATCACAAACTTCCTGTAAGGATACCCCCGACAGTGACACTTTGGAGGATGTCATACTTTGTGTGGAATGTGCTATGATTAGAAGAGGCAAAGACACAACGTGTGCCTCATTAGCCATAGAAATCGCTTCCACAATCCATCTGCTGATTGTCTGTTTGGTGGACGGGTAGCTCTTCTTGGTGGGCCCAAAGCATACAAGCAATTGATTAGTTTTCCTCCATTGATAAGTCTTACGCATAAAGGGCCCTATTTTAACGATCTGAAATGCAAGTATCAAGCGCGAAGCGCAAGTAACTTTGTGGGCGGGTCTTGGGCGCTGTTGGCTCTTCACTGGACTCAGACAGAGAGAAGGAAGGTAGTATACTTCACAGCTTTAGCAAGCTCTTCGTTCACAGCTTTAGCAGGCTCTTCACTGGACTCAGACAGAGAGAAGGGAGACAGTTATACTTCACAGCTTTAGCAGGCTCTTCATTCACAGCTTTAGCAGGCTCTTCACTGGACTCAGACAGGGAGAAGGGAGACAATTATTGTCACGTGTCTGTCCTGTCTTGTGTTGCACATGGGTGTTTTGTTATGTTGGGCCATGTGTTCCAGTCATTGTTTGATCCCTCCCACTCGTTACCTGATTAGTGTTTGAGTTCTCCCGCCCAGTCAAGGATTGTTCACATTCCATCTGCCTTCCTGAGCTGGGACTATCTGGAGCGGCTGGCTCGGATATTGGAGAGGCCGGTGTCCTGTGTTTCGGAGCTGAACCCGTTCCAGAGCCGGAGGCAGAGCCAGTGCCCGTTCCAGAGCCGGAGGCAGAGCCAGTGCCCGTTCCAGAGCCGGAGGCAGAGCCAGTGCCCGTTCCAGAGCCAGAGGCAGAGCCAGTGCCCGTTCCAGAGCTGGAGCTCATGTCGGTTCCGGACCCAGTGTTTGTGTCTGTGTTTGTGTTTGTGTCTGTCCTGGTGACTGTTTCTGTTCTAGCGTCTGTTCCCGAGCCGGTGTCTGTTATCGAGCCGGTGTCTGTTCCTGAGAGGGCTTCACCGCCCTGGCCGTCAGAGGGGCCTGCTCCGCCCTGGCCGCCCGAGGGGTCTACACCGCCCTGGCCACCCGAGGGGTCTACACCGCCCTGGCCACCTGAAAGGTCTGCTCCGCCCTGGCCGCCCAAGGGGTCTTCACCGCCCTGGCCACCCGAGAGGTCTTCACCGCCCTGGCCACCCGAGGGGTCTTCACCGCCCTGGCCACCCGAGAGGTCTTCGCCACCCGAGGGGTCTTCACCGCCCTGGCCACCCGAGGGGTCTTCACTGCCCTGGCCACCCAAGAGGTCTTCACCGCCCTGGCCACCCGAGGGGTCTTCACCGCCCTGGCCACCCGAGGGGTCTTCCCCGCCCTGGCCACCCGAGAGGTCTTCCCCGCCCTGGCCACCCGAGAGGTCTTCACCGCCCTGGCCACCCGAGGGGTCTGCTCCGCCCTGGCCGCCCGAGGGCTCTTCGCCGCCCTGGCCGCCCGAGGGCTCTTCGCCGCCCTGGCCGCGAAGACGGCTAAAGTTGTGACAGGTTGACAGGTTATGATTTCTTGGTTAATGTCAAGTTGTCATAAAGACATTTTTTGTCTTTGTTAATGTCAAGTTGTCATAACAAAGACATTTTAAACAATGTCAACTTTGCATTAAAAGTGTCATAATTTACCGAATGACACTTAATGATAACAGTCATAAACATTCATAAAGACTCCTTCATGTTCATGACAGGTGTTATGTCATGTTTATGACAGTGTCATGTCAGTCTTATGCACACCCCTTCAAATAAAGTGTTACCGTTTTGGTTACTGCTTCGGCCATGACAAAAACATAAGCACAAAAGCCATGGTGAAGGTGAAGCCAACGGTGAAGCGTTTGCCTCTCACGTCCAAATCTGAGGAAGTGGTGGGGGAAGTGACGTATGCCGTAAAGCAGTCGAATTTTGTAGTTCTTTACATAGTGCCAGTAAAAGCGATACAGACCACGTCAGGCTATGGCAGACGTGTAGGTTGTAGATTGTAGATTGAAAGTCAATGTACCATCACAAGGGTCTTGAAAATATATAATGAAGGTTGAAAAACTACATAGTGTTACTTTAACCCCAAGCACTTTATGTGGTCAAGCACGACATCTCGATGGCGAGCCACCATCTCCTGTGACTGGACTAATATTAACAAGTTATCTATGCAATAAATGGAGCTGTATGTAAGAAATTTATATAAATTAATCATACATTTTCCCTGATATGTCACTAGACATTAAGAAATCATGTTCATTTCAAATACTTATATCACTGACAACAGTAGTCCGGCCAGGATATTGTAATTTATAAAGTGAAGTTGCAGCCCTCAACTGATGTTGATGTTGTCATGTTGTGTTTTGGTCTGAGTGCCACCCTCCACCGATCTACCAATCATGAAGTAGGGGTGGTGATGGCGCAGTGGATAAGACACATGCCTTTGGTGTGAGAGACCCGGGTTCGAATCCACTGTGAGACACCACTGTGTCCCTGAGCAAGACACTTAACCCCTAGTTGCTCCAGAGGCGTGCAACCTCTGACATGTATAGCAATTGTACGTCGCTTTGGATAAAAGCGTCAGCTAAATGAATAAATGTAAATGTAAATGTAAGTCAGTAGTGTTGCGGCATTCGGGTTGCCAGCTCTGCTCTAGTTACCACAGCTGCTGCTGCAGCTAATAACCTGTCGTAATCAGATCCTGCAGCCTATCTGGCAACCTTGAGTCAGTAATTTGAAAGTGATTGCAGTACCAGTTTTGGCCACAATCTTACATACGGCTCCTTTAAGAATAAGGATATATTCTGTGAGGGGATAACAGTAGGCCGAATGGAAGAACCCGATATTGGTGCGTTTCACCCCCAAAAACTTCCTATTCCATCTCCCGAGCCTGCTCAGGGCCCACTTCCGTAGATAGCACCCTGTTGAACCTGGGTGGACAACATCCGAACTGAATTTTGTAGCCCTGCATGAGCCGCACTAATGGCACTGAGTCAGCTGCAGTCACTAATGTGCTGTTAATCCGCTGGATGAAGCTTGTTTCAATGGAGAGCAGAAAGGCTTCTATCATCTTCCTTCGCGCTTGAAGGAGAAAAATTCTGACAAAAATGGCAGTCAGCACAGCTTAAATAGGCAGTTGGCCCCGTCTGTTTTGGCCGGGCTGAAATGCCATTTCCAGCTGTACGTGAACCAATTAGGCTTCAGTATTCAGAGAAAAACTGAGTTTCCATATAAGCATAAGTTACTGCGTTAACTGTAAAGCGTCAGTTACACAATGCTAGTGAACCATATTGAAAGGGAAATGGAAGCTTTAGCATAAGTTCTGTCAGGAAGACTCAATTGTTACGTCACTCATTCTCCTTCTCCTTCTCCTTCTCCTTCTCCTTCTCCTTCTCCTTCTCATCTATCCAATCACGTTCTAACACTTGCGGTATAAAAGATGGGTACTTACACATGTCTGAGTTTGCAGATGCTGACGCTTTCATTCACCTCCACCCTCCCCACCACCAAGATGATACCTTCACTTCTATCCTCCCCACCACCACCAGGAGGGTCCCTTCCCATACCACACAGGGGGTCGGCTGTGCCCCTGCCTTCATCGCCAGGCAGGAAATGCAGAGTCTGGACCCCCGGATTGCGAGCTACGGACGGGGCCTTCGCCAAATAACTTTATCATTATTTTGTTTGCCGAGTTGTCAATAAATTGTTAATTGTTTCAGCATTATTCTCTCATTAGTCTTTCTGGTAGAACTAAGCTAATATATATATATATATATATATATATATATATATATATATATATAAAGCTTAGCATTATAATATTATACTATAATTTATAATATTGTTAGTATTCAAATGTCTTAGAGTGTTATAGTTGTTAATTTGAATATTTTCATATATTTCTTGAATGTGAAGCACAATGTAAAAATTTATTTGCCTTTTTACTCAAATAAAAAATAAAATGAATCTCTGAATGTTCCTGTCTCACACCATTCCTGAAATATTGATGACATTTCTTAAAATACACTGTCCATCTTAATTGTTATTTGACAAAAATATCATGACAAAACCTCCAGAACAGCTGTTTCCTGAGCAAGAGCTGTTCTCAGCAAGGTGAGAGGATAAACATCTGAGAGAGACGTGACTGAATTCTAGTCACACGATTTCCAGTTATCACTGAGAGTACAAGCACTGACCTATTACACACATACAACTTTAAAAATGAAGACAGAAAGCAGCGCTGTCACATTCTGCACATTGTTATATTAAAAACTTTCTATAAAGCCCATGTGCATAATGAATAAAAATATTGTTCCCATTTTATATTTTCTATACATTTTTGTGACCATTCACATTACCTTGAAAATATTTGGACACTGATGTCACATGAAAAAATCCACAAAAATACCTTCATGCCAGTTGGTAAAAATTACTCATAAAAGTAATATTTCAAAATAACAATGTTTTTTTGTTGTATTTTGGATCAAATAAATGCAGCCTTAAGTGAGCAGAAGAGACTTCTTTTAAAAACATAAACTTTTGCTTGGTAGAGTATACACTCACCTAAAGGATTATTAGGAACACCATACTAATACTGTGTTTGACCCCCTTTCGCCTTCAGAACTGCCTTAATTCTACGTGGCACTGATTCAACAAGGTGCTGAAATACTTCTTTAGAAATGTTAGCCCATATTGATAGGATAGCATCTTGCAGTTGATGGAGATTTGTGGGATGCACATCCAGGGCACGAAGCTCCCATTCCACCACATCCCAAAGATGCTCTATTGGGTTGAGATCTGGAGACTGTCGGGGCCATTTTAGTACAGTGAACTCATTGTCATGTTCAAGAAACCAATTTGAAATGATTCGAGCTTTGTGACATGGTGCATTATCCTGCTGGAAGTAGCCATCAGAGGATGGGTACATGGTGACCATAAAGGGATGGACATGGTCAGAAACAATGCTCAGGTAGTCCGTGGCATTTAAACGATGCCCGATGTGCCAAGAAAACATCCCCCACACCATTACACCACCACCACCAGCCTGCACAGTGGTAACAAGGCATGATGGATCCATGTTCTCATTCTGTTTACGCCAAATTCTGACTCTACCCTCTGAATGTCTCAACAGAAATCGAGACTCATCAGACCAGGCAACATTTTTCCAATCTTCAACTGTCCAATTTTGTTGAGCTCTTGCAAATTGTAGATGAGGGGTACCCGGTGGGGTCTTCTGCTGTTGTAGCCCATCCGCCTCAAGGTTGTGCATGTTGTGGCTTCACAAATGCTTTGCTGCATACCTCGGTTGTAACGAGTGGTTATTTCAGTCAAAGTTGCTCTTCTATCACCCTGAATCAGTCGGCCCATTCTCCTCTGACCTCTAGCATCAACAAGGCATTTTCGCCCTCAGAACTGCCGCATACGGGATGTCTTTCCCTTTGCACACCATTCTTTGTAAACCCTAGAAATGGTTGTGCGTGAAAATCCCAGTAACTGAGCAGATTGTGAAATAATCAGACCGGCCCGTCTGGCACCAACAACCATGCCACGCTCAAAATTGCTTAAATCACCTTTCTTTCCCATTCTGACATTCATTTTGGAATTCAGGAGATTGTCTTGACCAGGGCTGCGTTTCCCAAAAGCATCGTAAGCCTAAGTTGATCGTAGAGACCATTGGTGGCAATTGTTCTACGATCAACTTAAGCTTACGATGCTTTTGGGAAACCCAGCCCAGGTCCACACCCCTAAATGCATTAAAACAACTGCCATGTGATTGGTTGATTAGATAATTGCATTAATGAGAAATTGAACAGGTGTTCCCAATAGTCCTTTAGGTGAGTGTACACAATATATGCACTAAATCAAATAATTAATTTAAATATTTAATATTTAGTAGAAAAAGACACTAAAGACCCTTAATACAAAATGGGAACCATTTATTTACATTATTTATCTCTATAATTTGCTGTATAATTGCAAAAGCTAGTCAATGCCATTTGTTGACATTTAACAAACAATGACATTTATTGTTTCCCTAGCGAATTGTGATATCATAATAATAATAATAATAATAACGGTTAAAATATGGGACTATTTTGTGAAACCAATTTAATGTAAATAATGCCACTCACTTTTTGCAGTGTGTTGTTAACAGCCTCTTTAATACATTTGTGGTTCTGATGGCAGTGCTTATCTGGGTTTTCTGACACAAACACAGAAACATATACATGCATATGAAAAATTTATATTATTCAAATGTTTACTTTTTAAATTTTATTCTGAGTTAAATGTTTTTAAATATGTCAAAATGTACAAATAAGCATGTGGGAGAACATAAAATGATTATCCACTTTATACTGAGAGCAGAGTGTAACTTTTCTCACCTGTGCAGTCCATCCCGCTTTTAGGCTTGAACCAGGGCCCGGCTGGGGACGTATAACCTCTCAGACATGAGCAGATGAATGAGCCATTTATGTTGTGGCATTTAGAAAAGGGTCCACATCTATCAGCATCATCCTCACACTCATCAATATCTACAATTCAAAGAAGAGCCTTGCTCATTTTCATTATAAAGTCAATTGTGTACTCTTCTCACCATTCATACATTTTTACGTAGTGTCTAAATATCTTTTGGAGCCATTCATACCTGTGCAGTTGGTCCCATCATTAGTTTGAAATGCCTGATTTCCGTTTGATTTAAATCCAGACAAGCAGGTACAGTAGTAATTTCCAATAGTGTTGGTGCAGTTGGCATGTGGGCCACATATTCCAGTTACATTCTCACACTCATTATCATCTGTGAGGGGTCAGATAAACAGATTAATTAAACCAAGAAGCAGCAGTTATATGCATCTGATAAACCAAGTATTTTACCTGAGTGTTTCAGCAAGACATGGGAATATTCAAAGAGAGTAAATGGAAGAATTAAAAATTCCAATATATTAGGAATAACGAAATGACATTTTAAATGTTGACTTCACAAAGCCTTTTCTGAAAGTGTCTTATGTAGTTTGAATACTTGGGAATTTGAAGTTGTAAAGGCAGCTGCTAGATTTTGTCAGGAAGACAGGTTAGCAATTTTGAAGAAGAAAAAAAAAAGCATTGATTGTGAGAGTGATATTGGTTGTTTACAGCTGCTCAAACAATGTTACATTTGCAGACTACTATTAGTTTTTTTTTCTCAGCCAACAAAAATAGTCCAAATGGTCAATGTGTCTTAACAATACACAGTAGTGCTGTTTCGTACCTGAATGCATCATGTTTTTTAATGACTCAGTTAAAGTGAAAAATTCAAATACTGATTTATAACATAAAACAAGACTTGTTGCCACCCAATAGCGAAACTGTCTCAGGTTACGTCTGTAACCTCTGTTCCCTGAGAACAGGGAACAAGTCACTGTGTCGACGATTGACGCTCAGGCGTGACAGGTGCCTGAAATCACGATCAAATCATGGCAATCCTATTGACCGGCGACAGCCCATGAATCATTAACGTGCGACCCGGAAGTATATAAGGGTGCCTTGCAAACATGATTATAACCTTTTCGTCTGAAGATACTGTTTGGTAAGCAGGCCCTGAGGCATGGCGAAAAGACGCAGTGTCGCATTCTCTGTTCTCAGAGAACGTCCCGGGTTACGTATGTAACCCTAGTTCCCTGAAGGAACGAGACGCTGCGTGAAAACGCTGCGGGAACGCTTCCTGCGTTGTGCGTCTTGTAGCAAGTATGGAATCAGCCAAAGGCGAAACGGAACGTCACGAGTGACATCATCGACCAGGAAACTATAAAGCACACCCATGAACAAAATGGCGACAGCTTCTCGAAAAAGTCTGAAGCAAGTCGATCAAGGGAATGCCGGGAGTATGGCAACGACACGCAGCGTCTCGTTCCTTCAGGGAACTAGGGTTACATACGTAACCCGGGACGTTTCCTATCAGGAAAGTCGAGCTGCGTGAAAACGCTGCGGGAACGCTAATACCCACGTCGCCATAAGAGCAAGTGACCGACTGTGTGAATTAACCCCCTGGGGTTGGCGGTCTCGCCGGCGATACCAGCTCACTTTTTTTCTTATCAGTGCAAAAGATACTCAAAATACTCTGTTTATTTTGATCTTACTGTTACGGATGTGCACGGAGATGAACCCAAACGCAGACGGTGTACAATGAACTCAGGGTTTATTGGGACAAAACAGGAAAACAAAACCCACGATGGGGCAAAACAGACGAAACAAGGGATATAAGACTGACAAGACTAGACTAGATAATGACTGAACAAGAAACAAACAACACTTTGTAGTGATGTGACATCTGAAGCGAGGCTCCGGAGCTTGTGTCGAGCAAAAAGGGGCGTTCCAGATGAAGCCCCGATTCGAGGCTTGTGTCGTTTCCGTGAAAATCACGTGACGATAACAAACGAGGCCTCGGTTTGTGTTGAATACGTCATTGCTTCATTCTGAGTATCGCTTCCGGATAAAAGTGGTTCGAAACCTCGCGCCTCTCGTGGGTTTTGCAGTAGGCGTTTGCATTGGTGTTGAAGTGTTGGTTGTACGAAGTAGTGAGTAGCGAGTTGTAGCGAGTTTGTAGTAGCATAGTTATCATTATATATCATAGCCTGTATTATATATTATATTACATTATACTTAGTTTAGTAGATTATTAGATTATTAGAGTAAAGTATAAATAGTTCAGTAGATTATTAGAGTAAATTAGCCTATATCTAGTTCTAGTTGCTATATATATATACATATATTGGTAGTAGTGTTATTATTGTATATATATATATATATATATATATATATATTATTGCTATTATTATTATTCTAAGACTAGACTGTAGGGAAAGCCTTAGAGTGCAAACGTTAAAGGCAAACCTAGAGCCCTTACAATGGAGCCAGCAAGAAAGAGGAGAACTTCTCCTGTCTGGGAGCATTTTGAATTGATTGCTCATAACAAGGTTTGTATACATTTATATAATTTATTATCATAACATCACATAATCCTCACCATATCGCTGTATAATCACAATGTGTATTATCTGCATGTTGAAGGTGAAATGTTTGCTGTGCCATAAAGAGCTGACTTACAGCAACAACACCTCTTCAATGCTTAGGCATTATCGTGCAATGCATGAGGATGCACAACCTGCTGCAAACAGACCAGCCACTAGTCAAAGTAATATTTAATCTTAATTTTTTTATTATGTAAATAATGTGTTAGGCTCCTACAATACACCAGCATTGTACTGTGTTATAGATTACAGAAAGAAAATGGTGGATGAGGCTTTGGTCAACATGGTCATCAAAGACTCCCAACCCTTTTCTGTTGTGGATGACGTGGGGTTTAGGGAGCTTGTGCATGTGCTGGATCCATCCTATGTTCTCCCAACAAGAAAGGTATGTATGTGAATAGACTAAAGTAGTTTATTGTTATAAAGTCAGAATGAATAGTAACAATTAATATTTTCATTCTCAGGCTTTGAAGTCCATGGTTGACACCCGGTATGAGGAGGCTAAGGAGAAGGCCAAAGAAAAATTGGACAATGTTGTTGCTGTTAGCCTTACGTCCGACATGTGGACGTCCATCAACATGGAGGCTTACCTGGCTGTGACTTGTCATTTTATTGATGCCAATGACCAGCTTGGGACAATCTTGCTTGGGGTGCAACATTTCCCAAACACCCATACGGCAGACAACTTGGCTATTGCCCATACCATGGCCATGGAGGAGTGGGGCATAAAGGATAAGGTGAGGTGCCTTGTCACGGATGCTGCTGCCAATATGATTGCCTGTGTGAGGGCATTGAATATTAGGCATGCGATATGCATTGCACATGCATTGAATTTAATTGTCAAGAAGTCTTTCGATGATGTGCCAGGCTTAAATGAGCTTCGCACCAAATGTAGGAAGCTTGTAACCTACTTCAGGACCAGCACAACAGGAAAAGAAAGACTGGCCCAAGTGCAGGTGCAGATGGGGAGGCCTGCTCTGAAAATGATTATTGAGGTGGACACTAGATGGAACAGCACTTACAGCATGCTGGAAAGGCTCTATGACCTGAGAGAGCCAGTGGGGGCAGCTCTAGCCTCTTTGAGGACAGATGTAAGCCCTCCTACTTCATTGGAGTATGAAACAATGAAGGATGCTCTCGACCTACTGGCCCCATTCCACCAGGCCACAGTAGAGCTTTCTGCAGAAAAAAGAGTGTCTGCTTCAAAGGTTATTCCCCTAATGAAGATGCTGAACCACACAATAGTAAGAAAATCCGAGGGCTTAACATCAAATATGGCAAGGCAGCTGGCTGACAACCTTGTCCGTCGCGTCAGAGAGCATGCGTTACAAATGGAATCCATTAGTGTGATGACGATGCCTACATTGCTGGACCCTAGGTTAAAAAAACTAGGGTTCCTAAGTCCAGGGAAGCTCCAAGAAGCCATTACAAGACTAAAGTCAGAATGTGCCAATGTTATCAGAAATTCTGAAACAACACCCCCAGCTCAAGTACCTGCCTCACAAGCTGGGCCATCTACAACCTGTGGTAAGTAGTCTATGTCTTATGTGAATTTTCACATTTGTAATGTCATGTAATGTGAACCATTGAGAAGTGAGTGTTTTCCCTTGTATAATTATAGGTGACCTTTGGCATCTACTGGACAGCACAGTGGATAACAGCAGACGGAGCTCCAGTGTGACCGCAGATGCTACTATTGAGGTGGACCGTTATTTGTCAGAGACAAATCTGGCAAGGACTGAGGATCCGCTGGGTTATTGGAACAAACAGAAGCTCCAACATCCCAATTTATATAAGCTGGCACTTACGTTCTTATGTTGTCCGGCATCATCGGTGCCCTGTGAAACGGTGTTTTCTAAGGCTGGAGAGGTGGTTTCCAAAAAGAGAAACCGCCTCAATCCAAATACTGTAAAAAAACTTTTGTTTTTAAATAAAAATCAGTAAAAATGTTCCCATCCCTGTTGCAGTTTGCTGTTCCACTCCCAGTTCCATAAGCACTACATAATTGTACTCCCAGTTCCATAATCACTACACTATTGCACTCAGTCAGCACTGCACTCAGTGATTTCTTTACACTCATTTGGGGCATTCACTGTCATCACTAACCCAAAGAACTACTGAATACAAAGTTATGTGTGTGTGAGTTGTGTGTGCATAGGTAAACACAAGCAGAGTAAAAAACTTTATTTAATACACAGGCAATAGAAAAAGGGTGTGCCCACACCATGACAATTTGGTTGCTCAGGATGAATAGATTTGTGTGCGATACATTGCTTTGCACAGCAGGTGTCACTAGGGAGCACACTGTTTCATGAGGCTTCAGGTAAACGAACCTTTTGGTGAACCAATGGGCTGGAAAGCCTCAGTGGTTCAGGAAGCCTCATTTGGCCATCACTACTGATATCATATTGCGTACCATAGAGGGTTAAGCCAGCCAAATCCTCAAAGCCCTCTCCAAAGATCCCAGCAAGTTCAAGCCACTGCCAAAGAAACGATTTCTCCCGGGGGAGTACCACACTCAATTCCCTCTTCCCTTTCCTTTTAACTGTTTCATCCAGCCCCGGAGCCCTATCGCCGATCCTCACACCAATCGCCTGCACCTGATACCATTTGCCTCATCAGCTGCCGCTGTCATGGAAACCAACAACAAGCGGAACCGGCTCGGTGTTTCACTGATATTGTTCCGGGGGGAACACACTTCCTAGCGGACATTAGTTCCGCTTCTTTTGTCACTTGTGACATATCCTCTCCCCAAATTTGTCACTAATAAAACACAAAAAAAGATTAAAATTTTAATAATATTTCAAGTGTTATCTTTCTTTGTAAAAAGTATACGTATTTCAAGGGTAACATATGAGCAGAAATTGGCGAACAAAAGCTTATTTAATGTGGCAGTAGGCTGTTTTTACAGTAACAACTTTATAATGCATCCAAAACTAAACAATGAAATCTTGTCTAAATATTCATATTTAGTCTGTAACATATCGTGTTTATGCGAGTTATGCAGCTGTAAACAACAGCGCGCGCGCGTCTGTGCCTTTCATTCATCATTCACACTATCGCGATTATAACAAAGCTCTTAAGAATAAATAACTTACTACATTTGCTTGATTCGTTGCTCCTCGGAAACTACCAGCACTTCTGAGGTAAATTGCTCCAGGATTAGGACGATAGTATTATTCCTCAGAGCGCAGCAAGACGAGGTAAAGTCCAAGATTCTTGTTCAACTTGATGTGTTTTATCCAGCTGATATGGGGGCGTTAACAGTTTGCATGGCTTGCGTTTGAATAGCGTGCGCTCTCTGTGGGCGTGGTCACATTAAAAGATAATTAGCTGAAATGAGAACGACTGACATCTCTCTCTTTTTATATAGATTACATTAACAGAGAATATTTGTTTTAGTTTTGAATTAGATAATTTAAAAGTACACACTTAAATGATTATAAAGATATATTGCTCATGCATGTGTGACTAGTATTCGCTGAGTTTTGTTTAAGTTTAGAGACGTGCTCCAGAAAAAAAGTTCACGGAGACGGAGAGGCAGAAAGCACACCCTGTTTATTTTCTTTATTTTACAAAAGTACAATGTTATATTTCGATTGGAAGTGGACCCATAAAAAAGTAGACATTTAACAGTTAATTTTTTCATATTTCTTAAGTGTGTATGAAGAAAAATGACTGAGTATTTTAAGTCTATTTTGCTGCTATGTGAAAAAAATCGCGGAAAACGTGCCGGCGCGTTTTCAGACCCCAGAGGGTCAAGGCCTACTACCCATCAGTGAGTCTACTGCCCAAACTACTAAGGCCAACCACCTGAGGTAAGCTGGCCTACCACGCCCTCTTGGGGGCTGCCCAGTCAAGGCGGCCTGCTAAAGCTTACTACCTACCGGCGCAGCCTTCGTTGGCAGATACGCTGTTTACAAAGCGCCTACAGCATCCTGGTACCTAATCACATTGCCCACTGCAGTGTACTTAGCAAAAAACACAGCACCCTTTAAGCAAGGGGAGTACACTCTGCCTCAACGGAGGCCCCAGAGTTAGGGGCCTACCATCTGTACGCATGGGCATCGGCATACTTCGAAAAACCAAAAAGAAGTTCTGCTCAACCTAAGCCTTAATAGTGCGAGGTAGGAAAATACAGAACTGAAAGTGAAGTACTCAGACCTACCCTGTATCACAGGGGAATACTACCACCTCACCCTGAGATTTAACAGGGTACGGGTCCGCCATCGGCTCTAGAGGTGACAGAACTTTTATTTGTGCCCAGCTTAGGGAAGTGGGGCTTGCTTGTAAGCCACCCTCCTACAACCCGACACTCGAGCAGTAGCTCAGCGAGGTGAGTGGAACCTATTCTGGCAGCCCAAATCCATATCCTAGTTCTGCACGGCGAGGTTGGGCAGACAAACCCAGTCTCTTCGTGAGGTGAAAGACGGCCTAACCCTTCTTAAGTAAAACCCATTGTACTGGCGAGGCCTTATTGAGGCCTAACCCAGGGTCTTTATAAATCATGCCTCTGCACCAAGCTGCATTGCTCTTCTCGCCCCATCACACTTCTCTCTATCGTTCTAGCCACCTAACAGGGGAACTTCAGGGCCCTAATACCAAAACCTTTTACCTTACCTTTGTCACAGGTGGTTAAGGCAGACGATGAAGTAGGATCCATTTGCAGTATTCTTTTATTACACAAACTCACACTACACAAACGTAAACTCAGACTCAGGAAACAAGGCTCGGGAACAGAACAACTAGCAAACAAACATTAAGGACTGACAAAGACTGAACTAGACACACAGGCTTAAATACAAGGGCAAACAAGCTAAACAAGATAACAAGAGAGTGTGGCTAATAGGAAGTACCTGGGAAGACTAATAAACATAACTGGGAGCTGCTAAATGTGAAACAAGACAGAAACACAGACTAGACTTATGACATCCCCCCCCTTAAAGAGCGGATTCCAGACGCTCCTCAGAATATAGTCCAGGGTGATGGTGAAGCAATATATGAAACCAGGGCAGACCAGACAGTTCAAGGGCAGACTCAGGAGCGCCCTCCACAGCATGCTCAGGGACAAACTCGAGTTTGTCCTCCTGGGCAGCCCTGGCATGATCATGGATAAACTCGAGAGCAACCTCCACGGCGTGCTCAGGAA
The DNA here is from genome assembly GCA_031834385.1 of Semotilus atromaculatus. Classification (NCBI taxonomy): domain Eukaryota; kingdom Metazoa; phylum Chordata; class Actinopteri; order Cypriniformes; family Leuciscidae; genus Semotilus; species Semotilus atromaculatus. The sequence goes on along the minus strand of JAULUF010000020.1, from coordinate 23,595,305 downwards.
AAAAACTCGGTTTCGCCCTCCGCAGCGGCCTTAGGGACAACTTCCTCCACAGCGGGTGCAAAGTCAGCCTCCTCCGCAGTGGCCTCAGGGACAGATTCCTCCGCATCGGGCTCAGGGACAGCTCCCTCCGCATCGGGCTCAGGGACAGCTCCCTCCGCAGCGGCCTCAGGGACAGCTCCCGCCGCAGCGGCCTCAGGGACAGCTTCCTCTGCAGTGGGCTCAGAGAAAGCTTCCTCCGCAGCGGCCTCAGGGACAGCTTCCTCCGCAGCGGCCTCAGGGACAGCTTCCTCCACAGCGGCCTCAGGGACAGCTTCCTCCGCAGCGGGCTCAGGGACAGCTTCCTCCGCAATGGCCTCAGGGACAGCTTCCTCTGCAGTGGCCTAAGGGACAGCTTCCTCTGCAGCGGGCTCAGGGACAGCTTCCTCTGCAGCGGGCTCAGGTACAGCTTCCTCCGTAGCGGGCTCAGAGACAGCTTCCTCCGTAGCGGGCTCAGAGACAGCTTCCTCCGCAGCGGGCTCAGGGACAGCTTCCTCTGCAGCGGGCTCAGCGACAGCTTCCTCCGCAGCGGGCTCAGGGACAGCTTCCTCTGCAGCGGCCTCAGGGACAGCTTCCTCCGCAGCGGGCTCAGGGACAGCTTCCTCTGCAGCGGCCTCAGGGACAGCTTCCTCTGCAGCGGCCTCAGGGACAGCTTCCTCCGCAGCGGGCTCAGGGACAGCTTCCTCTGCAGCGGGCTCAGGGACAGCTTCCTCTGCAGCGGCCTCAGGGACAGCTTCCTCCGCAGCGGGCTCAGGGACAGCTTCCTCCGCAGCGGCCTCAGGGACAGCTTCCTCTGCAGCGGCCTCAGGGACAGCTTCCTCCGCAGCGGCCTCAGGGACAGCTTCCTCCGCAGCGGGCTCAGAGACAGCTTCCTGCCGACATCTCCGGCCAGTAGCTCCGCTGCCGTACTAGCTCGAGAGTGCGTTCAACACCTTGATGTCCATGGTCCAGCAAAGTTACCGGCACTACCACCTGAAGCACCACTTCCCCTCCGTCAGGACGGAAAGCCCTGGAATACAATAGACCCTCTTGCTCTAATAACCGGTCCCATTGTTGAAGGAATGTAGTCACTGGCTTAGGTAAGAGTCACCGCTCCAAATCCTAATCCTACCCTATCCCTATAGTAAGTTGTAGTTAATATTACTAAAAGTGTAACCAACTATTTTAAGGTGTCCTTGTTACAGTGTAATTACATTAAATACATTTAAGTATTGAGTAATATTAATTAACTGCATGTATTTACTATAGGGTTAGAATTAAGTTTGTTGTAGGTTTAGTTGCATGTAATGCATCATTTATAGTTAGTACTATAGTAACTACTGTATATGTAACATGTAACAATAACACTGTAAAATAAAGAGTTAGCCTACCCACTTTTGCTGCTATTGAGGTGGAATACAAGTAAATGAGTTAAATCTGATGAGTTAAAGTCAAGTCAAGTCAAGTCAAGTCACATTTATTTATAGCGCTTTTTACAATACAGATTGTTTCAAAGCAGCTTTACAGAGATAACAGGAAAATAATGCAACAAAGTTTGTTTCCAGAAGAAAATAGCATCACAGTCCAGCTTAAGTAAGTTCAGTGATGTTTAATTTTTGTTGAAAAAAAAGTTATTAATTTAGTTAATTTATATATATGGCCAATTGGGAGAAAACAGTGAAGTCACCGTCCACCTCAGTTCAGTTCTCATATAATGATGTCAATGCAGGCAGATCAATATTATTGTTGAATATTAAATTAAATGTTAAATTTTATGTTCCCAACTAAGCAAGCCAAAAGCTAATGGCAACAAAGGTGAAAAAAGGCAACAATGGCAAGGAACCAAAGCTCCATCAAGTGACAGAATGTAGAAAAAACCTTTAGAGAAACCAGGCTCAGTTCTCCTCTGACCAACGAACGAACAGTGCATGATTATGATTCAGTCAGCATTATAGGTCAGAAGTCAGATTGGATTGGAACAATCAGAATATTATCCAACAGAATGTGAAAAAAGAATGGAATGAAAAGTGCAAGAGAATGATCAACACTGTAATTATAAAAGTTATTACAGAAATTAATTACAGCTGTAATTACATGCAGTTTTTTTTTTTTGTACAATGTACAATGTAAACATGGATGTACACAATAAGTGAATCGTATAAAAATCCTTAATTTAAATGTTAGTACATAGTCATTAAAGACACCTGATATAAACCTGTCTTTATAAAATGTGTCCACAATATGGGGACAATATTTGTTCACATATTGTAACAAGATTTATAAACTACTCATACAGTACAGTTGGACTACAGTCTTTTCTGTTTGAACTTGTTGCTTTGTTGTTCTTACACTAATTTGTTTACCATTTTGTTTTAATGTAATAAAATAAATTGCAAACCCTGGCAATAGGATTTTCCATCACCAGTGAACCCTTGTTTGCAGTAGCAGCCATTTTTGGAATCAGTAGACTTGCAGGTGGCATTCTGGTGACAGAACTGGCAAATGTCAGCAAATCTGCATGGATCCAGCACACTTGAAAACCAAGCTATACAAAAAAAAGATACATATATAGATATAAATATATAATAGAAATACAATTATTTTCAAAGATGGATGCACATGAATTACAGACCTTCATGAGTATGTTTGAGACATGTTATTTGTTAATTAATGTAGCATTAAATGTCCTATTACACAAAGCTTCCCTACCTGTGGTTTTGTACATTGGTTTCAAACACCAAGTCTGATACTTTCTTAAATTAGTATATTTTTTAGAAATCTGTCATCTAGATCACAAAAATATTTTTACCATCATGTTTCTACAATAGCTGTTGTGTAATCAATTGAACAACAAATGAACACAATAAAATCAATAAGGAATACCTGTATAGCAAAGGCAGATTTTTACTGAAAGATTGAACGATTGTGTTCTCAGTATAAGGGTAATTTTCACTAGTGTCAAAAAAATGTAAGACATTTGGCATGTTGTCACATTAATGCTGACATTTGTGTGTGTGTTCATATAATTGTTTCACTGTTTAAATTTAGCTGAAAAGCAAATAAATAACCTATAATACATTTAATACATAAATATGTATCGTTTTTACTTTAATTAATTGTTTCTAAAGTTTGCATCTCAAACCTGTCAATAAACAGCAGGTCCCCATTTTGACAAATTACACAATATAGCGTGACGACATACTCCACTACAGGCGTCAACATCTGATCAATATACTGTATATTTTTCCTGGCCAGTCATAGAAAGCTAACAGTCAACACTGTACGTACATGTATAGGTATGTAGCAACAGAAACTTACTGTAAAAAAAATATATATCTTGAAAAATAGTATTATAACTTGAGTAGAAAGTGTAAGAACTACTGTCGAATAATATATATATAGTAATAATAAGAATAGATCATAGGAGGTTATCAAAGTGACTTACCAGCGAAAAGCAAGAGTTTCATTGGAGAACTGTGGAAAAGCTTCATTTCAGAGGTGAGGCTGGAATGTCTTTAAGCAGTGAATATCTGTGTGACGCACAATACTTCCTTATGTCAGCTTCCTGTTTCTCTAATCCTGACCCTTCCTGTCCGGCTCAGTCAACTCACAACAATACAGATGGACAAGACAGCTCATCCTCACGCACACAACACTATTGCACACAATAATACAAAGAATTTACTGATGATTCAAGCATATCTGAAGTCTAAATGTTTTGACCCAGTAGAGAAAATTCTTTGACATAATCTCCAATGAGTTTGTGCAAAATCTGAAGATTCATGTCATCCAGTATGATTTGAGAATGTTCTAATCTGTGTAACGTTACTTCAATGAAAGTAAGTACACAAAGGGGTCCACATGGTCAGTGTCACACATGCTTGATTGTCATTGAAGTGTTTTTGCTGGTTATTTGGTTACAAAATAGCTCACACTTCTTGCAGTCAAAAACTTTACACTTTATAGAAATTTCTATCAACAGCGTCTAGGTATCAGAGTTGGGTGGAGGTATATTTTTAACCACAGACGTCTTTGTTGTAGACGAATGTGTGTTTGAAGATAAGAAACAAAACCACTGAGGACTGGCTGAACCACAACACCCACTTGATTACTTCACAAGCCATCATTTCAAAGGGAGGGGGTCAAACAAACTTTGACATTTGTTTCAGGATTGCTTAATACTCTCTCTTTATTTCTTAAAACCTAACAAGCTTTTATAGTGAAATGTGTTTCTTAAAAAAAGTGTGCTTATGATAGAGATCACAGATTTTTCAGAAGTTCTGACAGCTGAGTTCTTTGAAGTATAGCCACTTATTAAAATAGATAGATGGAAAAAATAAAGATGACTGTAACATGAACACAGATCCATTACAGTGCTCTCAGTCTGATTGTAACTTTTATCCTAGTGTGACCTGTGACAGCATAACAGAGGGTGCGGCTTTTCCGTCTGCTTTCAAACAATAAGACGGGACCTTCTGCCCCCACACTTCCGTCTGTACTGGGATGGTGTTTACTGTAAGCACTGAATAAGTTGCTTCTGTTGCTACTGCCCTCTTGTGGCTAATAATGAATAAGCCAACACAATTTGTTAAAAATGGTTAAAAGCTGCAGTTCAAGAATTTGCTCTTTCTTATTGTAAACTGCAAAACATGACACAACCTATAGGCCTACTCACAAAAAAAAGACAGACATTATTCATAATATTACAAAAAAACCTTATAAAATAAATGCTGTTCTTTTCTTTCTATTCATCCAAAAATCCTGAACCATGTAATGGTTTCCACAAAATATTAAGCAGCACAACTTTTTATCAACTGCATTGATAGTAATATTCTATATTTCTTGAGCTCCAAATCAGTATTTCAGAATGATTTCTGAACGATTGTGTGACACTAAAGGCTGCAGCAACGGCTGCTGAAAATTTAATCTGTCATTGCAGGAACAAATTACATAAAAAATATAAAAAAATAATATATATATATATATATATATATATATATATATATATATATATATATATATATATTTAAGTAGAAAAATATTATATTATTATTATTGTTATTATTATTATTAAATTGTAATAATATTTCACAATATTATGGTTTTACTGTATTTTGAACAAATCAATGTAGCCTTGGTATTGGTATTGTACTGTATGTATGGATACCCTGAGTAAAGTCAAATAACCAAACACGAAGTTAAAATTTGCCCCTTTTAAAGATTAAATTATGATCATATACAGTATATCATATTTTTGCAACTGGATTACAAGGGAACAATTAGGCCACGCTGGCATACAATCAGGCAAGAATCGAAGGTAGAAACGTGTTGTCAAGACACTTTTTTAAGGGTGGAGCAAGTTTTGACAATTTTATTTAGGCAGGCTGTCACAGCTGACAAAACAATGATTTGTCATTTTTGCATGTTGCCTTTAGTGTTTTCCCTTATCCCAAAACTGGACTTCAAATATTAAACTAGGAAAATACATTGCAAAATATGGTTTTTACATGTTTAACCTAAAGAAAAGAAGAAGAAAAAAAAGAGTAAAATAAACAAAGCATTTCAATGTTTTGTCCTTTACGACAGTGTCGTTTGGTAAGTGAATACTCATGGTTGTCTTTGTTCATGTCCTCTATCTCGCCTTCACAAATAAAGATGCACCTGGATCCTTTTAACTTTGGCGCTTGAGCCTACATTATACAATCACGGCGAAACAGTCTGCTGGCGCTGTAGTGAAGTCTGGGCCATCTTTGAAGATAAAATTGATGGTCGTGAAACTCTAAACAAATTAAAATGTATATTGCGATTTTCTCTGGGACAGAAGTTTCAAGATGAGTAAGCACTCAAAGACCAGTCCTTATAAAGCACTGCCTCTCCTGCCTCAAAAGCTCATAAATATATTTGTCTTGCCGGTCTTTGCCTGAGATTCACCACAGTTGACTGAACTAATCCATATTCCCTACAGTTTAAGGGCAGTATTTCCATTTTGAGAACCACTTTTCTTGCGAATTTGCACATGCCTCATGGGTAGCAAGTGTGGACAAATGCATCATTTGCTCTCCTGTGACGTGTAGCTCATTTTAAACCTGAAAGCAAGAAGCGAGGAAGACACTTTTTGAGCCCGCAAGAGGATGTGTTCCACTTGCCAATGGGCACATACGTATGAGACAGACAGCAAATTCTGATGAAAAGATAGGCGAATTGTTGGAGAGCAAAGGAATTGTTTTAGGTGAATTTTAAAGCTCTGTCCTGTATTTGGGGTTGAGAGTTCCTTCGAGTAAAACAGGGACTAATTAGTTGACTTTGTTTTGAGCTATCAGTTACTGATATAAATTCCAAATAGTATTAATGCAATTTTTTTATGTTATACAAATCAAGTGTGGCGTTAGTTCTGGCAGTCAGTCAAGCTTGTATCAGCTGACTCTCAGATGATCCTCGTCCACCTACAGGAATACAACGTCTATCACAGCATTCTGTACTATCAGCAGCTTTTTTTTTTTTTTTGCGTTCCGCAGGCCTAATTAAATGACAAATTCAGCGGGCAAAACCACATCATATCACTAGAAATTTGTGCAATCTGTAATTTAGCGAGAGGAATTCGTTCCCCACACGGATTTCACCCTAATTTCAAGTATGTGAATTTGAACACATTCATTTGCTGCATTGACCATAAGATGCTTGATTTGGAACTGACCTGAGTTAGCATTGTTTCTGGCATTGCTGCATTATTGACATGGACTTGCTGAAGTTATAATAATGTGACTGCCTCAAGAACAAAGTTTAGAAGAGATTTGCACTCCACGCATGAAGAAGGATATCATGCATCCACATCACAGCTGGCTATATTTCACTCTCCTTTCATCTCTGAATGTCTTCACATGGCTACGCCAAGTTACCTTTTTATGCTCATTGCTTAAAAGCTATCAGGATATTGGCAACATGCAGGGATAGTTCACCCCAAAATGAAAATTCAGTCAGTAATTACTCACCCTGGTAAGAACTCGAGCTAGTGCGTTTTGAACTAGCTGTAGTTTGTTTATTAAGCGGGCACGGCAACCACCCAGTAGAGCATTACAATAATCGGTAACACTTTAAAATACTGTTTCTTACTTACTGCATAACTAATAAGGAATTACTGAAGAACGAATAGGTAATTATTTAATAACACTTAAGTCACTACTGTTAAATACTAAGGAAGATGTGTTAACTAATCAGTATGTAATAGAATTTTATGATTGTGTTAAGTATCAGTTAGTTAATCAATAACTAATGAATTCTGTCACCTCCTGAAGAACTATTATTAATTATCTATTAAGTAAGGATAAAGAAAAATAACTATGAAGTAACTACTAATGAATAGTCATACCAAAGCCCGCCTACGGAAAGCCTGGCCACTCCCTATTAAGTCCTTTTGTACCAAATTTTGGCTGTAGTTCCACCAGAGTTCCACTGGAGGCGATCGTCCGAGTGCAGAATGAATGGGAGTCTATGGAGCTAAACGGCTACATTTGTCTCTTTCACCCGATTGCCGTTGAGAAATCTCAGATTTGAATGTAGGTTTTGCAAGTTCAATTCCATACACTTCTATTATGAGCACACTTGCCGTGCAATAACAAAATTGAGCGTGCAAAAGATACGATAAGTGAACGACTCCTACTAATGCAATCTCATGGTGTGTCATGACCCTTTAAGGCAAGTTATTGTTGGCAACATATGCTTGTTACTTAAACTTTTCAGGTATGGGCAGCTGTTATGTTGAGTGTTTGTGTTTATGTTTATGTTTGCCTGTGACACCCAGTTTGCCCATGTGTTTCATTGATTTAATCCCTGTCACCTGCTGTCTTGTTAATTAGTCGTTATGAGTTTAGTTGTCCCAGCTGTGTCGTTTCCCTTATCTGTTCTATGTTTTTAAGCCCTGTGTTTCAATCAGTTCCTTGTTTGTCATCGTTGCTGTATGTTTGGTTTTTCTGTTCATGTTTCTGTTATCCAGTTTTGTGAGTCTTCAAGTTTGTTTGAATAAATACTGCTGCAATTAGTTTCCTGCATCGTTCTCTGCTTCAACCAGCCCGTGACAGCAGCATGCTTGTTGCCTTAAGCTCATTCAGGTAACTGCATTTAAAAGGTCATGTTGCTCTTCTCAGCTACTTGTAACAAGAGTACCCATTCGCTGATACTTTCCTCCTGTAAGTTCCGAAATGTCCTTTTCTTGTCTGTCTTACTTTTCCAGAATGAGAAAAGAAAAATTAGCATTCAGATTTTTTTTTTGCTGTCATTTTGTGTTTGGGGGATATCAGCATATGGTTTTGTTTTGGGGGGTTATCGCTGCTCTCTCTGCTCTTATCCATGCTAGACTGCATGGATGCACAGGTAGTTCAAACCCAGAACAGAACTAGCCTGGTTAAAACCAGACCATTCTCAGTTGTAACTGAGTTAGGGTCTGGCAAAGCGTCATAGACAAATCATTTCCAGAGGGGCGTCACCAACGGACGTTGCGGATAGACCTAAAACCATTCAGAGCAATGAAAGAGATGACGTATGCAGAGTGACGGAGAAACATCTCCGAGTGTTGTTCTTTGCTCGGTTTTTAACAAAAAGGAAACGTTCAAACGTTCATCGCTTAAAACAGCCATTCGATAACTGATTCGAATGAGTGATGTTCGACGCTGGCATCCATCTTTGTAATGTAGGCTACAAAAATCTGCTTCAAAATCCCAGCGCTGTCGTCATCGTGTGAAGCCCGCCCCAACGTTTCTGATTGGTGCCTCGATTCCGACGGACTGGAAATGGGCTTGAATGAGCTCTTTTCCAGACTAACTTTCAGAGCAAATCTAAATTTGCCAGAAGTTGTCTGGGTTTTCCCAGGCTAGAACAGAACCATACCCCCAATCCAAACTGTATGCTAGTTGTCAATCATCTTGATTGTTGTCCTGACAGAAATTCCTTTCAATTTAAGAGATTAAAATGAAACATACTCTACTCAACTATGTTAAAGCTTAAGTATGTATTATATAAGCTTGATTTCACACGTTATTGCATTCCAAAATTCTATTTTTAATGTCACGTCATATTAGACTTGGGCCATTTTGAGAAATTCTATGGATACTGCAATGGTTGTATTTGCAATGGACACTTGATGGCTGTTCTGTCAAGTCATCGGTTAGGAACCTGGGTGTGCTCTTTGATACCAATCTTTCATTTGAAAGTCACGTGTCTCGTATCTGTAAAACCACATTTTTTTCATCTAAAAAAACATATCTATTGCTTCATATGCTTTTAATAAAAAATGCAGAACAATTAGTTCATGCGTTCATGACATCAAGGCTAGATTATTGTAATACTCTACTGGGTGGTTGCCCTGAACGTTAAATAAATCAACTATAGCTGGTCCAAAATGCAGCCGCTAGAGTTCTTACCAGAACCAGGAAGTAGTGTTGCACGATATACCGGTACTAGAAAGGTATCGCGATACCCGATATAAATTTTTATTAGTACCGGTACTTTAAGAATGACCGCACTCAAAATAGTAAGAGCAGTATTTCTTTATTTTGCGTCAATGTGTGACAGCCGGAGTCAGGATGTGTTTGCAGAGCTCTGCTTCCACTGTTTTTATATCTAAACAACGGAAGCAGAACACAGCGAAACATGCCTGCATGAGAAAATAAAGCGCGGGACGTGCTTGCGCTGCCGGGCTCAGACCTGAAGCGCGCGTGCACGCCTTTACACAGAATGCGATCGCGACTTCAGTTCTCTTTCACGGATTATTAGGATTGAATAATCAAAATTCTAGGTAAAAATGTACGTCCTGGTGAGTATTCACGTAAACACCGTCAGATATGTCTTTAGTGAATGTAAACCGTTTGTAAAAAAAAATCGTAGGCCTATGTGTTTCATTGGGTAGCCTATGTGCAGGTCTTAAAGGGCCAGACCGGCAGCCTAATATTCTGTGTAATTATTGTTAATAAAACAACAACAGAAAATAGACAATCACCCAATGCTTGACTGAATAAATTTTATCTGTTTATTAAGAATCAGTCTATAAAAAAAACCAGCATGATCTCAAACAAATCAAAGACCCCAAACAACACCGGTTTGAACATTTAAAGGCAACTTAGACACTTGTGGGTTTATGCAGTAAGCAAACTTAAAACAAACTGTCGACCCTTTTAAAAACTCAAGTAAATAGTGCAAATAAAATAGTCTATATAAAGCTAGGCTAGTCGCTCACAGTGAAACATTGTTGGCTCTGATAGGAGCTGCGTCCAACATGATACCTTTTGTGTACCTGTCCGTATTTTGTGAAATTCATTTTCCTTATTGGAGAAAATTTGATATTCTTCATTTGCTTGAATTTTTTTTTTTTTTTGGAATTATTGAATTTGTTAACCCTTTGATGCATACAATTACACTGGTGTGATCAGCTTGGCTGGTACCTGCAGCGAACGATCACACCGGTGTGATTAGAACGGTCAGTGCATCACGTGATCAACTGCTGAATTCAAATGTGCTTTTACGCTTTGGCTAGTGCTGAGGCAGAGACGGACGCACTTAGTGCTTGTCATATATGACAACTATTCAGTGTTTTCAACCACATAATGTTTATTTCAGGTTACAGTCATTTAAATGCATATAAGAACTAGCAAAACAATACATTTGTAGTTTGTAAAATACACATTGATGTCTATGGAAGCAGCAACAATAATTATAAGTATTATAATTTAACTAAGTGTTTTATTCATATCAGATACAAATTGTATAGGAAACTATATAGTTCCCCTTCAGGGACTACCGCTGCGTGTAATCGCAGTGGGAACGCCCTCCAGTGTGAAGCGTCTGAATAATGAATGAAATCAGTCAATGGAGAGAATGAGCGTACGGCGAGTGACGTCATCGACCAGGAAGCTATAAATATCCCCTGAGCACACAAGCCGCCAGCTTTTGTTACTTCAGCAAGCTCTGTGTGTGTCTGAAATCCATCGATTGTGTTTGTCTGTTTTTAGACAGGAGTTTCTCACTATATATATATATATTATATATTAAAAAACCAATATGAGTGAGCAGTATAGCTATGTGTGGCTTGTTTGGGAGTGCAGCATGCCCAGTCGGCTCTCGAGGGAGTCGATTGTCAGTATTGCGAGCGTTTTCCCTTGAGAACCCTGCGCTCGCTGCGATCGCTCTTCGAGGAGAGTGGTTTGCTGCGAGCTCCCCGAGGCTCGGGTTCCGCTTCTGTTGAGGCAGAGCGGCGGCGCGTGTCTTGGGGCTCGCAGATGGATCTCACTGGCGACTGTAGCGACAACGAGAATGGACCCAAACACAAGTGAAGCTTTTAGGATTTTTGTTCATACATAGTCCCACAAAGAGTCTTCACATTCCAGATTCAAATCACCAGATCCAGAGAATCTTCAACCAAAAAGACCTTTTATTGTTTAACAGACTTCAGCAGGAAGAACGTTGTCAAAATTAGATAGTTTGGAAGACTGATGGGTTCAGAGATGTCACGGGATTGGACCCACCAAGTTAACGCCACAGGTCACCTGATCCCATGACAGAGATGTAAAACAGACTTCCCCCTTCTTGAAGACCTTTGAATGACCTCATTGTTGAGATCTCTTAAAAACCACAGAGACTTTTCATATAAAAATGCATACAATCATCACAAAACAATTATTGATGGACTTGATAGAATCAAATATCGTTCAACCATATTTCTGTATGTGTCTATTCTGCTTAATCACATATAAGTCATGTAATTGTTATAAATATTAGGTGTGTGAATGAAAGTGTGTCGTGCTTCCTGTCAGCAGGATCGTATACGATAACATGTTATTAATTCAGACGATGGCTTGATTGAAATCTGTGTAAAATGTTTATGGTCTTAAAATGGAAATTATGTCTAAACTAAAGCCTCTGCTCAGCTGCAGAGTAAAGCAGACCACAGATAACACATGATTTACTATGCGAGGGGGGTGATGGAAAATACCCCCTTCTCAAATAACCTTACAAGTATCTTATTGTCCAAATTCCTCCAGGAGGCGGGACAAACATTTGAGATAAAATCTTAGACCCGAACAAAGAGTTTCTAGTTGGAGTGCTAGTTCTTTTCGGCTTTTTCAGAGATGTTCTTCTTGTAGTTCTTTTTCCGAAAGTTCTTCTTCGGAGTTCTTAGGAAAAATACGGAGAGAGCTGAAGAGGATGCTCTAGGGAGAGCCATGAAAAAGTAACAGACAGACGAGCAATGTAGACGAGCAGAGAAAATTACCCAAATTAAGATCAGGGTTTAAAACAGCTTCATTCAAGCCATCTAACTCGTCTCACTTTCCTTTCTTTTCCTTTGTTTTCTTTTCCGTTAAAAGTCTCGGTTCTAAGTTAAGTTTTGCTGCAAAGTTTCGTTTAAACGTTTCGACTGCAAAGCCCTTCCAACTTCAAAGACTTTCATCCATCCGCCAACGCACCACGTGATTGGCTGCCCAAGATCTCGCAGGCACGAGAAGACCGCCAGCCAAACAACGGACCCTGGGAAACCCCCTCTACACCGACACAAGGGAGTCACCAAAGCAACACGGACAAGCAAGTACCTCCAGACTCTTAACTGAACTGGTGCATTAATATAAAATTGAATAACCTGCCAAAGAAACGATAGAAGGGTTAAATTAATGATTGATGGTTCGTTCAGGTCATGTCTTATAAGTGCATATAGAAACTTGGGATTTCACTATCTCACTCTTAAAACTCATTCTTTCCTCACTCTCTTTCTTTCTGCAACTGGTATGAATGTGTGTGTGCGTGTGTTTGTTAGATATTAGTTTCATGTTTTAGAATAATCAATAAAGTCTTGTTTATATTTTAAAGATAATTGTCTTGTGTTATGTGCTTACAGATTTATTGTCTTGAACTTCGATCTAAGTTACCTATGCTTTTACCCTTGATTTATTTCTTAATTTAGCTGTTAGCTGGGAATTAGTCTTTCTTGGCCAGGAAGATATTATATTTCCTAGAATTAATAATTGTTTATGCTTTCCGTTCATTGGATGAACTGATAAAATGATTATACTATTGATTCTGCTACAGTAAATTCTGAAAATAATTAAATTATTAATTATTGATCATAATCCGTTATGAATAATGATTAGTTATATTTATACGGGCGTATAAACGCTACATATTATTGGTGGAGAGAATGCGGGAAGTTTAACCTAAATTGTAAGCATATACCAAGTAATTTGTCTTTTCATTTTGTGCGGATGAGAGATCCGAACCTTTGAAAGTCTGTGTGTGACGTATGGAGAGCGCGCAGCGCGCGCCCTGTTTGAATGAAATGAATGCTGCTGCTTGAGTGAATACACCCAGAGAAAGCTGTTACTTTCGTCTAGTCTGCCTCCCTATTTAGGGCCCAAGCCTTGAAAAGGCGAAGGCCCTATTGTTTTCCTTAGGATTATTTATTAGGGCCCAAGCCTTGAAAAGGCGAAGGCCCTATTGTTTTCCTTAGGATTATTTATTAGGGCCCAAGCCTGAAAAGGCGAAGGCCCTATTGTTTTCCTAAGGATTATTATTTAGGATTATTAGGGCCCAAGCCCTGAAAGGGCGAAGGCCCTATTGTTTTCCTAAGGATTATTTATTATTATTCTTCTTCTTATTATTATTTTTTTACTACCTTTTGGACACTTTTGGAGGCCTTAACGTGCTCAAAAACTCTTGCAACTTTGCACACGTCAGAACCCGCGGCCATCAGGGCCGGGCTGAAGCTGGTACCCGGGCGTGGCAGGGGGCCTCGAAAGCGCCCCCTGGAACGGGGTCCGAAAACATGGTCCATAAATCAAACACGCTTGCATGTAATAATATGAAACTCGGTACACATGTAGATCTCATCGTTTCATATATACTTCGCACTCGTACTTTTTACCCCAGCCCAACAGGAAGTGGGCTATTTAGGGTTGTTGGTAAAACACACGCAATGGAATTTGAAATACTCCTCCTAGAGAATTCAAACACACGGCACGAAACTCGGTCAGCGTGAAGTCAAGACATTGAGGATGAAAGTTTGCGAGGGGATTTTTGATATCTCGAACGGTTTGGCCGTGGCGAGGAAACAAAATTATGGCGAGAAACGTGAAACAAGAAGTGTGTTATAACTTCTGCATACATTAACTGATCTTGATGAAACTTCAGCAGTGTGTTCGCTGTAAGAGGCCGATCACATGGATGTGACTATTGTGAGTCAAAGTTATAGCGCCACCAACTGGAAGCAGGAAGTGTGTCACTTTCAAAATGCTTTGAAATCACCCTCTTATTTTTACCCGATTTGCTTCAAACTTCACTACTATAATGTAAACACACGCCAGACGTAGACCTGTGAATGGATTCTTGATATCTTAGATACTGTTGCCATGGCAACGCATCAAATTTTAATATGTTTTTTTTATGTTTTTGAGACTCTTACCATGCTTGAAATTGCATGAAACTCGACAGACACATCACATTTATTAGCCAGTAGACATGTGCAAAGTTTCAGAAACGTGCGTTGTGCAGGGGCTCAGTAGCGCCACCTTTTGACAAAAGTGGGAGGGTTAGTTTTATAATTTTACCTACAATCATAAAACTTTGTACGTATATTGTTCGGATCAAGCCGGACAACTTTCTAATTTATAGTTATTAGCTCTGAACAACAGGAAGTCAGATATTTTGGTTTGAATGTGGATGTTTTGGAAAATTTTCTGTCCCTCTCTCCCTCTCTCTGCATACCTCTGTGTCTGTGAGGGGAGGGGGATTTCTCTGTCGAGTGAGAATCCTTTTAATTATTGTTTTTCAAGGTTTCAGGGGCTTTTCGGGGCCTTAACATGCTCGAAAACTCTTGAAACTTTGCACACGAGTCAGAACCCGTGCCCATCAGGGCCGGGCCGAAGCTGGTACCCGGGCGTGGCAGGGGGGCTCGACAGCGCCCCCTGGAATGGGATTCGAACACTTGTCCATATATCAAACACGCTTGCATGTAATAATATGAAACTCGGTACACTTATAGATCTCATCGGGCCGAACAACTTTCGTGCTCTAAGTTTTACGTCAGCCCAACAGGAAGTCAGTTATTATGGGTTGTTTGGAAACTCATCCTCTGGAAAACGAAGTACTCCTCCTAGGTAATTCATTCGATAGCTATCAAACTCGTTGTGCGTGAAGTCAAGACATTGAGGATGCTAAATTGCGAATGGATTTTTGATATCTCGAACGGTTTGGTCGTGGCGATGAAATGAATTTATGACTAAAAAAGGACACATAAAGTGTGTTATAACATAGTTAGTTTTTCCTACAGTTACAAAACTCGCCGTAGATATTGTTTTCATCAAGCTGAAGAACTTTCTAATTTATAATCATTAGCTCCAACCAACAGAAAGTAAGATATTGTGGTTTGAATGTGGATTCTGAGAATTTTCTCTCCCTCTCTCTGACAGATAGAGTGTCTGCTGCCATGCTCTGTGTGTGTGTGTGTCTGTGTGGGGAGCGGGAGGGGGATTCTATTCGGGTGATAGTTTAAACACAAAATCATAGATAGGGCTATACTGCCCTCTTGTGTTCAAAATAATATTTCAAAATAAATATATTAGATATGTGACTGAGGATTTTGTGTTTTATTGCACAGTAGACTGTAAAAAATAGGAGTGTACAAAAATATAAGTAAACAGTTTGCAGTTTGAATGATATTTTTTTTCTCATTTCAAAATTAGCGCATTTAAATCGCTAAAATGAAAATAAAATACTTACATCCAGAGCAGAGCGAGCATTTTACATCATTTGCTATGGAATAATGAACTAAAAAACGTTCACTTTGTTCTGCTCGCTCCTCGCCGTGGACACACACCGTTATGAATGACCGTGCAACCGTGCACTTAGTTTGAGTTTAAAATTAGTTCTGCATTAAAAGAATAAATAAATATCTAAGGCCTTGTCTTTTTGCATAGCACTTTATGGATATTTTTTAATTAAAATGACAAAATATGCATAGAACATATCTATTTAATATATTGTTTGCTGTAAATAATGTTAATATTGTATGTTTGGTGATTCAAGCTGAATGAATTTAAAATGAATGTGCTATATTAGATCAATATATATGTTTTCCTTAAAATTTTTATACATTAACTTTATTCTCATCAGAATTATCATTTTTTGTATAAAATAATACTACCATTAAAAAAAACAAATTAGATTTTTTATTTTAATCAATGTAGAATGTGTAACTTATAAATAAACAAATTAGTGCTCTGTTTGAGGACAAGAAACGAAAACCTATGCAATATGATCAATGTCCAAAAGATGGCACTCACAGACTGTTTTTAAATGGGGTTGGATAAATATTTTTTTTGCTTTTAAACTGCATGTGTGTGTGTGTGTGTGTGTGTGTGTGTTACAGTGACAAGAGTTTAACCCTTGTTCAAGTTTAAGTTTTAAGGCCTTGTCTCTTTAATATAAAAAATATACATATTTTTTAATTAAAACCCATATGTATTGTTTGCTTTAAAGTAAATTAAGATTGTATGTTTTGTAATTGAACCTAAATTAATTTAAAATGAATGTGCTATATTTCAGATCAATATATTAGTTTTCCTTCATTTTAATCAACACTAACTGTATTCTCATCTGAATTAAAAATAACTTATTTCTGTATAAAATAAAAAATCCAGAATAATCCAGACCAACCAGAACGCACTATTCCTACAACATCATCAGTGCTGAAGCGGAACTACCAGAGCCATTTGGCAGATAGCGAGCAGATGCAGCATATGTGTTGTAACGAGGCAGGGTCAGGCCAGGGGAATCCATTTTCAGCTTTTTATTAAGAATGGTCAATACAGGCAGGGTGAACAATGGCAAACAGGGCAGAACAGAAAAGGCAGAGACAAACCAGGTTGACAGGTGCTGCAAAACATATTGACCTATGACATCCTATGACATTAAAAACAATGCTAAATTTAATTTATCTCATATATGTGGCTATTGTGGTTAACGATCATAGGCCCTGTCCCAGATGGCACACTTCATATGAATTTTCGGTCTTGTGTACTTATTTCATGTGTCCGTTAAATCCATGAGACCGTAGGGTGTCTCATTTTTCATTTTAGGTTTCAGAAGGTTGCTCACGCATACTTTGGGGTTGATATGTGCCCTCGATGCGCACTTTTGCAGAGCCCACACTGATGCAAGCTCTACAGCACACT
This sequence comes from Semotilus atromaculatus, assembly GCA_031834385.1. Classification (NCBI taxonomy): domain Eukaryota; kingdom Metazoa; phylum Chordata; class Actinopteri; order Cypriniformes; family Leuciscidae; genus Semotilus; species Semotilus atromaculatus. The sequence continues at coordinate 23,578,086 of JAULUF010000020.1, read as the reverse complement.
TCTTTTCGACAGTCAAAGCGGAGTTACATTTTTGGACGTCGTGCACAATAACCCTAAAGGCACCAGGGTGGCGGTGCCACCGGCTATATATATATATATATATATATATATATATATATATATATATATATATATATATAAATATAGCTGCGAGCAGCGATGAAGGGCCAAAGCCGGCGGTACCGCCACCCCGGTGCCTTTAGGTAACTAAAGGAACGGGGTTGCGGTGCAACCGGCTTGGGCCCGTAATCGCTGCTCGCAGCTATATTTATTATTATTATTATTATTATTATTATTATTTTACTACCTTTTGGGCACTTTTGGGGGCCTTAACGTGCTCGAAAACTCTTGAAAGTTTGCACACATCTCAGAACCCGCGGCCATCAGGGCCGGGCTGAAGCTGGTACCCGGGCGTGGCAGGGGGGCTCGACAGCGCCCCCTGGAACGGGGTTTGAACACTTGGTCCATAAATCAAACAAGCTTGCATGTAATAATATGAAACTCAGTACACACATAGATCTCATCGGTTCATATATACTTCATGCTCTTACTTTTTACCCCAGCCCAACAGGAAGTCGGCAATTAAGGCTTGTTTGGAAAACGCATGCAATGGAATGTGAAATACTCCTCCTAGAGAATTCAAACACACGGCACGAAACTCGGTCAGCATGAAGTCAAGACACTGAGGATGAAAAGTTGCCAGGGGATTTTTGATATCTCGAACGGTTTGGCCGTGGCGAGGAAACTAAATTATGGCAAGAAACATGAAACAGGAAGTGTGTTATAACTACTGCATACATTAACTGATCTTGATGAAACTTCAGTAGTGTGTTCGTTGTAAGAGCCCGATCACATGGATGTGACTATTGTGAGTCAAAGTTATAGCGCCACCAACTGGCAGCAGGAAGTGTGTTACTTTCAAAATGCTTTTAAATCACCCTCTTATTTTTACCCGATTTGCTTCAAACTTCATGTGCATAATGTAGACACACGCCAGATGTAGACCTGTGAAAGGATTATTGATATCTTTGATACTGTTGCCATGGCAATGCATCAAACATTAATATTCCTTTTTTTAAGCTTTTTCATGCTTTTTTATGCTTTCGGGCACTTTTGGGGTTCTTAACGTGCTCAAAAACTCTTGAAACTTTGCACACGGGACAAAACCCACGGCCATCAGGGCCAGGCTGAAGCTGGTACCCGGGCGTGGCAGGGGGGCTCGACAGCGCCCCCTTGAACGGGTCCGACAATTTGGTCCATATATCCAACACGCTTTACCCTATTTGCTTCAAACTTGATGTGTATAATGTAGACACAAGCCAGATGTAGACCTGTGAAAGGATTGTTGATATCTTAGATGCTGTTGCCGTGACAACGCATCAAACTTTAATATTCTTTTTGGATACTTTTGAGATTCTTAGCGCACTTTTGGGGCCCTTAACATGCTCAAAAACTCTTGAAACTTTGCACACGGGTCAGAAACCGCGGCCATCAGGGCCGGGCTGAAGCTGGTACCCGGGCGTGGCAGGGGGGCTCGACAGCGCCCCCTGGAACGGGGTCTTAGCCTTACTGCACTTAGCCTTTGTAGGGCAGTATACTGCCCTCTTGTGTTCAAAATCAGGTAAGCCAATTGTATTTATATATAAATATATTAGGTATGCCCGTGCAGCGGTGAGCATTTTTGTTTAATTTTAAAATAAGCTACATTTCGGAGGCGGATTGCTTGAATTTACTTTACAAAAGCACAATGTTGTGCTTTGTTGCGAGTGTCCACAAATATAATTAAACACTTTGCAGTTTGAATTATGTCCTCTATGAACAAAATGACGGAGTATGTTCTGTGTGTGTGTGTGTGTGTGTGTGTGTGTGTGTGAGGTGAGTTCGAACAGTGGAAACATGATAACATACTCCGTCATTTTGTTCATACAGGACATTATTCAAACTGCAAAAATTATTCAAAATTTAAATTATCTCATATATGTGGCTATTGTGGTTCACGATCATAGGCCCTGTCCCAAATGGCACACTTCATATGAATTTTCGGTCTTGTGTACTTATTTCATGTTTCCGTTAAATCCATGAGACCGTAGGGCAGGGATGGGCAACTTCGGTCCTGGAGGGCCACTGTCCTACAGAGTTTAGCTCCAACCCTGAAAAAATCACCTGCTTGTAATTTTCTAGTAATCCTGAAGACCTTGATTAGCTTGTTCAGGTGTGTTTGATTAGGGTTGAAGCTAAACTCTGTAGGACAGTGGCCCTCCAGGACCGAAGTTGCCCATCCCTGCCGTAGGGTGTCTCATTTTTCATTTTAGGTTTCAGAAGGTTGCTCACGCATACTTTATGGTTGATATTTGCCCTCGATGCGCACTTTTGCAGAGCCACTTTTGCACACTGATGCAAGCTCTACAGCACACTTCTTTTCGACAGTCAAAGCGGGGTTACGTTTTTGCACATCGTGCACAATAACCCCAAAGGCACCGGGGTGGCGGTGCCACCGGGCCGTTTATATATATATATATATATAAATATAGCTGCGAGCAGCGATGAAGGGCCAAAGCCGGCGGAACCGCCACCCCGGTGCCTTTAGGTACTAAAGGCACCGGGGTTGCGGTGCCACCGGCTTGGGCCCGTAATCGCTGCTCGCAGCTATATTTATTTTTCTTTTTACCTGCAGTAAATTAAGTTAAGATATAAAAACATCACACCACGATAAGGTAAGAATTGAGCGTGTTCCTCATTTCCTGAAATACCTTGATTATAGCTTAACTGACGTCTGCGTGTCCCAGAGTCTTTCAAATAGCTATAACATTATGTGTGTGTTTATATCAGTCAGAGAGCTGAACGAAAGTAAACTGCAGTAATTTAAGTTAACGTTACCCTGTAAGGACGAATATTCTCCTCACAGAGGGATGAGCGTGTTCCTCATCTAACGTTAGTCATAAAAGGCTTATATTTATTTATCTGATTGTCAGTGCGTGTTCCACTGCGATCCCCGTAATAAATATACGTTTATCTGTTTATGTCTGTTCAATGAATTCTCGTGTAACACTGCGCATGTCCGAGTATAATTTTAATAGTAACTTTATTTATTTAAATAAAGTCGTGATTTAAAGTCGTGATAACTGAACCAACAGTTAAAAACCCTGTTGTTGTTGTTTTTCTTGTGTGCCCAGATAAACTTGCATAGAGACGATCTGCCGAGATCGCCATTGTTTCATCTATTATAACGCAAAGCTGTCGCTTGCTTAAAGTTAATATCACTCTTAACGAACTGAGTGAAGCCCCACGTCGTAAAACCAGCTAAAGCTACGAGTGGTGTATCTTATTTGTACAGTGTTGAAATGCGCCGACATTTCCCGTAATATGATCGACTGTACGTGCATATTCTTCGAACAGTGTTGAAATGCGCCCAGATGTCATGTAACACATGCGTAACTGCTTACAAACTATTTGCTTTGCATTTCACGTGTTTGCCCACTAGCGTTTGTTTGGTCACCATAGTTACGATCGTGACACGGAAGTCTTAGCCAACGCTTCCGGGTGAACTCTGTGACCCGTGCAATCGCCAGAGTGTAAACAAACCCTTCGGTGGCTAGGCTAACCTAAGCAGTTGTTTACATTGAGGCCTATATGCTAACGCCTTACGCATTATGTTCTGTTATCATTAGTAATTAACATCAGTGGTTAAATACAGTGTCTGTTTGAACAAAGTTAAAGTGCTTTAACCATTTAAACACCTCGACTTTTACACCTGTTGGTCTTTTCTTCCTTTTTCTTTTACCTCTCTCACATTTTACTTTACCTATACTTTACTTGAAAAGGAAATATTGGTTTACAATTATTAATTACTTTACCTGCATTTTACTTGAAAAAGAAAATACTGGTTTACTATTACTAATTATCAAATTTGAATTTGATTTTAAAGAAAAGGAAATATTAAACAAAATTGAAATTCTACCTTTTCTAGACTTATTTTTGTAATAATTCTAATTACATAATTTTCATAATTTTTACATTTCTCGTTGAGATCTAGTCACTTTAGGTGAATAAGTCGGTAACACTTTATTTGAAGGGGTGTGCATAAGACTGACATGACACTGTCATAAACATGACATAACACCTGTCATGAACATGAAGGAGTCTTTATGAATGTTTATGACTGTTGTCATTAAGTGTCATTCAGTAAATTATGACACTTTTAATGCAAAGTTGACATTGTTTAAAATGTCTTTGTTATGACAACTTGACATTAACAAAGACAAAAATGTCTTTGTTATGACAACTTGACATTAACAAAGACAAAAAGTTTCTTTGTTATGACAACTTGACATTACCCAAGACAAAAATGTCTTGATTATGACAACTTGACATTAACAAAGACAGAAATGTCTTTGTTATGACAACTTGACATTAACCAAGAAATCATAACCTGTCAACCTGTAACAAATATGTCATAACAGGTCTAATTATCAAACTTAAAGCATTTTACAGTGTAATAACCCTTAATGACATCTTTATAACTAGTACAATGTGTTCCACTTTACTTGAGGACAAGTAAAATATTCATGACACAGTTATAATGGTGTCTTGACAGCCAAAGTTGTGACAGGTTGACAGGTTATGATTTCTTGGTTAATGTCAAGTTGTCATAACAAATACATTTCAATTCAATTCAATTCAATTCAAATTTATTTGTATAGCGCTTTTCACAATACACATTGTTTCAAAGCAGCTTTACAGAAAGTGCATTAAAAATGTACATAGAAAATACAGTTAGTTCATCATGTATTAATTTAGGGCATAACATATCGGCGGCGTTGAGTCGTCTCTTCACAGGCGTCGAGTCGTCTCTCCACAGGCGTTTAGTCGTCTCATCACAGGTGTTGAGTCGTCTCATCACAGGTGTTGGATCATCCGAAGTCTCCGTGAGAGGCTGGATACAAACTGGAGCTGACGAACGCTATTTACCTCGGGACTTGCGTCCCGAGATAACAGCAGAAAGGCAGATGAGAAATAATTAGCGTAGCTGATGTTCATAATATTAATGCATTCGATCTGATTCGGCAGTAGTATAAAAGGTAAGCATTATGTGAATGCTTGGTTAAAGAGATGCGTCTTTAATCTAGTTTTATACTGGGACAGCGAGTCTGAGCCTCGAACAATATCAGGAAGGCTATTCCAGAGTTTAGGAGCTAAATGTGAGAACGCCCTCCCTCCTTTAGTGGACTTAGATATCCTTGGAATGACCAGAAGCCTCGAATTTAGTGATCTTAAAGAGCGCAACGGATTGTAGGGCGATAGAAGGTCCGTTAAATAGACTGGAGCTAAACCATTTAGGGCTTTATAGGTCAGTAGCAATACCTTGTAATTGATACGGAACTTAATAGGTAACCAATGTAGAGATGATAAAATTGGTGTTATACGATCATATTTTCTTGATCTAGTAAGAACTCTAGCGGCTGCATTTTGGACTAACTGTAGCTTGTTTATTGAGGATACAGGACAACCAGCTAATAAAGCATTACAGTAATCTAGTCTCGAGGTCATGAATGCATGAACTAGCTTTTCTGCATCAGAAACGGATAGCATGTTACGTAGCTTAGCAATGTTTCTAAGGTGGAAAAAGGCTGTTCTTGTAACATATGAAATATGATTTTCGAAAGTCAAGTTGCGGTCAAGTATGACACCCAGGTCCTTTACTGTAGTGGATAAAGTAACAGGGCATCCTTCTAAATTAAAGTTGTATTGTAAGGTATTTTGTGGGTAGTTTTTCGGACCAATAAGTAATACCTCTGTTTTATCTGAATTTAATAGCAGGAAATTACACGTCATCCAGTATTTTATATCTTTAAGACATTCTGTCAAGTTAGGTAAGTTAGTGGTTTCATCTGGCCGTGATGAAATATATAATTGAGTGTCATCAGCATAACAGTGAAAATTAATTCCATGTTTTCTTATAATATTACCAAGTGGCAGCATATATATTGAGAATAGTAGAGGGCCTAACACAGATCCTTGCGGTACTCCATAGTTTACTGACGTTATCTTTGATTTTTCCCCATTTAAGCAGACAAAGTGGTAACGGTCTGATAAGTACGATCTAAACCAGCTTAATGCCTGTCCCTGAACACCAGTGTAGTTTTGTAGTCGATCCAGGAGTATTTTATGATCTATAGTATCAAATGCAGCGCTTAGATCCAGTAGAACAAGTATTGAGATGCAGCCTTGGTCAGAAGCTAAAAGTAAATCATTTGTAATTTTAACTAGCGCAGTTTCGGTGCTATGATACTGTCTGAATCCTGACTGAAATTTTTCATAGATATCATTTTCTTGCAAGAAAGAGCACAATTGAGCGGACACAACTTTTTCTAGTATTTTAGACATAAATGGAAGATTTGAAATGGGTCTGTAACTTGCTAGGTTATTTGGATCTAATTGTGGTTTCTTAATAAGAGGTTTTATTACTGCCAGCTTGAATATTCTTGGAACGTGACCTAAAAATAAAGATGAATTAATAATATTGAGAAGAGGCTCTTCCACTACAGGTAACACTTCTTTAAGTAATTTAGTGGGTATTGGATCTAATAAACAAGTTGTTGGTTTAGATGCAATAATAAGTTTATTTAGCTCTTCCTGTCCTATAGTTGTAAAGCGGTGTAGTTGTTCTTGAGGGGCTATAATTGAGGCTGAATCATAGGACACCATAATTGTCACAGTCTTCGTCTGCACCTGTCTGTCTCCGTCTTCACTACACTTCCCAGAATCCTCCTTGTTTCCACACCTGAACTCACTCCCTCAATCATCCACCTGTCCCTCGTTATCATCATCTGTGTCACCTGTCTTCACCTTGTTAGTGTTCATTTGGACTTGTATTTAGTTTGCTTGTATTCAGTCTGTCTTGGTCGGTTATTGTTAATGTTACCGTGTTTTGTGAGTGTCCTGCCTGTCTGTACCAGTTTCTTGTTTTGTTTAAAAGTAAAGATTGTGAATTGGAGCCTTTGCCTCTGCCTGTCTTCTACCCACACCTCAACCGTGACAGAATAACCGACCAAGTCATGGATTTCCCTGCAGTAAAACTGCTGTGCCTTGAGCAGGGAAACAGCTCTCTTGAGGAACACCTTGAAGTTTTCCTTGATCTGGTGCCTCAGACCGATTTCCCGGACGACTGCCTCTGCACGTTTCTATGTGTAGGACTGAACAACGCCACTCGAGCGCAGTTGTCCGGGGAACCTCCTCGAGGGAGCTTCGCCGACTATGTGGAGTGGGTGCTGGTATCCTGCGGTTCATCCTTCACCATCGACGACGTCACCAGCCCCACTCCAACCCCACCGTCCAGCACAGAGCCTTCACCGCTGGTCCCGTCCAGCACAGAGCCTTCACCGCTGGTCCCGTCCAGTACAGAGCCTTCACTGCTGGTCTCGTCCAGCACAGAGCCTTCCCCGCTGGTCCCGTCCAGCACAGAGCCTTCACCGCTGGTCCCGTCCAGCACAGAGCCTTCACCGCTGGTCCCGTCCAGTACAGAGCCTTCACTGCTGGTCTCGTCCAGCACAGAGCCTTCCCCGCTGGTCCCGTCCAGCACAGAGCCTTCACCGCTGGTCCCGTCCAGCACAGAGCCTTCACCGCTGGTCCCGTCCAGCACAGAGCCTTCACCGCTGGTCCCGTCCAGCACAGAGCCTTCACCGCTGGTCCCGTCCAGCACAGAACCTTCGCCGCCAGAGACCGTCCAGCCAGAGACCGTCCAGCCGGAGACCGTCCAGCCGGAGACCGTCCAGCCGGAGACCGTCCAGCCGGAGACCGTCCAGCCAGAGACCGTCCAGCCGGAGCTTCACGTCAGCCACGTCCAGCCAGAGCTTCACGTCAGCCACGTCCAGCCAGAGCTTCACGTCAGCCACGTCCAGCCAGAGCTTCACGTCAGCCACGTCCAGCCAGAGCTTCACGTCAGCCACGTCCAGCCAGAGCTTCACGTTAGCCACGTCCAGCCAGAGCTTCACGTCAGCCACGTCCAGCCAGAGCTTCACGTCAGCCACGTCCAGCCGGAGCTTCACGTCAGCCACGTCCAGCCGGAGCTTCACGTCAGCCACGTCCAGCCGGAGCTTCACGTCAGCCACGTCCAGCCGGAGCTTCACGTCAGCCACGTCCAGCCAGAGCTTCACGTCAGCCACGTCCAGCCAGAGCTTCACGTTCCCTGCAGCCCTGCCGAGCCTGAGCTTCCCTGCAGCCCTGCCGAGCCTGAGCTTCCCTGCAGCCCTGCCGAGCCTGAGCTTCCCTGCATGCCTGCCGAGCCAGAGCCTTCCCCGCTGGTCCCGTCCAGCCCTTCAGACCCTTCTTCGCTGGTCCCGTCCAGTCCTCCAGAGCCTTCACCGCTGGTTCCGTCCAGCATAGCCGGGCCTTCACCGCTAGCCCAGCCAGAGCCTGCTCACGTCCCGTCTGCCCAGCCAGAGACCGTTCACGTCCCGTCTGCCCAGCCAGAGACTGTTCACGTCCCGTCTGCCCAGCCAGAGACTGTTCACGTCCCGTCTGCCCAGCCAGAGACTGTTCACGTCACGTCTGCCCAGCCGGTCCCAGAGCCTGTCCCTCATCCAGTCACTCTCCCCAATAATTTTTTGGGGGGGGGCCATAGGTCTTCGCCATGGCCACCCGAGGGGGTCTCTCCGCCATGGCCACCCGAGGGGGTCTCTCCGCCATGGCCACCCGAGGGGGTCTCTCCGCCATGGCCACCCGAGGGGGTCTCTCCGCCATGGCCACCCGAAGGGTCCTCACCGCCATGGCCGCCCGAAGGGTCCTCACCGCCATGGCCGCCCGAAGGGTCCTCACCGCCGTGGCCGCCCGAAGGGTCCTCACCGCCGTGGCCGCCCGAAGGGTCCTCACCGCCGTGGCCGCCCGAAGGGTCCTGGCCGCCTGCACGTCCTGCTCCGCCCTGGCCGCCTGCACGTCCTGCTCCGCCCTGGCCGCCTGCACGTCCTGCTCCGCCCTGGCCGCCTGCACGTCCTGCTCGGCCCTGGCCGCCTGCACGTCCTGCTCCGCCCTGGCCGCCTGCACGCCCTGCTCCGCCCTGGAGGCTTAGTTTGGTCACGCCCCTCCTAGTTTAGTCACGCCCCGGCCTGCCTTCAGGGCGCCCGCCCCCCCACCCCTTTGATGTTCTACGGCGCGAGGTCACGCCTTGTTGAGGGGGGCGTTCTGTCACAGTCTTCGTCTGCACCTGTCTGTCTCCGTCTTCACTACACTTCCCAGAATCCTCCTTGTTTCCACACCTGAACTCACTCCCTCAATCATCCACCTGTCCCTCGTTATCATCATCTGTGTCACCTGTCTTCACCTTGTTAGTGTTCATTTGGACTTGTATTTAGTTTGCTTGTATTCAGTCTGTCTTGGTCGGTTATTGTTAATGTTACCGTGTTTTGTGAGTGTCCTGCCTGTCTGTACCAGTTTCTTGTTTTGTTTAAAAGTAAAGATTGTGAATTGGAGCCTTTGCCTCTGCCTGTCTTCTACCCACACCTCAACCGTGACAATAATAGATTGTATATTTACAATTGTGTTTCTGATGTTTTCTATTTTCTCAGTGAAGAAATTCATAAAGTCATTACTACTACATTGTAACGGAATATTTTGCTCAGGTGATGCCTGTTTATTTGTTAGTCTGGCCACGGTGTTAAATAAGAACCTTGGATTATTTTGGTTATTTTCTATTAGTCTGCGGAGATGCTCAGCCCTGGCTGATTTAAGAGCCTTTTTGTAACGTGACATACTGTCTTTCCACGCGATTCTAAAGACCTCTAAATTTGTTTGTTTCCATTTACGCTCTAAGTTACGAGTTTCTCTCTTGATAGCATGCGTAGCATTGTTGTACCATGGTGCTCTAGTTTTCTCTCTAACCTTTTTTAATCTAATTGGTGCAACAATTTCTAATGTACAAGAGAAAATGGTGCTCAAACTGCTAGTCATTTCCTCTAGTTCATCTGTTTGTTTGGGTTCACTGAGCAGCTGAGATAGATCAGGTAAGCTATTTGAGAATCTATCTATAGTGTTTGGAAGGATTGTTCTGCCTGGTCGATAACGTGGCGCAACATGACAAATTTCAGCAGTACGTAACATGCAAGTTACCATGTAATGATCAGTTACATCATCGCTTTGCGGTACAATATCTATATCGGTTGGATTGGTTCCATATGATATAATTAAATCTAGTGTATGATTTAGGCGATGAGTGGGACCACTGACGTTTTGCGTGACCCCGAAGGAGTTTAATAAATCTGTAAACGCAGTCCCTAACGCATCATTTGTGTTATCTACGTGTATGTTAAAATCTCCAACAATTATTGCTTTATCGACATTGACCAATAGATTTGATAGAAAGTCTGCAAACTCTTTTAGGAAATCGGCGTAAGGCCCTGGAGGTCTATATACAGTAGCCAAGGCTAGAGATAATAGGGATTTCTTTCTTAAATCTAATAGTGTAACATTTAGCACAAGTACCTCAAACGAATTAAACCTGTGACCTGTTTTCTGAGTAACATTAAGAATATCTCTATAGATTGTTGCAACACCGCCGCCACGACCAATCAGACGGGGCTCATGCTTATAACAGTATCCTGGCGGAGTAGACTCATTTAGACCGAAATAATCATTTGGTTTAAGCCAGGTTTCAGTAAGGCACAGTACATCGAAATTATTATCTGTGACCATTTCATTTACAATAACCGCCTTAGGTGTGAGCGATCTAATGTTTAGAAGACCTAGCTTTAGAAATTGTTTATCACTGATATTGAGATTTTCTGGTATAATTACAATTAAATTTTTCCTAGATCCTACATTATATATATTATTTGGCCTTACTAAACGAGGAATAGACACAGTTTCTATATAATGTTCTACATTGGTGCTTATATCAATTAAGTTGGGACAGCAAAGACTGTGATTTGGACTTTGACTTACTAGTCATATGGTGTGTAGCGTCTTGGAGATGTTGTCCGACAGCACAGCCGCTCCGACTCTGCTGGGGTGAAGGCCATCAGCACGGAAGAGCCTAGGTCGCTCCCAGAACAGATTCCAATTATTTACAAAGAGCAGTCTCTGTTCATTACACCATGACATTAACCATTCATTTAGAGCAAATAATCTACTGAACCTTTCTTGTCCTAGTCGGTACGTGGGAAGCGGTCCAGACACGACGATCGTTGCTTCAGGCGATGTGCTGCGTACCGTCGCGATCAGGCTCCTGTAGTCCTCCTTCAGAACCTCCGTCTGCCGCAGCCTGATGTCGTTCATCCCCACATGCAGCACGACAGCTCCGACACGCTCGTCACCGTTCAGGATCTCGGGAACCTGCGCAGCGACATCGAGAACACGAGCACCAGGAAAGCAGTGAGTGCGCACCTTACCTTTACCCGAGGTAGCGCGGACATGACGGACGATGGAACTGCCGATGATCACGGCGTCGTCGCGTTCCGACTCGCGAAGAGGGGAGAAGCGGTTCCGGGTGGAGATCTCGAAGGCCGGGAGGGGTGGGGAGGTCCTTGGTCTGGTCCTGGCTCGCGTCTTCCGCCGTGGAATCACCCAGGGTCCGTGGTGCTGTGTCGGTGCCGGAGTGAATGAAGCCAGGGATGATCGCGTCCTGGTTGCTCGGGACCTGTGCAGAGAAACACACGGAGTAGACGAGGTCGGAGTCAAAAAATTATTAACCACTGACCTGTGAGCATCTGCGCGTGATGTTTCAAGCGCGGACCGTCGATCTCGCAGCTCAGCCTGTCTCTCCAACAGCTCGCGGATCCGTCTCTCGACCGATTCGAGCTCCAACTGCACCGAATGCAGCTCAAAGGTGTCTTCACCTGCACTCAGAGGTAACGTTAGACACACATCCGATATATTCGCCATTATAGCAGATGTGCTATAGTGGCGAATTATAGCTTTCAGTTATACGGGTGTAAATAAGACGATCGACAGGCGAGAGACCACGCGTGCAGTGCTAGCGGGCTAAGGCTAGTAGTAGAAGTTCGGAAAGTTGGTTATAAGTAGCGATATCAAAGCAATCTGATTGTTTTTTATAAGGAATAGTATCCGCGGACCGCTTCCCACGTACCGACTAGGACAAGAAAGGTTCAGTAGATTATTTGCTCTAAATGAATGGTTAATGTCATGGTGTAATGAACAGAGACTGCTCTTTGTAAATAATTGGAATCTGTTCTGGGAGCGACCTAGGCTCTTCCGTGCTGATGGGCTGCACCCCAGCAGAGTCGGAGTCATATGGTGCATACACACCATATGACTAGTAAGTCAAAGTCCAAATCACAGTCTTTGCTGTCCCAACTTAATTGATATAAGCACCAATGTAGAACATTATATAGAAACTGTGTCTATTCCTCGTTTAGTAAGGCCAAATAATATATATAATGTAGGATCTAGGAAAAATTTAATTGTAATTAAACCAGAAAATCTCAATATCAGTGATAAACAATTTCTAAAGCTAGGTCTTCTAAACATTAGATCGCTCACACCTAAGGCGGTTATTGTAAATGAAATGGTCACAGATAATAGTTTCGATGTACTGTGCCTTACTGAAACCTGGCTTAAACCAAATGATTATTTCGGTCTAAATGAGTCTACTCCGCCAGGATACTGTTATAAGCATGAGCCCCGTCTGATTGGTCGTGGCGGCGGTGTTGCAACAATCTATAGAGATATTCTTAATGTTACTCAGAAAACAGGTCATAGGTTTAATTCGTTTGAGGTACTTGTGCTAAATGTTACACTATTAGATTTAAGAAAGAAATCCATATTATCTCTAGCCTTGGCTACTGTATATAGACCTCCAGGGCCTTACGCCGATTTCCTAAAAGAGTTTGCAGACTTTCTATCAAATCTATTGGTCAATGTCGATAAAGCAATAATTGTTGGAGATTTTAACATACACGTAGATAACACAAATGATGCGTTAGGGACTGCGTTTACAGATTTATTAAACTCCTTCGGGGTCACGCAAAACGTCAGTGGTCCCACTCATCGCCTAAATCATACACTAGATTTAATTATATCATATGGAACCAATCCAACCGATATAGATATTGTACCGCAAAGCGATGATGTAACTGATCATTACATGGTAACTTGCATGTTACGTACTGCTGAAATTTGTCATGTTGCGCCACGTTATCGACCAGGCAGAACAATCCTTCCAAACACTATAGATAGATTCTCAAATAGCTTACCTGATCTATCTCAGCTGCTCAGTGAACCCAAACAAACAGATGAACTAGAGGAAATGACTAGCAGTTTGAGCACCATTTTCTCTAGTACATTAGAAATTGTTGCACCAATTAGATTAAAAAAGGTTAGAGAGAAAACTAGAGCACCATGGTACAACAATGCTACGCATGCTATCAAGAGAGAAACTCGTAACTTAGAGCGTAAATGGAAACAAACAAATTTAGAGGTCTTTAGAATCGCGTGGAAAGACAGTATGTCACGTTACAAAAAGGCTCTTAAATCAGCCAGGGCTGAGCATCTCCGCAGACTAATAGAAAATAACCAAAATAATCCAAGGTTCTTATTTAACACCGTGGCCAGACTAACAAATAAACAGGCATCACCTGAGCAAAATATTCCGTTACAATGTAGTAGTAATGACTTTATGAATTTCTTCACTGAGAAAATAGAAAACATCAGAAACACAATTGTAAATATACAATCTATTATGGTGTCTTATGATTCAGCCTCAATTATAGCCCCTCAAGAACAACTACACCGCTTTACAACTATAGGACAGGAAGAGCTAAATAAACTTATTATTGCATCTAAACCAACAACTTGTTTATTAGATCCAATACCCACTAAATTACTTAAAGAAGTGTTACCTGTAGTGGAAGAGCCTCTTCTCAATATTATTAATTCATCTTTATTTTTAGGTCACGTTCCAAGAATATTCAAGCTGGCAGTAATAAAACCTCTTATTAAGAAACCACAATTAGATCCAAATAACCTAGCAAATTACAGACCCATTTCAAATCTTCCATTTATGTCTAAAATACTAGAAAAAGTTGTGTCCGCTCAATTGTGCTCTTTCTTGCAAGAAAATGATATCTATGAAAAATTTCAGTCAGGATTCAGACAGTATCATAGCACAGAAACTGCGCTAGTTAAAATTACAAATGATTTACTTTTAGCTTCTGACCAAGGCTGCATCTCAATACTTGTTCTACTGGATCTAAGCGCTGCATTTGATACTATAGATCATAAAATACTCCTGGATCGACTACAAAACTACACTGGTGTTCAGGGACAGGCATTAAGCTGGTTTAGATCGTACTTATCAGACTGTTACCACTTTGTCTGCTTAAATGGGGAAAAATCAAAGATAACGTCAGTAAACTATGGAGTACCGCAAGGATCTGTGTTAGGCCCTCTACTATTCTCAATATATATGCTGCCACTTGGTAATATTATAAGAAAACATGGAATTAATTTTCACTGTTATGCTGATGACACTCAATTATATATTTCATCACGGCCAGATGAAACCACTAACTTATCTAACTTGACAGAATGTCTTAAAGATATAAAATACTGGATGACGTGTAATTTCCTGCTATTAAATTCAGATAAAACAGAGGTATTACTTATTGGTCCAAAAAACTACCCACAAAATCCCTTACAATACAACTTTAATTTAGAAGGATGCCCTGTTACTTTATCCACTACAGTAAAAGACCTGGGTGTCATACTTGACCGCAACTTGACTTTCGAAAATCATATTTCATATGTTACAAGAACAGCGTTTTTCCACCTTAGAAACATTGCTAAGCTACGTAACATGCTATCCGTTTCTGATGCAGAAAAGTTAGTTCATGCATTCATGACCTCGAGACTAGATTACTGTAATGCTTTATTAGCTGGTTGTCCTGTATCCTCAATAAACAAGCTACAGTTAGTCCAAAATGCAGCCGCTAGAGTTCTTACTAGATCAAGAAAATATGATCATATAACACCAATTTTATCATCTCTACATTGGTTACCTATTAAGGTCCGTATCAATTACAAGGTATTGCTACTGACCTATAAAGCCCTAAATGGTTTAGCTCCAGTCTATTTAACGGACCTTCTATCGCCCTACAATCCGTCGCGCTCTTTAAGATCACTAAATTTGAGGCTTCTGGTCATTCCTAGGATATCCAGATCCACCAACGAGGGAGGGAGGGCGTTCTCACATTTAGCTCCTAAACTCTGGAATAGTCTTCCTGATATTGTTCGAGGCTCAGACTCGCTGTCCCAGTTTAAAACCAGATTAAAGACGCATCTCTTTAACCAAGCATTCACATAATGCTTACCTTTTATACTACTGCCGAATCAGATCGAATGCATTAATATTATGAACATCAGCTAGGCTAATTATTTCTCATCTGCCTTTCTGCTGTTATCTCGGGACGCAAGTCCCGAGGTAAATAGCGTTCGTCAGCTCCAGTTTGTATCCAGCCTCTCACGGAGACTTCGGATGATCCAACACCTGTGATGAGACGACTAAACGCCTGTGGAGAGACGACTCGACGCCTGTGAAGAGACGACTCAACGCCGGCGATATGTTATGCCCTAAATTAATACATGATGAACTAACTGTATTTTCTATGTAAATTTTTAATGCACTTTCTGTAAAGCTGCTTTGAAACAATGTGTATTGTGAAAAGCGCTATACAAATAAATTTGAATTGAATTGAATTGAATTGAATTGTTAGACTCAGACTTGCTCATTATTGTCATTGCGTTTTATCCTTTCGTCCTGTTGGTTATAAACTTAACCACTATATTTGATTAATTCATTTTCAGGACGCTTCAATAGGTGACATTACCATCTCCATATGAGTTTCAAATAAACCAGAGACAATCGTCTTTTACAAAAGTTTATTTGTGTGTTTAGTTGTTCCTCAACTATCAATTCTATACTCGTGGTAGACCTAAAGGTAGCGGGATTCAACCTCCTTGCTTCATTTCTTCCTCATCACGTCTTTCCTGTTCTGTCCTGCTTTATTCCATCTTATTCTTCACATTTGTAGGGAACAAACCTGGAACAACCATCAATCGATTCCAAAATAAAGAGAAAGATAATCTTTCCCAACAAAGAAATTATTAAGTATTTGATTTTTAATCAAACGCTCTTTTGTTCTCCATACTCTCCCTGCATTTGTAAATGCAATTTAAATTTTGACATCTTATCCAAGATCAATTAACAGAGACAAGTGTTGAGCAAACGTCGCCTTCAAAGCATCCCTGCTGTAAGCGGTCCAACTGAAGGTGTGTGGTGTCAATCCTGTCAAACTCAGAAAAGAGGTATCAGCATTATTATTGTATTATTTTTCCTCGCAAACATAAACAATAAGATTGTTTACCTTTCGGGAAACAAATTTTCATTGATAGGAAGCATTTATGAGAAAATAATATTTTTCCCAGTTAAGAATTTTCTTTCTTGTTTTTTTTTATTGAAATTGGTTGTTAACCTTTATCTCTTTTTCCCTTACTCAGTTGAGTGACGAAGTCCTCACATCACGAGTTGAAACCAGCTTTTCATTGATAGAAAATATTTATAAAAAATATTTCTCCCATTAAAAAAAAAGAGTTTCTTTACATTGAGATTTGTGTTAACCTTTTTCTCCCTCTTTTCTTTACTCAGTTGAGTGAAGAAATCTTTACATCTCTAGCCTACCTGGCTACACTTAGACCAACACTTAGTCATTACGACACTTCACTATTGGTGTACAATTATTGAAACGACACTTAGCTGTTCAACCACATATAGGCTTATACCCCACACAGATCTGTGTCAGTCTCTTCACTCAAGCGTGTCAACATGTCGTGGACGACAAACCCCACTGCCCAAAGGGAAGATGTGGACGCCTGGCTTAGAGGCATTACAGACTGCCTCACACCAAAGACAATTGAACTGTTATTATTTTTAATAATAATCATAATTCTGAGAAGATTCCTGACACACGATTCAAGCCAAAACCAAAACCATGTGGAACTAACCAAAATCACCTGTTCCCTAAGTAATGCCTTCACAGCCCAGCTGAAACTAAGCGACAAGCACATCACCCACCTCCAGGAGGAGCTGACACGTGCCCAGAGGCGCATAGACAAGCTGGAAGTGAAAGTCCAGGACGACTTCAAGCGTCAGACCACTGAATTTCTGAGAGAGCTGATGCACACTCAACACTGCACAGACCAGCTCAAAGGTGAAGCTCAAGACAAACTCAAAGTGTCCGACGAAGCGGAGCAAGAAACAAAGACACAAGTTGACAAGCTCCAAGAAGCCCTTGCAGTCACTGAACGTGACAAACAAGAATTAAAGACTGTCCAGAAACACCTGGTAAACCAACTCCAGTCTGCTGAACATCAGTTAGGTAAAGCCAAAGCTGACATTGAAAGTAAGAACTCTAAAATCACTGCTCTGGAAGACCACCTGGAAAGGTGCAGCGCTGACATCGACCATCTGACCCAACAGCGAGATGACGTCAACGACGAGCTCTACGCGGTCAGAGATGAACTCCAGCACATTTTCCAACAGAAACCAGAGCCAAGAAGGGAGAGACCTCCCTCAGCAGCACCCCTGCTGAGCAGAACAGAGTCCTCCATCCAAGACCTGGCATACAGTGAAATAAGTGAATGGCCACAACCCAAAACGTCACCGGCGTTCACCACAGAACTGTTCACTGCCAACAAACGAAGAGAGCTCATCCAGGCAGACTCCAAAGCTGCACATGGGATGACATTTAAAGATCTCAACCAGCTGGTTAAGAATATCACTCAGTTCAACCCGAACTCCACAGAGGGTCCCGACATCCAGGCCTACCTCCGAGATATCGACTTCCACCTAGAGGTGAGACCTCATGTGACTGACAGAGACAGGTTATACCTCATTAGATCCATATCCAGTCCAGAGGTACGAAGCTTCCTAGACCGACAACCTGCTAATGTCATGTCAAACTACCAGCTACTACGTGAGACACTGATTAAAGAATTTACAGGTCCAGAGTCAGAACACGGTGTTAATCACCTTGGAAACCAAACAATGTCGACAAGAGACTCCCCAAGCCTACTTCCACCGTTTTCGACAAGCTTACTTAGGTGCACATAGCAAACCTGAACTTGAAGAGGATGTGAACTTCAAAACCCTCTTCCTGAGAAACCTGCACCCTGGATTGAGTCATCATCTTGGTATCATGGCCTGCCCAGGCACAATGATCATTCAACAGCTACGTGACCTGATACACAAGGCCTACATCAAACAAAAGATGACCTCAAAGAAAGGTTTGAAAACATCCACAGTTTCAAACTCCATCTGCCAAGAAACAAGCCTTGCACTGGAAGACACCCAGTGGCATGACAACACCACAGTCCTTGAGCACAGAGAACGTGACTCCCATGCCGATGACACCTACCACACCAACCGCATGGAAAAGTCATGGGACCAGCCACGCCTCTCAAGAAACCCGCAAGAAGGAAACAACTGGAATCAACCAACGCATCCAAAAGCATGCTATGTGGGTAATCGACGACGAAACCCACCTCTGCACCACTCAGCTAAACACCGCACTGAGTGCGCCCAAGAACAAGACAGTTTACCCTCAGAAGACATGGAGCGACTAATGAGGCAACTGCAAGTGTTCATCGAAAACAAGCTGAACACAGAGGACCAATGATCATCTGGTACACCTTCCTAAGGAAGATGACGACCACCTGTTCTACAACAACACAGACCAAAGTGGTTTCTCACAGTCAACCCCTGACAAACACCCAGAGGTACCAGGAAACACCATCCTGGCTACCCATCACTCATAAAGAAACCACCAAACGAGCTCCAAACTCAAGAACCATGTGTGTGCTACAGCAACGACAGTAAGCACAGAAGGTCAGAAAGTCTGTCACAACCAGGAGGCATCACAAGAGGAAGGCAACAAAGGAGACCACGTTTTGCACTACAGCTTCACGCATCTATGCCAAACCACCTCCCAATGTCTGCCAGAGAACTTCCTGCCTTACTGGACTGACCCCCAGCAGATCACAGAAGATCCCTTTTCTAAGTCAAAGATGCAACAAGCCCATCAAAGCTAAGCCATCAAGCAAAGGGGGGAGCAAAACAGACTGAGACAGATCTGACATACATACAGTATACATGCAGTACATGCACTACACTACACTGTACCACTAACATACACAAGTTAAACACAGCTACCGTGAAAAACATTCAACAAACATGTTCTTCCCACAGGTAGACACTGAAATCGCAACACTGACTTAGCTATCCTTTCCATAGGAAACATGTAGCAATACACCCAACAAGTATAACCCTCTCATTACATTGTGACACCTGACATTGCACAACAGTAGCCATACAGGAGTCACTCAACTGCTTTGTCGTGTTTTACCTCTTCCCTTTCTTCTTCTTTTATTAAGTAAAATCCCTGTTACCCCATAAGGGTCAAGGTTACCATATAAGGATTGACACACCACGCCTAATATTTGTAAGTCACCTTAATACGAATGTGAGCCAGAGAGCTCCATGCATGATGGGTCACATCACTTTTACCACAAGTGATGTCACTAGAAAATGGAAGGTAAATTGGTCTAAACCTAGAACAATTTAGAAGAGACTAAAACAAACAAATCAAATTTAGTCACAAAGATTGATCGATCACCGTACCAAAACTAACTAGAACAACGGTCCTAAAATTGAACTAAACTTTATTCAACGTGATTGACTATATTGAGAGAGTGAACCTGTTTAGGCCTAGATAATCTAATGCCCTGCACCAGTAAAGTGATCAGTCATGGAGGTGTTGTCTTGTTGTTTGCTGTGTGTGTTTGCTTCCTCTACCCGTTTCTCCAGCGTTCACCGATGTCTTCTTCTCAACACATCGTCGAACGAAGGGGGGATATGTAGCGACAACGAGAATGGACCCAAACACAAGTGAAGCTTTTAGGATTTTTGTTCATACATAGTCCCACAAAGAGTCTTCACATTCCAGATTCAAATCACCAGATCCAGAGAATCTTCAACCAAAAATACCTTTTATTGTTTAACAGACTTCAGCAGGAAGAACGTTGTCAAAATTAGATAGTTTGGAAGACTGATGGGTTCAGAGATGTCACGGGATTGGACCCACCAAGTTAACGCCACAGGTCACCTGATCCCATGACAGAGATGTAAAACAGACTTCCCCCTTCTTGAAGACCTTTGAATGACCTCATTGTTGAGATCTCTTAAAAACCACAGAGACTTTTCATATAAAAATGCATACAATCATCACAAAACAATTATTGATGGACTTGATAGAATCAAATATCGTTCAACCATATTTCTGTATGTGTCTATTCTGCTTAATCACATATAAGTCATGTAATTGTTATAAATATTAGGTGTGTGAATGAAAGTGTGTCGTGCTTCCTGTCAGCAGGATCGTATACGATAACATGTTATTAATTCAGACGATGGCTTGATTGAAATCTGTGTAAAATGTTTATGGTCTTAAAATGGAAATTATGTCTAAACTAAAGCCTCTGCTCAGCTGCAGAGTAAAGCAGACCACAGATAACACATGATTTACTATGCGAGGGGGGTGATGGAAAATACCCTCTTCTCAAATAACCTTACAAGTATCTTATTGTCCAAATTCCTCCAGGAGGCGGGACAAACATTTGAGATAAAATCTTAGACCCGAACAAAGAGTTTCTAGTTGGAGTGCTAGTTCTTTTCGACTTTTTCAGAGATGTTCTTCTTGTAGTTCTTTTTCCGAAAGTTCTTCTTCGGAGTTCTTAGGAAAAATACGGAGAGAGCTGAAGAGGATGCTCTAGGGAGAGCCATGAAAAAGTAACAGACAGACGAGCAATGTAGACGAGCAGAGAAAATTACCCAAATTAAGATCAGGGTTTAAAACAGCTTCATTCAAGCCATCTAACTCGTCTCACTTTCCTTTCTTTTCCTTTGTTTTCTTTTCCGTTAAAAGTCTCGGTTCTAAGTTAAGTTTTGCTGCAAAGTTTCGTTTAAACGTTTCGACTGCAAAGCCCTTCCAACTTCAAAGACTTTCATCCATCCGCCAACGCACCACGTGATTGGCTGCCCAAGATCTAGCAGGCACGAGAAGACCGCCAGCCAAACAACGTACCCTGGGAAACCCCCTCTACACCGACACAAGGGAGTCCCCAAAGCAACACGGACAAGCAAGTACCTCCAGACTCTTAACTGAACTGGTGCATTAATATAAAATTGAATAACCTGCCAAAGAAACGATAGAAGGGTTAAATTAATGATTGATGGTTCGTTCAGGTCATGTCTTATAAGTGCATATAGAAACTTGGGATTTCACTATCTCACTCTTAAAACTCATTCTTTCCTCACTCTCTTTCTTTCTGCAACTGGTATGAATGTGTGTGTGCGTGTGTTTGTTAGATATTAGTTTCATGTTTTAGAATAATCAATAAAGTCTTGTTTATATTTTAAAGATAATTGTCTTGTGTTATGTGCTTACAGATTTATTGTCTTGAACTTCGATCTAAGTTACCTATGCTTTTACCCTTGATTTATTTCTTAATTTAGCTGTTAGCTGGGAATTAGTCTTTCTTGGCCAGGAAGATATTATATTTCCTAGAATTAATAATTGTTTATGCTTTCCGTTCATTGGATGAACTGATAAAATGATTATACTATTGATTCTGCTACAGTAAATTCTGAAAATAATTAAATTATTAATTATTGATCATAATCCGTTATGAATAATGATTAGTTATATTTATACGGGCGTATAAACGCTACACGACGTTGAGACGGGCTCTGCCCTATCTCAGCTATCTCCAGCGAGATCTAGCGCCTCTCACCCGGCTCCGGAAGCACGCGCTGCGGCGGTTACTTCTGCCCGGGTGGAGGCACATATGATGTTGAATTAAGATTATCCAGTTCTGAGGGGCTGGATGTCGTGAGTTTTCAACTAGTAAAAAATAAAAAATTGCCACATTATACTGCAAATGAAGAAGGTTTGATGGTGATAGACATGAGTCTAGTGATAAAAGTAATCTAGATGATAGATTTCTGTCTGCACCACTTCAACCTTCTCGCCGGTGCTTTCCGTTCTTCCCAGATCTTCATGCAAAAAAAAAAAAAAAAATAGAGGTTTCAAAGACCTGGGTTAGACCGGTTTCAAGCAGAATCTACACAATCAGTCCAATGCTTATGGTAACATTGTTGGTGCTAATCTGCTGGTTATGTGATGCCGAAGGCGGAGGAGACGCTCGCGAGCTATCTCTCTCCAGCTTCATCGTCTTCACTTAACCCTCTGGAGTCTAAGGGGTTTTTGAGGTCTGTGAGATGTTTTGACATGCCCTGACATTTGTGCTTTTTTCAGTTGCTTATAAACATATTAATGGCAAAGGTGTAATTACACTCTATTTAGCACAAATAGGGGTACCATAATATGCGAGCAACATCTATTTACATATTTGTATTTTTGAGGGAATAATGTTTATGCATGGTTATTCAAAAAACTAAAAATTAAAGTTTCTGAAATAAGGCCACAAAACACATACTTAATATGTGTCCACAAGACTTTTGACTAATGGATGTAGTTGCCTAGTGTTTTTGCTTCAAAATTATCTGAAAATCACCCTGCCTAATCATTCACATAAAACAATACATTGATTTAAATTTTTTAAAACAGTTTTTGCTTCCAAAGGCAATATGCGCAGGGGCGTGACTTGCTGTGATTCACACCTGAGAAGACAAAGACCCTGCATAGTAATGAGCCTGCATACTAATGAGCCTGCATACTAATGAGCCATTCATTCAGGTGTGTCACACAAGAAAGAATGCGAGGACAAAAATAAATAAATAAATTATATATATATATATATAAAATACAAATATAAATGAAAGTCAAAAGCACATTTTTAGTACATAGTCATACCTGGAAACAAATCCTGTTCAAATAGGCTATATGGACCATCCTACAGAATTAGTTAGAGTTAGAAAGTTAGAGTTCTCAGAGAGGAAAAAAAGGTATTTTTTCACAAATTTTTTATACATTCAAATTGTATAATTTCCAAGGTAAACATTTCTAGTATGCAGTTAATTCTCATACTGTATTTTCAGAAAGTTTTGGAATCTCCTCAAATGTGTCACTAATAAAAAACAATAATATTAAGATTTTTTTTTACATCTATCTTGTCTTTTTTTTTTTTTTTTTAAGTAGGCCTATAGCCTGGATTTTATCATTCATATTTCAAAGTTAAGGATTCATTAGTTTGATATAGTCTACATTGGAACAAACACTATAATAACATCTTAGATTATGAGCTTATTTTTGACAAAACATTCTAACGTTATATATTTAACATATGAGCAGAAACTGGTTAACTAAAGCTTATTTGATGTCTATTTTAGAGTAAAAATCTTTATAATCTATCCCAAACTAGTCAACTAAATGTTGTCTTTCATATTTCGTCTGTAACAACAACAGTGCGAATTCCGTTCATTCATCACACAGAGAAAGACACGCGATTCATTTTAAAACAGTATTCGCGATTAGAACAAAGAATAAACTTACTATGATCCTGGATCCATGGCTCCTCGAAGTGAAATTAATCCAGCACTGAGGTAAATTATCCAGAATTATTCCTCAAAGCCTCGAAAAACGACACAGACTACCGGTACATTAATCTGAACTTGGTGTTTTATCGAGCTCGTGTGGGCGTTGGCAAGTTTCAGATCATTTGCGTTTCTATAGCGTGCTCTCTGTGGGCGTGGTCACATTAAAAGATAATTAGCTGAAATGAGAACGCCTGGCATCTCTCTCTTTTTATATAGATTACATAAACACAGAATATTTGTTTTAGTTTTGAATTAGATAATTTAAAAGTACACACTTAAATGATTATAAAGATATATTGATCATGCCTGTGTGACTAGTATTTGCGGAGTTTTGTTTATGTTAAGAGACGTGCTCTAGAAAAAAAGTTCACGGAGACGGAGAGGCAGAAGGCACACCCTGTTTATTTTCTTTATTTTACAAAAGCACAATATTTTATTTCGATTGTAAGTGGACCCATAAAAAAGTAGACATTTAATAGTTTATTTTTTCATATTTCTTAAGTGTGTATGACCAAAGGTGACTGAGTATTTTAAGTCTATTTTGCTGCTATGTGAAAAAAATCGCGCAAAACGCGCCGGCGCGTTTCTCGACTCCAGAGGGTTAAGGCACCGGCTCTGCCCTCTAAACCACTAAAGAATACTTCTGTGTTAGTGGGGAAGGTTTAATCGGCGGCGGGTCAGGCGGCTGCATGTCTACACATTATGGCCATTATGCAGGCTTACCAGGCTGACCTGCTTAAAGATGCGTGTAAAGGGGGGGAATTTTCTGTTGAAATGATTAATGAGCTCAGGCAGTCTGCTGATCTCACTCTCCTGGTCTATGGCAGCCATGGTGGCCACAGAGAGACACTTGTGGCTGAGTCAGACCTCTATGAAGGAAAAAGATAAGACTCTCCTTTTAAATGCTCCAGTTTCGCCTATGGGCCTCTTTGGTGACGCTCTTCATTCTGTCACGGAGAGGTTCCTGGTAGAGAAGGAACAGGCGGCTGCTTTTCAGAAATTTATGCCCCTTAAACTGCGTGTCGCTGGGGCTGTTGAGCGAGGGCAGTCCCAGTCGCCGAGTACCTCAAAGAGAGCGCAGCAGAAACGAAGTGTCGCGTCTCGTGCCCCCCCGCAGAGAAACTGGAGGGACGAGGCGGGGCGCTCTCCGGCGCGACCTTCTCGCGGTAAGGCTGATCTGAGAACAGTCATTATCGCCAAGAAGGCCACGTCGAAAAAATCCTGACGTGCTGAACGTCAGGACTCTGAGGGTGGTCCCCATCGTGAAAGACTTGAGTTCACTGCACATGAACACGGTGCCCTGTCTTTCCCGATGCCCTCAGGGGTCTGCTCTACTGACCCTGCCTTTACAGGGCATAGAGAGACTCGGCGAGCGATTTCCCGAGGGATGCTCGCCCCCTCCGAGGAGGGTTGTGGAGTGCCCAGACCAGCTGTTCCCTGCCAGTGTGTTACAGGGCGCTGCGTCTGTCACTCGGTATGTTCATCCAGAGGCCAGCCTCGAGAGGCTGGTTCCCTTAGTAGAGTTCCTGGCGGAATGGAAAATTCTCCCCAATGTTTCTCAGTGGGTCCTGAATACTATAGAGAACGGGTCTTCCTGAGGTTTCGCTTTCGGGGGCGAAGCGTACCAATATTGGGTTCTTCCGTTCGGCCTAGCACTGTCACCCCGAACATTCACGAAGTGTATGGATGCTGCTATAGCCCCGTTAGGCTGCAGGGCATCCGTATTCTGAATTATATAGACGATTGGTTAATTCTAGCTTAATCAGGCTGAGGCTCAACGCCAAGAAGAGTGTTCTTTCTCCATTACAGAGAACCACTTTTCTAGGGATAGTGTGGGATTCGACGACGATGCAGGCACGATTGTCACCTGCTCGTATTGCTTCGATTCTTGCCACAGTAGATCAGGTCAAGCTAGGCCAGTCATCCACTGTAAAACAGTTCCAGAGACTGTTAGGTCTCATGGCACCTGCGTCCAACGTGATACCTTTTGGCCTCTTGCACATGAAACCGTTACAGTGGTGGCTCAGAACCAAGGGATTCTCCCTGAGGGGAAATCCGCTTCGCATGATCGTGAGTTCGCGACGGTGTCATCGCGCCCTGATCATGTGGAAAGATCCTTGGTTTCTGTCCCAAGGCCCTGTGTTAGGAGCTCCTTGTCGTCGCGTTATGTAACGACAGATGCCTCTCTCACGGGTTGGGGGGGCGATCATGAATGGTCGCCCGGCTCAGGGTCCGTGGGAGGACCATCATCGTCTGTGGCACATAAACTGCCTAGAGATGTTGGCGGTGTTTCAGGCTCTGAAACACTTCCTCCCAGACCTAAAGGGGCCACCATGTTCTTGAGGAAAAATTAACTATCTCAATCAGAACTACAGGCGGTTCGGCATCGAGATGTCGTTCTGGCCCACATCCAGAGACTGGGACTGAGGCTCAACGCCAAGAAGAGTGTTCTTTCTCCATTACAGAGAACCACTTTTCTAGGGGTAGTGTGGGATTCGACGACGATGCAGGCACGATTGTCACCTGCTCGTATTGCTTCGATTCTTGCCACAGTAGATCAGGTCAAGCTAGGCCAGTCATCCACTGTAAAAAAGTTCCAGAGACTGTTAGGTCTCATGGCACCTGCGTCCAACGTGATACCTTTTGGCCTCTTGCACATGAGACCGTTGCAGTGGTGGCTCAGAACCAAGGGATTCTCCCCGAGGGGAAATCCGCTTTGCATGATCTTGAGTTCGCGACGGTGTCATCGCGCCCTGATCATGTGGAAAGATCCTTGGTTTCTGTCCCAAGGCCCTGTGTTAGGAGCTCCTTGTCGTCGCGTTATGCTAACGACAGATGCCTCTTTCACGGGTTGGGGGGCGATCATGAATGGTCGCCCGGTTCAGGGTCCGTGGAGGACCATCATAGTCTGTGGCACATAAACTGCCTAGAGATGTTGGCGGTGTTTCAAGGTCTGAAACACTTCCTCCCAGACCTAATGGGCCACCATGTTCTTGTCCGGACAGACAACACATTGGTGGTCTCTTATATCAACCATCAGGGGGTCTGCGTTCTCGCCCACTTTACAAACTGGCACGTCAGATCCTTCTATGGTCCCAGGGGAAAATTCTTTCTCTGAGAGCTATTTATCTCCCGGGGTATTTAAATCAGGGGGTAGACGTCCTGTCAAGACAGGGGCCGAGGCCCGGGGAATGGAGTCTTCACCCCGAGGTGGTGGAACTCCTATGGAAACATTTCGGTCGTGCCGAGGTAGACCTATTTGCTTCTCGAGGAACATCACACTGCCCGCTGTGGTTCTTTCTCAGCCATCCAGCCCCGCTGGGGTTGGATGCGATGGTACATCCGTGGCCGAGGTCACGTCCGTACGCATTTCCCCCGATCGCTCTGCTCCCGGGAGTTCTGGAAAGGGTTCGCCGGGACGGGCTCAGTCTTCTGCTAAGTGCCCCGTTCTGGCCGGCTCGAGTATGGTTTGCGGACCTAGTGTCTCTCCTCGATGGCTCTCCTCTTGAGATACCGATCAGTAGAGACCTACTCTCTCAGGCGGTAGGGTCAATACTTCACCCCCTCCCAGAACTATGGAGGCTGTGGGCTTGGCCTCTGATGGAGCCCAGCTCATAGATTCTGGTCTCTCGACTGAGGTCGTTGAGACCATCCTCCAATCTAGAGCTCCCTCCACAAGGAAGTTATATGCCGCGAGATGGAATCTTTTCACCTCTTGGTGTGGAGAGCGCCAGCAGGACCCAGTTAACTGCCCGGTTGGTACAGTGCTGGATTTCCTGCAGGACCGTCTCTCCACAGGGTTATCCCACTCCACACTGAAGGTGTATGTGGCGGCCTTAGCTGCTTACGACGCCCCTTCAAGTGGAGGTTCCCTCGGGAGACACCCACTTATATCTCGCTTCCTTCGTGGCACCTTGAGGCTGAGGCCTGCAGTTCGCATGAGGGGACCAGCTTGGGATCTGGCCATCGTCTTAGAAGGTCTCTCCCTAGCTCCTTTCGAGCCCATCGAGGAAGTTTCGGAAAAGTTTATACTCTAAAGACTATCCTTCTTCTTGCTATCTCATCTCTAAAAAGAATTGGAGATATTCAAGCACTTTCGGTGGCTCCCTCGTGCCTGGAAGTTGCTCCTGGTATGGTTAAGACCTTTCTCTGTCCGAGACCAGGTTATGTTCCTAAGGTACCAACTGTTTCTGTTAGACCTACAGTTCTGCAGGGTTTTTTGTCCTCCGCCTTTTCTGACGTCAGACCAGGAGAAACCTAATTTGCTGTGCCCAGTTAGGGCTTTAGATGCTTATGTCCACAGAGCTGCCCTGTGGAGGAGATCGGAACAACTGTTTGTCTGTTTTTGGGTCACCTAAGATAGGGTGTCCTGCATCTAAGCAAAGGATGAGCAAGTGGGTGGTCTAGGCCATCTCACTTGCTTACGGTTCGGCCCATCAGCCTCACATTTGGCTGTAAGGGCTCATTCCACCAGGAGTATGGCTGCATCTACAGCTCTTCTTTCAGGAGCTTCTCTTCAGGACGTTTGTGATGCGGCAGGCTGGTCCTCACCGCACACTTTCGTCAGGTTTTATTCCCTTGACCTTAGCTCCACTCCCGGGGCTCAGGTTCTCTCGTCGGTTTGTGTCTCCTTAGGTCGTATGGGGATGTGGGTATTGCGTTCCCACTGCGATTACACGCAGCGGTAGTCCCTGAAGGGGAACGTCCCGGGTTACGTATGTAACCCTAGCTCCCCGAAGGAACGGACGCTGCGTGTCCTGCCATACTCCCAGCATCCCCTTGGGTCGCTTGCTTCAGTAACTTTAAGCTGGCGGCTTGTGTGCTCAGGGGATATTTATAGCTTCCTGGTCGATGACGTCACTCGCCGTACGCTCATTCTCTCCATTGACTGATTTCATTCATTATTCAGACGCTTCACGCTGGAGGGCGTTCCCACTGCGATTACACGCAGCGTCCGTCCCTTCGGGGAACTAGGGTTACATACGTAACCCGGGACGTTTTTCTGTTCACCTCTGTGAGTTTTCTTCATCTGCTGCTCCTCTCTAAGCACTAAGCACCTGATACACTGGGGCAGCATCCAGGTCCAAGCTATAAAACCTCAAGACTGTGAGTGGTGAGGACCAGCCTGCCGCATCACAAAAGTCTTGGAGAGAAACCCCACATAATAAGGTGCTCGCACTGGACACAAGAGGTTCAGCTTTTCCTGGTCCGAAGAGGTAAACTGAGGAGGACAGAAAGCCTGCAGAACAATAGGCCTCGGAATCATGGTAGGCACCTTAGGGATGTATCCCTGTTTAGGGTACAAAAATGCCTTGACCATCCCCGTTGCAAAATCAAGGCAGTTGGGAGAAACCGAAAGCGCCTGAAGGTCTCCGACTCTTTTGAGGGACAAAATAGCTAGCAGACAGATGGTCCTAAAAGTAAGACATTTTTCTGAGACCGAATCTAAGGAATCAAATGGAGCCCAAGACAGGCCTTCTAAAACTATTGCCAGGTCCCAAGTCAGCACCCTAGTGCGAGTTGCAGGCCTCAGCCTAAAGGTGCCACGAAAGAAACGAGTACTACCCACCAGGCGTGGAAAGCTGCAATGGCCACCACGTAGACCTTGAGCATGGAAGGACATAAACCTGATGCAAAGCGATCTTGCAGAAACTCCAGTTCTGTTAACCGAACAGTTAACCGGATCCCACTGTCGCTGGTGACACCAAGAAGTGAAAACTTTCCATTTCAGTAAATAAAGTTTCCTCGTAGCGGGAGCTCTGGAGCTTAAAATGGTCTCAACAACCTCGGTTGAGAGACCACTTTCTATGTTGGGCCCCCTCAGAGGGCATCAGGACCTTTTCTTTTGAGCCGAAGCCTTCTTAGCCTGAAGAACGGTCCTCAGATCCGGCTTCTGCTTCGAAGGCTTTGTCTGAGAGTGTTGGGTCTGCACTCATTTCACTCATAATATGTGTTTACTGGCTGCAATTGTATTTGATAAGAGATGGCTGAACCAGGTGAAACAGTTCCTAAACTTCAGGTAATCATCTGCTCTCACTTTAGCATTTGCCATGTTTTTAGTTGTGCACTCATGTTATAGTAATTTATTTCCTTATCAAATTAAATATTTGACATACTGAGCTGAGGTCCTTATTTCA
This sequence comes from Semotilus atromaculatus, assembly GCA_031834385.1. Classification (NCBI taxonomy): domain Eukaryota; kingdom Metazoa; phylum Chordata; class Actinopteri; order Cypriniformes; family Leuciscidae; genus Semotilus; species Semotilus atromaculatus. The sequence continues at coordinate 23,548,332 of JAULUF010000020.1, read as the reverse complement.
TTTGGACATAAGGTAAGGGTTACAGTAGATTTGTAGATGTGTGGTGAGAGCTGAGATATTCTAACTTCAATTATTCTGCCCCAAACACATTCACAGGACCACGTCGGAAAATCCTATTCTGCTCTATGCATCGAAGCGCATGTCGTACACCCCATTTGTCTACAAGACCAGGACACTGCTGGCTGCGGTTGATTATAATCTGCACAATCAACTCGTGCCAGCACGAAACAAGGATGTCCACAAAATGTAAGTACTTAACCCTTGTATGGTGTTCGGGTCTGTAGGACCCGTTTTCATTTTTTATCAAAAGAAAAATTATACAATTCATAATTTTTTCAACCTCAGACTCATTGGCATTGGCTCATTTTCTGTGAAGAACATATATCCGAACACATTTTCAATGACCACACACTGTACACCCCCCCCTACACATTTATATTACACACAGGATGTTCGGGTCCACTGGACCCAGGGCTAATAAAAGTGTGGAAATTTTAGGTCCTGTGTACCTTTACTCTGTCCTCCTCCAGTCAGGGCTTGCTGTTAGTGTATGTGTGTATGTGTGTTCTTGTATATGGTTTATGAGGACACAAATGTGTATAATGACATGGGTATTACAACGTAAACATGGTTTATGAGGACATATGTGTCCTCATAAACCAAACGGCTTAAAAAAACATACTAAATGGTGTTCTGTGAATGGAAATGGTGTCCAAAAGTTTTTTGTGATTGGTAGGTTTAGGGGTAGGGTTAGTGTAGGGGGATAGATTATACAGTTTGTACATTTGTAAAACCATTACACCTATGGAGAGTCACCATAAACCACATATCCAAGTGAGTGTGTGTGTAGTGTAGTGTAGTGTAGTGTAGTGTAGTGTGTGTGTGAGAGTGAGTGTGTGCATGCATGCATGTGAGAGAGAGATTGTGTGTAAGTGTGAGAGAGTGTGAGTGCAAAAGTGAGTTTTGTTTCTACCCCTGCCGTTCCCGCACAAGGTTGCAATTCTTAAATGTGATCTAACAAAGGTAGAAAGGGAAAATATTAACCATATATGCTGTTTATATTGCTTGTAATTGGGATGAAGTAAACATCTGTTGAGTATTTTAACATAAATGGTTTGATTATGTTGAATTAAAAAAACAAAAATGCAGCGGGTCCACCAGACCCACGAACACTGGCTGAATAACAAAAATATGAACACCACACAAGGGTTAATGTAAGAATAAAGTTTTTTTTTTTTTTTTTAAAACACCGTGCCATGTTGTATATATTTTTGTGTGAACTTTTGTAACTTAGCATATTACAAACTGCCCTTATTCTCCAGGAACAAAAGATCGTACAATAAAATAAAATAAAAACTGGGCTGTGTGTCAGGAGCCAATCAGAGACCTCACAAACCACCACGCAAAGATCCCTGTCCCCAGATTATTAATCACCAGCACCTGTTTTCCACTCAGCGATCACTTCCCAGCCAGTATAAAAACACCTAGTTTACTCACAGTCATTGTCAAGCCTCCGACAGGAAAAGACCCTAATCCAGTCTCCACTTATCACGCTCTGAGTCATCCCACAGCAACGGACGGAAAGCATATCCACCTGTAAGATACTAACCCTGTTATCCTTGTTCTGCTGTTCCCAGGATATGGTCCATGCACCTCGTTCCCTGTCTCCTGGAATCTACAAACGAGTCTCGCTTCCCTCCGGATACTCTGCAAGTGAAAGTGAAAGTATCATTGAACTGATTAAGGTATCACCGATTGCACATACTGGATCAACTCACCTGGAGCCCTTCTTGAATCCTGTTCGTCCCGAGACGATCTGTGAAGAGAGAAAGGAGGGTTACTGATCCATGAGATTCATTCACGTTTCTGCACTAAGAAGAGGAGTTACTCACCTGGATTCGTTCCTGCCACGCTTCCTCTTCCCCGAGCACGTATGAGCATCTGCAACTTTGGATACTTACCCTTGTTTGAAAATAAAGAAAGTTTGAGTTCATCACTTACCTCTGTCTCCTGGTCTGAATCCTGACAGAAGGCTTGACCTTAAAAGAAAAGAAAAAGAAAGGAAATCAGGATGGATTCCGGACGACCTGAAGTTGCTACAAATCCACTACCTGAATCCGCTACCACAGCACGGCCGGTGCTTTCCCCCGCGGGTACTTCCGGGAACACTACTTCGGCGATTACATGCTTTGCAAGTCCTCCGTCGCGCCCAGCGCCATTCTCTGGCCGGGCGGAGGATTGCAATGGATTCCTATTGCAGTGTTCTCTCGCGCTGGAACAGCAAGCTCAACTTTATCCCACTGAGCGATCTAAAGTAGCGTTTGTCATTCAACAGTTATCTGGAGCAGCTTTGAGATGGGCTGAATCGTTGTGGATGCAAGAATCACCAGTGGTGGCAACAAGTCAAGAGTTCGTTAAACACTTCAAAGAAGTTTTCGGACGGCCAACGGGGGATTCCTCGTTCGGAGAACACCTGCTACAGTTACGTCAGGGAAGAAAATCACTGTCTGAGTATTCCGTGGAGTTCCGCACGCTCGCATCCAACAGTGGTTGGAATGAACGAGCACTCATTTCCGTGTTTCGTCGAGGATTAAATCCAGCTTTACGCCTCCAACTCGCCATATATGACGATACATTAGGACTCGAAAAATTCATGCAACAAGCCATGAGGGTGAATCAAAGATCCCAGAATTGTTACCATGAGCAGTCTTACCATTACCCTATTTCGCAAACCAATGTTAGAAACCCCACGCCTGAGAATCAAGCCGAGGACATGCAAGTGGACACTTTCAAGATTTCCCAGTCTGAACGTCTTCGGAGAAAGGAGTTAAAATTATGCATGTATTGCGGGGCAAAAGGACATTTCAGACTCAACTGCCCCATTCGACCAGGAAATCTGATGGTAAGCTCAGTTTCAAATCATCACACTGTTTCAACGCCCCTCACAATTCCCGTTACTCTCAGAATTGAAGAACTTTGCGTATCTGTCACAGCAATCATCGACTCGGGGTCCGCGGGAAACTTCATCTCGGGGAAACTTTGTAAAAGACTCAACCTACGAGAAGTCAACACTCCCAAGTCCTACTCCATCTACGCCGTAACAGGTGAGCGAATCAACATGAAAGATGTTACTACCCAGATAAACCCCATTCAACTGTGTATAGATAGCACGCATCAAGAATGGTTTGAACCGTTTGTACTTCTGAACAGTCAGACTGATCTCATCCTTGGGCGACCCTGGCTAATTCTCCACCAACCTACCATTGACTGGAAGTCTGGGAAAGTGCTTCATTGGGGTTGTCAGGGTCACATGATCCCAGATCCAGTACCTCGTCCGCCTGACCAGCAGGGGAATCAGGAGCTCACAGTTAACTCCACATCTATAGAGAGTCCTACTCAAAACCTGTCGACTAATATCCCAGCATGTTACTCCAAGTTCTCCGATATTTTTAATCCTGTCATTGCTTCCAGGTTACCACCACACCGACCATGGGATTGTGCAATAGACCTGGTCCCTGATGCACGACTCCCTAAGGGTCGAATTTACTCCCTATCCGTTCCAGAGCAAGAGTCAATGAAAAAATATATCCAAGAGGCGTTAGATCAAGGGTACATCCGATCTTCCACCTCGCCGGCAGCAGCCAGCTTCTTCTTCGTGGCCAAGAAAGATGGCGGTTTGAGACCATGCATCGATTACCGAGCCTTAAATCAGGTCACTGTAAAATTCAGCTATCCTCTACCTCTCATTCCAGTCGCTCTCGAACAACTCAGAGAGGCAAGGATATTTACTAAGCTTGACTTACGAAGTGCCTACAATCTGATCCGAGTGAGAGAAGGGGATGAGTGGAAGACAGCATTCATAACACCTGCTGGCCACTATGAATATCTGGTCATGCCATATGGTCTGGTCAACGCTCCTTCCGTTTTCCAAAGCTTCATGGACGAGGTCCTCCGAGACTTTTTAGGGAAGTTTGTTCTGGTATATATCGATGACATCCTGATCTACTCACGGGACCCCGCCGAACACCAACATCACGTGTCCTTAGTACTCCAACGGCTCAAGGAGTTCACGCTGTTCCTGAAAGCAGAAAAATGTACCTTTCACCAGACCACTGTTGAATTTCTGGGGTACATCCTTAGCGATCGAGGGGTTAAAATGGACCAACGAAAGACTGAGGCCATCCTGTCCTGGCCAAGACCCACAGCAGTAAAGGAGCTGCAGAGATTCCTCGGGTTTGCAAACTTTTATAGGCGATTCATAGATCAGTACAGCCTTCTCACTGCTCCATTAACCTCCTTGTTAAGAGGAAAACCTAAAACCCTGCAATGGACCCCGGAAGCCGAGAAAGCCTTTAAGTCCCTGAAGTCTGCTTTCACCAGTGCCCCTTTGCTGCATCACCCTAATCCTGATAGACCATTTGTGGTCGAGGTGGATGCATCCACCACCGGTGTGGGTGGAATCTTGTCCCAATGTTCTGAACTCTCTTCTAAACCAGTACCCTGTGCATTCTTCTCGAAGAAGTTTTCTCTAGCAGAGGCGAATTACGATATTGGAAATCGAGAGCTTCTCGCAATAAAACTGGCGTTAGAGGAATGGCGCCATTGGCTAGAGGGAGCAAGACACCCATTCATAGTCCTAACTGATCATAAGAACCTCCAGTATCTGAGAAATGCAAAACGACTAAATCCACGTCAGGCCCGATGGGCTCTGTTCTTTACACGATTCCACTTCAAGATTGCCTATCGTCCCGGATCCAAGAACACCCAAGCAGACGCTCTTTCACGTATTCATGCCCCTGAGAGTCCTATTGAGAAACCTGAGACAATTTTACCAGAGAGTTTATGGGTAAATCCCATCCAGTGGGAAATAAATGAACAACTCCAAGAATTGGCTCAGCAACAGCCCAGAGTTCCCGGATGCCCTCCCGGAAAGATTCATGTCCCTGAAGAATTCCGCAACGGCTTGATTTCCTCAGCACATTCCTCAGTAGCCACTGGACACCCAGGGATAAACAAGACACTAGCCACACTTCAAGAAAAATATTGGTGGTTCCACATGCGTCAAGATATCACCCAGTTCATCCAAGGTTGTATCCCCTGTGCAATCTCCAAGGTCCCAAGAGATCTGCCCGTGGGGAAACTGTTACCGTTGCCAGTCCCGAATAGACCATGGTCTCATATTGGGGTAGACTTCGTCACCGACCTTCCCATATCCGAAGGGAATACGTGCATCCTAGTGGTCATTGACCGGTTCTCGAAAGCATGCAAGTTAATCCCGCTGAAGGGGCTCCCAACCGCCTTTGATACTGCCGAGCTCCTTATGGAACATGTATTTCGGAATTTCGGTCTTCCAGAAGACATCGTCTCCGATAGAGGACCCCAAGTCATTTCCCGAGTCTGGCGATCATTCTTCACATTAATGAATGTGACTGTGAGTCTGTCTTCCGGGTACCATCCACAAACCAACGGACAAACCGAGCGAAAAATCCAGGATATAGGTCGGTTCTTGCGTACTTTCTGCCACTCCAATCAGAACATCTGGAGTCGGTATCTCATCTGGGCAGAATACGCACAGAATTCCCTCAGACAGTCATCCACTCAGTTAACCCCATTCCAATGTGTCCTTGGTTATCAACCTCCGCTATTCCCATGGTCCGGAGAACCTTCAGAAATGCCTGCTGTCAATAAGTGGTTTGAGGAAAGCGAACAGGTTTGGAATCAAACTCACCATCATATCCAACAAGCTGTCAATAGACAACAACAGTTCGCTGACACACGCCGACGATCTACTCCAGAATACCAACCTGAACAATTAGTCTGGCTTTCCACTAGAGATATCAGACTTCGTCAGTCCTGTAGAAAACTAAACCCCAAGTACATCGGACCCTTTCCAATCGTCAGGCAAATAAATCCAGTTACTTACCAGCTCCGGTTGCCCCCTGAATACCGCATCCATCCCACGTTCCACGTTTCCCTTCTGAAACCCCATCATCCACCGGTACCCCAGTCAGTCAACGAGGTTGTATCCGAGAACAACCCCCCGATACCACCCATCGAACCAGATTCCATCTATATCATCAAGGAGATCTTGGACTCTCGACGTCGAGGGGGTCAACTAGAATATCTCATTGACTGGGAAGGATATGGGCCAGAAGAGAGAAGTTGGGTACCTCGTAAAGATGTTCTTGATCCCAGTCTGCTCTTAGAATTCCATGCTCAGTATCCCGAGAAGCCTGCACCAAGACCCAGAGGCAGACCCCCACGACGTCGAGGTCCAAGGTCCGCTGGCGCGGACTCTGGAGGGGGGGGTAGTGTCAGGAGCCAATCAGAGACCTCACAAACCACCACGCAAAGATCCCTGTCCCCAGATTATTAATCACCAGCACCTGTTTTCCACTCAGCGATCACTTCCCAGCCAGTATAAAAACACCTAGTTTACTCACAGTCATTGTCAAGCCTCCGACAGGAAAAGACCCTAATCCAGTCTCCACTTATCACGCTCTGAGTCATCCCACAGCAACGGACGGAAAGCATATCCACCTGTAAGATACTAACCCTGTTATCCTTGTTCTGCTGTTCCCAGGATATGGTCCATGCACCTCGTTCCCTGTCTCCTGGAATCTACAAACGAGTCTCGCTTCCCTCCGGATACTCTGCAAGTGAAAGTGAAAGTATCATTGAACTGATTAAGGTATCACCGATTGCACATACTGGATCAACTCACCTGGAGCCCTTCTTGAATCCTGTTCGTCCCGAGACGATCTGTGAAGAGAGAAAGGAGGGTTACTGATCCATGAGATTCATTCACGTTTCTGCACTAAGAAGAGGAGTTACTCACCTGGATTCGTTCCTGCCACGCTTCCTCTTCCCCGAGCACGTATGAGCATCTGCAACTTTGGATACTTACCCTTGTTTGAAAATAAAGAAAGTTTGAGTTCATCACTTACCTCTGTCTCCTGGTCTGAATCCTGACACTGTGTATACGGTCAAGAAGAAAAAGGAATGCATGTACATACCTGACCTCCAGAAGGCCATTCTTGGTAGGAGCCTGAAGAGTGGGATCGGCCTTCCCCGCAAGACCACACTAAGGCCAGACGATCCAAGGCAACTTGGTTTGCTTTCCACTGCACAGCCACCACCACCCACGTCAGAGCTCATCCAAAAACATGTGTCATGAGGAGACACTGCGTCCAAAAATCCTGAAGAGGACTAACACTATTCCCTCTTCCATTATCAAAATGTAAAAAGTTTAAATTATGGACAGTTTTCTTGAAAATTATATATTTTATTATATAAATAAACACATTCAAAGAAACAACTTTGTCTCTATTCAAATGTACAATAACAGGTTGAAGTAACTATTTACAATAAAGAGATGTTCAATACTGCAAAATCAAACATGACGCGTCACCCTAAATCCGGTGTACTGAACCCTTGGGTCAGGAAAGGAGTCTCTAATTTTCCACATGCAAATAATTTTAAAATTGCGATTTAAAATGTACAGAATACACATGTATATCATACTTGTCAACACTCCTGTTTTCCCGGGTTTCTCCCGTTTTTTTAGCCCTATTTCCAGTAATTTGCATGGCCCAAACTCCTTTATGAATAATCGGACCAATGTGTTTGTCTAATGTTGACCAGTTGCCAGAAATGCATTATATAATAATAATAATACATTTATCTATAGAGCGCTTTCCATCAAAGTGCTTTACAACAGGAATAAAGATTAAATTGCAAACAATACAGTAAAAATTGAAAAATAGTAAGAAGTAAATCCTGCTATACAGAAACATCAGAAATCACTGAACATTCAGGACTCATACGCAGCAATGAATAAATAGGTCTTAAGCTTAGATTTAAAAACATCAATTGAACTTGCCAGCCTAATATCAGCTGGAAGACTGTTCCATAATGTTGGAGCACGAAACGAAAAGGCTCGCTCACCAACTGTTTTCTTCCTAACCTTTGGTACAGTCAGAAGTCCTGTCCCGTGGGAGCGCAGCAACCGCGTAGGCACATAAGAATTTAAAAGATCCGACAATGGTGCAAGGCCATTCACTATTTTATATGTTAACAACAAAACCTTGAAATCTGCTCTAACCTGAACAGGGAGCCAATGCAGTGAGGCCAGCACAGGAGTTATATTTAGATCAGTGGTTATCAACCGGTTGGGCGCCGACACTCTCCCGGGGGGGCGCGAGTAGGCTACAGGATGGGAGGGGAAAAAATAAATAAAAAATTGCACTTTTTTTTTATCACTAAACTACTGTCATAAAAAGTTAAAAGTTTTGTATATACATAACTCCTGAATAAAGATTAAAATGTGTTTGGACTGATTTAAAAAAAAAGTTTTGAACAAATTTGATTGGTTTGTCGATAGTGAGCGCAAATGCAGGCGATAAGCGGTTTTATTAAGCGAGTCATTGAGTCGTTCATTCAAACGATTCGTTCAAACGGCCAATTCATCAAGAATGAGACAGATGTTTGTGAATGGGTCATTGAATCTTTGACTCAACCGATTCGTTCAAAACACTGAATCATTCAAAACACGATTGAGTGTTGCAGTGAGATGCGCTGCTGTGATCTTTGTTTGGATTCATCGGATCTATTTTCGCTGCTAAAATATACCAAAACAGTCATTATATTTCGTCTAATATGTAAGTGACTTAATATTATTAACTTGTTTGTTGAACTGTCATATGAAATCAGTGTCACATTTTCAATCGTGAGGTGATGGTAAATTAAGTGATGGTCAATTGTCAGCTCTCTTGGTCGTCAGGTCGTGTGATGTATGTTGCTGAAGTGTATTCATTTAACTGCAGTATGCCAATTTAGTTTATTTGTGTGTGCTGCGCTCATGGACTTTAGAAATTTGTTTGATTTCTCCTCGAGAAGCTGCGCAAGCCTCAAAAGTTTAAGGTCCTTGCACCCTGACTGAGTCCGAAACTGTCGTATTCGTTTTTTCATAGATCGTCATTTGGTGGCTCTCAATTGTCAAAACCCCTCAAAATATTTGCTACGGATGCCAAAAATGCAGAAAGTCGAACCATCCGCATTTATTTTTATGCCAGACGCAGGGCTCGTAAGGCTTGTCCGCTTGTCCGGGACAACGACAAGTGGATTTTTTTGTAGGACAAGTGGAAGAGAAAATTAGTTGTCCCACTGGACAAGTTAAATAAAAAAATAATAAAATGCCATGTTACTTCACGTTATGTGCCGCTTATTACATCTATTTTACAGATTTAATTTTACCGATTTGAAACGAACGAATTTTTCGCGCTGCCTGTGAATGTCCTGAATGTGACTCACAGAAAGACGCGCGCCCGTATAATGCGCATGCACAGACCGCGCGCCAGAATACAGCTCTCTTTCGCGCTTGAACGAACAATTATGGCAAAATGTCGTTTGTTGAGTATCTTCATAACATAAGATCAGTCTTATGAGGGACATAAAGAGTTGTGACTCGTGTGAGATGAGATCTGCGTCTCTCAGCAGCGGCTGATCTTAAAGGGCCAGCTGCCAATAAAGCGTTCTGTCAGTAAAGTTAAAGGTTGTATCAGTGATTTCAGGCCCAAAATAAATGTCTAATCTTTCCTAATTATCCGCTAGCTGCCCGCCCCATAAGCATGCCGTCAAAAAAACGCATCTCTGTAGGCAGCCTAGGCTCTGAAATCTGCACACAAAAACATTGGGGTACACCACCACTCAAAACCAAAATAAACAGTGTTCCGACTTTGCGTCCAGCCGTGCACGAGCTCAAAACCTCACAACACCCGCCCCTGTCGGTGATTGGTTGGAACACTTTATTTTGGTTTCACTGGTCTTAAACTTGTGTAGCTTTAATGAGGATTAGTCTATATATAATTAATAATTTACGCACCGCAGACTGTTTGATAACTGGGGCCCCAACTGCAATGAACCAGCTTTGGGGGGGCCCAGCTTGAAAAAGGTTGAGAAACCCTGATTTAGATAATCCAGTCAGAATACGAGCTGCAGCATTTTGGACCATCTGCAGACCTCGCAAACTTTTCTTAGGCAGCCCCGAGAACAATACATTACAATAATCAAGCCTAGATGTAACAAAGGCATGAATAAGGATCTCAGCATCTTTCAGTGTTAATATTGGTCTAATCTTTGCAATTTTTCGGAGATGAAAAAAGGCTACTTTAGTCACCTCTTTAATATGCAAATTAAATGACAATGATCGATCGAAAACTTAGAAATTTAGAAACAGGCCTATAATTTTCCAACGAGGCTCAAAAGACTTTTAGAGCTTTTTGAGATTTTAAAAGACTCAATGACATTTAAAAAGTCTTTAACTAATGGCTTATCGTCATAACAAATATGAATATTAAAATCACCAACAATTAAAATCCTCTCATACTGCAAAATGAACCTAGATAAAAAGTCGTCAAACTCAGAAATTGTCATTGTACTTAGGTGGGCGATAAATTACAGCAATCAAAACCACAGAAGGTTTAGTTATAGAGAATAGCTGCGATTCAAAACTAGAATAAGGATCACAGTTTAAAATCTGTTTGAAATTTAAACTGTCCTTAAGAAGTGAGACAATCCCCCCTCCTCTTCCAGAAAGTCTCAGAGTGCTGAAAAAACTGATATTAGGAGGACAGAGTTCAATCAGGGGCGACTCATCACCCTCACGCATCCACGTCTCGGTTATGAACATAAAATCCAGAGCATGGGAGTTACAAAATTCGCGAAGAACGAATGTCATATTTGACAGTGACTGGACATTCAGAAGACCCATCTGGACCTTTATTTCTCCAACGGCCGATGGCATATTGTACTCCAGTACATGCAGGTTATTCACACACACACCTCCTCCTCTGCACCGCCTCCTCTCAACCCAATAGTGCCGCAACAGCTGATCAGATGCCGGGAGCGCCGGGCAAACAGGTTGAATACACCGCTGCCGATGCACCAGATCCAGATGACCATAGCATGCAGGCATACCAACAATCGGGTCCATATAAGTCCTTCTCAGCAGTGTTTTTAGCTTAACACGCTTACCAGAGCGTGTACCCCGAGCACGCCGACGTCTCCTGCGAGATCTCACCCGGGGCAGGACATCTGCGTCTTGGCGGCGAAGTTCCTCCGGCACCGCAAACAGGAAAAGTGGCAGACCCATACCATTTCCACCCTCGACACTGGAAAATCTCCCAGAAGAATCCCAAACATCGAACAGTGCCTGGCGCCCATAAACCAGCGACGATTTAGCGTTACTCACCAGCAGAGACGCTACTAGAAGCAAAATAAGTGGCATAAACAATGAAGATGAGACAAAAACAGGAGCAGAGAGACGGCATGCCATGACAGTCGGCGCCATCTTAAATATTCACCCAATCCACACACCATATACAACCCGTTTGTCACCTCAACCTGGCAATCTATAACCCAGTTGCGCAGTTGCGGAAAGTTTAACACGAAAGCCAGACGATAAACATGGCAGGTGAAGGCGGTGTCCCCGCAAAAAAAAAACGAAGTACAGTTGTAACCTACCTCTTGCTATTCTCCAAATGGCCGAATGGTCTCCGCACAAATCGTCTCGGTTACTAATGTAACCCTCGTTCCCTGAAGGAGGGAACGGGAGACGTGACATCGACGTGACGACGTAATTGGGATCACTTCAGGGAGCCCTATCAACTTCGAGTATCTACAGAACAAGCCAATGAACGTTGGCGTGCGTGAAAGCGTCACGCGCCCCCGCCCCGCAGCGCGGGCATAAACAGGAAGCGGGTGCACGCACACATTGTTTTTCGCTGAGGAGCCGAGAGGGAGCCCTATCAACTTCGAGTATCTACAGAACAAGCCAATGAACGTTGGCGTGCGTGAAAGCGTCACGCGCCCCCGCCCCGCAGCGCGGGCATAAACAGGAAGCGGGTGCACGCACACATTGTTTTTCGCTGAGGAGCCGAGATTGAGACGGCCGTACAGCGATGGTCAGCAACCGTGGCGACGGGACGTCACGTCTCCCGTTCCCTCCTTCAGGGAAAGAGGGTTACATTAGTAACCGAGACGTTCCCTTTCAGTCGCTCACGTTCGACGTGACGTCGACGTGACGACATAATTGGGATCCCTTGGAAAACGCCACGGATGCTACCACATCCAGCGCCCTACGGAAGACTCCCAGACCCATCTGGCTAGGGCGGAAGACCTGCGTAGAGGGAGTTCGGACTGCTGTTCCACTGCAACCCACACAATGGAACTCTTGGATAACACTGGGAAAGTGAACCCCTCCAGGGGAGAGGGACGCTGCGGAGCCACATCCTGCCCGAAGGGAGGTAACATGTAGAGAATACACATATGGACTGGCCGAGGGGGCAGTGCAACATATGGAATGTCACTGGGGTGGCTCCAGCCTGAGAAGGGGGCGCAGCACCAGACAGTGACGGCAGAGCGGACTCTGCCAAGGGAAGACACGCATATGGGATCGCTGCAGGGATCACCACATATGGAACCCAGTCTAGCACAAGTTACACAAGCATACAAGCACTAGACTTGGCGTCGGACGCTCCACAACGTCCGACTGCCGGAGGGGTGCGGAGGAACTCAACAGGGTTCGCCTAGTGGGGAACTCGACTGGAGCAAAGAAGCGCACGTATCCGCTCCATGTGGAGGGGAGTGGCGCAGCAAGTCGACACAAGAGAGGGAACTTCGGTGTTACCGGCTGGTTGAAGCGAGCACACAGGAAGAAACCGGCTCAACACGTAGGCTATAAAACCTAGCGAACGTGTTAGGTGTCGCCCAGTCCGCAGCTCTACCGATGTCTGTCAGCGAGGCGCCAAGTGCCAGCGCCCAGGAAGAAGCGACACCCCGAGTGGAGTGGGCTCTCAAACCGGGCGGGCAAGGCACGCCTTGAACTTCATAAGCCAAGGCGATGGCATCCACTATCCAGTGGGCCATCCTCTGCTTGGAGACAGCCTTCCCTTTCTGCTGGCCTCCGTAACAGACGAAGAGCTGATCTGAGGTCTTGAGGCTTGTGTTCTGTCCACGTACAGACGCAGAGCGCGAACGGGACAGAGAAAAGCCAGGGCTGGGTCTGCCTCCTCCGAAGGCAGCGCTTGCAGGTTCACCACCTGGTCCCGGAAGGGAGTGGTGGGAACCTTGGGCACGTATCCGGGCCAGGGTCTCAGGATCACGTGAGGGTTAGCCGGGCCGAATTCCAGGCACGATTCGTCGACCGAAAATGCATGCAGGTCCCTTACCCTCTTGATGGAGGCCAATGCAACCAGGAGTACTGTCTTAGGACAGAAATTTTTAACTCTGCTGACTGAAAAGGCTCCAAGGGTGGTCTCTGAAGTGCCGAAAGGACCAGAGACAAATCCCAAGAGGGTATAGAGAGTGGGCGAGGAGGATTCAGTCTCCTCGCCCCCCTCAGGAACCTGACGATCAGGTCGTGCTTCCCCATTGACTTACCTTCAACTGCATCGTGATGTGCGGCGATAGCGGCAACATACACTTTAAGGGTGGAGGCAGACAGCCTACGCCCCAACCGTCTTGCAGGAAGGAAAGCACGGCTCTGATCGAGCAAGATCAGGGGTTCTCATCGTGAGAGGAACACCAGTCAACGAACAGGTTCCACTTCAACGCATAGAGGTGCCTCGAAGAGGGGGCTCTAGCGGAAGTGATGGTGTCAACTACCGCTTGGGGTAGGTCACCTAGAACCTCCGCATCCCATCCAGGGACCAGACATGGAGTTTCCAGAGGTCTGGACGCGAGTGCCACAGGGTGCCCCGTCTCTGAGAGCAGGTCCTCTCTCAGAGGAATGGGCCAGGGAGGAGCTGTCGCGAGGAGCACCAGTTCCAGGAACCAGGTCCGGTTGGGCCAGTACGGTGCAACTAACAAGACCTGCTCCTCGTCCTCCCTGACTTTGCACAAAGTCTGTGCAAGAAGGCTCACTGGGGGAAACGCATACTTGCAAACAGATCTACCTATGCGGTCCCGAAGCGCCTGAAGATCAGCTGGACCACCTGGGGATGGAGTCGCCATTCTCCCGGTAGCACCTGCTGCTGTGAGAGCTCGTAGGCTGCACGGTTGAGCAGGCCCGGAATAACATGGCACGAAGCGACCTCAGATGCTTCTGACTCCAAAGGTGGAGATGGCGGGCGAGTTGTGACATGCGGCGGGAGCGTAGATCACCTTGACGGTTGATGTACGCAACGGTCGCAGTGCTGTCCGTATGGACCATACGGACCAACGATGTTTGCCTAGTAGCAGCGTTTTGAAGTGGCCCAGCGCAAGATGAACTGCTAACAACTCGAGGCAGTTGATGTGCCAATGCAGTTGAGGCCCCGTCCACAGACCTGAAGCTGCATGCCCGTTGTACGTGACCCCCCAGCCGGTGGCAGAGGCATCCGTGGAGACCACAGAATGCTTGGACACTTGTTCCAGGGGAACACCTGCCCGCAGGAACGAAGGGTCCGACCACAGGGTGAGAGTTTGGCGACAGTGCGGGGTTACTTGGACCCGGCACAAGCCGCTCTGCCACGCCCATCTCGGGACTCGATCGTGGCGCCAGTGTTGGAGCGGTCTCATATGAAGCAATCCGAGCGGCGTAACCGCGGCTGCAGATGCCATATGCCCCAGGAGCCTCTGAAAAGAGAGAGTGCTCACGCAGTTCAACACTGACTGGACGCGGGCCTCCGTGAGGTGCGCTGTCATGTTGACCGAGTCCAGCTCCATACTGAGAAAAGAGATCCTCTGCCCGGGGGTGAGTTTGCTCTTTTCCCAGTTGACCCGAAGCCCTAGGTGGCTGAGGTGACTGAGCACCATGTCCCTGTGTTCGCACAACTGTTCTCTCGACTGGGCGAGAATAAGCCAGTCGTTGAGGTAGTTGAGAATGCGAACGCCACGCTCGCACATTGGGAGCAATGGCTGCGACTTCCGTAAGACACGGGGCGACAGGGCCAGCCCGAAGGGTAAGACTTGTACTGATATGCCCGACCCTCGAACGCAAAGTGAAGAAACGGTCTGTGTCGAGGGAGAATCGAGACATGAAAGTACGCGTCCTTCAGGTCGATCGCTGCAAACCAATCTTGGGGAAGGATGCATTTGAAAATGCGTTTCTGCGTAAGCATCTTGAACAACAGCCTGTGAAGGGACCGATTCAGAACACGCAGGTCCAAGATAGGTTGTAACCCACCTCTTTTATTGGGTACAAGAAGTACGGGCTGAGAAGCCGGTCTTCATATCATGTCAGTAGGACTGCAATCGCTACCTGGTCAAGGCCGGGGGACGCCGAGCGAACTGAATCGCAAAGCCGAGTCTGACGTTACGGATGAGCCAGCGAGACGGGCTGGGAAGCACTTACCAGGCTCCCAGACATCGTGCAAGCGGGACCAACGGCACGACAGACATACCCGAGGTGGGGCAGCGCGGTGGAATGCAGGGACCCGACTCGGACGGCATAGCGGCCCGAAGTGGGGTCTGAGTGTACAACACTAACCTGACTCCACCGATCGGCAGGGGATGAGTGAGACGGCATAGGCGCGGCCTCGAGCACATCAAGCTACCGCTGGCGAAGCAAGAGGGGGCAGAGGGTGGCAAGGCATAGCGTCGCACACCGCCAACCTCGCTCTCTTGGGAATCCAGAGAAGAGAAGCTGCTTTGCTGAGAATTTGGTACCGCTGGTGAGACGCCAGTGGCGGAACAGAATGATTCAACGTAAGTTATCCACCCGGCCCTCCTCCGGGGGAGAGCAGCTGACTCTGGGTCGCCCGTCTCAGGGCTGAGACGGGTGGTGCCGTCCACCTGCGAAAGCTCAACGTCACAGTAGAGCTGGCAGTGGCGGAGTTTTTTTTTTTTTTTTTTTGCAGGGGACTGACACCCTTGGCGACAAACAGACTGAGGACCCACCAGTGACTCAGGGAGCACATTGTGGCAAGCTTTTGGTTACCTCAGCCTGCTTTTGAACTGGGGAGAACCGCTGGGCACAGTCTCCAACAGTGTCGCCGAAAGCCACCTCGCTGGATGGGGGCATCGCGAAAATGAACTTTGGCGATGTCTCACACCTATGCAAGGTTAGCCAGGGGGCACTTCTGGACCACTAGGGTGGACATCATCTGGCCGAAGGACAGCGCTGTGACTTTAACACGGTCTGTCACCAGGCGCAGCTCAACACCGAGAACTACCCTCATGCATTATGACTGACTGGTCACATGCAGGGAAGAGGCGGTGTGCAGTAGCACCACCATCCCACTACTGAGGGTAGTGAGAGAGGAAAAACTTCTGCAGCTTTTGGCACTAATGACACGCCATATTGGCACCAAAATGCTTTCATACTGCAAAAAGGTTTTTCACACACATCCGGGAAGGCATGGGGCGGGGCAAGGAGATTATGCGTTGCACTGCGCCCTCAGCGTAACCGGGAAAGCATGGCTGTCAAGTCTGAATCTGATTCAGCATGAGCACCATTATAATGGGAGCTCAGCATCATCATTTCCAGAGCGTCTGATGCAGCGATCGACGTCTAATCCTCCCCTGTAGCCCTGAATGAAATGCTTGGTCCATCATGAGAAAGACCAGCATCCCATCCAAAGCTGCCAGGCATGTGGGACAATGAATGTGGCCATCAACTTGACGGCACACAGCACGATCAGCGTGCTGACGTGATTATGTTCTCACAAGAGAATATAACCACCCACAAACAGAGTCTCACATGTCTGCGATGCGATGCGATAGAGGAGTGAGGGGCCCACACGGATTGGTTACCGGGCGGGGAAGCCCTCACTGGTCACCCTGGCTATACGCAGAAGTAGCCTTTTTCTGGTGCACCAGAAAAATAACTAGATCGGGGCATAGGCGAGGGGACTCCACCTCGTTTGAGGCACTCGAGTCTCGACCGCACATCTAGAGCTCCGAACGACGCGCGCTGGGTTGCCGTGACAACCCGCGCTATCAGCTGGCAGCTCGACGGCACACGGCACGCTGAACACTTAAACCTTAATGAGAAAGGCAAGACGAACAACGTGCCGACGTGGTCATGCTCTCAAAAGAGAACATAAACCCACGAGCACAGTTTCAGCACACTTAAGCCCAGGCATGTGAAACAGAGATCGTGGCCGTCACATGAAGATAGGAAACGAACGCATCCAGAAACACATGGTTGAATGACGTCTTGAAAAAGACACAGTGTCAAACCGTGTATGCTCTTTTAGGAAAAAACTGCTCTCTCTGGTGCTGAAGCACCCAGGGATGACCGCGGCTACACAACAGGATGATAGTGCAAGCCTGATGTGAGCACTCACATTCTCATTGAAGGCGCAACATTCTGAGCTGTGAAAACAGCTGTTTTGCCGGCTCACTGTGAGATCGCGGCCAGCGCTGTCTGTGCTGTCACACCAACACCAGCTTGAAGAGGCGTTCTCCTGAAGAGCAGACTTGTTTTCTTCTTTAGAAGTTCAATACTGTCAGAAGATTGTAGATCAGGAACAGTAGAAACGCTCGGCTCCGAAGTGAAAGACAATGTGTGCATGCGCCCGCTTCCTGTGACGCTTTCACGCACGCCCACGTTCATTGGCTTGTTCTGTAGATACTCGAAGTTGATAGGGCTCCCTGAAGTGATCCCAATTACGTCGTCACGTCGAACGTGAGCGACTGAAAGGGAACTCCTGGATTTTTACAACCAAATGTTGACAGGTATGATATATGTATATATATATATATATATATATATATATATTTTTTTTTTAAATACATTATTGTTACCATATTATACATATTTACGTTTGAGCATATATCCAAAAACACCGTATTAAAAGTAAACACGGGTCAAAACATAATATTCACCGTATTAGAGTAAACACTCATACTAGCCAACTTTTATCATGTTTTATTAATGAACAGAAAAAACATAGTTGTGTCATACATGTACATAAATGTAGCATTGAAAGGTTGCCTACCTGTCTAGTTCACATTTCAACATGTTTCTGACTATATATATGTAACACCCTACTCAGACAGAAGGTTCTTCTTTGCAGAGATATTTAGAGTGAACACATGGGTTCTTTTATGTTTTTGTCTCTCGACTAATTTTGGGAAGTCCAGTTAAAGCTAAACTCACAATCTAACCTCTTATTGATATGGAGCACCGAAAATAAAACCCTCAGCATTTAACAACCCCACTACCACTATTTAAAATACAAACCCAAAGTAAAGAAATTAATCTGTGCTTTCACAATAAACAATTAAACATTTATTTGAAAACAAAGATATTTGGATATAGAATGAAAATAAAAATATGCAAATATAAGAGTTAGGAAAAGTCACTCAATACAACCCCAATAAATCACTGGAATATTTCAAATGACGAATTGTAAAAGTAGTTCGTGTTTTTTTTATAAATTAACCCTTCAAATCAATAAATGGAAAATAAAGGATCCTCTTACTCAGATGAACCAAAGTTATAATAAAATAATCGTGGGCCCACACACACACACTCAAATAGTCTCACGTGCACGCTTTTCCCCCGTGTTGCAGGCCTGTAGCGTTGCTTGTGTGCGTTGTGGCCTTTAAAGCAAACTCAGAATTGGCCCCTTCACTCCAAAGAGCAAAAATAAAATGTAACAATACCTGCAAGTCCCGAAGCTGTCCGTTGGGCTTGGCAAACAATCGTTTCACTCTCAAGGCTGCTCTCGTGAAGTAGCCTAACGTTAGTCAGTGGCTCCGCGTGTCCCTCGTAGCCAGAGGAACTTAATCATTCTTTATGATGATGACTAGGTCTTTATCCCGAGTTGCTTCCGAAACGCAGCGCTAAACTCCCATCTAGTCCCCGGAGATCGTATTTTTCTCTCTCTCACACATGTCGCGGCTAACGCGGCAAAAACAGAAAGAATGCTGTCTTCGTTCAGAAGTCACTTTAGAAATCTCAGGAACACTTTTGGCTCACATCTTAATAGGCCTATCTTAAACAGTAGTCACAAATAACTTACTAACGGTTAGTTAGTGAAACAAACAAACTACTATAGAAAATCAAACCGATCTGGATTTCTCCGTTTCACCTTCTGACTACGCCTGTCATTTTTTTCCCATCTTTTATTCACAACAGCCAATCACCTTCACAAATAACTCTCTAGGAGGTGGGCTTTGCGATCTCTTATCCAATAACAAAAGAAAAGATCAAACTTGGTTGTAAAAACCACATTTTCCAGCAAGTACATTTCAACCAAACAAAATAACAAAACTGAATTTTAAAGAAACAGTCAACATATATTGGGATTCATGAATTGCATTAAATATAACATACATGCAAATACTCTACTTAACACTATATTCAATTGCCCCAATTCACCCAGGTTACATATAGATACATATGTATGACATTAGGCTTCATGTTTTTACTCCAATCTCATTCCATAATGTACATTTTAGTCTGGCACCAGTTTGACTAGTTGCTACAGTGTAAAGTTTCTACAACAATAACATCCTTTCTATTATGAGTGGACATGTCTTACCTTAAATCTTTCTCATCTTCAAATCGCGTTCTTCTAATTCTTCTGAAGTAAATCCAAGGTAAACTGCACAGCACAAACACAGTCTTCCAAACTCGATGAAAAGCGGAGGAGTACGTTATTGGAGTCTCTGATTCTTTGTTTTTGAGTTGATGAGGGAGTTTACAGGTCTGCTCCTTCACGTGGACTATTTGCATGTAAATTGCTCGTGCGTGCGTGGGTGTGGTCACATTAGAGGTAATGAGGAAGCGTATGAGAAACTGTACATGTCGTTGCTTTCATACAGATTACTTAAACAGAGAAAATTTGTTTTTGATATAATTTACAACATTTAAAAATAGAGACTTCAAGCTTTGTAAAAACATACGTCTCAAGTCTGTGTGACAAACATTTGCTGAGTTACAGGTAATTTTCTGTCGCGTTTCAGAATGAACTTCACATTAAGAGAGACGGCAGAACGCGCATCATGTTTATTTTCTTTATTTTACGAAAAACACAACATTTTGTTTTTATTATGAGTGTACACAAATAAAAGAAAACATTTAACAGTTTTGAATGATGTACAGTGAAGAAAATAAGTATTTGAACACCCTGCTATTTTGCAAGTTCTCCCACTTAGAAATCATGGAGGGGTCTGAAATTGTCATCGTAGGTACATGTCCACTGTGAGAGACATAATCTTAAAAAAAAAAAAATCCAGAAATCACAATGTATGATTTTTTAACTATTTATTTGTAAGATACAGCTGCAAATAAGTATTTGAACACCTGAGAAAAACAATGTTAATATTTGGTACAGTAGCCTTTGTTTGCAATTACAGAGGTCAAATGTTTCCTGTAGTTTTTCACCAGGTTTGCACACACTGCAGGAGGAATTTTGGCCCACTCCTCCACACAGATCTTCTCTAGATCAGTCAGGTTTCTGGGCTGTTGCTGAGAAACACAGAGTTTGAGCTCCCTCCAAATATTCTCTATTGGGTTTAGGTCTGGAGACTGGCTAGGCCACGCCAGACCCTTGATATGCTTCTTACAGAGCCACTCCTTGGTTATCCTGGCTGTGTGCTTCGGGTCATTGTCATGTTGGAAGACCCAGCCTCAACCCATCTTCAATGCTCTAACTGAGGGAAGGAGGTTGTTCCCCAAAATCTCGCAATACATGGCCCCAGTCATCCTCTCCTTAATACAGTGCAGTCGCCCTGTCCCATGTGCAGAAAAACACCCCCAAAGCATGATGCTACCACCCCCATGCTTCACAGTAGGGATGGTGTTCTTGGGATGGTACTCATCATCATTCTTCTTCCTCCAAACACGGTTAGTGGAATTATGACCAAAAAGTTCTATTTTGGTCTCATCTGACCACATGACTTTCTCCCATGACTCCTCTGGATCATCCAAATGGTCATTGGCAAACTTAAGACGGGCCTTGACATGTGCTGGTTTAAGCAGGGGAACCTTCCGGGGCCATGCATGATTTCAAACCATGACGTCTTAGTGTATTACCAATAGTAACCTTGGAAACGGTGGTCCCAGCTCTTTTCAGGTCATTGACCAGCTCCTCCCGTGTAGTTCTGGGCTGATTTCTCACCTTTCTTAGGATCATTGAGACCCCACGAGGTGAGATCTTGCATGGAGCCCCAGTCCGAGGGAGATTGACAGTCATGTTTAGCTTCTTCCATTTTCTAATGATTGCTCCAACAGTGCACCTTTTTTCACCAAGCTGCTTGGCAATTTCCCCGTAGCCCTTTGCAGCCTTGTGGAGGTGTACAATTTTGTCTCTAGTGTCTTTGGACAGCTCTTTGGTCTTGGCCATCTTAGTAGTTTGATTCTTACATAGTTTGTATGGGGTGGACAGGGGTCTTTATGCAGCTAACAACCTCAAACAGGTGCATCTAATTTAGGATAATAAATGGAGTGGAGGTGGACATTTTAAAGGCAGACTAACAGGTCTTTGAGGGTCAGAATTCTAGCTGATAGACAGGTGTTCAAATACTTATTTGCAGCTGTATCTTACAAATAAATAGTTTAAAAAATCATACATTGTGATTTCTGGATTTTTTTTTTTTAGATTATGTCTCACAGTGGACATGCACCTACGATGACAATTTCAGACCCCTCCATGATTTCTAAGTGGGAGAACTTGCAAAATAGCAGGGTGTTCAAATACTTGTTTTCTTCACTGTATAACACTTATATGTAACTTATATGATCAAAATCAACAGAGTATTTTGAGTCTCTTTTGCACTGATAAGAACAAAAGCGAGCTGGTCACGCCGACGTGACTGCCGACCCCAGTAGGCTTGGGCGGTAATACGGTAATATGGTATACCGCGGGATCTAAAAATAGCACCGGTATCAGTTTTAATATCGTCATACCGTCTTAAAAAAATATCCATTTCACTTATATAGGAGACAAGGATTCAATATTAAATATAATTTATTTAATGCGTAAAAATGCTTATGTGTGGTTGTCTTCGCGTGAGAGTGTGGAGGAGAAAGAGTGGGGGAGAGAGGAGGAAAGATGGCAAGTTGTGCACCGAGTGACCTGGTCTCGAAGAAGAACACGACTTCTGCAGTTTGGCAGGGATGGGTATTTCAAGCAAAAATAATATGTGAAGATCGCCTGGTATTATTCGATTATTATTCAAAAACCGCACCCCTCCACCACATGCACGCAGACATGCATAGGCTACACAGCGGAGCGGTGTAACGCTTAATTAGAAGTTTTAAAAAAAAAACTTATTCGTTTCATATTTATGTTTAATAATGTTATTTTTTTTATTTCGTCTATGTTGATTGTATGAAAAGGGAACTGCAAGATGAATAAGATCATAAGATGCCCAATATCGGAAAACATGGAATGGGTCAGACATGATTTTGACCACTTATTACGTTTTGTTTTGTAGAAAGCCTTTCTTTAAAGTGAATTTCGTTTTGTATAAATTGTATCTTCATTTTAATCAATGTTTCATCAACGAATTGCCTGAATTAATAAATAAGAAGCAAATAGTAGACAATATAATCAGGACACGGAGGCGCCAGGGCGTGAACTGGAGCGGGTCTCAAATGAACCGAAACTCAGCGTATAAGATACTTGACTTAAATAACTGAGAAGTAGCCTATATATATATAAAGCTTGAAATGTTTACTTTTAAACAAAACAATTAAAAACGACAAGAAATGGGCTGCTCTCTTATGTAGGCTAATTCTTATGAAGTGTGTATTTCTCTCTATAGGCGGCGCGTTCACTACGAAGATCATGCGAGTCAGCATCGTCAACTTTATTTTTGCAGCCACTGACATAGAAAACACTAGTTTATTAATAAACAATTCAAATGTTTCATGCATAATAATTACTTTTGGCGGTTCTTTGTGGCAAGCGTTATGTGTGCGATGAGATGCAGAATAGGCAATATATTACGAAAACGCTCATTATGGTTTAGCATTCTCTCCCATATATATTTAAGTAATTTAATCAATATAAATATGTGATTAGACTAATGGCTTAAATGAACTACTTCTAGTCAACTAGAAAAAAAACTTTAGTCTTGCACGGGCAGCCCAACTTATTTCACATATTTTCTAACCTGCATGTCACTGCGGGCATTCTGAGCGAGCGGCGCGTGATCTTCAGAAATGCGCTCTCCGCTCTGGAGGAAATATTACCACTCCGCTCACATTCTCTGGTGTGAGGCAAAGTGTATCTTCTCCTGTTGTCTGAGAGTTGATTGACAGCTTTTAGGCATCGCCACCCTCTGGTTGAACGTGTCACCACCGCATCAGAACGGAAAACATGGGGATTTTTTTATAGACAATCACAACCTATTCCAGATTCTATAATAAAATCAAATAATTGAATATTCGAAAATCGTGACTCATCCCTGCACAAACCAACAGTTAGGTGATGCCGTCGAGCCTTATGTCATAATTTTTAATTAGTCACACGGTAATACCGTATACCGCGGTAAAATAGGGAGGAGGTTTGACGGTATCAAAATTTGGATACCGCCCAACTCTAGACCCCAGAGGGACAAACGAAAACACTCTAGTGTAAACAGAGCCTTAGTTTGAACAATCCCACTTCTCTCTTAGAATGATTTATTTGTTTCTAGTCATTTTATATAATAAATATGTACAGTGTAGCATATTTAACAATGACAAAGCAAAAGCACTAATGATTGTCATGTTTTACGATAAAAATATATGGGTGACATAAAATAGATCATTTTTAGGGTCTTACAAATGAGCAATGCAGACCGTTTGTGTTGAGTGGGATAACGTCCAGTAGAGGAGGCTCTAACCCTTTAAAAAAGAGAAAATAGCTCTTGATGGATTCAAGAAACTCTGGGTGTACTGTAGAAAATAGTTGGAATTATTGGTTCATAAGCTTCTGCTGATCCCAGATGATGGTATTCCTTTTTCCCCCCTCATACACAAACTGTAACATCATTCTCATCGCTGTTATGTTGTTTTTATTCCATAATATGCACATTTTATTTCATATAAACACTCTTCAGACGCCAAGCTTTCTTTTTCTCTTTTCCTTTCTCCTCTTTTTTTCTTTGCTTTTAAATGATTCACATGCGTTTTCTCCCTGTGTGGGTCAACTTGAAGTTAGCTCAGAGGATGTTCAGCATGTATTTAAACATTAAAAAGACAGGCTTCATCTTTTGAAAGCCCCAAAAAGTGCCTCTGACTTGGCGCCTTGCCTAACGCATACAGAATTTATTATGAAAGATGACACCTGATTGGACAAATCATTGTCTCCACTGAGTCCACGTCATCCACATGTCCCTACGCTTCAAAGATCAAAGGTCCCTTACACTCTCTAAGGTCTACATCACTCTTTTATTAATATAAAACCTATAGTATAAAATACAGCTCTCTTGGATCTGTATATTGCCATGTCTCGTTTTCTCTGTGTTTGCGTTTATTTAAGGTGGACTTTGAGTTGGTTTTCACTTTGTAGATCAGTTTCCTTTGTCAGTGTTTATTGGCAAGTCACACTTGTCCTGTTTTACCCCTCAATATTTTGTGTATATCTAGCCCTCAGTTTGTGCTTGAGTTTGTCCAGTATTGTCATTGGTAATGTGGTTGTTTTGTCCATGTTTCCTACGATTCCTGAGTAGTCTCTGAGTTTCTGTTCTTTTTGGTTGTTACAAATAAAAACTGCTGCAAAACTTTAATTGCTGCTGCAACCAATGCTGTGACATATAGTGAATGCTTGAAATACTTATGAAACTGTTATTGTTACACATAAAATATCAATACAATATCAAGATAGATAGATAGATAGATAGATAGTCTATCTATCTGTCTATCTATCTATCTATCTATCTATCTATCTATCTATTGACAATTTCATTGAAATTAAGACAAAAGTATTGGAATTGTTCACACCCACTTGTCAAGAATTAGTTGAAAAAAATAATTGGACAAAAGGGTCAGAAAACGTCTCAGGTTATGACTGTAACCTATGTTCCCTGAGAACAGGGAACAAGACACTGCGTCAAGCGCTATGGGGAACGCCTTCCCACGAACCGGTGCGGTGCCTGAAACGCTTGTCTAATCACGGCAACAGCCATGTCATAGGCTGTTGCCGTGATTAGACAAGTGTTTCAGACACATCACTTGTGCAACCCAGAAGTATATAAGGGGAGCCTGGAGAACATGTCAACGGCTTATCATCTGAAAGGACAGTTCAGCAGGCATCCCGAGGCATGGTGACAAGACGCAGTGTCTCATTCCCTGTTCTCAGGGAACATAGGTTACAGTCGTAACCTGAGACGTTCCCTTTCGAAGGGAACTCGAAGCGCTATGGGGAATGGGATACCCACGCTGCCATGCTGAGGGGAGTGCATGCCAAATTATGGCTGTGACAAAAAACATTAAAAAAACGGTAGTTTCACTGAAATGCCAAAAACACTCCCCCTTCGGGTCATATACAGGCTGTCAGTGACAGTTTTCCCTACGACCACTGCCCAAGCTATAAGCCTCAAAGAGGCCTCCGATACAATGGAGGCCTACCAAGGCCGCTCTGGAACCAACAACTTCCGTGGAAGGGGTTCCTTTAAGGGAAAATGGCCAGGGGCTCCAAGGAGTCCCGTCCAGTCACTTTCTGAGGGGGACATAAAATCAACCCCACCTGCCAGAGAGGCTGACCTGGTCTAATTAATGACCTAGTCTTGCCAACAACCTGTCTGTTTCCTGAACAGAGTCTCTACATATTTTGCCTCACCTGTGGAGGCATCTGTTAGGGAGAACTGTTGATAGTAGCAGTAAACCCTCACAGACCGGATCATAGAGACGGGCATCCTGGAGAGAAGAACTCAGCATATCGCTTTCTAACCCTTGCGAACGAGGGGAGTAACTCTATCGAATCCTGGATCTACACAGTGCTTCATGCCATGTGGAGGCTGGGGCACTCTGCAATGAACCCTAATAGGGGAACGCCTCCAGCTCTAAGGTTTACATTGCCAACAGGCAGTGTACTCAGCAGAAGTGCTATCGACCCATTAAGCAAGGGGAGTACAATCTTACACTACCGGACTATTGAGGAGTCCTACTTTAAGGCCTACAGATCCGAAAGTCACGGGTGTCTGCCCGGGTATTGCTTGTTCTTTTAAACAGCGTCTCTAACACCATTTGCCTAACTTAGTGGAGGCATCGATAGGGAGGAATGCAGATAGTGGCAGTAAGCACTCATAGACCAGATCATAGAGACGGGCATTCTGGAGAGTAGAACTCAGCATAATGCTTTCTAACCCTTGCAAATGAGGGGAGGGACTCTACTCGATCCTTGATCTACACAGTGCTTCAGAGCCCTGTGGAGGCTGGGAACTCTGAAGGGACCCTAATAAAGGGAGCGCATCCAGCTCTAAGGTTTACATTGCCAACAGGCAGTGTACTCAGCAGTAGTGCCATCGACCCTTTAAAGTAAGGGGAGTACAACTGGAGAGTAGGACTCAGCATAGTGCTTTCTAACCCTTCCAAACGAGGGGAGTGACTCTACTCGATCCTGGATCTACACAGTGCTTCAGAGCCCTGTGGAGGCTGGGCTCTCTGAAAGGGACCCTAATAAGGGGAGCACCTCCAGCTCTAAGGTTTACATTGGCAGAGGCACAGGCAGTGTACTCAGCAGAAGTGCTATCGAACCTTAACCTGTTAAGCTGCAACCCCACTTTTAAAAAATCCCCAGAAATGGCATACCCAAACTGAAACAGATACAGTTTGTGAACCCTTTGTACTCAAAGCACAAGTATGATCTCATTTGAAAGCTGACACTTGGCAGTTTATTGTAAATGTAGAATTAATTATTGTCATAATGAAAAAAATAGTTATAAATAGCTTAAAAATTTTGTAAAGTTATTAGAAATTTATTTTTTATGAAACATCTTCATGAAAATAAAATTGAAATTGGCATTGTATCAATCTAGAAATGCACTGCAGCTAAAGCCACATGTCTGACCATGTTATATTTAAAATCTAAAGATGATAAGTCTAAAACTCTGTATTTAGTTAAATGTTTTTCAAGATCATGTCATATGACTTTATTTTGATTAGACTCTAAAATCCAAAATGGTGTTTATTGTCATCTTCTAAGCTTCTATTCAGAAGTCTATTGTCTTATTGTTTTGTGGTGCAAACGAGCCCCATTCAGTGTCAGTCTCCCCTGCACACATTCACACCTCTCCGGTTATGGCTCTAAATATGCTTTTCTTTTGTCTTCATTATAATTACTAACGACTGGCTATTCTCACTGTTTCAATCCCTCATTTCTTTTATCAGAGTTCTCACTTCACATTTAAAACTGTATCAAATGCCATTTTTGAAAAAAGAAACATTTCAGTAAGCATTCCTATTTAGAAAAAAAATCATAAAAATAATAGCTAGGTGGCAGGTTCACCTAGCTAGCATGTTAGCTTAGCACACCATCAATACATGACAGTTTATGAGATTTAAACCATATTTGTGTTCCAAACTTACTTTATAGCTCAAGTCGAGTGCTTTAAATAACATTCTGTGATCTGATTTGGCTTCAGATAAAAAAATCAGACAGAAAATATATTATTTTATAGTATTCAAGTCAAGTCAAGTCAAGTATATTTATATAGCGCTTTTCACAATATAGATTGCATCAAAGCAACTTCACAGTATCAATCAAAACAACATAACAATGTTCATTTCTTTGTGGAAAAACATCCACGTTTGGTAGAGCTGATCAATGGTATTAATGATTGGTTAATTAATTTGAATAACCCCAACTGAGCAAGCCAAAGGCAACAGTGGCAAGGAACCGAAAAACTCCATCAAGTGACCTAATGAAAAAAAAAAAAAAAAAACTTGGGAGAACCCAGGCTCAGTTGGGGGCCAGTTCTCCTCTGGCGTTTATGAACTAGAGGCCGGATTTACAGTAACTGTAAGATAAAAATTTATATAAATGTCTCTAAACAGACTTTAAACGCGAACCTGTGATAAACGCTGATGGCGTTCACATGCACATTAAGAATGGATTCTATAGTTATGTGCGTTTGAATATATGTGCGCAGGTTTGTAATTCCCTACAAAACCATGCCTGAACAAACTACTTGTCTTGGCTATAAATTTGATACAGAATTTTGTTTTATTTGATCACTTCGGGGTAGGTACGCGAAACGAAATTCACAACGCTTTATCTGTAGAGTGGGAAAGGGATCCTACATAGGGAGAGGCTAGTTGGCACTTCAGCACTGCATTGTCATTGGGTCCAGGCAAAGCTCCTCGTCAGATCTGGACACGGCCTGGATACGGCAGGCTGCGGGAAAACCTCGGGATAAACAAAGACACTAAAATTAGCGTAGATGCCATTCTTCTTATGATGTAACGAGTACATCAGGATTTAAGGGAAGAGTTCCCAGTTCCGGCTGACCTAATCTATGCAGCCTGGCATTGAATTATAGAAGTCTATAATGTATTATGTGTATGCTAGGGCAAAGAGATGTGTCTTTAATCGAGCTTTGAACTGACAGAGTGTGTCTGCTTCCCGGACAATGGTAGGAAGACTATTCCAAAGTTTTGGTGCTAAATAGGAAAAGGATCTACCGCCAGCAGTCGATTTTGATATTCTAGGTATTATTAACTGGGCGGAATTTGGAGATCGCAATAGACGTGAAGGACTATAATGCGTTAAGAGCTTGCTCAAGTACTGCGGAGCTAAACCATTTAGTGCTTTGTAAGTAATCAACAATATTTTAAAATGTATACGATGTTTAATAGGCAGCCAATGCAGTGTTGACAGAACCGGGCTAATATGGTCATATTTCCTGGTTCTGGTAAGAACTCGAGCTGCTGCGTTTTGTACTAGCTGTAGTTTGTTTATTAAGCGTGCCATCAAGTGTTAGACAGTATTCTAGGTTATTACGTTTGGACGTTTTTTGTCCAATAATCAGAATCTCTGTTTTTTCAGAATTTAGTAGTAGGAAATTACTAGTCATCCAATTTTTTATATCAGCTATGCATTCCGTTAATTTTGTGAATTGGTAAGTTTCGTTAGGTTTTGAAGAAATATAGAGCTGAGTATCATCGGCATAACAGTGAAAGCTAATTCCATGTTTCCTAATGATATCTCCTAATGGCAGCATGTACAGAGTGAACAGCAACGGTCCTAGTACTGTACTAGGACCGTTGTACTGTACTAGTATTCTGCACAATGATAAATTCTATATCGATTAGTATTACATTATAATTATAATCTATTATTATGAAAATACCTGACATGGCTCGAAGAACACAGGTAAGTCAAATATCATTGCAATCATGTTTATTGTCTTCAAAACATCTTTGTCTGCATGTTACAGCAATCTCTGAAAGCTTTGTTTATGTCAGGCAGTCACATGATTATGGCACTTCTTCATGTGTTCCATATATGGACTGCATGTGCATAGGGCGCCCTCAGGCTGCTGGTATGGATTGAAAACAGCACTTTAGAGTATCTAGCGCTCATAATGACAACAATCGACGCATTTGGGTATAAATTCAATAAATATTATTCCTGTCTATTGAAATCTGAGGTAAACCTATGAGAATTTATCAATATTTCTCAAAATCTGCACATTTTTTAGCTAAAAGCCATGAGGGACGTTGTTTTGTCACGCGCTGTCATGACGACACCACAGGATTTTTTTTTCTGAATGGGATCGGCTAACGCTCATAATACATATTAAAGGTATATGGGTGGGAGGGAGTAGCCAATCTGTCTCTACCTGAGCCTGGGTGGTGAATGGTGATATCATACAAGCTATGGGTAGCTAAGTACGCTAATAAAGACTCTTAACAAGGGGAGTACAATCAGCAAGACCCTGAGGAATGTATCAGGGTCGAGGCCAGTTATCTTGTATTTCTTACAGGACAGATTTACATTCTCTACTAAACTCAAGGAAATGGAGCCCACAATAAGTGGTCAACGACATTCAACCTTATGACTTGAATTATATATTGAATGAGCTCACCGGAAGGGTTTAAAAAAAAATTTTTTATTTAAAGCCTAGCTGATTAATTCAATACCATACTCAGTTCTGAAGGGCAGAGGCCTGAGCATATCACTTCTTACTTTCTAGAGAGAAAAAGTCCTGGCAACGCCCATGAGATATCTGCATGGGAGGCTTTGAAGATAGCCTGCTACCTATGCTGCTATCTACCCTATAACACTGCTAGCATCTTACACCCAATGCAAAGGTGGGACTTGGCTAGACGATTCTTGTAGTAAGAGGAGGCCAGTACTAGGAGCTACTAGATTTACCGGAATAATTCATTCCGATGGCTCTAGTTCTAAGGAGCCTACACTCAGATACTGAGAGGCTTAAAGGGGCACCAGGCAGCCCTTAGTGTTTTTTCTCCACGAAGCTCCCCCTAGCGTCTAGTAGTAAATGCTTTTAAACACACTGTCGTAACAACAAACTGTTGTTCCTCCCCCCTCGGCACGAGCAACCCAGCTGATCAGCTGTCAACCTAGCTGAGCATGAACCGGCTATTTCAAAACCAGTTCTATCTACCGAGGTAAGTAAAGCAATATTTTCTTGCCAACTGATGGCGATTTTTTATTTTTATTGTGTTGTCATGCATACTAGTATTTTACCTGGGAACGAACGATATGAACTAGGCCAACTACTGCTTTCGTGTTTTTTTTTTTTTTTTTGAGAGAGTGGGCATGAGCATAAATATTGGAGGCTAATTTGTCTAAAGTTATATTAACAAAGTCTATACAGGTACGTTCATCTGGTAGAATGACGGTTTACCTTTGCTTGTCTAAGAAAAAATCAGAGCATTTTTTATAGCTCGATCATGATATGTGCAACATGTTTATTGCCTATTATCAGACGCGTTGACGTAGGCCATTGAAATTCAACTCATATCTGTAAAGTACGTCAACTGTTTTATATTGAAATTAAACACAGTTTATTCCAAAGATACTTACAAGTGCAACAGCAAGAAAGCCAGGTCAGCATCCGTTTTGCAGGCTTCTGTTTCTCTCAGTTCTCTGCATTCTGAAAATGCCGGTCCGGTGTTTACTCTAGTCTGACTTCTTGCTCGGTCAGTTTCCTCTTTCAAAAAAAGTCTCAGTTTCCTCTTTTTTACAGTCTCAGTCATTGCTTATAGCTAGCCGGTGCTCGAATGGGGGCGTGTACGTGCATAGTGTACGTGTGCAGTGCCGTAAAGCAATTTGTTACATCGCGAGACCTGATATCACGCGTCCCGCCGGCCCAAAGTTGCAAGTGGCACTTCTCCGCTCTCGAGCACCAGGGGGGTGCGAAACCACGACCATTCAACCCGAAATAAGTAATATAACCATTCCACTGACTCCAAAGCTGTTCAGTTAAGGTAAAAAAGTTACTTAGAGCACCTTTAAGGCGAGAATGCTTGCAAACCACCACCAATTTCCTAGTTACTAAGCCTAAGCCAGAAATCGACGTGACCCTGTGAGGGCCGACACACGAATATAAAGTGACTAAAGTTCAGAGCTATAATCTCAACAACTCTCTAAAGAGAGAGGAGAACTGCTGCTTTAGTATAAGGTGGCTAACAAGGTGGCCCGAAGAGGGCCAGTGCTTAACCCCCTGGGGTCGGCTATCGCGCCGGCGCGATTGTCTCGCTTTTTTTCTTATCAGTGCAAAATAGACTCAACTCCGTCTATTTTTGTCATACAGGCAAGTGTTTTACATCATTCAAAACTGTTAAATGTCTTCTTTTATTTGTGTACACTCATAATAAAAACAAAATGTTGTGTTTTTCGTAAAATAAAGAAAATAAACATGATGCGCATTCTGCCGTCTCTCTCAGTGTGAAGCTCATTCTGAAACGCGACAATAAATTATCTGTAACTATCTGTATGTAACTATCTGAAACGTATGTCTTTACAACGCTTTGAGTCTCTATTTTTAAATGAGGTAAATCATATCAAAAACAAATATTCTCTGTTTAAGTAATTCGTATGAAAGCAACGACAAGTACAGTTTCTCCAGCCAGAGCTCATTAACTTTAATGTGACCACGCCCACGCGCAACAGCTGGTCGCATACTAATCAGCCACGTGGAGGAACGGCAACTGTTACGCTCTCAAAACAGATAATCAGCGACTGCTCTGCGTTTCACGAGTGTGGAATACTGTGCTGTTTATCTTGGATTTACCTCAGGAGAGTTAGAAGAATACGATTTGATTATGAGAACGATTTTTAAGGTAAGACATGTTATTGTTTGTAGCATGTTAGCGATATTGTTGTTGCATAAACTTGTAGCTACTAGTTAAACTGGTGCTAGACTAAAATGTATGTTATAAAATATAATTGGAGTAAAACATGAAGCCTAATGCTAAATGTATATACATAAAAGGCTACGAATGTTTTTATGTTCGATAATTAAACACAGCACGATATAACAGAAGGCTCGTATGATTGTGAATATTATAATGTTTAGACCTGTGTTTATTGTTAAATACTGTGTTAGTGGAATGTGGATATCTGCTCACACGTAGATATGTATAATTATGTAAGAATAATGCTTCATAGTTTGGTCCAGCTCGATCGCATTCAGTAAATGTTTGCACGCGCTGAGTTTGGACGCGCGCTGTGGTTTTGAAAAACAAAACAAACATTAGGCTTCATGTTTTTACTCCAGCAATCTCATTTCATAACGTCATAACGAATTGAAACGTTTGAAGTAACATGATAATCCATATAGTTTTCTCTAATGTAGTGTTACTGAACTTTTTAGTGGTTTATAGGCTATTGTTATTATTTCATGCAGCCCTACACATATACCTAAGGCACACCACACTTGGGAGTTCATAGGCCTATATATAGTGTATATATGTATTTAGTAAATTTCATCATTTGAACCAGAAAAATCTAAAATAGTTTCTCCTGATATCAGCATGTTTACAGCTGTTTTTTTGTTTTTTTTCAAAAAAATGTATTTACAGGGACCAGCAATGAGTCCAGCTGACATTCACGTGAGTCTATGTATGTATGATCATGGTGAAAAATCAAACACCTTGGAGATGACAGGTATGTAACCAGGGTTCGAAATGAGGGGGGTCTGGGGGGGTCCCGGACCCCCCATAAGTCATTAGGGACCCCCCATAAGAATTTATTTGTGGATTTTGGGGGGTCCCCGACAAATATATTTTAACATTAAAAATGATTGTGAAAATTATAGGTCTTTAGTGACGTTTTATATTTATAACAGTAATTAATATAAATTTATTTCCTAGTGCGAGGCAGCAATCAGGGCAGCTATTAGCCGAGAGAGTTCCTATAGTCTGTTTTGGTGCTCCCGCTAATGTACGGACGGTAACAAAGTTGCGCTGTTGAGGCTCGCGCAGTTATTTATAACATTAATTTATAGTTAAGAAACAATAAGGCTACACACGACCAGAGTGCTATTTTCCTGAATGCCATCACAATTGAAACCGAGATATTGATTTCATAAGTTCAATAGACAAATAGTTTAAATTAAGTTACTTACATTTTTAGACGGAATGACTGTTTTTGTTCTGTTTCAGCAGCGAAAAAAGTTCCAAACAACAGAAGCATAGCGCATCTCAGAGCAACACTCATCCTGATTCATTACTGAATGATTCAGCGTTTTGAACTAATCGCTCGAGTCAAAGATTCAATTACCCATTATTAAACGGCCTCATTCTGAATAAATCAGCCGTTTGAACGAATCGTTTAAATTAATGACTCAATGATTCGCTCATTAAGACGACCGCCTGCGCCTCCTACTGGCGGGTTAGTTTCAAAGTATCATTCTTTTCAAAATACCTTATTTGTATTCAAAAAATATTTAAAATAATCTCATTTAATACAGTTATAATTTTTCAATGTAAATTATTTAATTTGATTACAGCCTAGTGTCTTATTATTTTAATTGAATGTATTAATAAAAAATTAGAATTTGAAATGAAATTTAGAGCATACATTAAATAAAATTAGAGGGAAAATGCCCTTTATAAAAGGTACAAATTTTTTTTCCGATAAGAGTGTTTTCAAAAATGAAACATTGACCATTTAAGTTTAAAGGGAGTAAAGCCTCTGTTTAGGCTATAAAGGAAATGTAATTTTGCCAAAAGAAGAACTTTTACTTCAGTGTAAAATGTTACCATATTATCATGCTTAATTGAATAATTGTAATGTGATGATCAGATGCAGACATCTAAATCAAAGAATATGGGTGGTTGGCGGGTGGATTATTATTTATTTTTAACAAAAGATTTGAGTGTCTCAAAGTACACCAAATTAATGAATTTATCTTTAAATGTTACTAATTTTCTCCCGGGGGGGCATGCCCCCGGACCCCCCTAGTGCTATGATTTTACCACCTCCGCTCATTTGCAGGAAAAAAACTGACATCGGTCCATATAATTTGTCCTACAGTATATAGTGTAGCAAGGTATAGTCTTCGGTACAATTTTTACAATTTATCATTTAATAATTACATACATTTTAGGGGACCCCCCAAGAGTCCTAAGACATTTCGAACCCTGTATGTAACCTATATGTTTTAGGAATGGCACAAATGTGTGTGATTGTCCAAGTCTCTATCTTTAGATCAGTGTGTTTTACTAAAGTGCTTTTTTGTCTTTGATTGTGTAATTTTTGGTTGTGTTGTAAATAACTTGGTTGTGTTGTAAATAAATCCAAACAATCTAAAAGCCATTCTTTTTTAAGTCTCTCCTGATTATTTGTGCAAGGCTTCTCACAATGACAGCACCTGATAGCACCTTATAGGGCCATTAGGGGAGGGCCTTTGTCTTTCTCAGGTGTGAAAACACTATATATTCATGGTTTGTTAACGCCCCTCCGCATAAAGCTTTCTTACACAAAACACGTCTTACAAATTTTAAGTCAATATATTGTCTTATCTGAATGAGTAGTCAGGATGATTTTCACATAGTTTTGAAGCAAATATTCTAGGCCACATGATACAATTTTCAAAAGTCTTGTGAAGAAATAATTAGTATGGGTTTTATGACCTTATTTCAGTGACAATGTTTTTTTGTTTTTTCACAAACCACGCATAAACGTCATTATCTCAAAACTAAAAACGTGTACATACATGCTGCTGACATATTACTGTAGCAGAGTTTGTGCTGAATACAATGTAATCAGACTTTAGCAATGAAAATGTCACAAGTATCAGAAATAAGCACAAATGTCAGAGCATGTCAGAACACCTCCAGGACCCAGAAAACACCTCGGACCCCAGAGGGTTAACCTTGTAGTTCTATCTGGAGCTTGACAGAGCGGTAGCCTCAGTAGAATAACTCCCGATAGGGAGGAAGCCATCTCACACAAAATGTCTATTAGGTGCTCGGATAACCGGTAGCCTCACTAGAGAATTTTTCAGACAGCCTAAGAGGCAGGGCCGGAGCACTTAGTGTTGATGCGAATCCAGTCGTGAGATAGTTTAAACATCTCGTCAATTGGTGCAACGACACATACTCGACACATACTCTGAATACGGGTTCTTCCATGCCTTTCTGATCTCATTGTGTAGATCTGGCATAAATGGAAGGCTCACAAGAGCTGGAGCTTTATAGCTGGAAAGAAACCATTAATCACGAGTAGTCTCTTCCCTTAGCTGCTTTAACGTCAGCAAAGCCTCTTTCAAGCGCGTTCCATATACACTCAACAGCTTAATATACACGGTGCAGGGTGGCTGTGAGGGTTTGGGTTTTATATCCTCTTCACCCTCATCAGCCATCTCCTGCTCTCTTGGGCTGGTTGTTTTAATACGTAGCAGAGCACTCTTTGCTGGATCAGATGATGTTATTTTAACAACACATCCTCATCCCGCAGCTCACTCTCACATCTCTCTGAAGAGCATGAGAGATTAACAACTCTCTCAACCTCCTCAGAGAACTCCCTCTGAAAAGCCCCCCCTTACAGAAAAACCACATGAGTTTCACATGTGCAAAAACACATGTGATCCCATGTGACAACGTGGACATGTGATTTTGCACATGTGAAATTTAACATGTGAAATATGTGGAACACATGTGCTTTGCACATGTTAAAGGTAATTTGCACATGGGAAACGTGTGCTTTTGGAACATTTTCCCATGTGAAATCCATGTGATTACATGGGAAACCCATGTGATTATATGTGAAACCCATGTGATTACATGTGAAACCCATGTGATTACATGTGAAACCCATGTGATTACATGTGAAACCCATGTGATTATATGTGAAACCCATGTGATTACATGTGAAGATTGCATGTGAAACCCATGTGATTACATGTGAAACCCATGTGATTATATGTGAAACCCATGTGATTACATGTGAAGATTGCATGTGAAACCCATGTGATTATATATGTGAAACCCATGTGATTATATGTGTGAAACCCAAGTGATTATATGTGAAACCCATGTGATTACATGTGAAACCCATGTGATTATATATGTGAAACCCATGTGATTATATGTGTGAAACCCAAGTGATTATATGTGAAACCCATGTGATTACATGTGAAACCCAAGTGATTATATGTGAAACCCATGTGATTACATGTGAAGATTGCATGTGAAACCCATGTGATTATATGTGAAACCCATGTGATTACATGTGAAACCCATGGGATTGCATGTGAAATGTAAAATTCCCATGTGAAATCCATGAGCTTACATGTGAAACGTAAAATTCCCATGTGAAACATTTAATCACATGTGAAACCCATGAGATATCATGTGAAATGTAAAATATCTCTTGTGAAACCCATGGAATGACATTTGAAACACATCAACAATCCATGTTAAAGCTACACACCATGTAAACCTGTAACTTCATGTGAAATCCATGTAAAAATCATTAAGCAATATACCACAGAAAACGGTAGGCCTACCATGTAGGGTCTAGCCTAATGTTTCCCAACATTAAAACAAATAATACAAATTTACTTTTTATTTCATTTCAAAATATGCAATACAAATTGGATGTTTAAAACAAACAAAGCAAAACCAAATGAAAATTATACATAAA
Source organism: Semotilus atromaculatus (assembly GCA_031834385.1). Classification (NCBI taxonomy): domain Eukaryota; kingdom Metazoa; phylum Chordata; class Actinopteri; order Cypriniformes; family Leuciscidae; genus Semotilus; species Semotilus atromaculatus. The sequence continues at coordinate 23,511,343 of JAULUF010000020.1, read as the reverse complement.
TACATAAAAAGCCACAAAAAACGCAGGTATACGCGCATGTGTGTGTGTGTGGTGTGCGTTTGTGAAAGTGTGTTGTCTCAGTCCTTTGTGTCTCCTGCAGCAGGCATCCTGTTTTGGGATAGAAAAAGATCAAAGATTAGGGCAGTGCAAACCATAGACTGTAAAAAAAAATATGGACGTAGTGTCCGTGACGTCACCCCGTAGGTTTCTGAAAAGCATTTTTGAAGCCTGAAGTGGATGGGGCTTAATAATTAATTATTATTCATTTGTAATGTTATTATGTCATTAAACGTTTTACGTAAATATGCTATGGAAACAAAAAATGCTGGCGAACAGCAATGCCGTTTACATCTTGCTTAAACAACTGTATAAGACGAGTGGTGCGTCTCATTTATAAAAAAAAACTATTGACAGTTTGTGAATAGATCACAATGTAGACTGAGGAGTCATCAGTCCTCGCGCATGTCGGTTTCGCAAATGTGAACAGACCACATGGGGAAACATGGATGTTGGATCGTCTGAATATTACCTTTCTGCTCGTCTCCTCAGATCTTTTAACTTTTGTGCCATGCAGACCTTGATCTCAGTGCCTTCGATGCCTGGGTGCCTCTTTTTGACATGGTCTGTAAGAAATGAGATTGATTACATTAAAATTTGAAAACAAGTTTGACATGACGTGACATAACTGCCAGATTCAAACTGTGCTTTCCACGCTGGCTGGCGCAAACGGACGCGCTCAGCGCTTGTCATATATAATAACTATTGATAAAAGATATTCAGACATGCTTACCAATTATTAGCTGCACCTTTATTAGGTCAAGGCTCTTTTTTCACCAACAACCCCTTTTTTTCCGTTCATGCTGCCGTCTCTTCGAAAGAGAAGATGGAGTTCATAAGAGTTCTGGGCTGCGTTTCCCGAAACCTTCTTAACGCTACGTCGTTCTTAAGTTACACCTTAAGCTGTACCTTATCGTTAATACGTGTTTCCCGAAACGCTCTTAGTTAAGTATACCTTCTGTAAGTCATACGTTCGGAAGGTTGGTCTGGAGCACTCTTAGCTTTACCTTATCACTGTTAAAGGTCTATATGAATATAATTCTGAAGTTTTAATACACCCAGACAGTGTTCAATTAGGCTAATTAAAGTGTTTTCATGCAAAGAATAAAATTGTCATTACACTGATTGTTGTTACAATTTTAATTATATTATTATATATAATACAATTTTATAAATTTATTTTAATTAAAGAGCGCTTTTAAAGGCCAGTGAAAGCATAGGCTACTGTCAGTTAAGTCCTATTCGGACGCTAATATTGTTTATCATGGGCTCGTAGCCTACGGTATTTTAAACATTTACAGGGGTAAGTCGGTTATTTTAGTGCCGTCCGAATCCATAATATCAGTGTTTTTTCTCACCCAACCCGCGTAAAAATCTCTGTCCAAATTAGTACCTACTGATTTTTTGACAAACAGGTCGTGTGGTAATTTAATTGCCGTCTGAATCCACATCTCTGAGTTTACAAGAAGAGATTCAAAATTCACTGTTTAAATCCTTTTTGATCACTGCCGAGCACCGTAGCTACATGACGTACTCTTTTATTACTGAAATGCTTGAAAGTATTTACAAGAACAGTATTTCATCGCAGCTCACCTCAGCGAACAAAAATGGGAAAGAGAAGAAAGCACATCAAAAATTTAAATGGTTATGATGGCAGCAATATATGATACAATTTTAAAATATGTAGGCAAGGCTATTATAGGCTGTTATAGTTTAGATTATTTTTTATAATATCCCATGAGTCCTAGTAAATGCAATTTCAACTATTTCTGAAGTGCTTCTTTTATAAAGAACAGCGCTTTCTCACATAAGCAGCCCCTGCACGAGAGAATAATTGATTCTCGAGTCATCGATATCAACAGATTCAGCACCATCGCCACGGACAGCACCCGGTAACGTCCGACGTAAGAAGGTATATCTTAAGCAGCTTTCTAAGGTATAGTTCGGGGAACACGCCTAGAAATGGTATACCTTCAGTTAAGTTATACCTTAAGAGCCTTCGTATCGCGCTAAGAGACAACGTTATCGGGAAACGCAGTCCTGGTTAACTTTTTGTAACCCTTACATCTTTGAGCATGATCCAAAGCAACTGGGTTCATTAAGTCAGTCACAGACTTGTTCTGTAAAGCAAAAAATAAAATAAAAAATAGAACATTTTCGTCAGGACAGAAACCGTGATCTTTTCAACGTTATTGCGTATTAGGTGAGGTTTTCACGTTGGAGCTGTGAGTGTAAATTTTAGCATACAAGTATTTATTGTTCATGCTCGAGTCTTGTTACTCTTTTACCTTCATAGTTATTCCAGAGTTTAGGGGTAAAATGCGAGAAATCTCCTTTAGTGGACTTAGATATGCTTGGCACTACTCACTGAACTATATAAATGACTTGATTGCTCATGACGTCATGTAAATTGAAGTCACCATATTCTATTGAATTAATAGGAAATCATCTGACTTTAATGAGAAAACATGACCTAACGAGTTATTTATATTTGAATATTATACATTCTTACCATGTTAACATCCAAAACATTTCTGATTATTATCAATGTTGAAAACAGTTGTGCTGATTAATGTGTTTGTGTAAACCATTGTAACAGTTTAAACCATTTTTTCCCCTCCAGGATTCATTGTTAAATAGACCACAAACATATGAAGGGTAGTTTACACTAATGTTCAAACATTTGGGGTCGATGATAGATTTAAAAATGAATAGAAAAAAAAGAAGAAATTCATATTTTTACTCAGCAAGGATGCATTAAATTGACCAAAAGAGAGAGTAAGGATTTCTGTTTCAAATAAATGCTGTTATTTTAACCTTTCTATTCATCAAAAAATCCTGAAAAACACAAAAATATGAAGCAGCTAGGGCTGTCGCGATAACCGCAATATTGCAGTACCGCGCTACTGACAGGCCAACCGCAGAGAAAAGCAAGTAACCGCAGCAACCGCAAACCGTGTTTTCTTTTTTCATAAGGCCACCCTTCGTAGTTCGTACTATGTGTATTGAATGTTAAATAAGTTAATAATAACAAGGCTGTTTATCGTGGTGATTTGTACAGAGGCTTCGTGGATTTGGACTTACCGGTAGCCTAAGCCTAAACAGACAGTGAATGTGATCGACTGAGCGCGTGCGATTACCTGCGTCTGTCTTTGAAGGCAAGTCATGTATATTCGTGAAAAGGTTGCCGTTTCCAAGGAAAGCGAAATATTTGTTGTATCATCTTTTTAACGTGTAAGGGTATTTATTATGAATGGCGTCCGCGCTGGTCAGCATTACACAGCGCGCGAGGAAGCCGTGGGGGGAAAGCAGCGAGTCACGCATTGAATCAATGCCATTGGTCTCTATTAAGTGAAACATTGCTTCAGCTTTGCCCAAAAGTGAAGCATTGCTGGCCAGCTGAGCCTTGAAAAGTGGAGCTCAAAGTTAAAAAATAATTAACACCTTGTTTCATTATGTATCATTTAAGGAATCGGCTTTTTTGAACGTTTTCGTTGAATGAACGGTTTAATGACTCGCTCAAAGAAAGTCCGTTGGCGTAACAATGTAACTGTGCGCTGAGTGACAGTCTTTCAATGTGCAGAGACGCGGTTACATTGGTTACATTTGTGTATGCAGACCGCACATCATAACACGTATTTATATAGCAACAAATAAATAAATAATTAAATAAATGGCGGTAATACCGCATATCGCGCTATTGAGCCACTCAAAATTACCGCAAGGGAAATTCCTTCACCGCGACAGCCCTAGAAGCAGCACAACTGTTTTCAACACTGATAATAATCATAAATGTTTTTTGAGCATCAAATCTTCATATTAGAATAATTTATGAAGGATGATGTGAAGCTGTGATGATGAAAATTCAGCTTTGATCACAGGTATTAATTGCATTTTACAATACTAGTGCAAAATGCCCGTGCAAAATATTTTTTTTGTGTGTGTTTTTAGCAATTGTTGGTTTGGTGTGTAGAGCATGGCGTCTGCGTGGCGGTTTTTATGTCTTTGCACACCAGAAACGTGTCTGATGCGGCGCTGCTGCTGCTAGGTATAGCGTACAATGAGGGCTATCTCGGGATTTGGATCACCCTTGTTCGAAATATGGTGAGAGAGTTGTGGAAGGCCTATAGCCTTATATAATATAGCCTACTGATACAGCAAAGACTACGTCGGCAGTATTGACAAAATAGGCTACAGAATTTTTTATTCTGTATTGACAGGTGCAATATTTGAATATCAACGTGCAATATTTGAATATAACCTCCAAAGGTTTTCAGGCTTTTCTATTTAGCCTGGAAACGCTTCCAACACGCTTGCATGTCGCGTGAAAAATAGGCGTCGGTTGTATTTCTAGCATGCACGCGGTTTTCGGCGAGACGGTTAACGGTTCGAGAGATATGCGAATAACAGACAGACACACACACACACACACACACACACACACAGACAGACAGACAGACGTTCGTGTAATTTATAGAAAGATATTCACATAGAAAACTGTTTTTTATTTATTTATATTATTTCACAATATTATTGTTTTTAATGTTTTTTTTGGTGAACCTAAGAGACATAAACATTTGTACCAAGACAATTAGTGTATGTTTGACATTAGTGTATGTTTGGCGTTTTACTTACTAATCATATGGTTCATCAATAGTGCTTTAGATGAAGACTCCACTCCGCTACGTTGCAGGGCATCAGCACTGAAGGATCTAAGAACACAACAAGCCATTTGTCACTGAGCCAACAATGCAATGCCAGGTTTATTAAAAGGAAAGAAGCTACAGCAGAGGTGAAATGCAGAAAAGAGAAAGAATTTAAAGAATATACAGAATATAATTTCTTCACTAGGATAACAGAATTTGTTTTTGGGTTTACTTATTCATTTAATTTTGCTCATACGGTGTAACTTCGTTTGGATGTCAAAACCTTCTTAAAATAAACAATAATAAATAAAAAAAATTGAGAAATAAAATTAGGTTATTTAATGAGCTTCCTCGGCTCACCTGTGTCCTAACCTTAACGTTAACGTTACTTCTCCGGCAGCAGCTTTCTTCAGAAATGTTGAAGTCGTGGAGCTTTCTCTCTGTTATGGGTTATTTTGTTACTACTGAAATCACAGAACATTCATTTTAATCAAAATGTGTTTAACGTTATCATTGAGCTAAGGTTAGTTTCAGCCAATTTTCTTGCTCCTGAAAGTAACATCACCGATACGTTATGTTTAAGTTAACGTACGTTTGTGTTAAATAAATTAGCTCACTTCCAAGTAAAACCTTTACAAAACCTCTCATAAGAGGTGATTAAAGCCCAAACTTTAATAAATAAAAGTTCAACCGAGTTAACGTTGCGTTAGCCTAACTGTTAGCAGCTAATGCCGAGTTCAGACTGCACGATTTTAGCCCCGATTTTGGCTCGGCGACAGGTTTTGAGAAATCGCCGACTGTAATATTCTGGTAAGCACTGAATATTTGCGACACTGATTTACGGCGCCAGAAAAGGTTGCTGGGGATTTTGGGTTTTGTAGCACATTGAAGTATTGGAGCACATGGAAGGATTGATGCACGTTAACCAATAAAAGGTTCCAAGTTTGTTCGGTACTCGCTGTACGTCTCCTGATTTATTACTGCACGCCCTGTGCAATATAAAATAGTAAACAAGAACAAGACATGGTGTCAGAAGAAAAGTAACTAAAATGGATTTTGCAGCAGTACCGTCGCCGCACATGAATTGGGACTCGTCTAACTTACCAGATGCATGGCGTAAGTTCAGACAGCATGCAGAGCTCATGTTTGCGGGTCCGTTGAAGACACGAGGTGAAGACGAAAAGTGCAGTTATTTACTCCTGTGGATAGGAGAAAAAGGAAGAGATATCTTCAACACCTGGGCGCTGACGACAGATGAAGCAAAGGTACTGAAAACGTATTACGACAAGTACGAAGCATATGTGATGCCCAAAACAAACACAATTTTCACCAGATATAAATTTCATGAGCGAATTCAAGGAGCCAACGAAAGTTTTGAGCAGTTTATGACTGAACTAAGACTATTGGTGAAAGACTGTGCTTATGCAGACAGCGAGGAAATGGTTAGAGACCGCGTCGTGTTTGGCATTCACTCTCCGCGAGTGCGGGAGAAACTGTTGAGCGTCGGCTCGGAGTTAACGTTAGACAAGGCCATGGATATAGCCAGATCACACGAACTTGCACAAGCTCAGCTCAAAACGTTCGCAAACAGCGCATACAACCCCCGCGATCAAGCAGTGCACGCAGTTATCTCGCAGAAAGAGTCACAGAAGCGAACAGTAAAAGCTGGAACGAAAGCCTTTCGTCGGAGCAGCAATGACGTCGCGGAGCGCGGCAGAAATTGCGGTTACTGTGGCAACCAGGCTCACGGTACTTCTGGTAAATGCCCTGCAAAAGGTAAACAATGTGGCAAATGCGGGAAACCCAACCACTTCGCCAAAGTGTGTCGTTCGGTGTACAAAAAGAATATTCATGCAGTGAGCAAAGAGGCTTCTCATGATGAAGAAGACCCACATGCAGAGTTTTTCGTGGATGCAGTATTGCAAAAGTCATGTGACACGGAACAAGCGTTTGCGGACATACTGCTGGGAGATAAAAAAACTGAAGTTAGTTTCAAATTGGACACCGGAGCACAGGTGAATGTCATTCCACTGGACACATTTAATATGCTAAAAGGTCAGTGCAAGCTCACACCGACTAAGCACAGCCTTACTGGATATGGTGGTCAAATGCTCACAGTAAAAGGGACCTGTGTGTTACAGTGCAGATACAAAGACAGGGAAACACTGATGAACTTTTACATAGTCAACACCCAAGCACCGCCTGTGTTAGGTCTAAAAGCATGCCTGGACCTGGACTTAATCAAGCTAGTGCTCTCAGTGAACGCACTTAAAGACGACAAGTCCATCTTGAAGGATTATGCTGATGTATTCGATGGCATTGGATTATTTCCAGGGGAGTGCACAATCCATCTAAAACCCAACGCAACTCCAGTTGTTTATCCACCGAGAAGGATTCCTCTGGCTCTACGTGGCAGACTGAAAGAAGAGCTGCAAAATATGGAAAAACAAGGAGTCATAGTCAAGGTAACAGAGCCCACCGACTGGGTGAACGCACTTGTGGTCGTGGAAAAACCGAGAACCGGCAAACTCAGAATATGCCTAGATCCCCGCGACCTCAATAAAGCTATCAAGCGTCCACATTACCCTTTGCCAACGATAGAAGACATCATGCCCAAACTAACGGGTGCAAAATACTTCAGTGTTTTAGATGCCCGTTCAGGGTACTGGGCAATAAAACTAACAGAGGAATCGTCCAAGCTGACGACATTCAACACTATACTAGGACGATACAGATTTCGTCGTCTTCCATTTGGCATAATTTCAGCTCAGGATGAATTTCAACGCAAAATCGACGAGACATATGAAGGTCTAAATGGTGTTGTTGCAATCGTCGATGATATCCTCGTTTACGGACGAACCAAAAAGGAACATGACGACAACTTGCACGCAATGTTACAAAGGTCTCGTGAGAAAGGGGTGAAGCTCAACCAAGAGAAAAGCATTGTGAGTGCCTCTGAAGTTCGCTACTTCGGCCACTGCTTATCCGCTGAGGGAGTCAGGCCAGACCCTGAAAAGGTCTCAGCGATCAAGCACATGGAGCCACCAAAGAGCAAAGCGGAGCTCGAAACAGTCCTGGGAATGGTAAATTACCTGTCTAAGTTTGCACCCTGTTTATCGGACATTAATGCACCACTTCGCCAGCTGCTAAAACAGTCCAGCGAGTTCATATGGGATTCCCAGCACGACACCGCATTCCAAAAAATGAAAGATCTCATAACTAAGGAACCTGGACCAGTACTTGCGTACTATGACCCACAGAAAGAACTGCACCTTCAAGTGGACGCATCGAAATATGGCCTTGGTGCAGTCCTGCTGCAGGACGGAAAGCCGCTCAGCTATGCTTCAAGATCACTGACAGAATGTGAAGTTAGCTATGCTCAGATAGAGAAGGAGCTCTACGCTGTCTTATTTGGCTGCAAACGCTTTCATCAGTACGTATATGGCCGAAAAGTCATAGTGGAGTCTGATCACAAGCCGCTTGAAGCCGTGATGAAAAAGCCACTAGCTGCAGCCCCGCCGCGACTCCAAAGAATGATCCTGCAACTCCAGAAATATGATATCAATATCACGCACCGGCCAGGAAAGGAGATTCCTGTGGCTGACACCCTCTCTAGAAAGTTCATAGAGACAGAGCACGACAATCTCAGTGAAGGAATGGACATGCAGGTTCACATGGTATACAAAAGCTTACCTGTCAGTGACACAAGGCTGCAACAGATCCGTGCTGAGACTGAGTTAGACAGCCAGCTTGTCCAGCTCAGACAGGTGATTCTGGATGGATGGCCTGGAGAGAGGAGAAAATGCCCTGCAGACATTAGTGACTTCTGGAATTTCCGAGACGAACTGTCGTTGACCAACGGAATCATTCTCAAAGGTGAGAAGATAGTCATACCATCCTCACTCAGAGAAGATATGCTCACACGCATTCACGTCGGTCACATGGGCATAGAGAAGTCGAAGCAAAGAGCACGAGACGTGTTATTCTGGCCAGGAATGGGTAAACAAATAGAACGCATGGTCGAGAGATGCGATACCTGCCTGGAGCGACGCTGTTCAAACACCAAGGAGCCCATGATTCCTCACGAAATACCAACCAGACCATGGCAGGTGATAGCTTCAGACCTCTTTACCTGGAACAGCGAAGAATACATGGTTACAGTAGACTACTATAGCCGCTTCTTTGAATTGGACAAACTCAACACAACCACTGCTGCCACTGTCATCAGCAAACTCAAAGTAATTTTTGCAAGGCATGGCATCCCAGAGAAAGTTGTCTCTGACAACGGTCCACAATATCGGGCCAAGGAGTTTGAAGACTTTGCAAAGACATGGGGTTTCAAGCACACCACCACAAGCCCTCATTACCCCCAGAGCAATGGTTTGGCTGAGAAGACTGTGCAGATCGCAAAATCGATTTTGACAAAAGCCAAGATGGACAAGAAAGATGCCCATCTCAGTTTGTTAGAGTATAGGAATACACCTGTGGACAACTTCAAGTCACCTGCCCAGCTTCTCATGAGTCGCAGACTGAGATCCATACTGCCAAACACCCTAAAGCAGCTCCTACCTGAAATTGTCAGTTTCACAGAGGCACGCTCCAAAAGAGTAAAGCAGCAGCAGCATCAGAAAAAGTATTATGATCGCTCGACTCGCCCACTGTCACAGCTTCACACTGGACAAGGTGTTCGCATTCAAGAGCATGGACTTTGGAAACCAGCTGTTGTTGTACACCCTGCCAATACACAAAGATCATATCATGTTTGCACTTCAGATGGTCGGGTGTATCGCAGAAATCGTTGTCATCTTCTCAGCACAAAAGAGGAGCCTGTGGAAAACACCTGCGTTTCTGCAAACCTAGAGGAGGAGCAAAACAGCACAGCCACATCAACGCTTCAGGTACACACTGAAGTACCAGCACAACATTCAAATGACAGAGAGATCCAGCCCATACAATACTATACCAGATCAGGTCGAGCAGTGCGACCAAGATCAATCCTTGATTTGTGATTGATAATTCGTCGGGGGTGTAGGCGGATCGCTGCCCCTATGAGAGGAATGGAATCTAAGATCTGGTATGGGCTGTCAGAGAATAATGGACGTTTTGTTCCTAAGTACTGTTGCATATTGTGCAATACGTTAAGTGTCAGAGGTGTCTAGAAATGCATTTGTGAAATGCAGTTTTGCGTTTTGTGAAATGCAGCAACCTCTGTGTTTAGGCTAGAGTAATGTTTCAGTGACTTGAGTAAGTTGACTTAATGTTTTTTATTTTTTTTTATATTCTTTCAAAACAAAGGGGATGTAATATTCTGGTAAGCACTGAATATTTGCGACACTGATTTACGGCGCCAGAAAAGGTTGCTGGGGATTTTGGGTTTTGTAGCACATTGAAGTATTGGAGCACATGGAAGGATTGATGCACGTTAACCAATAAAAGGTTCCAAGTTTGTTCGGTACTCGCTGTACGTCTCCTGATTTATTACTGCACGCCCTGTGCAATATAAAATAGTAAACAAGAACAAGACACCGACAAATGCCCGAAATCACAGGCAAATCGGTGCTCGTTCACGCGAGTGACAATCATGCAGTGTGAATGAGCAAAGACGCGATCTGAGAGAATCACCGACGAGTCGCCGACGCCCGTGAGATATTTGGCATGCTAAATATCTGGACCTGTCGGCGATTCAAAATCCTGCAGTGTGAAGTGTTCTGACTGAAAACTACATCGGCGATGACCGACAGCCAATGAGAGAGCAAGAGCGGGGAGTTCGGGGAGGAGTTATAGACCAGAATATCTGTATTTTAATAGATATATTTACAATTATATCAAACAGAAACAAAGTAGCCTACATATTGCTTGACCAGCAGCACATTGCAAAATTATTTCTTTACCCTCAGCTCTCTTTGTTGAACACACAATCCTTGCTCAGAGCTCAGCAAGTTGATCTCGTCTCCCCAACAATTTCTTCCTGCATAATCTTATTTTTTTTTTCCTCCTTTTCGCTGCAAATCAGCTCACAGATTGGGATCGCAAGCTTCTTGCAGGCTATAATTTTTTATAACAATTTGAGTCTCGCGCGAGAACTCTGGTCTCACGCACGCGTGATCTTGCGTTATTTTCTTATCACTTCTCGCGTGTGTTTGGTTGTGAAACGTAGTTTGCGTGCCAAACAGTTGTCGGCGATTCTTCCTCTTGTAAAATCATGCAGTGTGAAACCACCTGTCGCCGATCCATCGTTCAGTGTGAACACAGCAGCGACTGAATGCTGGCCAAGATAGTCATGCAGTGTGAAAAGAACAGTGACCCGACTACTTTGAAAATCGTGCAGTCTGAACTCGGCATAACGTTAAGTTACCTCTTCTGAAAACGGTTGAGATCCTAATGGTCTTTTTCCGAAGACACTACACCATGTCTATAAAAGTACACTTTTAACAGAATCGTGTCAATTACAAGTAAGAGAAATGTCAAAAACAGTTGTGAGTATTTATCGTGTGATTTTAGAAACTAATCTCACCTGAAAAAAAAGCCGTGAAAAGTTGAAACAACAGCGAGAGAGGGAGTTTTGTTGCTTACCAGTAGCAGTGGTCCCGCGCCGTTTCCATGGCAACTCTGCGCGCGCCGGCCGCTCCACTGTTTGAGAGACTCGAAAGTTCACGCGCACGGCATTGACTAAACCACGTCAAAATCATGCAGCACTTAAAATGAAAAGTTTAATATCCACTTTATTTTATTTGAAAACGTGCTTGCAATATTTTGTATACCATCACTTTGCTTTTGATTTCATTTTTAATATAAATAGCCTATATATAAAGCCAGTCTTTATAGTGCTTTCAGATTATCTTTCAATGCATGGTACACACACACACACACACACACACACACACACACACACACACACACACACACACACACACACACACACACATATATATATATATATATATATATATATATATATATATATACACTACCGGTCAAAAGTTTTAGATCGGTAAGATTTTTTATGTTTTTAAATGAAGTCTCTTCTGCTCACCAAGGCTGCAATTATTTGATAAAAAATACAAAAAACCCCAGTAATATTGTGAAATATTATTACAATTTAAAACAGCGGTTTTCTATGTGAATATATAGACTGGAGTAATGATGCTGTAAATTCAGCTTTGATCACAGGAATAAATTATACTTCACTATATATTCACATAGAAAACCGCTGTTTTAAATTGTAATAATATTTCACAATATTACTGTTTTTTTTTTATTTTTTATATAAGATAGTATGTATATATAAAGATGTCCTGAAAGTGCTTTGTAAATAGAATATGAAAGCAGTAGCCTATTGATTATATCAAATATTATACTGTTGATTATGTAAAATATATTTATAATATAGCTTTAGAAATGGTAAACAGTGTTGAAATAAAAGTATTGCAAAAACTCACTTGATTAAAAACTACACGCTACATTATCATTAAAATATTTTCATGAATATATTTTCACATTAGTAGGCAAATGTGGGCCTAGGCCTACACGTGCATTATAAGCTTTATGTTCTATGCATTTTGTGTGAATAAGGCTATTGAAGCTAAAAATTTACAGTATTTGTGACGTGGTAACATAATTCACATGTTAAAACCTATTACAACACGCAAATATATTTCACATGAGCTCCACATTATTACCTATAACATGTTTTCCACATGTGCCACGTGTTCCATTAAGTTCACTTGTGGTAACATGTTGTTCACATGTGGTCGAACATTACTCATATGTGGTGACATGTTGTTCACATGTGGTGAAACATTGTTCACATGTGATGACATGTTGTTCATATGTGGTCACATGTGGGCACATGTGGTCACATGTGGGCACATGTGGAAAACATGTGATAACATGTGAAATTCATGTGTTTTTTCTGTAAGGGCCATGATTCCAGTCTCTGCTCTGCCTCAGCGCGAGCAGGACCTGAATCGCCTGGTACAGATGTCTGTTGCGCTTCCCTCGAGAAGAGCGCAGACAAGAGTGGAGTTTTCTCAGGGAAAAAAAACTCACAGTGGCACAAGCAGATCCCTCAGGAACTGATCGTGTATGCTCTGAGCCCAAACAATAAACACACAAGTTGTGTGTTATCAAGTATCAATCTCGACACGGATGCACACACTTCTTGAAGCGTTTTTCACAAGCCAAGATTACCTTTTGAAGTTTCAGGTTGAAGCATTCAAACAAAACAGTCCCTGAAGACGAAAAAGCTGTTGACATGTTCTCCAGGCTCCCCTTATATACTTCCGGGTCACACAAGTGATGTCATAGACTGTCGCCGACCAATAGGATCGCTGTGATTAGACAAGCGTTTCAGACACCGGTTCACACGCAAAGGCGTTCCCCATAGCGCCTCGACACAGTTCGAGTTCCCTTCGAAAGGGAACTAGTTAGTTCTGTGAACCATACAAAACCTAAACATACAAAAAACATACCCAATGTTTATTTTAAACAATTAAAATTAAAAATATAAAGTTACACTTTCATAGTGCTACCACAAAGTTTATGGGAAGAAAAAATAAATAATCGAATCGAGGGCAGAACATGTAGTGCTATGCAATGTTTAATTAATATGCAGTGTTCCCCTCATTAACTTCCCAGTGTGGATTAATTTAATGAGTTGCATAAAATGCAGATGTGATTTAATATGCTGTAGCTCCTTTAAAGAGAGAGACAACAAACCTAAACATATTTGTAAATCATGTTAAAAGCATTTTTTTTCAAAAGCATAGAACTTTTTTTTCTTTGTCAAATGTTTTGAGTGAGGGAAAAAATACGAGGGAGTGTACACCTATATTTAAAAGAACAGAGTGTTTCTTTCTAATGGATTTTGTCCTGACCTAATGGTTTTCTGTTCCTGAAGCAAGATGAGATGATTCAACAAACACTGGTGAAATAACAGTTGAAGAAAGTCGGCAAATACAATTTTGAAAAACAATGCTGTAATTAACAGGAATGTCTTCCCATACTCCCAAAAGCAGGTGTTAATGCGAGCTGTCTAAATACTAAATGGATGTGACTTTAATGGATTCTCCCAGTTTGAATGTCATCAATATTCTCTCTTGCCTGAGGGATACTTCTGTACTAAATGTCCTTGATGAAGATCCAGTAAGTCAACACCTGTTATGGAGTATACAATGTCCAATGACCTTTAACATCATACTATGAAATGATTTGAATTAGTTAATTAAATGTATGTTTGTATATTTATTAAGTATATGTATATGAATGGATGCACTGGTGGGTGAGGAGGGAGACATTGTATGGAATGAGACCGGATGCCAGTGGAGTGATTTGATGATGAGTGTGGTATGTTCGTATTTGCGCACCCTCATCAGGATCTTAGCATCACTGTTCTGGATGTACTGCAGCTTTTGGAGGCTTTTGCCTGGGATCCCGATGAGTCCAGCCTGGAGGAGTCAAAGGCACGGCAATCATTTTTCCACAAGAGAGAGTTTGGAAGGAGGTCTTGCACAGATGTTTGATGTGAGCCTCAAAGGTCAGTCTATTCTTACACCCAGATTGGTGGCTGATGTTGAAAGTGGAATATCCTGGCCAGAGAAGGTAATGCTGGTAATGACGAATGTCCCGACCTGGTATGAGGTTCCGACTAGGGTGGCTTCAGTTTTAGAGCAGGGGCATGTAGAGGATAAACAGGATAGGGCCAAGCTCTGAGCCTTGAGGTACAGCACAGGTGACATTTTATGTCAAGGATTTAGCCTCTCACAAGGCGACATGCTCAGTTCTCCTGGTGAGGTAGGATGAAAACCAGTTGTGGACAGAGTCATGAAGACCGATGGTGTAGTGTAGATGATTAAGGGGTATGTTTGGGTCCACAGTGTCGAATGCTGCAGTCAAGTCAAGGAGGGTGAGAAGAGATTGGGAGTCGGCGCCTGCCGTCATCCTCAGGTCATTTGTGATCCTGACCGGAGCTGTTTCTGTGCTGTGGCCGGGGTGGAAACCAGACTTGAATTTTCCAAACAGGTTGTTTCGTTTTAAATGAACCTGAAGCTGTACAGTAATTACTTTGGAGGCCCAGCACCTTGTAAAGTAATGCAAGGTTGGAGATAGGCCTGTAGATGGCAAGGACTTCTGTGTCTAAGGTGGGGTTTATGAGAAGTGGTCTAATGACAGCAGTTTTCACTGTAGATGGAACATGGCCAGCCTGGAGGGAGTGGTTGTTGACCTTCGTGATCAGGGGAATTATGACACGGAAGCTAGATTTTACTAAGGCTGTGGGAAAGGGGTCAAGTGCACAGGTGGACGGTTTCATCTTTCTGATGATGTCCTCAACCTCTCACTACTATATGTCAGAGAAAGAGAGGTTGGGAAGTCCCAGGCTGTGGGTCGACAGCTGGGACAGACAGGGCGGATGAGCTGGATATGAGGGAGCAGATGGTGTCAACTTTTTTCCTGAAAGAAAGTGCTAAAGTCATTGCACCTCTCCTTTGTGGCTTCTGAATGAGGGCAAGTTTGCAGTTTGAGGATATGATTTATAATAAAGAAAAGTAGTTGCCAGGACTATTGTTGATGATATTGGAGAAGAACTGTTGACAGTTCATCTCCCAATGACCTTGCATAGGCCTTCTGATGCTCTCTGTAGGCTTGTCTGTGAACAGTGAGTCCTAAGACCTTGAGGTGCCGCTCAAGGACATGCCCAGCTGTCATATTCATACAGGGTCATTCATACTCATATTCCTCAGTTCGCAGGTGTACCAGGGGGTAGTTCTGACAGGGGTGTGGAGATCTAGGAGACTGCTCAGAGATTGGTTGTAGAAGTCAACCGACTCAGTGACTGAGGATAAATCAGCAGAGGAGAGATGTTGGAGGTCTATGACCAAGGTGGCTAGGTTTATATTTTTCAGGTCCCTGAAGCAGATTTGACACTTGTCTTTGGTGTGAGAAAGGGCTGGCAGCCCCATTGAGATGGCCTTGTGGTCAGACACACACAGATCATAGACCAGAAGGTTGCCTATGGGGGAAAAGTTTGAGATGACCAGGTCCAGTGTGTGCCCCCTGGGGTGTGAGGGGACATCAACACATCATTGGAGGTTGAGACAGTCTAGTAGTTGCAGACACTGCAAAGTGGCAGGAGGGGGTCTACATGAATATACAAGTTCAATATACAAGAATATAAGTTTTATAATGTTGGCAAAGGACCTGCAAGGTCATGCATCTCTGACTTTGAAACTGAGTTTGGTTTGGGGTGCTGGTAGATGAGGAGTATTGCCATGGGTAAAGGGAGTTTACATTTAAATACAAGGCATTCAAATGAGGACAGTGCAGGCAGATGGAGGTGGGTCAGCTCATTTTATGTTGATGTATTACAGCTAGGCCACCACCACAACCAGTCCTGCAGGCTTTCTCCAGGTAGCTGTAACCAGGGGGACAGACAGCGAGAAGATGGTCCATAGAAGATGGTGCATGAGTCACGGTCATGGAGGACTAACTGGAAGGAGCTGACAGCTGCAACTGCTGAGGTAGTGGTCCTTGGCCAGAGCGGCCAAGACCGCACCGGGGATGTTGAGTGGCTGCCCCTGGAGTAGTTCGAAGTAGCAGCACTGAATGACAGAAAAGTCCAGGTTAAGACCAAGTGTTAATTTTTTTCCCCCAATATTTTTACAGCATACCCAATGACATGCAACAGCATTTAATTCTAATCCAACAGAATTTTACACATACAATACTGGTCACATATACTGTATCACATTTACTACATACAGCACAACACACACACTCACACAGACACACACAATACACACAGTATAGTATTAAACATGCTGTGACCATGTTCTGTGAGTCAGTCATGAAAACAACACACAAGGTGAAAGGGAGCATACATTTCATGACTGAAAGCAGAATTGTGGGAAATCACAACCGCACAGAAATGAAGATTCCAGACCGTCTGCTTGAAATGACCGATGGTTTTTGAAGCCACAAAACATCAGAAGCTAGTGTGTCATATTTGAAGTGAAAGTCACATGAGAAGAGTTTGTTTTTGAGCCAAAAAATGCCTACAAATGTGGTACAAATTGGTGTCCTATGACTTTTTAAAGTATTTGTGGCATGTTTTTGTTGTAAAAAATATTAGATTGTTTGTTGTTGTTGTTGTTGTTTTTTTGTTGTTGTTTTTTTGCCGGGCAGCACGGGGCCTTCCAAAAGTAAATCGACCACGTCCCGGCGGACCCTCTCTAGAACTCTCTAGAACCGGGAGTAGAGCAATCGGGGGAAATGCGTACAGGCACAGCTTCAGCCAAGCCGGCACAATGGGAGGAAAAACCAAAGCAGCCAGTGAGTGTTCTCGTGAGAGGTGAACAGATCTATTTCCACTTGGTCAAACTTCCTCCATGTTAAAGGGATATTTCACAGCTAGAAAGATGAATGTGTATATTTAAATTGGGTCGTTTATGTAGTAGAAATGTGAAATTATTTTTGAAGTTGGTGCCTTCTAGACTGAGAAAAGCCAGAAAATGTTTGGCTCATGTGGATGAAAGACAACAACTCCCAGAATGCACTTGCTTCGCTGCCCTACGAGGCCACTCCCAAACCACGCCTACCGGTTACAGAGGGCAGTATCGGAAGAAACGATACAACTAGTCTACTAGTTGACTAAAAACTGATAGATAGATAGATAGATAGATAGATAGATAGATCCATGTGTGTATCAAAGATAGGGTGCTCTGTTACACATGCTGGTGGTGCCGTTTCCTCAGCAGATTCAGCGATTTGTTCCAGAAGAAAATGCCATCACTGAAATTCGCGACAGCAATTGGACTCTTTTTTGTCCATAGGCACACATCTGCTCCTCTGCTGCAGCAGCTGTACCGCCCGCCTCTTGTTCCTCCATCATCCGCAACTGTTTCTCGCTGTATTGCGGCTCGTACTGGTACTGGTACTGGTACTGGTCAAAATCCGCTTATGCCTAAGCTTTCTCCACAGTGCAAGAGTCTGTTAGCTTAGCTTAAAAAAAAAAGATGGCTGACACTATTTGTGCATTCTGTGAGTGAGATCCCACCCCCAATGGGTGGGTTGAAAACATGTGGAACTAGCTCCTCCTACTGGCTGTAGTCTCTAGCCTCTGGCCGAAAAAGCCTCAGATGACGATTTTTGCGTCATCTGAGTTATTTTTCCAATCACACAATACAGAAATCTCTCGTCTCAGGGGGACTTCTCATTTGTGAAGTATCCCTTTAACTCTACCGTCTTGGGGTGGAGTCTTCATTCCTCAGGCCTCAGCCCCTGTCTCGACAGGATGTCTACTCCAAGATTTTGGTCCCTGGGAATATACATTGCTTTGAGTGAGAAAAACTTGCCCTGGGACCACAGGAGAACCTGATGCGCTAGTCTATACAGAGGGTGCTGCCTCAGGCCATCCTGCCGATTATGTAGGAGACCACCGACGAATTGTCTGTTCGTACTAGAACATGATGGCCCCTGAGGTTCCAGGAGGAACTGCCTTAGGGCTAGAAGCACAGCCATCATCTCCAGGTATTTGATGTGCCACGAAAGAGGATGACCTCTCCACAGAACTCTGGTAAAGCGGCCCTACATGACTTCTCCTCAGCACGTGAGGGATGTGACATTAGTCACTGTTTTCCACTGACAGGAGTGAAGTGCTGTCGCGACACCACTAGGGGCCTGCGCAGAGTAACAGGACCTCTTCCCAAAGCCTTATTCGCCTTAATAACAGTAATCAGATCTGTCTTCAGCTTAGAAGACTTCGGGTGAGTGTTGCTACGACTCCCATGCTTTTTTGGGGGAAGGTAGCAGAGAGGCAACATTCTCCTTCTGCTGCTGCAGGTGTGAGGAGCTGGCGGATGATTTGTGGGGGTGCTCCATGGCAGAACCCCTTGAGATCTAGAACAACTGAATTGTTTAAATGCGGCTGACTGTCGCATCGCCACTTGAAACCTCTCGACGACAGTATTGAAGGCATCGCTAAAGAGGGCAGAAAGTGAAAGTGGAGCATCGATAAGGACGATGAGGGCCTTGTCCTTCTCACTGATGCCTGACAAGTTCAGCCACAAATGCCTCTCCATAGCCGCTAATGCTGCCACGGAGCGGCTGATGGAACTGGCTGTCTCCTTTGTTTCCCAGATAAACAAGTCTGCAGCCCGACAAAGCTCTTTAAAATCGTTGAGCCCGACCTCCCCGCTGTCATCTAAATCTTTGAGAAGGTCAGCCTGGTATGCTGCATGATGCCCATCGTGTGCAGGCACGAACCAGCCTGACTCGCCACCATATCTGTGCACGTGCATGCTCCGCTATGAGGCAGATAACACAAAGCGAGTTCTTCTGTGTACACAGTCACGTTTCGTCATGACGCAACACCAATCGAGATTGGACTAGTTCTACACATGCTTTAGACGCTATTATGCTGGAGGTGTTTCTCAAAGTGTCGTTTTTGATGACTAAGGGAACTTTCATTTTTGTTCTCAATGTTCATACAAATTGTATTATTGGAACTGCAGTTCAACCCTGAGACCTGATGAATTGTAAGAAATATGATGATGAATGTTTTTATTTGAATTCATAGAAAATCAGATACTATAAACCAACAATATTTCCAAACTAGTTAGCCCCTACTGAGGTAATTTAGGGTAAATATGCAACCTTGTTACACATCTATTTTTTCTTTAATTTAATTTCATGTTTATTACTACAGAATTACAAAATCATACAAATCAGGGTGCAGACTGTATTTAGAGATTTAACAAATATAGATTCAAGTTTTGCAAAACTTGTATACATTGAGAGTTGAGAGGCAGGATTTAATACAGCAGTCATTTATTTAACTTTATAAACAAGATAACAGAAACTCAGGAGAACTAGATAAATGTATCCAACTTAGCATTAACATGAGAATGGACAGGAATTAACAGAATGTTGGGGCTATATATTCAATTCAATTCAATTCAAATTTATTTGTATAGCGCTTTTCACAATACACATTGTTTCAAAGCAGCTTTACAGAAAGTGCATTAAAAATGTACATAGAAAATACAGTTAGTTCATCATGTATTAATTTAGGGCATAACATATCGCCGGCGTTGAGTCGTCTCTTCACAGGCGTCGAGTCGTCTCTCCACAGGCGTTTAGTCGTCTCATCACAGGTGTTGGATCATCCGAAGTCTCCGTGAGAGGCTGGAGCTGACGAACGCTATTTACCTCGGGACTTGCGTCCCGAGATAACAGCAGAAAGGCAGATGAGAAATAATTAGCGTAGCTGATGTTCATAATATTAATGCATTCGATCTGATTCGGCAGTAGTGTAAAAGGTAAGCATTATGTGAATGCGTGGTTAAAGAGATGCGTCTTTAATCTGGTTTTAAACTGGGACAGCGAGTCTGAGCCTCGAACAATATCAGGAAGCCTATTCCAGAGTTTAGGAGCTAAATGTGAGAACGCTCTCCCTCCTTTGGTGGATCTGGATATCCTAGGAATGACCAGAAGCCTCGAATTTAGTGATCTTAAAGAGCGCAACGGATTGTAGGGCGATAGAAGGTCCGTTAAATAGACTGGAGCTAAACCATTTAGGGCTTTATAAGTCAGTAGCAATACCTTGAAATTGATACGGAACTTAATAGGTAACCAATGTAGAGATGATAAAATTGGTGTTATATGATCATATTTTCTTGATCTAGTAAGAACTCTAGCGGCTGCATTTTGGACTAACTGTAGCTTGTTTATTGAGGATACAGGACAACCAGCTAATAAAGCATTACAGTAATCTAGTCTCGAGGTCATGAATGCATGAACTAACTTTTCTGCATCAGAAACGGATAGCATATTACGTAGCTTAGCAATGTTTCTGAGGTGGAAAAAGGCTGTTCTTGTAACATATGAAATGTGATATATACACAGAGTAAACAAAATTAAGCTTAATGAAACAGGTGAAACTAATCAGTTATTATGGAAACAAGCTGGCACTCACTGGCAAGCTAAAGGTAAACTAACAATGACCGGGAACACCATAAACACATAGACGTGTGATCTGTGATACATCAACGTTCCGCCATTTTGCTGAGGGCAAGACTGCGCTGTAAACAAATGCAAGTAAACGGGTGAGCTGCGGTTTTCCTGGATAAAAATAATAATAACGTTTACATTTATCAACCGATTTCAGTGGTTTGTACATGGTGTACGTTACTATTACTAATTATATAATGATCAAAATTTTTTTATGTCTTGTTTGTGAAAGGTAATTCCCCAAAACTAGTTTTCAATTGTGCGGGGATTTGTACAGCCCCATGCAGCACACGAAACAGGCATTTTTCTCAATTCCCGTAATGAGAGGTTTGGGAAAGTTGCCCTCCGCAATATGGCGGTGCCGTTGATGTATGCTTCAGCGGCCAATAGGGCGTCTATGTATTTATTATGTCTATGGGGAACACAGCAAAATAGGAAAAGACCAAAACCAAACTAAAACACAAATCAACTAACAGAACTAAACAAGTCACACGTGACAATGGGGTTGACAATCAATCAACATTTAAGCACATTTTACTGAAACTTTGTTTTTTAAAGAAAAAAATTATGTATATGCAATGTGCCCAATAGTTATTATTATTTAAATATATTTTTTTTATTTTGATTTTTTTATTATTATTATTTGATTGCTTGCATGGGTATAAATTAAGAAAATAAAAATGCTTTTGATCGGCCAGTTATTTGATGAAAGTGATAGCGATCAGTTATCTGCACACATCTACGGTACTAAAAGGAAGGAAAGAGTAACAAAGCCTCTTTTTCCGGCCGCCCCTTTTGGCTTTCTGTGTGCTAATACTCAGAGGACTCACTCAAATGACTGAAGGGCTGTGTAGCAGCCACTTGCGGTCAGCTTTATTTATTTAATTATTAATTTGAAGCCTCACCACCAACACTTTGGATGGACCCTAATTGATGTGAATTGACGCTGCTTGCCATAGATAATGGCTTCTTGGGTGACTCTCTCTACCCACAGTTCATTCAGTGTCGCCACACAGCAACTTAACTGCCCTTAAAATGTCGGCCCGCAACATGGGAGCTGTTGGGCAGACAGGATTATCAGTCTTTGTTATCGTGGAGTGTCTATTATGCACAGGCCTTCTATTCACAATGGACCTTAAAGAGTGTGTCAGAGCAAGCCACATAGCAAACTAGCCCACTGACAAACACACTAACATAACCAGCTCTTGGCCACAATGCACAGCACCCCAGTTCAGGTAAGAAAGCGGATATGCATTAGATATATATTTGTGGATTTTTTTGGTACATGATTCAGAAAAGTATAGAGGTCACAACCCTGATTTGTTGCTTCAGTATTGGGGAGTAAGTAACTAAAATTAGTAACACTACTAACTACATTTTGCAGTTGCATGACCCTAGCTGAGATATTTTTTTAAACATTGTAGCTTTTATAGAAACAACAGGTTTTTCCAATAAATAAGGGTGTTTCCGTGTATTGCATGTCACTTTGCATTGCACACACAGCAGTCTCCTAAAATGTCTTTCTCAAGTAGCATGGGGAAGTTCATTTTAAAATAACTAATAAAAAAATTATTGAATGATTCATTTGAGTGTGAAAAATGGTATTTTCGAAATCTTTTGTGTAGCAAAACAGGTCAGTGCTTTTTATTTTTTAATTTTTTAAAAAATTTTTATTCTATCTGTTTAAGTTTAATGGGTCAACCAAATTAAGCTTCTCGTTGTTTTGTGCCAAACTGCCCATTCTGTAAAATTGCATTAAAAAAATAACTAACACTGCTGAGTTTGGAGCTTTGGTACTGTTATGAAGTTCCTGTCAAAGCTTGGTTTTAAAACAGGAACTAGCAGCAAATTGTAGTTAATGAAGCAAAGTTATTATAAAACCCTGAACACTGTGACACTTTTGACAGTGAACAATGTGGCGGCCTTTGCTCATAAGGTGTAGAAGTGTTAGCATGTCAAGCATGTAGTTTCTGATCAGCCTCTGTGCTAGTGCGAGAAAAATGATTTGGTGTCCCTGCGGTTCCTTGAGGAGAACTGAGTTTTCTGGCGAAAGGCAAGCCTGCTGCGTGTCTAATTTATTCATTATTCTTTCCCCTCTCTCTCTCTTTCCTTTGCGTTTTTCTTCTATTCTCTTCCTTGTAGCCACCACTGAGTTAATGCTTATTACAACAAATTATGTGTGAAACTTCTAAACTCTGTGTTAGGAGCGCAGGGGATAATCCACTTTGCGACCGATTGAAGAGATCCAGCCTCATGGGGTGCGGACATGCTCACTTCAGACGTATCTTTGGAAATCCCACATTTTGCCTTAATATGTATTACCTCAAATTCCTAAATCAAATATTCACTGACCCGGTCTTGCTGCTACAATTTAAACAATACAAAAATCTTTAATCAAGACTGACTGCATGATTATTTCACTGGATGTTTGTCAATGCATGATTCAATAACTGTTGAGTGCAAAGAGGGAGGGCAATTGTCTTCAACAAACAGAGAATATAATCCAGTATAAAGAGTTTATGCAGGGATTTGTCCAGAAGTTTAATTGTTAAAAGATTGTTATTGCTTAAATTGATATTTTAGGAGAAATTTCTTTTTTTTTAGGAGAAATGTCGTCTTCTTTTTTTTTAAGCAGATATGTCATGGTTCCATCTAGATTAACTGAGTTTATTCAAGTCAAAAATATTATTTAATTTGACCAAGTCAACCAGACTGTATTTGGTTATACTCATAAAATAATATTTTTAAAGATCAAGGTAGAAACAGCTTCTTACCTCATTGGTTATTCCTATTATCTTAAAGGTGGGGTATGTGATTTGCAAAACGGCCGGCATTTTTTGAAAATACACAACTCAAATGGTCCAACCTTCTTTTCTCCAACGCTGGCCCTGATTCGCGTGAGGGGGATGGGGTATGGGGGGAGGGGGGTATGGTACGACCGTTTGATTGACGGATTTACTGTCCAATGATTCTAGGTGGTCTTGGAAATGATTGGCTGGAGTTTTTCGAGTCCTGCCCGTTCCACAGATGATTAAATTGCTTAATTTTCATTTCAGCGCTTCTAACTCAGTGGCTGTAAGTGGGTTATGAATAGGATTTCAAGTGATTTAGAAAAAATGGACAAAAAAAGAGAATCACATACCCCACCTTTAATTTCCATATATGTCTTAACATATTGGATTTGTCTTAAATATTAAAATGTATCATAATGTCATAATTTTAGTTTAGTTTTTTCTTTCACAACACTTCAATTAAGTGGGTTTTAATCATTTCACTCTTTTGATTTGAGTGGATATTATGGAGTGGACATTTTTACTATGTCCATATGCACTTCTAACATGAAAACATGGCATTTTATTATTATATTTATTCATTTTATTATTATTATTAGAAATGATATATTAAAATATTTCCAACAGAACGTCTGTGCGTGTGTGGTCCTGGTATTCCCTACGTTATGGGGACCGAATGTCCCCTCACAGTAATACCAGTAAATTTTGACCTTGTGGGGACATTGTTTTAGTTCCCATGAGGAAACAAGCTTATAAATCATACAGAATGATCTTTCTTTAAAAATGTAAAATAGCAGAGATTTCTGTGATGGATAGTTTTAGGGGTAGGATTAGTGTAAGGGAATCTGGCCATAAAACATGAAAATGTGTGTGTCTCTCTCTCTCTCTCTCTCTATCTCTCTCTCTCTCTCTGTGTGAGTGAATATCCAATATGTAATCAGTTTTTTTTCTGAATCCTCAAAATCACGTTTGTTTATGTCAGGAAGTGACATTTTTGGTGGGAAAACAATAGCTCAAACATCAGTGCATTCTTGATTAATTGTATCTTGTTCTGTGGGGTTGATTGGCTTGTCTCAATTTAAAACGTTCCATTCTTGTTTTGTTGAATGTAGAAATCCATTAACTCAATGAATACATATGACAGCCTCAAGTAAGATAACTCTCAATCCCTCACTGAGCAACCAACTTAGCTCTTTACTTTCATCCTGTTAGGCACTATTTTTATTTGGTCTCATTCAGGCCTAAACTGTATGACATTCATCCATATGTCTGATATACTTTAAGCATATCTTAATATCCAGGCTTTTTGGTTCATGCTTTTCCTGCTTTATCGTCTTGAAGGCATTTAAGCTATACCTATTTCTCCTCATTGTGAACACACGGCCCTGTTAGAGGACTGAATGTGATTTATCTCTGTTTGCTCGGATTCCTTTTAAATTGCTTAATGGTTTGAAACTCCTCTCTGACAGCAGGCCATTAGAGACTGCTTGTATGGAGATAATTTGTGGTGAGGCAGGACAGTGGCCATAATGGATGTCTTGTGTCTTATGTAATTGTAACCTGAGAGGTATTGAATGCACTCTCTCATGAATACTTTGCGGTCATCAATGTGAAAACAAAGACTCGCCTGGCTGCCAGCGGTGCGCCGACCATTTTACCGTTGCTCTGGTGTCTATATTTATTAAATGAGGAAGATCAAAGTGAAAAAAAAATTAACTTAATTCATCACAGAATATCTGATGGTCAGTTACGGCTTAAAGTAAAATTTTCGTTGTCATTATCTAAAGAAAAAAAATGTTTATAAACTTTTTTTTTTATTTGCTTTATCTTTATAGTCGCACAAATATTGGCAATTTATAATTAGGGGAGATCCAGTTCGGACTGTTTATAGCTCTGACAGCTGCAATTGCTTCATATTTAATATTGAAAACAGCAGAAAATATGATGAAATACTACAGTATGTTTTGCCAGTGGTTTGTGGATATACTGTATAATGTAGGAGATTTTATCAGGGCAGATGATTTGAGTGGGATCAGACGAACCCTCGGACCAGCTGCTGCTGTTGGTTCAGGGATGGAGAGATTTACAGTGAAGATCTTTCCAACACATGAAATTCTGCTGACTCACGTACTCAACTGTCTTGGGAGGAGGTTTTGCTCTCACTTCGGCTCAGTTTAGTTCAGAGGAGTCAAGATATCTTTTTATTTGGTAACTTCTGTTTTATTTATTAGAACTTTGTGAGAGAGAATTGGGAAAAAAAAGAGAGAATCAAAAAGACAAATACCCACAAATAAATGCTAACAGGCCACGGCTTCATCACAAGAAACGCACCAGTATGTCTCTGGATCATTCGTAAAAAATATATTTTATTTAACTGATCGCACATTACTGTCAACCTAAGAGTCCTCAACAAAATGTTAAAGAAAATGCATTGTTTTTAATAGCTATTTCTAATAAAGTCTAAGTAAAAAGTTTGTCTCGCACAACCCAAATTGTCTTTTTGTCATCCCTTACACATTTGTACAAAAATGTAATATTTGTAGGTAAAGGGTTAGCTCACCCACAAATTAAAATAATGTCATTAATTACTCACCCTCATGACGTTCCAAACCCGTAAGACCTTCATTGATCTTCGGAACACAAATTAAGATATTTTTGATGAAATCCGAGAGGTTTCTGAACCACCCATATGCAGTAACGTCAGATGGCGAGAACGGAGTGATTTGAAATGTTATAAAAGTGACACAGAGGTGGCATTTTTATGGTGAGTAGATATAGTATGGACATTTATCTGTTTAATAAAATATCTTAGAGTTCATTGTAAAGCATTATCTATTGTGAAGGGTCATGTCATGGGCTGTTTCATGAATTTGTTTTCAAGGAAGTACTGTGTCTATTAATGGGTGTAGCTACAGTATCGTCTTCAGCTAGTCAGCTTGAGATCCTTTCCATCTAAACTGGTTGTATCTCTTAAGCTAGTTGTGATGTTTAATGAGCAGTAGGATAATCTCTTTCTCTTTTTAGTTATGAGAAAGAAACCCTATTCATCCTCAGTTACGCGCAACCAAAACAATGTTCATTCGCAAAATGCATGCTGTTTTGCATTTGTAACTGCTAGAGGGCCAAAAGTTCAAGAGTAGGCTACCTTTAAATGTAAAAACTAAATAAAAAATTTGTTGAAACATTCTATGTAACATACATAAACTGATTAGTATATGTACTTTTCTGGGGGTCTTGCACTCTGGATTGTCGCTCACATTAGACTTTTCCCAAATCACTTGCATTCACTCATAATTTCTTGTCTTGTTTTTTTTTTTGTCGAAGATACAATTTAATGTTCA
Source organism: Semotilus atromaculatus (assembly GCA_031834385.1). NCBI lineage: Eukaryota > Metazoa > Chordata > Actinopteri > Cypriniformes > Leuciscidae > Semotilus > Semotilus atromaculatus. The sequence continues at coordinate 23,484,502 of JAULUF010000020.1, read as the reverse complement.
GTTGTTGGGGAACAAATTTTAAAGTCCAAGAATCTACTATTGAAAACTCCATATTGATTGACAACTAATCTTAAGAGGGATGTCACCAAGAGACAATAAAAGTGTCAAAAAGGGAATATATTGTTACATTTGGAAATGAAAATGAAATCTTTAAGACTATTTAAAACAATTTAAGAGATTTAAGATATTTCATGCTCACTAGTCAAATAAGCAAATGTGACACTGACCATGCATGTTAACATCTTTGTACAACAGGTCAGACTTCCCTGCTTTCATTGAACCACAATCAATTTGTTTAGTCAAAGGTACTGAGGGATGCTTCTGATTAGAATCCAAGCCGCTGATGATGATGAAATATGTAAATAAAGTGAAAGTGTTTTTTGATCATTCCCATCCATCTTTAATGATTCAGAGAAACTGTGAAGATTAATCGCAACCTCGCTGCAGCCAAATCATTTACACGGGTTAATGTAGCATGTGCGAAGCAGTTCCACCTCTCTGAAGAGAGTCATTCGGTGAAGGTACACTCCTCTCTTTGTATGCTAATGAGTTAGTAGTTTTTATTTAAATCAATCACTGCAGCGTGATTAATTAAAGCACAGCTGTCACTTTGAATGGCAACTTGAGGAAACCAAAGTGCTGCATGTAGAACACACTTGATATGTGATCTTCCGGGCCGATAGGTAATTTTCAGAGCTTTTTCTTGGCGTGTGGTCAGTGAGTTATGAGATAATATTCTCTCTGTGATACTTTGGTGATGTGAGATGCCTGTTGAAAGCATGTCACAGTTTTATAGTGTCTTTTATCTTCTAAGGGTCTCCTTTAGATTTATTCCTCAGGGTTAAAGTATCGTATTATGACAGATGTGGTTTCAGCTCGAGCCTCTGTGCTCAGGTGAAAGAGTTGTTTAGAGCAATGTTCATGTTTATAGAGACTCACAGGTGGGATGCATATTCATCCTGCATTCTAAAGCGATCAAAACTAGGCTAATGAGGTGACCCAGATACAGCACATTATCCATGCATATGAATCAGACCATCATTAGCCAATTCAGTTATGTCAGGAGAATTTCATCAGCTGGATGTGCACAGTTGCTCTCACTTCTCACACTGGCACCGTTAATTAAGGCATATCAGTAAAATGCTTCTAAAAAAGTATGCAAGTGTGTGTGTCCATATGCAGAACAATCATAGTGGTGTGGTTTTTTGTCCGTTTCTTTTGCTTCTGCATTGCAGATTTTCGTGAAACATAAACAAAACAGAAATTCCAAACTTCCAAACTTGCAGTGTATGAATTTATATTATCTGTGCAGGTGTTGTTGCAGTTGGTAAAGTTTCAGAGGGAAAACAAGCCAGGTGTCCAAACTACTGCAAAACTAAAGAAGAATCTGTGTATGTTGCAATATACTTTTAAAACATGCTCTAATCACTCAGAATTTGTGGAAGCAGAAGCAGCATTTTCTTTTTATTTCAAAAGAAGTTTCGATGAAATACAAAGTTGCATACTCACAAAACAATGTGTTTAAATATTATATATATATATATATATATATATATATATATATAGATAGATAGATAGATAGATATAGTTGTTGTTGTTGTTTATAACATACATGTTTTAGGTACTTAATTACAGTTACTAGCAGAACATAATTAGCTTACAAGTTTTGATTCATTCCAATTATGTTGTACATTACCAACTCTGTGATGTTTCAAAACCAATATTATACTGTTTTAAGGAGGTATGATTATAATTTCTGTTTCATAAATATGCTCTTGCTAAGCTCAAGCACATAAACTTGATAATCACAATGGCAAGAAACTTAGCAACATTACTAAAATTAAATCAGTGAGGGATTGAGAGTTAGCTATAATGTCACATTTTGATCATCATACTAAATTCTGTATTTTTTAAAGGATGCAATGCTTTAGAATGAGGCTTTAGAATGATGCATGTCAGGTAATATCACAAAACATCACAGAAATCACACTAGTTTGTGCATTTACCATCAATAATTAATCGACGATGATGTAATTAAGCAACTGTTTTTACATAGGCCTATGTATATATAGAGAGTTGTTAGTTAGTTAAAGGGATATTGCAAAACTCGAACAGGATGGACATGGTACCGAACAGATATTGGACAGGACGGGCAGAATATTACTGTAAAATGTTCTAAAAAACAGGGATTTACTGTATGTATTTACTTGTATTTATGTAAAGATCTAAATTCTAATTCAATGCTGCAAGATTATACTACAATCTTTAGCATAACTTTAGTCAGATTAGATTTACAAAAGATTTTATTTACTAATATATCCTTAAACATAAGCAGAGGTCTTAGCTGAAGTAGTTTTTTTTTCTGATCCAAACTCGAATTTTACGGTTTTAAGGACACACGTAGAGGCCCAAAATTGGTTTTAAATACACTGCAGAGGTTGGCCATAATCAGCTCATAACATTCATGCCATAAAGTCTTGTATACATTTCAGAGCCTACAGTTTAAATGAGCCTCAGGCAAGCTGTTCTATTCAAAGACGGGTTTAACACTGCAGGACCCTTCTGGGGAGAATGAGGTGAACTCCTGAGTATGTTTCAAAGAATCTGTAGAAAACTCTAAATCAGTTACACCAGAGGCTGGATAGATAACAGACAGACAGACACCATCAAATTAGATCCCCTAAATAAATTACACAAAAGAGTAAAGAGTCCTAAAGTCAAAACACTGTTAACTTAGAAATGGTGGGAAATAAAGAAATAAATTATTTGTAGTTACATAGTAGATCATTTTTAACAGTTTCAGTTTGGCACTGTTTTGAGAACATATTTAATATAACATATAATAATTTTACCACTGGACTATATTTTCTCTCTTCACAATTATAGACATTCAAAGGTTTGGAGGAAGTAAGATAAAATGAAAATGAAATTAATCTTTTAATTTAGCCAGGACACAATGCATTAATAAGTTTGTTTCAAAGCAGCGTTTACAGCAAACACATGATGTTTCTACATTACAATTGAGAGTGACTGTTATCAGAGGTGACTGTGTCAAAGTAATGTCCATATGTCAGAAATATACAGTTCTAAGATTGTACAAATCATGCAGTTAGCTAACATCATGTATTCATTTAGGCAGAAACAATGAGCTTTATAAAGCAATTTATTACAGGTTGTGATCATAATAATTACAATACATTGAAAATCTATCTATAAGTTTACAAAAGATTTCTATAGATTTATTTCAAATTAATTCTGTTGTTTTGAACATTCTATTAATCCTGCTGCCCACAAAAATATTAAGAAACAAACACTCTTGTTTTCAACTGTGATAATAATAAGAAATTTTTCTTGACCAAATTAGCATATTAAAATGATTTCTGTATGATGAAATGACACTAATAAGTAATGGCTGATTGAAAATTCAGGTTTGCCAATAGTATTTGAACATACTAACAATAAAAACGGTTATTTTAAATTGCAACAATATTTGAATTTATTACTGTTTACTTTATTTTTGATAAAATAAACACGACCTTGGTGAGTATAAGAGACCTTTCAAAAGCATTAAAAACCAGTACAATATAGTTCTAATTATATTAAAGACAGTTAAGAACTTAGCATATGCAAAAGTTTGAGCTGGATTACATTTTTATTCAGTTGTTATTTTGACTATAGAACAGGCTTATTTGCAAATTTAAAATTATTTAATCATGCAATACAATACAAAATTTAGTAGTAGAAGTGTAAATGAACAAATATGCCGAATAATACATTAAATACAAAATTTGGAGATTGGAGAATGGTGATGGTGCAGTTTGTAGCCGTAGCTGCCACCCTGATTCCCAGGCTCACAACAGAGAGGCAAGCATGGAGAATTTCAGCTCTGCACTTTTTCAATGGAGGAAATCAGAAATGTATGTTAATGTATGATAATCTGTGAAAATGACATGCAGATGAGCATTTGAATCTACAATAGAGCATAAGACTGATGCTACATATGCATATGGAGAGAGATGCCATGGTAGAATGCACACTTACAAAGAACAGTGATCAATCTGTAAATGTATCCTGCACAGTTGTGATTATTGACGTTCTTTACTATCTTTAACCTCTGTCATGTCCATGATCTATATTTAGCTGAATTAATAAAGCTGTCACAGAGACAGTTTAAACATGAATGGTGAATGTAAAAATAATTCAAGGCCAAAAACTATTTTCTCTTTGAGCGCGTGCCATAGTCTCCAGGGTAAAATTCAACACCAAAAGCCAACAAGACAGTCAGAACATAACCAAAAACATTTACCATAAAAGCTCTCATTAAAACCATGAACATCATAGTCCCTCTTTTTAGACTAAACTAATTTGAACATTTACTTGTGAGTGATAACAGTAGAGGGCACTACACCATCATTTACCAGCCTCGCACGCTCAACATTCTCTGATCAGAAAGAGTTCAGGGTTTGTGTTAGGAGTGTGATACTTGTGAACTACAAAAATGAGAACACAAAATGTGCAAAAAAATTAATTACAACCTCCTTTACAAAATATCCGAAATATCATAATGATTGTTTGTTAAATACATTTCTGGATACACCGTTTAAAGCAAGAACACAGTCCAGAGAATCAACACAAACTACACAGCAGAAATAATGAGATGTAGAAAATAGATGAGGCTACGCATGATCCGCCTAAACCGCCATTTAACTTTGTTCACAGGACATTAATCATATGTGAATGCAATGTGACTGATTGGCTTTTTTTCAGTCCAATTTAAAATGTGAAAATAACTGTTTAATCGAATGCTGTTAGTTGCCATTCTGCTTGAGATACACCTCCTAAATGTCAAAGAAATACCTGAAGTCTTTGATTAGATACCAGACCCTCCGAGACACATGAGATAATGGCACGGTTGTTTATTTAAAGTCCTACAAACATGAGCGTGTAAAGAAAGGTTCTTGATTATTTATAAACACGTGGACAGAGTTTCATTTCACCCTGTTCCGTCCGTGTGGCCGTCTAGAGCAGCAGGCTTGAGCTGCAGGAGGTTAATGTTACAGTCCAGGCCACATATGTTCAAGGAATCTACCTGCCTCCATTCATGTAATCAGACATGCCTGCACAGCAAGACGCCAACCAAACTCACTTTAAGTCACAGGATCGCAAGCAAAGCAAATCGCTTTAATGTTCCTCAGCAGTTCTTTTATTAATGATGGATCCTCAACCTCCCGTAATGCTTCATGTGATCGGCCGCTTCCTGCTCTCCCCTCTCCTCATGGCAGATACATACTTTCAGCCAGTAAAACACGAACCCTGAATCAATTTCATCCACTACATTCATTACTGAATCATATTGACTTTGTCTAAAGTATAAACGTATTTACATAATGTACAACTTTTTTGAGACCTATAGGTGTCCTCTTATGACTGGTAGGAATTGAAATCCCACATTCGGACTTTGCATTCAAATGTGCGTCAATAGAACGACAATAGAATAAAACTGATCCTGGCAAGTGCTAAGCATTTGTTTCTCACTGTTAAAGTGTACAATTATTTTTAGGGTTGTTTTTAATACAAGGTCAGATAGCAAGGAACATACGGCTAGGGACAATTCCAACATGGCCCACACTGTAAAAAAAAATAGTTGGATTAACTTAAAAAAGTAAGTTACCTGGTTGCCTTAAAATTTTGAGTTCATTGAAATAAAAAATTGAGTTAATACAACAAAGGAGATTGGTTTAATAAATAGAAACTCAAAATATTATGTTCTCTGAACTACATTAATTATCTAAGTTGATTTGACAAAATATAAAAAGTTGTGAAAACAAATCATCAAAATTCATTTTTACAGTGAATGTAATAAGTCCAGGAATGTACTTATAGCCAACTACACAACTGCATACCGACTAGATCGTACTTCATCAACAGTTAAGAATAATGTTTTTCACTGATCTCAAGATATGTGATTTCATGTACAGCATTATTTGACTGAGTGTATGTCTGTTCTGTCTCAAGGATTCCAGAGGCCAGTCTTTTGAAATCACACTGAAGTTTAAAATTAAACTTGAAAATTAAAAGTCAGATTTGGTAAATGTGCTTAATGTATCAAAGAAATACAAGGACATTATATTTAATTAAGATATTTAATCAATGCCATTTAATGCAATTAAAATAATATCGACCCATTCATTCCTTAAATTGAATATTCTACGAACCTCCGAGAATTCATAAACAATTGTAGGTCTCCAAAGTTGTTCATAAATGAAAGGATTGGATGCTCTCAATACATTGAAATTGTAAAAAAAATCTATGTCTACTAGAACGACACTGTATGAAGGAATTCCTGTAGAATACTAATTAGAGCACATTGGATTTCTTGAGAATCAAACCTGTGAACTTGGCATTGCTAACGCCATATGCTCTACCAGTTGAGTTACAGAATCAATAACCATATGGGACCACGGGGCCATCTTGATCCTCTAGCCTCTCTTTCCTGCCGCTTGCTTTCTGTTAAAGCAGCATTTAGCTTTTACAAAAACAGATTTGCCTTTATTCAGTTTTGTAATTAAAAGGTTTTTATATTTCTGAATGTCACCCTTTAACAGAAGTTTTCTCTGAAGCCATCAACGAAATGTCATTGCAGTGACAGCCTCTCATTGAAATTCAGTGTTTCTTTGTCTTGTTCAATCATTTATTATTAATTCAATTATATTTCTTATTCAGATCGTGAGTGGCTCTAATCTGGGATATTATTGAGATTCTGAATTATTGAGAATACCATTAGAAATCGCTCACCTTGGGGAAAGAATTTGTCGTCTTTGGGAGTTTTATGTTCATCCATTATAAGTTTCTCACATTGGAAGCTATTCGAAACCCACCCCAATGAAATCTTAACAAGACTCAAGTTTTGTGAATATTTTAAATTTTTTGCCCATCACAGAATTAGTAACCAGCACTTAAAGTCTTGCTGTTGCAGGACAGAGAATGTCATCACACAAAGAACACAATTTACTTCAGAATACTGAGTGTGACAAGAAAATAAAACTCTCCTTTAGAAGTTACATCCCAGGTTTGACTGGCAGAGTCCTCAGACGGCCTGTTGCACCCTTGTCTAAGCGTATTTGGAGAATGATATCGGTTCTTTGAGTGCATTCTTGCTGACAGGCTTTCACCCACATCCAAAACCACTTTTGTTCTCATTTTGGTGCCCATGGCTGCTCTAAAGCCCTGGAGAAACATATTCATTTTATACTGTTCAACAAAAATCCACATTCACAGCAACGTACGAAATTCCACTACTGTGTGGACCAGCAGTGTGTCCTTTTATACATTTAAAAGAGAAAAAGTAATCGAACTGAGAACTAATTACTTTAAAATGTATGTTATTACGTGCTCTTTTCTAGACCACATGACTTACATTTGTAATGTTTTATCTTTATATCACAAAGGCTTGATACCTCTTTAATCTCTTTTGAATCTTTAAAATATCCCTTTTCACTTGGAAATAGGTTGAACAATTAAAACATTTCCTAAAACATTTTGTCTGTGTGTGTGTGTGTGTGTGTGTGTGTCTGTTTAGAGTTTAAAGCTGAAACTGGAATTTTTGCACCACTACAGAATTGCAAAAATAATGTTTTCAAAAATTCTTGAACACGCCCGCCCCAAACTCACGCCATTGGTTGAGCCTGTTGCTATGTCAGGCTGGTCAGGATTTTTAAACAGAGCAATATTTCAATAGTTCCACAGAGGATGAACTAACACAAATTATTTGTTGAGTTGTCTCTGCATTATAAGCTGCGATCGGAGGAAGTAATTACATCCAAAAAAATTACGCACTTCAAAAAATAACTTTAGTCTCTTTTCTGCGCCAGTGGTGATTTTAACCTTCTCAGGATGTATCTTTATCTTTTCTCCCGTGTATTAATTCATGCTGTTTATGCTTTAGTAATGATTCTTCAGTGGGAAAATTTTTAACGATCTGAAGACCTTAAGAAGGTTTAAAAAACATGATGTTTTAGAGACATTACCAAGACCTTTTAAAATTCTTGGCACTCGTATGTTTTTTCAGGGAAAGAGAGGTGAGATTTGGGACACCCACACTAATTTTCCCTCTCTGCAGATGAAAAGTCTGATTAGCTGGATGAAAATGAAAATATTTCTCATCAACATTAAAAGAAGAGGAATAATTTTGAGGTTTTGATATGGGGTTATAAAGAATTAGAGCCGTGTCTGTCAGGATGATTGATTTCAGTGTGTGCAAGAGGTCATCTTTCATTTCCAACCCACCGAGATAAAGTTGGGAATATGACAGTCTCAATGGCATTTAAATCAGGGATATATCTGTAACTTGTCTATAACGCTGAAACTAATCCCTAGAAGCAACACATTTGTCTCGGATGAAGCAGTAAAGCCAGTATGAGAACAGTCCACTGCTTTATTAATGAGGTGTCTATATTGCAAACTCATATTCATGTTCTTTTCCCCTATCTATTTTTTGCTGCAAAAAGACATTTGAAATATTATTTATTACGATTCGTATTAGGTGGCTTTCAGAAATATATAACTGAGATCGTTTAGATTCATGTTTTTCATGGTGTTTATTTGGATCACGATCAAAACTACAGAATATGTGAAGGGCAAAAAAAAAAAGGAAAGAAAGAAAGAAAAATGTTTTAGTAGTTAAACTGAAAAAAAAAAGAAGCAAGATTAAGGTTAAGACACACACTAAAAGTACAGAGTCCATCCCTGCACCCTGTGGTTTACAGTATTTGTTAATATTGGTTCAGCTGGAGACTGCAGGAGCGCGTAGTGCGGAAAAGCGCAGCTCAACCCCTTCCGCCCCGCAGCTAGAGCAATCCAGGGCTGCCTGTCACCACGGTGAGTTCCTCTGGGCATGAAGACATGAGCTAATGGAGAAGGAGCGAGCGAACACAGTCTCGGGGGTCCTGTACACACACAGGGTGAAATAGAGGTTATGGAGCTTCTTAAATTTTTAACCGTGCAACCTCTCCAACACTGTAATTAGGCAGATAACCTGTTAGGCGCGTGGGGTTCCAACACAGATGCTTTAAACCTGATCGAAGCTCCAGGCAAATGGAGAAAAAAGTCAAAATGAATTTTACACTGCTTGGGAAATAGAGATTAATGGATTAAAAAATATATAAAAAAAGAAATAAAGGAAAAAGAAAAACAAGGAGAAAAAAACTTTCCCATGTGACGGAGACATGATTAATATTTTACTTTGGTTGAGTACAAAAGGATTTGGTAAAAAATTTAGATGCCGCATGGCCGTCTGTGGCATTCGAATATAGAAAAGTTGAGCAGAGTGAATGGTTTTATGCTTAATTAACATATAAATAGCTTTAAATTCCATGCAGTAATTTTCATATTGAAGGATTTACACTGTTTGCTATCTTAGATTTTAAAATGCTTTTCATAAAGCAAATGTCTTTTATTGCTTGCATTTTTGGAACTTTTCCTGCAGATCTCCTATAGGAAACAAACATGGATTACACAGGCTTCAACCTGATATATATGAAACAAATGCTCAGATGGTGCTGCTGGTTTTTGTGCTGGCACTATAGCACATGTATGACTTCAAACCACCGAATTCATGACATACAGCCCCCTATAAGTGCCATCTCCTGTCCTATTTCCACAGACAGTCAACAGGAACAGCAGGAGATGAGTGTGTGAGTTTTTCCTGTGCCGTGATCAGCCAGAGTTAATGTGATTTGAGCCATGTGAGTGATGTGTTGTGTTTTCTGCAGTTTGGTCGTGCCGGCTGATGGCATGCTTTAGTTTCAGCTCAGGTACGAGTAACTATGAAAATATCCAGAAACTTTATCATAATCGCAAACCCTTAAACTGAACATTCTCTGAAATAATAATGATAAGTAAATAATTAGTATAATAATTATTAGTAGTATTATTGGCACATCTTACGGAATTCCCCAACTTGAATTTATATTCTTATTTTGTATAGATTTTTCTCATTCTTTGGTATGTGCTCATGTGTTTAATTTTAAACCAAGTGTGGTTCTTCTAGTGAATAAAAAAAAAGAAAAGATAAATATATCCAATATTAAGGTATGGCTAGCTTCCAAACCAACTTTAGAGACATATAAATAAGGTCCTGACCTATTTATAATAATAAGAAAAAAGTTTAATTATATTTAATCTAATATTATTGCAGTTTTATTCTGTTCTGTTTTGTGATTTATCAAGAATAGTCAAAACCATTGTGACAACACACACACACAATGAATGAAAGGATGGTCCTACATGTAACATCAACAGTGTTTCACATGTCATACATGTTGAACTTTGATGATAATTCAATTCAGCCATATACTAAGAGTGTGACTTCACTTTTATAGGTCCCATCTGTTCAGATCTGTTCATTGTGGATATGTCTTTTTAGAAAGATGTCACAGCTGTTACAACGTAAATTTCAATGAGTGTGTTCACATGTACAACAAAAGCTGACAACTATCAGCAAATCAGCTCATTAAAAAAGTGAGAACAGATATCAATTCTCTGTGTACATTTGGAAATTGTATTTTATTTTTTGGCATCAAAACATACACAGACCACTGTCTGTCCAAAAGTACAAAAACATCTACACTTTATGTACCAACGAAAAAGATCACCCAGGTTTCTTCTGTGACTACTTGAGCCAACAGTCAACTACCATGAATGAACTAGCTATAACTTTAAGCTATTTAAAGCAGCACCTGACAGCAAGTCATAAAGTTTGCTGTCCTTGGTAGTCGCTTGGTTTCAAGGACTTGCTGTACATTAAACAGCAATGCCTGTGGGACTTTTTCTATGGTGAACAACGTGTGAACTTGTCTCCACTCCACTTCTTCTGTGTTTCTAATTAACGCTGATCACTCTTATACTTGCATACAAATACAGACTTAGATCACAAGTAAGACGCGCGCGAGCTGCTGCCATATGGTGCTGTCTGACGTCCAGAAATGAGGCCAGTGGTCCTGTCTGAGTTTTCAAACTGCCCACAGATTGTTACAATGCAGCATGGTACATTTGGACTGCCCTGATCTACTCTGCCAACCTGTATGTGTGTGTGTGTGTGTGAGTCACCTTTCTTGGTTCATTTTCTTCTTGAGTAACTTGCATTAGACATGCAAACTCTGGTTCTACTTTTCCGTTGGTTGTGATTTTGATTTAATTGCAGATACGGATTCTTTTTAAGGGTCATTCACGCAGAAAGCATTCTTGCATTCCATTTATGCTTTTTTGTTATTGTTGCACTCCATCGTGCTTTTTTTAAATGCAAAAATGCATTGTGAATACGCCTTTAGGCAGGTTAGTCTGGCATTGAGTGTGAGTTTTTTTTACTCTACAAAAACACGTGTAAAAAAACAAGATTTTGTGATTGCACGCAGCCTTTGAATCCCAAATTCTGGTTAAGAACCGTCCCCAAGTGTTCAAAAACATATGGAAACACTGCCATCCACTGAGAGTAACTCATCCACGTACCCTTCAAGCCATCTGTTCCGTGACATGTACGGCTAATTCACAATTCAACAGGAAAGTGGACCATTGAGGTGGACTCATTTAATCAATGACACATTAATAAATTTGTGTAGAGCAAGGGAAGGACAAGGCTATATAAACTTGTGCCGTGCTGATGACCAGTCTTTTGCGGTACAATAAAACGAGGTTGCGTTGGTCCACGGTTGTAAATTATTAATTGCTCTCCAAAGTATGAATGTTTGCTAAACAGCGAGGTCTTCTCTAGTTCAGTTCTTCTGCTCCACTGCAGCCAAACCCTCGGGATGAGACGACTGAACATTTCTGAGAGCCTGTTTACGAACCGTGGTCCGTCTGTTACAGAACACAGAGACTGTGAAGATGCTTCTAGGAGAGCTCCGGTATATACAAATTTAGAGTATAGTATGTACGATGGGTGGATTTATAAGACATCAAAATGGGGATCACAATGCACGTTTAGTTAATATTTTAAATGTCTATATATATATATATATATATATATACACACATTTAAATAATCTGAATAATCTGAATCAGAAGATTTCTGAGAAGATTTTTTTAATATATATATATATATATATATATATATATATTAGGGCTGTCAAATGATTAATCGCGATTAATCGCAACCACAATAAAAGTTTGTGTTTACATAATAAATGTGTGTGTACTCTGTATAATTATTTTATATATATAAATGCATACACATGCTTGCTTATATTTAAGAAATATTTGCATGTATATACTACACATAGATTTATATATAATTTATATTATATATAAATATAAATATTTTATATATAAATAACACATTTTTCTTAAATATATAAATGCACGTGTGTATACTTATACAAAATAATTTTACACAGTACAAACACATTTATTATGTAAACACAAACTTTTATTTTGGATGCGATTAATCGTGATTAATCATTTGACAGCCCTAATATATATATATATATATATATATATATATATATATATATATATATATATAATAATGCATCATTTTACATATTTTAGAATAAATGTTTCCTTTTTTCCCCTACTTTGTAAATTAACATGCTTAAAATTAAATGGGGTTGAGAAAGGGAAAACTTTGGAAGTAAATTTGGAAGTAGAACTTATTTGGAAGTAAGCTTGATAGCTTTGATAAATGCATGTACAAAAAGCAAAATGCATGTTACTGTAGTTTTACAACCAAGCCCACATACTGTGACTTACAACTCACTCTGTATTTTAATCACTTGCAAAATATGCTAGAAAGTTTCCCAACACTATATTTCTTTGGGTTTGTAATAGTCGGAACTAGTTTCCATGTAGCCGTAGACTTTTTTTTTTTTTACAGTCTTTGATGATGACTCATCAGTTTGTGTGCATACTGAAACGCTAGGTTAGTCTTCATTTACATCGTCCTACAAAGCCACGGTCCTCGTCATTCAACTGAATCCAGGTCATGTATAAAAATGTAAAAATTTCTGTCTTGAATTCTGCCTTCCACCCTACATGCTTTAATCATGAATTGTGGGATAACGTTCAGCGGGAGAGACGTCACTCTGCTGCTCTCCGCTAGAGTCATGTGACACTAACTTTGATCTGCCGGAGAAACGGGTGAAAGCTTCAGGAAAAAAATTACCAATGAGAGTGAGAGAGGGAAAAGAAAACATTGCCCCAGCCAATTATCAAGAGTTATGTTTTATTCAGAACCTGAGCTGGGCACCGTGAATCTCCTGTACATTTATGGCTGAAAAAAATGAAATGCCTCTTTCATACCATAGAGTTGGGCTACTTTTCATTAATATTACACACTTGTCTTTCACTGAGTTTTGGGAGGAGGTAAAGAATGGACACATTAATGTAGCTTCTGTTTCAGGTGCAGCCCGCTCAGAAATTCAGCGGGTTTAACAGAAATTTCAGTTACGACAATGCCAATGTTAGGGAATTTAATCAAAGTACTTCATAATAATGAGATTTTATGTTTTGTGACATACAGTCACATCCTGCCTGCCATTCATATGGGAAAAGACTGAAAAGGTGAGATTCCCATACCCTATACCCTTGCCCTAGCTTTTTACTACATGCGCTGACTGCAGAAATTAGAGTTTTCAGAACCATGTTTTTCTACTACATCATTCACCCAGTTTTCAAATATAGACAGGTAATAGCTCAGAGCAAGCAGGCGACAGTCCTATACAACTACAGATGTGCTTTTGTGTGAAACTACACACATACATTTCCGTGTTCTCAGAAGGCGAAATGCATTGAGTATTGTCTGCACTATGATGTGCAATCCATGTCGTTTCCCTATACTCTCACAGACGTTTTTTTTTTTTTTTTGAGTAGCTGCAGCTTTTTATTGGCTGTTTTTATTATTTTTTTTCGTATCTAGAGAGCATATGATATACATAATATGATATGAAAAAATTGCTTTAAACACAAATTTAGACGAAATGTACTCTGTTTTATTTTTACACCATATTAAAAGAAAATGTGAAGACAGTAGGCTATTGTGTAATTTTGTGTTTTCAAAAGGTTTTGGTAAAATTAAAGTTTGCTATCAGGTGGCACTGATAATCTTACAATATTAACTAACATCAAAAAAAAAATATTATGTCAAGTACATTGGTGAAAAAAAAGAATATTAAATTAAAACATGGGGCATTTTTAATAAAACTGCACAGAATTAAATGAAAAAAATGGGCATTTTTAATAAAGCAGTGCAGACCCGAGATCACATCTCTGGCATAAAGGTGGTGCTACAACACTGCTCTTACATGTGTGTATTGGTGTGTGACCCTATACACTCCCGAACACACACTTACACACTCTCAAACAAGCTCCAACACAAATCCTCATCCAAGTGCTCTCTCAGTGTGCGAACATTGTTTTAATGTGGGAAATATTTTGTAAATTATTGCCAGTCTAAATGTGTCTGATTCATTAAACGGATAATTAGGCTCAGTGTTTTCATCTCCATTTCTCTGCCTACACACACACACACACACACGCACACACACACACACACACACACACACGAGGCCACTGTGCCATTCTAACTGACTGGAAAAAGAAGTTGCTTTGTGCGTTTCATTCAGAACATTTTAAAATGTGCCTTGTGTTAATAAATTGTAATATGATTTCAACACAAAAAATTAAGAATTTGTTCACATTGTTGTTTCTTTAAGTTTATGGTTATTTTATTTATTTATTTATTTTTGGTCACAGGTGTTGATTTTTATTAAAAATAAAAAGATTTCCATTATATATATATATATGTATAACAGTAAATCTATCTCATGAAAGTTTTTTTTTGTTTTTTTTTGTTTTGTTTTTTTTTTACCATGCCATAATTAATTATTATTAGAAATTCTAAATTAACTGCAAGAATGTCTCATTTTGTTGCAAAAATTTTTAAATTGTCATTTTCACCACAATTTGAGATGTTGTTGAAATGACTTTTGTTCAGGTCCACAGGGTGAGAATAGCTGAACTAGACAGTAATATTGATTATGCATCTGCAAAGATCAGTTTGCTCAAAAATAACACATTCAAATACGTGCATGTATAACTTTGCTTTGTTGAATGCAGCACAAAACTTCTGCATTGATTCTTTGAGTTTGAATGGGTTGCAGATATAAAGCGGTCTGTGTGTAAACAAAATTCCACCTGAAAGAATGGAGCAGAAATTCCTGTGTGATGAAAGCGGCAGAATGATGAATGTGCACTTCATGTACTGAGAAGATTGAGTGATTCTGTCAGCACACCATATGCTTACAATTTATTCCCGCAAACAGACCAGCCAGTTGACACGAGCTCTCACAGCAGCACTGGCCCCGGACTCAGCGACACTGAACCACAGTGTTCAAAAGAGAACGACCTAAAACTACAAATGGGAGACAAAATGATTATTTTTATTAAAACAAACTTCCCTGATAATTACAAAGTGTGCATTAACAAAAAGTGAACCCAACAACAAGTTGGGAAAAAAAATTAGATTAATTTCCCTGTATTAAAGTGAACGATCAATTATCCATTAATTATGAACTAATATATAATTATGAATATACCACAGTAATTAACAAAATCACTATAAAAATAACTAGTTAGAATAGTGGTTGACAAAAACGTGCAGCTTTTAAATGTATTAATTAATTTGTTCATTAATGTATCAGTCTTTATAAAATAAAACAGATACACTGCCTGACAAACACAAAAATACAGAAATGCACAATTATGTCATGACCACAAAACACTTTTTACCAAATTGGATGATTTGTAAACATATATTTTGGAGTTTGCATCGCTTAACCAAATCAATGTGTTCGGTTTTCGTCATGCTAAGCTTGCTCGGTAGCTCAGCTATGCAGAAATGTACTTTTGATGCGGAGAGCTCGGGTACGAATCCGGCAAGACGGGCCAAAGAGCTCAAAAACTATGATACGATTGCATTTTTATGTCACATTTGCTTTTGTTTACATAGGTTTAGAGTTTAGTGGTGTACGCTATTTTAAAATGGAGCATTAAGCTCTTAGCGACACTCGCCGGACATTTCAATTCAGAACTATGGCAATGCGTACAAACTCCAACGTAATAAAACGTTGCCATTTTCGCATTCGTCTGTTCCGGAAAAAAAACGAAAAAGTGGACATTTTACTTTAAAACTGTTGCGAAATGTGCACGACGCAACGTGTTTTGCGTTTTGCAAAAATGTTGTCACAGGTGCCTTTTTCTAATGAGCCTGGGCTGGTCAAAAATGGGACTACTTTTTAAATAGACAGGCCTCCCTCTGTTAGTCCTGTTTAAGGTTTTTTTTTTTTTGTGATTCTGAGATACGCTCACTTTTGTATCACAATATGGTGAAGGAGGAACATTCTTCTTTGTAAAAGACAAAAACACCATATTGGCAGTTAATCTGTTCAGTGTGGGCTGATATTGCCGTATGTTTTGTTCAGCGTTGGTTCTGTTTCTGCAGGATGCTGTAAAGTGTTTGAGAAACAGCTGCATGGTCGCCCTGATGTATCTGTTAGCATGTCCAATCGAGCTGAAAGCCTTAATTCCCCATGTCTTGAGGTCCATCCGTTTACGCTTTTCCTGCTGTCTCTGCCAGTAAATACAGTTTTAGAGACAGACGGACCAGCTTTTGCTCACATGAGGTGTGTAAATCATGGGTGGACATCACTTTCAAAAGCCTTTCTGGTTGGTTCGTCAGTTTTCTCTAGCTATGACACTTTATGTGCAGTTGACCTCTTTAAGGGTCATTGTGTTTTCTTTGTAAAGTCACTTTTGATTCTGGTTGGTCTTTCGTCTTAGCTAAAAAGAAGAAAGTGTTTTACTATATGTCATCAAACTGAACACAGTTCAACGCAGAGGATTTTGCATTGTGCATTGTCTTTTTTTTTTTTTACTATTATTTACTTGACTCATATCAACCAAACCCAAATTCAATATCCATCCGTTCAAATGTATATCATTGATATCACAAATATATTAAAATGGTGGATTCAGTTGACAAAACTGTTCTGAAATATTTGGTTCTTGAGTTCTTAAAGAAACTGAATGACTTGTACAGAATACAAGTGTAACCTATTTTTATACTTCTGCATCCCTTTTGAACCTTAAAAGCTCCAGTTCTGAATCTTTGTAATTACATAAAAAATATATGTAATATTGAAATGTCTTTTTTGTGTGTGTGTGTGTGTGTGTGTGTGTGTGTGTGTGTGTGTGTGTGTGTGTGTGTATGTGTGTGTGTGCGTGTGTGTGTGTATGTGCGTGTGTGTGTGTGTGTGTGTGTGTGTGTGTGTGTGTGTGTGTGTGTGTGTGTGTGTGTTCTGCAGAAAAAATTATCAGATAAGGTTATAGAATGAGAGTAAATGACAACAGAAGTTTAACTTTTCGTTGAAATACTACTTCAACGCGTGTAGGTACTTGTTCCGCTGAGAAAAGAACCAGACGCAAAGATCTGCAATAATATTGTGGTATTAATGTAATATTGATGGACAACAGAACAATTTACTAGAATTATTTTCAAAATTCATCATCCTTGCATTGTAAAACACTAAATTACTGAAGCATAAACTGACTGGCGTTTCTTATCTAAAATCCACACAGTTGGGATGCTATTTTTTTTTAATCTCGGGACTCTTGAACGCATCAATGGTGAAAGATTTTACAGCGTTTAAGGACGAGCAGGAACAGATTAAGAAATGTTCTCCACCATTTGCTTCTTTTCCATGCTGTTAACTCTCCTGTCCCTGCAGGCTACTATGACCAGCAAAGATAAACTTCTTTACGGGCCAAACGCAATTGGTTTTTATTATCTAAGATATGATTGTAGTTTAAAAGATTCCTTTAAAAATCCACGACCAATCCCTCCCTCGCTATGGTGAAGATGGCTATATTGACTAAGAGATTTCTACTCAGTTAAAACTCACTTACAGTGATTGTCATATAGAATGGTCATATTAAATTCAGTGGGAAGATGTTTTAATATTCTTTAATAAAGAACAACTATGTCCCTCACTCAGAATGGATTTAGTGAAATTAAATCAAGGTCCTTGATGAAATGTTTCTATTCTAGAACAGGACTGACATATTTTCTTCATGCCTTTAAAGAAAAAATATATCTAATATATAATATTAATAATAAATAAAAACTCTCTCTATATATAAATAGGCATATAAGGCAACTGGGATATATTTTCTTTCTTTTTTTTTTTTTCTTTTTTTTTTTAAATCAAAGCCACTGTTTTTTTTATATATATATTTTGACTGCAACAATGTACAGAGATTTTATAATTAGAAAAATGTTTATGTGATGTGTATTATGTGATCTCATTCCATAGCTGAAGTTTAGATATTTGGAAATAAAAAGACTCAAAAAGACTGTTTTGTTTTGTTTGGTTGCTCACTGCAATTCCATTATCAAACTGCAGTCTGAATTTATTGTTACTTCTCTGAATGAAAATGGTTTGAATGTGCTATTTTACACACACATATGAGAAATGCAGAAGGTTTTGTTTTCCTTTTTCTTTCACTCTTTGTGCTCAATTCATTCTGATTCATACACATCTCTCATCTGGGAAACAGCACGCAGGCATTGATATCGCTCACGTTGAGCTACTAGGGAATTTCTATTTGTGTTAGCACTATAGTGGGTTGTCACTTGATCATTTGGCTTTAAATTTAGAATAGAATGATTTGATTGATTATTTCAGTGCATGTGTGAAAATCATCTTGGTGTATTTCTGCACTTACTAGGTCAACAAATCTGATAAAAAAAAAATAAGCTTTTAAATCAACTTTAAATGATTCAGTTCGAATTCTGAAAAGACAGTTAAAATGAATGGACAAAAATATCTTCCTCTTTATTAGTGAATTGTACAAAACAAATGAATGCTTCTTTGTATTCCAAATCAAACCCTATAAGCTCTTAGCAGGGGAGGTCTTGAAGGTTTCAAATGTGTGATCTCTCACGTATCTTTCACACCTTTTTGCTTTTTTAGTTTCATTATTCAGCTGTTGATCCATGCCAGAGTGAACTAGGCCAAAAACCAGAGGCAGGAAACCCTTTTGCAAGTTAACATTTGGCTAACGAAAGGTTACTGGAGTATTTGTCAAACCAAATGGTACACCGGAAAAACGACAAAAACCTTACAAAATAATTGAGTCCATACACTCTCAAGAATCTGTTTGTGGTTTTGTAAAGACATTCATTCTGACCTGTTTTCCTGTTATCGTAGTTCTTTTTTTTTTTTATACATACACACAAACACTGACACATATTGTTCTTATTCACACTTTTCACACCTTGGCACCTGCTCATCTGCTGCACTATGGTGGTGTTTACAAAGCCATTCATCACAGCTGGTGTAGAGGTCAGCCGACGGCCCTTTTGCGAGAACTTCTGATCACTGCGCAGTAATTAGCACCTTGTTGTTCTCAGAGGTGCCATAGGAAGAGAGCAGAGTGTTGATGCCACTGTGGCGGCTGAACCGGAGAAACTGGCCTCAATCCAAATCCCGCTTTAACTGCTCTGTTAATGCTCTCAATGAAACCTGAGAGGTGAAGCAAAAATGAATTTTAGTCAGCTGGTGTATCTTGACTGATCAGGGATCTTTATGAAAAGAGAGAGCTTCTGAGGCAATTTGTGCTCTACTTTTTCTGTCATTGAACCCTTGTATCATTTTAACTGAAGTGACCGAAACCTTAGATGTGGGACTTTGGTTGTGGCATTATTAGTCACAGCTGACATCATTGGAGATGTTAAGAGACCACCTTGAGCTCAGACAGGCAAACCCATGGTGGGCGTCTTGCCAACGACTTGTGATCAGCAGTGATGCCATAAAGATATTAGTAAAATACTACAGTTGTCACTGTTCGTTCCTTTTAAAGATCACAGTTTTTCTTTCCGTATACCTCACAAAGAAGGAATTTATTTCCAAAGTCATTGTGACAGAGAGAGAGAGAGAGAGAGAGAGAGAGAAACTAATTAAACCACAATAAATTAATAGTAGAAGAAATTGTCATAATTTCTCTTAATCATAGAAGTCCACCATGCGTTTGGTGCTTTATCAAATAAAATATAAAAACAAAAATTGTCAACCATGAAACGAAAGAAAAATCACAAGTCTCCACAGAGTGTGTTAATTTACTCTCACCCCAACGGCTGACCCGCTGAATAGACAGTTAAATTACCTCCACTGCCCGCTGCCCCACTCTCTTTGATCCAAATAATTGGACATTTGAATAAACCAGAGAGACTTTGCTAATTCGCCGGCTGGTTCATCTTCATTGTGTGCACTTTATATTTTACCTGAGTGGCTTTAACCTCTTTTTCGGATGGTAAAGTATTTAGTCTCCCTAACACAGTAACCGTTCCTTTCAAATTAGATAAATGTTTTCAAAATAGCCCAATTTCTTTTGAAATGACTCCAGATATTTAAAATTTTATCTTGCACAAAAGGCCAAAGGCAAAAGCTCGATGTACATGATAGTTTTGTTTTCCACACATTTAATGTTGTATAAAACTAGAAGCCCAAGTGGAAAACCTTCTGGTGTGAAATATGTACTCCTTTCCAAGAAAAGGCAACCAGCCTGAAGAAAAAATACAACATCTTTTGTCACCTTTAGTAAAATCTCCTTTGATTTATCAGGAGCCTAGAGCACAGTGAGAGAAAGGAAACAGGCCAGTAAAATAGAGGAAAGATTCTTCCATTACGTGCTTTTTTTTTCCCCAACAGTTTTAGTACTCGCCGTGTAAGCCAATGTGCGCGGTGGAGAGCTGCCTGCAGCCCACATAGACCCCAGTAAAATGAGACTGGTCAGGTCTTAATGTAACCAACAAAAGCCGGATCAAAATCCATACAAACTCAATTAGGAATCAATTTGAGTTTGTGTCAGACAGTCTGGTGCCAACAGAGAGGCTTTTCTATTAGCTTATGCACTAGAAAAAACTCCTTTCATTTAAATATTTCACATGGGTTGCCTGAGAGTATCTGATGCAAGCCACTTTTACCCTTCTTCCTCTGCCTTCCTCATGAGCCAACTCATATACTGGGTATTTATAGAATAGGATGCTCTAATCAATTCCTTTCTTTATTTTTAATAGGACAACCATT
The DNA here is from genome assembly GCA_031834385.1 of Semotilus atromaculatus. Taxonomy (NCBI): domain Eukaryota; kingdom Metazoa; phylum Chordata; class Actinopteri; order Cypriniformes; family Leuciscidae; genus Semotilus; species Semotilus atromaculatus. The sequence continues at coordinate 23,463,365 of JAULUF010000020.1, read as the reverse complement.
TCGTCATGTTCCTACTATTCTTTAAGTGATGCCACCTTGTTGACATGTACCCATTGTGCGAGATAAGACAATTTGCGACCAGCTGGATGAAAATCCAACATTATACCAAGAGGCAGCCATTATGAGTCCACAAAGACCAGACTCATCTCGGATGTCCCTAGAATGAGCTGTAACCTGATTGGTTGCTGCCTAAGTGACAACAGTAAATCCCTCCCTCTGATAGGCTTTTCTGTGGACTATGAACTGATTCAACATACTGCTCAGGTTGAGTATACTGGCACAGTATACTGATGAGAGTGTTATTCTAGTTGTTAACACATCTTTATGACTTTGACGAATTAAGTGCAATCAGTAACAACAACACTGATGATGGCCAAACTTTCTCTCCAGATTAATGGGGCAAAAGAGCCATGGGGAAAGAAGATAGAAATGTTAATTATGTTCCCTGTCTGGTCTGTAGAGTTGATTTCACAAATCTTGTTTGGAGGACGTTTCGGTTATTTTCAAGCAGGTATAGGAATCTATTAAGTAGCAGATCTGTTGGAGAGTCAGCATAAGTGAAGTTGTGAAGACCCCTAAGCGTGACATTCATTTGATTTCTCATTCTTTTCAAATCCAGCCATGTGCTGACCTTTTATTTCTCCTTAAATGCATAGTTCACTCCAAAATTTTGGAGAATCTTCTCAGAGATATTTTCCAAAGTTCCAAAAAGGAGACAAAAGCACCATAAGCGCAGTTTTTATGACTTTTGCACTATCTGCAGGAGATTCAAGGATGTTTCAAATGGCCTACTTTTATTGTTTAAAAAAAAAAAAAAATCTTGTATGCCTGCAATAAATATGAAATGTCGTTTTATAGAAGATGACTGCTTGATAATCGTGCATGTTGGAGCGTTTAAAAATAATCTTGTTCTTTTTGAACATCTGGCCTTGTACTATCCCATGAACAAGAGAAAGGGAAAACTTTATGGACAAAATCTTAAAGTATCTTGTTTTTTACTATCTCTAAGGCCTCAATGATCAGGTTGTTTATTGAAAAATAGGACCTGACACCATTTTTCAAGGCAGGTTTGTATTTACCGTTTTGGCACAGCATTCAGTTTTAGCAATGAAGGTAATATTTTTAACATTTTAGAGTATTTCCACAAGCATATTCTCCAGTCAACATCTACACAACCTTCCTGTTTGCGTTCTGACAGTGATTGTTAAAGACGTCCATTTCTCATTTCTGTGTATCACAAGGTTTGCCTGTCACAGATCAGGTGCTTTATCATACACTGACAGCCGCTTGTTATACCCATTGAGTTATTTCAGTTTGGGAGGAGGTGTGGCACACGGTTGTGTATTACTGCATAGTTTCATAACTGGGTTTAGCTGTTTGGTAAGGTAGCACTAAAGCTTGGGACAAGAGGAATTTTGACGGTCGTGAAAACAGCTTGAAGAAATCACAAATGTATCATCCATTGATCAGATCTGTATAGATTGCAACTGCAATAAAACCTGCAGTATATTAAAGGATCCAGACTGCTCAGGCTAGGGATGGCTAGCTCCTCTCAAGTGGAGCCACAGTAGCATTAAAACGTGAGTCATTTCATTAAAAACTGTTTCCATCTGGCACTCTGTTGTATGGGTAGTGGAAACCGATGAGAACCCCAGAGCAGCCCCTGTTCTAGTATTGGATATAGTTTTTGTATTGTATTGTATTGTATTGTATACTCCTCATTTGAACCAATTAATTATAGGCTCTTTAAAATTCTTATATACAAAGCATTTAAACGTATTAGGAATTTCACTTTTATGTAATTCCACATAATACCTTTACTATGTAATACTAAAACTGAAGGATTAATGCATAAACAGAAAGATCACAGTGATTAAATACTGGGAGTTATCATCTTGGGTAATTATGAAAAGATTAGTGTATGGAATTCAGAGAGATTGAGAATGTAGGGATTCGATTGAGATCAAGACAAACGCATGAGAGACCTAAGTGGGTATGGAGAGATCGAAGTGAGTATAGAGAGATCAAAAGACACATCAGTATGGAGAGTCTGCATCCTAAATCGTCCTATATATGGATGAAAAACAGCACGTAAAAAGAGTAGTATGCCCGAATTCCCAGTGTTCGTAAACCAGATAACTTACTACTTCCGGCGAGATTGTGAATGGCAGTGAAGTGACACAAGTCACATGACAATGACAAGATGATGGATTTAGTATATCAGGGTTTTATTCATTCTACACACATTCATGCTGTATAGAACATACTTTTTAAACACTCACAAAGTAATTACTTATTCAAAAGAACTACCAACTCAGTGTTACGTATGTGATTTGGGACACTTTCAGATGGTAGGCTCAGAATGAGTATAATGATATCTGAGTTGAGGGGAGATCAGAGTGAATTCTCTGAGATTAGAGTATTGAGCGATCTGAATTAGTATAGAAAGAGATCCAACTGAGTATGCATATATCTCAGTGAGTATGGAGAGACCAGAAGCAGTATGGATGCATCAGGGAGTATTGAAAGAATTTGATTTTCAGATTTGATATAGCCAGTGAAACTGGGGCCTCGTGATCCTGTTGGATTTGGAGTTTTAAGCAGGAGGTGTCAGGTGTGAGTTCATAATGGAAAGATCAGAGGCAGTATGGATAAATCGAGTATTGTAAGACCATTCAGTGTAGAGAGAGATCAGTATAAGAAAGAACAGAGATCAGATGGAGTATGTAGAGATATGAACAGAGAGGTCTTCGAGAATATATAAAGATCAGCATGCCTACGAGAGATTAGTGTAAGTAATTATACAGACCTTGCATGCAGTGAGCGGTCTCAGGATACAAAGATCAGTGTGGGTGTGGAATAATCAATTCACACTGCTGCTAATCAGTTTCTTGGTTCGTGAATTGTAGCTGCATATTGATCATGTGTTCAGCATGCTCAGATGGAGTGTTGTATTTCAGTCTTTTACTACTTCCAATAGACCATATGGCATCATTTAATGCTCTGTGATATTCCAAAAACAGACAATATTCCACAAGGGGGATAAGGAATGATTATACATTTAATTCGAAAGGTCCTTCAACATTTGTCAACCGTGCACACAATCACAGTATGCCAATCACACGATTCCAGCATATTCATATCAATGTCTTGAAATCAGGGCAATAATCCCTTAGTTCATGCTCAAACATTCAGGGACCCGAGACCTCAAGCAAAGAACGCAAAACTATGAGTCAGACCAAGTCATGGTGGTTGCCGGGAGGAATGAGAGTGAGAGAAAGCGAAGGATGAAATGTTTCCGAGTTGAGTGATGGTGAGGAAATGCAGTTGGGCTCCAGGGACCCGCTGCAAGACTTCATGATGGTTCGGGCTCCCAGTCACCTGAGCTTGGCTTCTGTCTGATACCAGAGAACTTTGCTGACAAGCAGTCACTCAAAGGTGCAACCAAGCCTTTCAACAGCTGCCCGACGGCGAACCATAGAGAGAATATCCACTCCGAAAGGCCCTGGCATGCTTTTGTCAATAGAGCAATTATTGTAACTGGATACACACATGAGTTTAATGCTGGATTTATTACTAATTGAGGCTGAATGGCAAAATGCAAAATGGCTTTCATAGGATTTCTGAAAAATTAGTTAAATAATTTGTTGGCTTTCTGCTTCCTGGCATGTATAGGGAGCCATAACTGACAGAATGAAAATCCACTGAAATATGTACAATGTCAAAGGAATGACACTTCTTGGCTCTTGGCTTCATATTCAGCTTTGCAGTTTCACATATCTGCAATATGACATTCTTAGGAAATACTATAGCTGTGGTTCTCTACGTCAAAACACACAGGCGAATCTGTGAGAGCTAATTTATTCTGTGGACAGGCAGGCAAAGGGGGAAAGACAATCTACTGCTTCAGATTCACTTTATTAACACTGATGGCATTTCAGAATTCTATGCAATTCGGGAAATTTTACCAGCACAGGAATAGGTTAGCTGTTAGACGACCGTTCAGATGAAACCGTGAGACTGGAGAGTGATGTGATTGGTTATGCCATCTGCCACACATTTCTTGACTTCTTGTTACCAATCGTTAATTAATTTGCTTTGAGTTAAGTAACTGCTGACTGTGTGAGGTATTGTAACTAGTTTTCACGGCTGTTTGCTGTCTTTTTTTTTTCCACCAAATCAACATTTTGTGTGTTTATAATAGTGGACTTTGATTTGCATCCTAGAATCCTAGATCTCTGTTCTATGGAACTATGACAAATCCCAACCCAATTTCAGCAGATCCCACCTAAGCAAATGAACTAGAAAATAACATATTACTAAATTGAAGTCCAATGAAGCAAAAATTGCTGCATACAGTATAAATATAGAAAGTGGCAGCAGATTTCTGAATGAAGGAACACACAGTTCATCACGGTGCAAGCAGGTTTTCCATCGGCCGAAAATGAAAATGATGCTGAGAAAAAGGAAAATGAATGCATACTCTTTTCTGATACCGTGTAATGGGCTAGCAAAGTTTGACTTGGAATTGGGCTCAGATTTCATCGAAGGATTATTTCTGTTCTAAAGAGGAGTCCGCCACCTCACGCTGCTGTTTGGGATTTTGTTGACAGGGACGTCTCTTCTTCTTTCAGACCATTGTATCGCTGAAGACACTCTGCAGTGGTAAATTAACATTAAAATCAACCCCAGCGAGACTAGACTCCACAGTGCACTCGGCTCTCCCAATAATCCAATATATTCCAATGGAGTTGCTCGGCAGCTGTGAAGTCCAAGCAGCAGGGATGTCTTTCATAGGAGAAATGAAGGTCTGTGTGATTTGAAGCTCTGAGGCATACAGAGGTCATTCTCTTTTGCTGAAGTTATATCCTCTAGCTGTGTGTACAACTGTCTTCTAGTAGGTGGCAAGTCTTCAAATGATTCAAAGGCTTGGGAGCTTTCTCTCTCCAATTTTTTTTTGTGTGTGTGTTTTTTGTTAACAGTTTAAATAAATCTCTTTTCTTGTTCCCAGAGAGCTGAAGGATGGCAGTTGATATGTTCGCTGATGTGGCGTGGCACAGCACACAGAATTTGTAATTGTGTTTGCCAAAGCAAATACTTTGTATTGTTGCTAATATAGGGACTAACATTAACTGAACAACCAGTTGTTAATGTAATTAGGTCTCTGTCTACACTAATTGGCAAATTATGATACTCTCCATTGTTTCTCTTACCAACCTGTGTCAGAAACACACTCTCTGCATTTTAGTCCAGAGAAACTCTCTCAAAATCTTATAACATAACACATCTGCTAATAATTTCTGGCCCCAAAAAATTTCTCAAATTGTTCATATCATGTTATTTAAAAATATTGTTAATATATTAATAGACTATTATATTAATAGGCTATATTAATAGGTTAATATATTAATAGGCTATATACTGTGTGTGTGTGTGTGTGTGTGTGTGTGTGTGTGTGTGTGTGTGTGTGTGTGTGTGTGTGTGTGTGTTTGTGTGTGTGTGTGTGTGTGTGCGTGCGTGCGTGCGTGCGTGCGTGCGTGCGTGCGTGCGTGCGTGTGTGTGTGTGTGTGTGTGTGTGTGTGACAACTTCTTTAAAACCGGTTTAAAATACTTTACATAACTTATGGTTAATGATTTGATAACAACGGCATAACAAAACATGATCTAACTATTTTTCATATGTTTTTTGTTATAATAATAATAATATGAATTTGAATAATATAATAATAATATATTTATATTAATAATAATTTTGTTAATTACAGCGAAAATGAATGAAGAACTCACTATTTGTGTATAGCCTATTACTATATAAACAAGGAGGCTACAATATATAAACTATATAAATGAACTATAAACTAATAGTTTGCAAATGATTTGTAAGCACCTTACAAACTATACTTACATATAACTATGCTTACAAAGTATATATGACTGTATACTTATTATAAAGAATTTCCAAAACACATAAAAGGGTTAAATTGGTTGACAATGTAGTTTTTAGTTTACTATCATGAAAAGTTAAGACATTGTTATTGTCATCATTAAGTAAATCATCAAAGTAACTACTGTTCTCCGCACACACATGGAACGTTAATTTACAGTAGGTGATTCACTCCTGCATTCAAATGTACAGTAGCTGTCAATTTAAAGATTTAGCAGTGTGTACGTGACCACAGAGACAAGGGGGGTGAGCTCTTTTGACATGGACCAGGAAGCAACCACTCAGAAAACCCCAGCAACAGCATAGCAAAATTCTAAAACCATTCAGAATACCTTAGCAACTGCATAACAATGCCCCGTCAACCATTCACTACTCCCATGGCTGTGAGTTTTGTGCATTTTTTTCTTTCAGAACCCTCACCCCACCCCAAAACTTCTAGTTTGTTTTCTTTCTCTACTGAAATGGATTCAACTTTGATTACAGTCTCAGTTCCAACTTTGTGTTGAACATAATTTCAGTCTTTAGGTGTGCAATTTTTTTTTTTTTTGTGTGCCTTAAAATTGTCAAATTGTGATTGCCATAGAAATTTCTCACTGAGTGCTAAATACTGATTGGTGCTCTTTCTCTTTGCAGAATGCATTGTGATTGGTCGTTCTTTTTAATCCAACCTTTAGACTGCAGATTTTTATCAATCTATCTCCATTCTCCATTTTCCCATCTATTTGTATTTAAAGTTACAACTTCTCTTTTGCTGCATTGCAAGTACTGTTGTGTCCTTCAGAAAATAAAAACCTAAAGGTATTGAAACCTCTAAATGAATCAATATTTTGCTGGCAAAAAATCACAGAAACACAAATAAAGCAAATGAGACTTGATTTATAGCAGACAGGGCTTACCTGAGCCCAACTAGCCCGGGTTATCCAAATTCAGACTGGATAAAATATGAACCACGATATGTGAACCAAAATTCACATTTATTTTGTCAAAGCATTTGCAAATAAAGTGTCCAATCAGTACCCCATCTGATATTTGAGCCAAATATATTTTGAATAAATAAACAAACAAACAAATGATATTTAGTCAATTAAGTAAAAAAATATAATAATAATATAGTATATCCAAATTATGATTGGTCCAATTGAGTCACAGCTTCTGCTTCAAACTGAAAGTGTTGTTGTCATCCTCTACCTTCCCTCAAGTTTTACCTGTTAATGTTAAAAATGTGTACCACCAGACTAGCCCAGGTAAAATGTATTTTATTTTGCATTGAAGTTTACATCTCTAATCAGGACAACAAGAGAGCCAGAACTGCCACTGGTGTTTATATGAATGACAGAAGAAATATCGTGCCAAATGAGTTGGCCATTGATCTTATACACAGTGTTTAGTTTTCTCTTCCTTTCTTCCCAACACGCATTAAAGAAGATTTCACCAAAAGATATGTCACGGAAAATAACAGTTCATATACAATAAAAAGAGCTTCCATAAATGACCGGACACAACACTGAATTGCCATTTAGTCCAATTTAAATGAAGTTCATTAGATGATGTAAATAGGAAATGAAAATTTCATCCAATCCTGTTTTATTGTGCCACAAGCCTCATGAGGTTGCATAGTTGTTATGGAGTTAAGCTGAGTTTAAACATTAATTTCCACCAATTTATGCATAACTGAGCACTCAATGAATACATTTAGGACAATAATGTTTTATGGAAATAAGCTGTATGCATTCAAAAAGTTTTATAATTATCATCTTTCATATGAACCGAAAGAGTTCTCTTTAAATGAATATAATTAATAAGGGTACACAGCTGGACTGAGGATTTACAATTATGTATGACTGTGAGAGATATTTCATCTTCTCTCAATTAAATATTCAGGCAATTATTTCAGAAGATTATTGACCTCAGAGGGGACCTGTAGTGACACATTGGTTTTGAACGTCTACCTTTCTCTTACTGTACTTATGTTAATTAAAACTAGAGAAACTTCCCAGCAGCATCTTCGCATGTCCAAACACATGTGGCAGAAAAAATATTCTCTTTTTGTGTGCGCAAGTTTGAGGTATTTTCCTAGTTAAATTGTGAAGTTTGCACTCTTTTTTTCCCGTGTAAAACAAAAACGGGTGGATGTCCGCTAATGGTCAGTCATTCATTTTCTATACCTCTAAAATTGTTCACGGGTGTAAATACACAGTGACTGCTCATTTATTAGTTTATGTATTTTAGCATTTAAGATCCAGCCGTTTACCTAGAATGGCAATAAATATTAAATTAAGGAATGAATTAAATTTAAATGGATACATTTAATGGACTTCAGTTCATTGTGAATGAAATGCATAAAATAATAAACAGCAAAACTCAAAACAAAAGCAAATAACTAAAATCATTATTATTATTATTATTATTAAATTAAGCCCTTTTATGGTTTTTGGTTCTGCAATATTCTAGACTTTATTCATTTTAAAGATGATATCTGGATTGTATAAACATCAGATAATTGTACAGTTTGGATAAGACATTGAGTCACCCCAAGCTTCCTAATGGGTAAGGGACAACATTATTGCAGAATGTGTTTTTTGGCCTCTTGTGTAAATAGTATGAATTGGAGTCTTGCAGGTCATCGTACAGCAGTTGTATATGCTAATGTCTGGGCTATATTAATCTTAACTGGCGGACCTCAGAGAAGGGCTGAGCTGTCGGCTAGTGCTGTATCTGCTTTTACGCCACATCTGTTTCCACTTGGCTGTGGACGTCTTTGCATCGAGCCTCCAAGTTCAGACGTAACACTGACTTTAAATTACAGTGACCTTAATAACAGTTGCTAAACCATTCAGCACTGGTTAGATTTGTTTCACAGATATTTGTTTTAGCAGATATCGTGTTTCGGAGAGAGAGAGAGAGAGAGAGAGAGAGAGAGAGAGAGAAAAAGAGTTTGAGAGAGAATGCAAAATTGTGGCGTAATACAGTGACATACACGTAGAAACTGTTGAAGGCTGTGTTAGTGTTACATGTGGGAGAGTGGCATTTGTTTGTATAAGCCATTAGCTTTACAGGTCAGTTATTTGACATTTGTGTAATCCAGAAACTTATGTGGTCATGAAGGAAGTAGAATGTGAACTTCCTCTGAGGCTTGGGACTGTTCCTCCCCGTTCTCTCCTGAGTAAACAGTGAAATTTGGTGTGGCGAGGAGACATTTGAGGAGGGGTGGTTTTTACTTGATAGCATTTTGAATTTATTTGAAATAGTTTTGGGTGTTTATTACAACTTTTTCATTTTGTTTCTGTCAAAAGCAGTTGGTTTTTTGGTCTGGATGAATTTCACTTGATTTTAAAACGCGGAAAAAAATATTGTTCATAACTCAGGGGAGTCGGAATACCAACTTAGTCTAAGATGTTCTCCTAAAATTCCTTGGGAGAAAAGGAAACATTTGGCATTTGAAGAATTTGATGAGAAATGTTTGAGCTTATTTTGAAATCTCGGACTTTGGTATTTTGCCAAACCTGGCCATAGTGGGAGACATTTTTGTGATTTACGTGTCCGAAGCAATTGTTCATAGTTTTATACATTTTGATCTTAAATTGCATGCCTGCCAACCTATCAAAAATCAGAACGCTCCAAAACAACATCTAATTGTAGTTATAAACATTTCAAAGGGTTTATACATGTCACTCTCTCTCTCTCTCTCTCTCTCTCACACACACACACACACACACACACACACACACACACACACTCACACACATTCTCTCTGTAGGTATCCTGAAGGATAATGCACAAATGACCAAGTTTAACAGAAAGTGATCTGGACATGTGTAAAGTCCTGTGAACAGTTGGTTTCTCCTGGTGTTGTGATTGTCAAATGAGGCACAATACATTTACTAACATACAGATTTACGCTCGCAACCCTCATGTTTACTGCAATAAAATCAGTTTGATGATGAAAAATCTGTTTCCCATAAGCAAAATGTAGAAACCACAGATTGTAAAAACATAGAAATGAGAAAAACACAAGCACACACATACACAGACCAATGTAAATAAAACATTACAAACAGAAGACTGAGAGGGTTGCTGCTTGATATTTCAGAGGAATGTTTTGGGGGGAGTGGGGGGGTTGGTCTGATGTGACATAGCAAAGACAGCTAAGCAGAGGAAAGCCGAACATTTTCTGATGATCATGATTAGAAGAGTGTTACACAGCTAATACCTGCACTAATCCTTGTTTAAGCTACAATCTGCTGTGCTACATAACATAAAGACCAACTAAAATGAATAGAATTCCTTCCTGAAATGATCAACCAGTGTTATTTTCATTAAGTCAATCCGATTACAATACGCCATAGTTCAGCTGGATTCGTATTCATGTAAAAATGACAAATATCTGTCTCAGGTTCTCCGCTGCACGTATTCATTTTACAAGGTCTTTTTCTTTAAAATCCACATGTGCAAAATTAAACATGACATTTTATGTTGCTTTCTAGGATGATGATGATGATTATTATTATTATTAGCATAATCTCTTCTCTTATGAATGCTTTTAAGATTCAATTACATTTCATGCAGATTTAGATTTGTTTGTATTGTAACTTTTATTGGATTTTCCTTGTTTGTAAAGTCTATTGATACAAAAAAAGTGTTTATTTTTTTTAGTTTAAGATTTTGTTCTAAAAGTATGAGGAAATAAATGCCATAATAGCAAAAGCATTTAATGAGCTTTTTTTTGAGGGGACAACCGTATATTTAAATAGATAAAATCAGTGGTGTGTAACAGAACTGATGTGTTTTTGTGTGTATGTGAGAGAGTGTGTAGTTGTGTAAATGTGATTTTTGCTAAACCCCATCGCCTTCCTTTGACTGCAAGAATGCAACACACATGTGGTTTTACTTCAGCAAAACTAATGCATAAACATCAGAAAAAAATATCAGAATGACCTTTACCACATCTGTTTTCTCTTTTGTCCCTCAAAATGGATCTATTACTATGTAAAGTTATGCATATGGAAATATAAGTGTGCACTCTTACACTGAGCTTCACCTGCTGTATGAGAGAAAACAGAGAAATACGCCCTCAGAGTTGCTGTATTTGACTGAAATATTGCTCTAAAGCTTTATTAAAGCCAGGTGTATGGGGGGATGTGATCCAGTTGCATGCTTCCTTACATGGCCTTTTCAACTCATTCTTTAACAGTTCTAGGATGTGCATTGCATTTAAGGGTCACTGACTGTGAGGATGGTCAACAAATGAAATAATTATAAGCGCGTTAGTGAAAATGGTATGTATGCCCCTTTGTTCTGTGGATTACTGCTCCAGTTGCAGCATGGGTACAGTCACTTTCTGATTGAGGCCAAGTTGAGGGAAAAAAGACGAAAATCTGCACTTTTTCTTTTTGATGCAAGCTAGAATTACAGTGAGAAAACATGTACAGTCATTGGCTGAACGGGCCAGCCTGCCCACAGCATGAGAGGAATCTTTCTCTATGAGGGGCACGTAAAGCAAATCCAATGGATAATGGCCAAAAAGTTGTATATACAAAACAAATAATCTGCTTTGCATTCCTCCTCAGCTCTGCGTAATCTTCTTCCACAACAGCCTTTGCTTAAGTTGTACTCACGATAATATGGTTATGCGATCATTTTCTCGCCGACTCCGTATCCGTGTGATCCAGGAATCCAGTTCCAGGTTTTAAGTTCTGCCTCTCTCTCATCTCGGCTCAGCTCGCACAGAGAGAAATCCCTCAGCCGCGGGCCGCTCTCTCTCCGGCTGGAACGGGACTCAACAAACCCGAAGAAGACGCTCTAAGGACTGAAATAAATAAAGAGGACTGCTTTTGTTTGTTTGTTTTTCTTGCGTTCTTTTTTTGCTCTTTTTTTTATTAGTTGCCTTGCGAACAGGTCCGCGTCCTCTCTGTCTCTCTCCTCCAGCAGGACAGACGCACGGACTCTCACCGTACTCGCATCTCTTCATCCCGGCACGGCGGAGCGCAGGACTGAGCGCGGGTCTGCGGGAATGTGAGCGCTCACACCTAGAGAAAGGCTCGGGTGAGCGGAGCATGTGTGCGGTGTGCGCTGAGACGCGCTGCTCCTATTCTAAGACCTGCTTGTAATTGCCTCAAATGATTAATTAACTTTCCGTCTGATTTTCTTCAACTCTTCGTTCACTCTCAAAAGGTAAGAACCTTTTTGTTAATGATCAGAATGCGCGTATACCGATAAACCCTGTTGCTCTATAGCCTAGCGTATGATTATCAAGTTTGGGTTGGTTACTCAAACTTTCTGTGCAAACATATATTAACGAGGAATTAATTATCCGGGCCATGCATGCTGTAAGGTTAGGCTATATGAAAGTGAGTATTTTAAATATAGGCCTATTACATTTTATAAAAAAAAATTTTTACAAATGAGAAAAAAAATATGAAAGCATTGAGTTCCAGTCAGATGACTCAAAAAGAACAAAACTACCCTGTTCAGAGTAATTAAAATGATGGAAAGGGGGACCATGGCTAATTGAGAAATGGTTAATCAAAACACAACCAGATGTGGATTGATTTGGTCGGCTGCCATTTCTCTCTTTGTCTTATTTCTTTCTTTCTCTCACTCTCTCTTTGAATGGAAACTATTAGTGTGGGAATGGGGGTGGATATAGGGGTCTTCAAATAAATCCCATAGAGATATTTCATCCCATTGAAAATTCTTTAAAGGTGTCAGTGAAGTCTGCACACTTTAATTTATTGTCATTGCCTTTTGCTTCCTACAACAAGCATGTGGTGACCTACATCAACTGTTGAACTCACTAAAGCTTGACTTGGGTTGTTAAATTGAGGTCTTGTGTCTATAATTAAAAGCAATTTCAGGCTCTTTTTGCTGGTTTTTAACTCCTCAGGATGATTAATGTGAAAAGAATGGTTCAGAGTGCACCGACAGCAGTGATAGAGTGCTAACTAGGGGACTGTAAGAACCCAGTGCAGTTTAAATTGTCTGAACCTGACTTTCTCTAAATGTAACATCGGACACTTGTGAGCAGCCGCTGTTAAATTAGATCCTTTAACCCCACATTCATAATTAATCCGCACCCGGGCCCCTGGTGCCAACAGTGAGATGAGCAGAATCCGGTCGGTGGCACTTCTTTGCCCAAACACACTCTGAACTGCTCTGAAACGAACATCTTGCCGGGGCACAGAGAAACTGGCAAACTTTGCATTAGTATGCATGTTACATTGTAATTACATAAGTAATACTATTGTAATTAATGTATTATAATTATTTACGGTGCTGATAATTACACATTATTATTGTCATTATTGTAGCAATTAAATATAATAGCATATAATATATGTAGCTGGACACTGCAATTTGAAATGTTACCAAAACACAGGGCAAATCACAATTGTTTTCGGGTAAACATTGCTGTAGTGTGTAAGACCCAGTAATACGAGTCAATGCATGAGCGCGGTGGTGTTTGAATTGCGGTGCATGACGTGAGAGACACTAAAAACTGAAGTGCGAAACATATCGAGTCACCTGAATGAATATCTCGCCTCCTTGTTTCAGATCGGTCCAGACCTACAGATGCTGTTTATGTTGACGGGCGCTGTATTTTAATTTTGAGTTTATGATTCAGGCCAATCTAATGTTCTTATTAATGGCATGTTTCCATTGTTACATTCAGAACATTGAAAAATATCTTGTAATATAGTATATATATATATATATATATATATATATATATATATATATATATATATATCATTTAAAAAAAAGTACTAGGCTTATATTTGATCTCATAAAGCTACAAATACCCTATTTTAAATGCCCAATATAAGTCCTCCGAATTAGAACTTTAGATGAGGATGTGGAGTTTTACCATATGGCATGTGGTTTTTGGTCTGGATTCTTGCATGTCACCATTTGTGCTTGAAATAGACATTCTCTGACCAAAATTTTTTTTGAATTTGTATAAGTGTGAATGGACTCTGTTTGAAGCCGCTCCATTAGCATTTCAAAGTGGCCTGAGCTCTATTTGAGCCCTGTGCTCTATTAGCTTCAGCACAGGCCCGGAGAACAGGAGGGGTGAGAGGGGACCAGGGCTTGTAGTTCATTTCTCCTCGTCTTTGTGTTTGTGTGTGAAAACAGTATCCCATCCTTTTCATTTCAAAGGAATATTTTCCTTGGCTCTGTTTCTTTCTGGCCCCCTTCCTGCATCAGAGAAATGAAAACAGCCAAACATGACCAGGATTATGAGATCCACCAGAGAACTTGCTTAGGTATTTTCACTCAAAGCGGAAAAGTAGTGTTTTTCTATACATTTCCAGTAATGCAGAGATGAATGAATTTTGTAACACCTACACAGAAATTCTTCTCACAATTGTGCAGCTTTATGTTTATGAGAGTTAATCTCACATAAAGCCCGGCAGATGTCTGACGATTCACGATTCACCTCGTCTTCATAGTGCAGACATTTTATCCTAAATAAAATGTCGATTTAAAAAAAAAGCCAGCTTTGAAAGTCTGTGTTTTACTGTGTATCCGTATATCAATCTGTTTTAAAGATTAATGTTGTTAGCGAGATTGTATTAGGTTTACTTAGGAGTTCTTTGTCCTCGACCTCCATATTAATGAGCTTATATACATCTCTTCTGTTCTCATTGAATAATATTCAGATTGATTTTTTTATTGATTTCTGGCGATCTGGAAAATATGATTTGTGGCACAGTGTGCTCATTTCAATGTTATGTTCAACCGCACATGGTTAATATCAGACTCATGTGGAGAGCATTTGAATGGTTAAATGTATAAAATATGAGCATTTTGTCACTTCAAACTAAGTAAAAAAAGTGTTTGTTTTTTTAATCAAAGTTGAGCCTTAATGAACAAGCCATATCTTTTGTTCAAAATGTGGAATAACTTTTATTAGAGCCTTAGTACATGGCATTGTGTACGTGCGTGCGTGTGTGTGTTTGTGTGTGTGTTTTGCACAACAGTGTAATTCCACTGACAGCCATTGTTCTCCGAACATCAGAGCGTTTGCACAGCCGAATCAAATAATCGGACTCACTGAACAACAGATATGCCATGCAGCTTGCAGACTTGAACTATGAATAGTGTTTAGAGAATTTAATGCCAAAAAATTAAAATTCAAAAATTCAAATTCAAATGATGTGCTTGAGGAATTTGAGGGGGAAAAAAAACAAAACAATTGGGCCACTAGACATGTAATTTGCTCCGTAGGGCCATGTTGTTACTTTGAGACACCGTGATACAGGCCATGTACGCTGTGGTTACCAAGTGCATACAACCGAAAACACATTCAGTTGTGCAAGAATATCAAATCAGATGATTTCTTTCCCTGTTTTTGATTCAGTTGTGTGTTTACAGAGCACCCTGCTGTGCCGATAAACGCTCGCCAATTTGCGGGGAATAAACAGCCCTGTTACACTTGGAGTTTTATGTAAAGTGCTCAACTGCCTTTGGTGGGTCAAATACCTGCATTTTACGGTGGTTTTTATTTTACGATCTGTAATCAGTGGAAGGCAGGGCGCCTTCTCTGCCATTTTGTCAAAGCGTTTGTTTCTGCTTGCGAAAGGTTTTGTGTGACAGTGGGACGGCAGACTTCATACACAGGCTGCCATTTTAATCAGCTGCAGACTGTGGGCAGCACACAGCCCTCTGAACACACCCAGACTCCAGTGCGTTCACACAGGCAGTCACTTTCATGCATTTCAAAATATCTGCATATGTCATATAAATCATTTCTGAACACAAACAATTGTCGATTAAAAAAGTAATTTAGTCCAAAAACTTCAAAAGTAATAATAATAATAATAATAATATTTCAACATTGTATCACTTTAATTCTCCACTGTAAAATAATAATAGTAATTACCCACTAATATTGACAGTAAGTCAACAACAAATAAAGTGGTGCCAGAGTGATAAGTTCAATCACATTTTACATCCAATCACTTACTAAAACTAAATTAATTCTGCCATGTTTATTTTTATTTAAATGTAAATGAAGTCCACAGCATGGTTCGTGTTATTTCGTTTTCAAATTCAGAACTACACATATTTAGTTTGGTGTACACACAGGAGGCATGACTTATCTATCGCAGAATTGGTATTTAGGAAAAAAAATGAAAAGAAAAATTCAATTTCTCATCAGAGAGTAGAAGGTAGGAACCCAGGTACAGGGTAAACATTATCTGTGTGTGTGTTTGTGAGAGAGAGAGAAAGAGAGAGAGAGAGAGAGAGAGAGAGAGAGAGAGAGGGAGGTTTATTAGATGTCTGGTGGTAGGGAGAAGGGTTGTGTCTCGGATGGCTCACAGGGCCACACTTGAAAGGGTTTAAAAAAAAAAAAATTTAAGCAGACACACCTGTTATTTCAGAACGTTGAGGATAGTTTAAGCTGCAGTGTAACTCTCCTTTTGTTAGTTATCTACATCAAAAACATCTCCGAATTTCAAAGATTATAAAAATGCAAACTTTCAGAAGTTTCATGCTGTTGTTTTTTCTACATTTAATTCTTGTTTATTTACTAATTATTATAATTTGTATAATTGATTATAATTATTATAATTTTATATTAATCTCTACTAAATTATATTCATCTTTACAATTTACTATTAACCTTACTTGTTTTAATTTAAATTGTTCATTAAAGGTATCAAATATGTCAATGGACATTTGGGAATTATATATGAATTTCAGTTTTCTGAAACATTTCTGATGGTGTAAATTCTTATCAGAAAATACTGAAATAGAATAATGGTTAAGACATTTCCTGCGGATTCCACTAATCCTCAAATAACTAATCTAATCTGGGGTCAACAGTGAGTTGTTTCTTAAAAACATTCCGGGGTCAGAGGTCAGACTTATCTTGTGTGGTTCACCGGGGCAGATGTAGCCAATCATGAGGGTGTTCCTGGATCTCTTGACCTCATGTTATAGATAATTTTGCTTTAAATTATCTTTCCACGTGTTAAAAAACTGCACCAGGTGCTGATTCAGCTGAAACATTGAGCACATGTATCAGAATGAAAGTGTGTGACATGAAAACACTGATTGTGATCTGAAATAAAAATATTGGACTTATAATCATTTTTTGGAAAATATATTTTTTTAGCTGTCCAGACAAGAGATCAAAAAACTGTGATCTGCAATTATGCGACGAAGCGCAGTGATGTTTTAGACAATAGGGACGATGGGATTTCTGCTTGCGTTGAGTTGCTTGGCCACCCCTGGCCTATCTTTGCCATTTATTTGATTCCTCCAGTGTTGTACTGATTAAGCTCAGGAATTCAAAAAAGGATACTGTTCCTAGAACAGCACTTTGGGGTCATTCCAAATCGAGGCAAGCTAGAGAGCCCTTCATTACGACTAAATCAATGTTGTTGCTACCTTGCATTAATCTAAATTCAGATATAGAGATTAGCAGTTTATTAAGGTGTGAAACCTTTGTGCGAGGCAGAGGTGTACACTGATTGGATAATCAGTCTGCGAGTGACACCTGACATCTTCGCCTTCATTGATTTTCCAAAAGAGGCCATTGGCCACATTGCGTAAGATGACACATAATGAGGGGAGAATTTAATTCCGACCAACAGCCAGGTTGCAGAGCTAAGTTAATTACAGTATGGTAGCAGTCATTACTCTTTACTCTAGTGCTGATGTGCCCAATACAAACAGCCTTCAAGTGTCTCTCGCTCTGACACACTCACCTGGCCGCTCGGGCTCAAATGTAACTTGTCAGCGACATTGTGTTCTGTGTGCTTATTTAACGCAATGCATCAGCCATTCTAGGCTGAGGAATGACAGCTGCAATATTTACTAGCCGAACAAACTGGGTTCATGTATATAAATCCTTTTTTTTTTATTTTTTTTTTATGACTGACATATTAATACAATACAAATCATCTGCTGAACGGTATCAGTGATTTTCATCCAACCAGATATGTAAGTTGATCTGACACCTCTTCAACGTAATATAAAATCTGAACTAAATCATTTTCTATCACACATTGCAGATTTTATTGTGAATGTTTATCAGTGTTATATATATATATATATATATATATATATATATATATATATATATATAAAGGTTGTCGTCTTCTTTCGGATTTCTTTATGAAATTTAAGGTAATAAAAAGTCTTAAATATCTTAAATGTTTGATTAATCTTCAAAATTCTACGATTTACTGACATAAGTGCTGCACATTCAGCAGCTCTCCATCAGTGAACACTGCACACATCAAGCGATCGCTTATGACACTGCTGTTAATGAATAATGACAATGCTCATGTAGATGGTGAATAGATGAGTGTATTGATCTCCGTCATCTTTTTGAATGACCAGCTGGAAGTAGTAACGCATAAACGTTTCAAATTAAGAGTTCTGGGGTATTTTTGACTTATTTATAATG